>OY829479.1:618812-1227625 GCA_963691745.1 Ditula angustiorana
GTTCCACTTTCAGATTATGCTGCCACTACGTATCCTCCTCCATACTTCCAAACCGCTTTAAACATATTCGATCACCGTACATTAGGGGTGGCCAGCGAAAAAATTGTCGCAGGAACAATTACGCGGCATCTGGCAACCCTGACGGTTCACCCACCGGCGCAGGCGCACGCTCAAGGGAATCCAAACTTTAAGTACTGGTGAATACTGTAGATTTTTCCTCGTGCTTTTGAGATCTTCTGAATAATCAGCTGATATACTGATTGGATTTACACTGCCTGAACGGAATAAATTAAGTGTACACACGTTGGTTGCTAATGGATTTTTTGTTTTAGATTACGTACACATGTGTTAGAATACAATTTAGTTCTTACAACTGTCAGAAATATGCATTTAAATGGACCATGTAATGAAATGTCCAGCAGTAGAATTAATTTGATTGAGTGCTGCATCATTAGGAAAATGAAAGCTTAACTTAAGTATCAGGATCACGTCGTTGATGAAATTCAAGGGAATAAATTGTGATAATAATATATTTTTGTAATTATAATCATTGCTTAAATTTTCGCAACTGATAGACATTGAAATAAAACAATTTAAACGCGTGTATTATAACGAATTTGATTCTCGACGTTTTGAGCCCTTTTCAGGTCTCATTTTCAATGGCAGACTGGCAAAAATAGTTAAAATTAAATAAATAGTTAAACTTGATAATAGCAACACTGGACTTAGTTGCTAGTTGCTAGCCCCGTGCTCTTTGCCTACCCCAAAGGGAAACAAGCGTGAAATTAACTATAATAACATATTTTCATTCGCTTGACTTGGATGCAAAACCAATGCTTGCTTGCATACTTATAAACATGGTTGCATATTTAATACATCATTTAACTTTAAGCCAATCCACCTACCAATATCGTTTCTGTTGTTTAGTCTAGGTAACCAATGGCACACTAGGTAAACTTGGTTAAATGCTAAATCCTCGGTTCGGTCGCAATCGATACGTGAAACAATGGGCTGCACGCAGATCGTAAATACCTGCGTTTTATCGCACTTGAGGGGCTGTTTGGTTAGGGCTAGTAGTGGAGCAAGCACTAAGGCTGATTAGTCAAGTAGCTAATAGAACCTTGTTCAAGGTCCGTCTAGATCGCTACCACAATCTTCCTCCCTAACCCAGCCGCTAAGCTGCAGTGCTTCACTGTTGTTAGCAAACAGGCGGTAAAATTATAGGCACAAGAAGTATTCCATCGTAGCCCTCTAGGTTGGCAACGCATCTGAAGTCTTGTTGGTGTTGTGAGTGTCTATGAGCGGCAGTGACTACTTACCATTCCTTTTCTTAACAAAGTCCTTCTACAGCATTTTTTACTTACTCTATTGACGTCGAAGTGGGTATTGCTAGTGGTCTCCAATACGAGACACTCTATTTTTAAAATAATAATAATTAATAAAATAAAAATCTTGGAACAATTAACACCAATTGACCTAGTCCCAAAGTAAGCAACTAAAGCTGCTTGTGTTATGGGTACTGGACAACGGATATACATACTTATGTAGATAAATATATACTTAAATAGATATGACATCCAAGACTAGGGTGCAAACATTCGTATTCATCATACAAACATTTACCCCTCCCGGGAATCGAACCCGGAACCTCAAGCTTTGCAGTCAGTGTCACTAACCACTAGGCTATCCGGTCGTCTAAAATTTTTGGAAACTTCTTCTAATTTTTCCGCTTTCAGAAGGTCCATCGTTGCTTCGTCATTTAACAACGGTTTCTAGAATCACCAACAGGTCCTTGGGTTGCCAAAACGTTTTTCTCAATGTCAAATTTTAGGGCACTCCCTCGAGGTGACCAAGCCAACGATGTTTGATAAACATTTTACCACTTTAAGATCTGTATTTAGCTTCCAAGTCGACTTAAGTAATAAGAGTACCCTTAACTACCAGACGAGAGCTTGTTACAGCTATTTGTAGGCAGCCATGTAGGTCTGCTTGAATTATTTTGTAATGCGTTCTTGAGAGCGATGTAAGCTAGAGTTTCTCCAATACTATAATCATAATAATGAGTAAAGCATATTATACGCAATTTTCCTTGGTATGGCATGTGTCAATGGACGGTGGTGGTCACTTACCCTCAGGTGACTCACTTTCTCGTTTGCCTTCCTATGTTGTATAATAACATGTTTTGTGAAAGTTTGTCACCTTATAAATCTCTCGAGCAAGACAAATCTAGGGTCGACCACATCGGCATCAGTTGTCATCTTCAAACGCCAACTTTTGATCTTGGATTAAATTTCTAAGTACTGTTCTAAGCCAAGCTGCCTCAGACGTAGCGGAACATTTTAATACCTCGTCGATGTCAGTGATGTGACAATTTTGAGCAACTCTCATTTCATACGTTACCGTCAATAGTACTAACGTACAGAAACTTCTCCTTTTCGACCACCATTAAACGAACTCCAACTTTATGATCAGGCAAAATAAGTTCATATTACTTCACCAGTTACCATTCGCCAGGCGGCATGCGTCAAAAAGAAGGCGTCTCCCGCGCCCGCCTTCCACCCGCAGTGCCCTGGCGCACCGCTAGGGTTGGGCTGCTTACTGTAATACTATCACAACGCGCGACACAGAGTGAGCGGGCGCGCGCGCGGCAAGCCGGCAACCCACAGCGATTAACCTATGCCATAGGTAAAGCGGCGAGCGCACTTACAGTGCGGAGTGGAACCCCCCTGACGTTACTACGACTGGGTTCTAGTGTTTAGCTACTTCTAAGGCTGACTGTACCAGCAATAGTAAACGGAGCATAGCATAACGACTACCTGGCTACTGTCGTGGAAACCGAAACTTGGCCGCCGGCCAGCGTGACACGTGGCATAAATACTCGGTAATAACGGCAGACGGTGTTGTTCGCAAAAATCGGACATTGTCGGCTGCTATCGAGTAATGATGGATGCGATTTGAAAACAAATTGCCCACGTAAATAAAAATCCTATCCAGATGAAGAACAAACGGAAGGACCCTCTCAGCTTTTTTCTGGAAAATACGTTCGTGCAAACTGAAAATTACCATGTTAATCCAGGAAACTAGTTTCGACATTAGTTACGCGGAGTAGCAAGGTTAATTTGACCCAATTTGTTGATAACCTCCGTGAAGTAACACCGAACTCTATTAATGAAAACCGTTAGATTTAGCTTTCGCACCTCGCAACACAATTTCGTTAGTTTTTGATTTTAATCGATTTTGATGCCGCAAAGAAACATATTAGAAAACCTTTATAGTGTTATGGGGAAGGTAGCTCTTACATACTTTTGCTAATGATATCCACTGCTGACTAAATCCCTCTGAAACGTTTAGTTTCAAGAATAATCAGTTGCGTCAGCATTTCGTTTAACAGATACGATAGAAGATTTCACGCAGATTTTGCGTATGACACTAGAACTAGGTTTACCGTCCATATTCTAATTAGCCACATAACATGCGCAGTTTATGTGACCAGTAAAAAGCTAGCGGGCATACGGCGTAAAATATAATTGATTTACGCCTCAAATTTATGGTCCGTATTAATACAGCAATTAATTAATGTCGTAAGGATTTTGTTTATTACGAGTGGAGGATCTAACCTGGGAATGTTCGTGCACTTCCACGAAACTGAACTGAAACGGTTTTACATGTTTGTCTTTGGTTTATCTTTGTTGTAATTTCGATTAATAGTACATTCAACAATGTTATAGAGGTACTGTTACGTACTAAGTACATAAAGAAAACACTTGTTTTGGTTTAAATTAATTCGATTTGATTTAATTTCATTTAGTATGTTTTTTGTTCAAGCAGCGAACGGTCGTGCCATTTAAGATCCAAATTATGCCTCGTTCCGGAGGCGATGGAGGGTAGATTTTTGCATGAAAATATTTAGTGTCCTAGTGTCACTATTTTCTTATCGAGTAATTATTATGTAGCCAGAGTTATACGTAAATTCTCGTAGTACAATTTGATATTCTAATGAAACAGTCCGGACAAATATCAAGGATACGACAAAAAAGAAATCAGTCAATTTTCATAACACATATATGAAATGAAATGAAATGAAATCGTTTATTCACTGAACACATAGTATAAACAAGGTGGTAAAATTTGAGAGCACTGGTTCTAGATATGTTCGATCATCAGGCATGTGAAAGTTTAAGAATAGGTAAAATAAACTTTAAATTTAAAACTATTATACATTGCAGAGAAATGAATAAATAAAGAATTAGAATTGAAGGTGCGAATTTAAAATTAATTATTATTATAGCAATTTTACATCTCAAACTCAAATGTCTAATATTAAACAAAATTAGAATTAGAATTATAAGATTGGGATTACAGTAGGTACATATTAGATTAAAAATTTCAATGTCATATCTCAGAGTCATTAAATGTCAGATAAAAGTTTATAGCTAAGAAATTCGTCAATACTGTAAAAGCAGGCATCACATAAGAATCTATACAATTTTCTCTTAAATTCTAAAATGGGTAATGTTTTATGTGTTATGAAAATTGACCCATTTAAGATTTTTGGACAGCACCTTCACTAACTTTTAAGTCATATAAACCCACACCGACTAAATCTGCTGTTAAATAAAAATGCTATCAAACGTTCAAAAATACACTCGGCCAAATAAAAGCGCACCGGTAAATAACGTTGGTGCATTGGGCGAATTTTACAGCGGCCGGCTTGAAAGAAGTTAGTCGACCGGCGTAGTTCCCGCTAAAAGTACCGGAATAAATGCACCGGGGTAAGGAATGCTTCGATCGGAATACACCAAGCTGATATTACCCCTTTGGCATGTTTTTAGGGTTCCGTACCTCAAAAGAAAAACGGAACCCTTATAGGATCATTTTGTTGTCTGTCTGTCTGTCTGTCTATCTGTCTGTCAAGACCATTTTTCTCAAGAACGCGTGGAGGTATTGAGTTGAAATTAATATCAAATACTCAAGCCTGCGCAGTCCCTTAGAGCCGTGAAAAAATCGAAGTTCTGAGTCAACGGAATCGAAGGCTGCAGCCGTTTATGCCGCATTTTTCATACATTCGCAAGGCACTGAAAAACCTAGGGGGTTCTTCCCGTTGACCTAGAACTATGAAATCTCACAGCACAAATAAAATAATAAATCCGAAAACCATCAATTTGTTGTTAATACATACACACAAAAATTTTTTTTTGGTCTTACGAAGCAAAAATGCGATACTAAATGTTGTTGATGACGGAACCATCGGTGCGCAAATCCAACTCGCACTTGGCCGGTTTTTTCTTACTTGTAATGAACCTAGTGACCCACCCTGGCTTCACACGGGCACAATTAGGATAAAAACTTTCTGTATATTTTTTCTTAAAGACAGTTAAATCTGTATTAAAACCGTCGCGTGCTTTTAAAGGAGACGGGCAAAGATAAGACAGACAGACAGGAATGGGTGGCGACCTTGTTTTATTTTAAGTGAAGAAGATAAATCTAATTAACAGATTCAGGCGTTACTTTTCCGAGGTCCATATCAACAAACTGGAACAAATTACCTTGCACCTCCGCCCTTAGTTTCGCGAAGAAGCAAGGTAATTTGTACCAGTTTGTTGAAGATAAATCTCACAGTTAATAACAAAACTGAAGCTGAGAACAGTTTCATATCCAACTTTAAAACTTCTAGCTTCTTTAAATTTATTTACGAAAATAAAATAACACCAAACGCGTTGTAACAGCCCTAGATAAAACCACCATGTAAGTACAGTCAACAGAGCGGGCACTTGCCGGCGCCAGGTGTTCAAACCGCGCTCTAAATTTACCGTCTTTATTTGTATTCGACTGTACCTTCACGGTGCAAACTAATTGGGAGCCGGCGATTTTAAAACAACGTTTATTCCTGGACATGATGTTGTGGTTTATATGCAAGGGGTGGCTGTATGAATCACACCTGGTTATTTTGAAATTCGCTTTGTTAGTCAAGTTATGTTTGCCAGGATGTGGAGCTTAAAGAGTGGGTGATATAAAAAGATGAGATTAAAACTAAGTTTATCCGCCCGAAGAACGAAGGGTGAGCTTACAACAAAGAAACCGAAAAACATCTACTTAGCTTAATGCACGTTGAATAATCTTAAGGTAATATAAATCAATCGTCCTACTCTTAAACTTAGCAATGTAATATTGGTACCCAGACAACGAATATACATAGTTATCTAAATAAAAACAAACTTAAATACATACGAACATCCAAGATTAGGTACAAATATTTTTAATATAATTCTAGTTTTCTAGCTGTTGCCCGCGATTAAGAGCTAGAAAACTAAAAATACTTTTTTTTATAAAATAGGAAGGCAAAAAAGCAAGTGGGTCACATGATGGTAAGTGATCACCACCGCCTATAGACACCCTCAACTCCAAGGAGATTGCAGATACGTTGCCAACCTAGAGGGCTAAGATGGAATACCTCTTGTGCCAGTAATTGCATCGGCTGTCTTGCTCTCCAAGCCGGAACACAAAATTGCAAGCACTGCTGCTTAGCGGCAGGATTAACAAGCCAGATGGTGGTAGCTATCCGGGCGGACCTTGCACACGGCCCTACCACCCGCAAAACTACCTCAAAATACAATAGTTCTTATACGCTTTCAATCACTACTCAATTTCTGGTATGATCTTTAACTGGCCTCATACCGTGTACCATGTACTACAATGTATCAAAATTAATTAAGCCATCTACAAACATCGAATCCGGCATCAGTTCAAAAACTCCATAACCATTAAATTCCACCTCAGAACGTGCAAATTTACACAACTTCCAGCACGGTAATTAAACGCGGCCGCCATTAATATCTGATAACGCAATTAATTCTCTTCGTAAAATTTTCAATTTGCCTTAAAAGTTTCAGGTGAAACTTGGGCATCTCAAAGATAAGGTAATCTCGTCAGGGTTCGCAATTACAATTTTGTAAGTGAATTTCGCGCGGATGGTTTGAGTTTTATCAAGATGCTGCGGCATTTGTAGGTAATTTACAAGGCAGCGACGTTATCTAGGCAGATAAAGTCCCTAGGTAGGGAAATGAAGTTTTTAAGGCAAATCTTGTGTAATTTAGCAAGGAGAAATGAGGAGATTCGCACGAGACCCGAGGTAACCGACGTAGCCCTAGGAATTTCTAGACTTAAGTGGCAGTTCCCAAGGCACATTGCTTGCAGAATGGAAGGGCGATGGAGCCAAAGAGTTAGAGTGGCGACCGCGTTCTGGAGATACAATTCGGGCAGACCCGCCACAAGGTGGACCCACGGCCTATTTCTGGTTGCGGCATTCCACTGGATGAATTTGTGGCGTTCTTTGGGGATGATGATAAAATGATGGTATTGTAACAACCAGGAATTCGATCCCGGGATTCGTTGTATGGCCCAATCCCGGGATCCCGGGATTGCCCATACTGCAATTCCCAGGATCGAATTCCTTAGTAACAACTTTACAATAATCTATCTAAATTCAAATTAAGAACCTAATTCAAAACAATAGCTAGTCGTGCAGGGTCGGTAACGCGGGGCTGATGTTACCAGTATAGTTCTATTTAGGGAGATAATAGCTTACCATCAGGTGAACTTCATGCTTGTTCGCCACCGATGTTGTATGATAAATGCGATAGAGCGTTTTTGAGTCTTGCCCGCTGTCGTTTTACTACTCGTAATATTCCAAAAAAAATAATAGAACAGTTGCAATACACATACATATTTGATTTTATTTTTTGTTCAACTACAAACTTTCATTCGGCTCATGTTCTTAGATCCCTATTTTACCTTCGGGCATAAAATTAGAAATTTACCTATATCATTAACTGTAGGTATGTAGAGATTTTTCTAAAATACTTGAACCCCCTTCAACTTAAACTAAAAACAGAATAACAATGGAGTGAAACGTGTCCCACATTGCATACAGTGTAGCGTGATTGCGTTCTCAGAAATAGCTCCCACCTGCCTGGTTATAAATAAAAACAATTAAAATCTAGAAGAGGTCAGATGTATTATTTCTTCCAGAAATACTTTTCCTCGTATAGTCGACCAAGAAATTGCATCACCATCCTAAAGTTCAATGTAATCTATGTGTCAAAAACGTCAGTCTATTTTCAGATAAAAATCGATTAGGTATTAACCGCGGCTTCGCTCGCGGTAGCCAAACAATATCTCACAAGACTTTTGCGGATGGTAGGACCTACCTTGTGCAAGGTCCGTCCAGATCGCTACCACCATCTTGCTCGCTAATCATGCCGCTAAGCAGCAGTGCTTGCACTGTGTGTTCCGGTGTGGAGAGCAAGACAGCCAGTGTAATTACTGGCACAAGAGGTATTCCATCTTAGCCCTCTGGGTTGGCAACGCATCTGCAATCTCTTTGGTGCTGCGGGTGTCTATAGGCGGTGGTGATCACTTATCATCAGGTGACCCACTTGCTTGTATGCCTTCGTATTTGTTAAAAAAAAAGACGTGCTCAAAAAATCAAACAAGTAATGAACAAGTAAAGGATATATCCTTCTTTGAACCTTTAACTATCTCTACATATACAAGAAAAAAACATTTTGTTATCTCGTTCTTGAAAATTCTGATAACAGTTGGTGCAATGACGGCAGTTAAAACACTCGAATATCATCACACACTTTTATGTGTCATTTACGCTTTGTAGAATTACTACAGTTTTAAAAAGGCAGGTAGACTTTCGCGTATAGGTAGGCTAGGTGCTAAAATTGGCTTGCTGTCAACTTGGCTAGGAGAAACAAAACGAAAAGATACCTGCCAAGAACTGCTGTCATTGATAATGAGTTTGCATTTTTTTTCTCTGACATAATTGATGTTCAGCTAGCTAAGAAATTGCTAACATTGTAATTGTTTGGACAGCCGTTTATTCGGAGAGGTAATTAGAGCTGACGTATAAGTCAAGTGTAAAAATCTAAATACACTAGCGACCCGACCCGTTTTTGCACGTATATAATTGGTATGTAACAGACACAAAAACCTTGGTTAAAGAGAAAGAAAGAAAGAAAAAATATTTATTGCCTTGTACAACATAACATAACAATATTATGAACGAAGAACAAAATGGATTCAGAAAATCAAGAAGTACTATTACGGCAATTTTTATACTAATCAAACATGCACTGGCCTGTGTTGACAAAAAAAATACCTGTCACGGCTCTGTTTATGGACATGAGTAAGGCTTTTGATTTTGTGTGTCACAATCGATTGCTCACTAAGTTGTCTAGGTATGGAATAAGAGGCCCCGCACTCAATTGGATATATTCATATCTAAGTGATAGGATTCAGTGTGTTGAAACAATAGGTTATAATCAAAAGAACAAAACTGTGGAAACTTATCAGTCCTCATTTATTTTAAACAACTATTTAGTGCCTCAGGGCAGTATTTTAGGACCTTTGTTATTTCTGGTCTACATTAACGACCTACCGGCGAATTTGTCTCATGAATGTATTTTATTTGCTGACGATACAACAGTTATCATAGATGGAGTGGACTTATCAACATATAACATTGAAATAAATAGAACGTTGGAGGTAACTGTGGATTGGTTGACTAGAAATAACTTGAAAGTCAATATAGACAAAACTAAGTATATGCAATTTCGATCTGTACAAGGCAGTACGAAAAATCTAAATGTTAAATCAGGCATATATATATATATATATATATATATATATATATATATAATGTATATTTATAATTCAGACCTCTGTAATTTCCTATAATGGGTACGTGGACTCTGCTTTACGTTATAGAATTGTTATTTGGGGGAACTCCACGGCCAAAGACAAGGTGCTCTTAATTCAAAAACGTTGTATTAGGGCAATGTTTGGTATCCCACATTTTGAATCATGTCGCCCATGTTTCAAAAAACATTGTATATTGACTGTGCCATGTCTGTACACACTCTAGAGTGGTGAGGTCACAATAAATACTCATAAATTGTATAACCTTTGACTAAATTTACATTAACGTCAAAAAACTGCTATATGATGTGCATCAGTATATATAATAAATTGCCTGACCGCTTTAATTGTCACAATGCATTGGTGTTTAAGAATAATTTAAAGTCATGGCTTGTACAGAAATGCTTTTACACCGTTAAAGATTATTTGGAAAATTAAAGTTTAGACATCTATAAACTATAAACTATTGTTAAACTATTGTTATGCGGTTTTTTCCTAACTAATTTTGTTTTGATTAGTATCCGACTTTTTATTTTTTATTTTATATTTTATTTTTATGCATTTATATTTTACAATCTTTAAACTTATTTATTGTTGCTGTGACATTTGCACTATTTCAATGTTTTCTAATTGACATTTTTGGTTTTATAATATATATAACCATATAAACATATTTGGTTTGGCGGCGCTATCCGACAGATGGGACTCGCTATTACTTCAGCGATGGATGAAGCTCCACACTGTCATTTAGAACATACCAACCTACGCTTTAAAGTTAGCACTAACAGTCATTAGTTCGTAAGTACTTATTATTGTGATTTTTTGTTCCTTGATTTATTAACCCCTATGGATACTGTCCGAAATAAACGTTATTGATTGATTGATTGATTGATAATAACTGTAGAATTTATTTTAAGTTTATTTCACTTTATAATTAGTGACCTCAATGTAAAATTTTGCCCATGTTAATTTAAATATCAACTTGTGTTGTATATGCGTGTACACTTGCAAAGGTAGGATTTGGTGATACTATACTGTACTTCTCAGAAATTATACCCCTGAAAATTTATAACCCAAATGCCATACGCAATAAATTTCATTTCATTTCATTTCAACTTCTTAGAACCCAGATAAATTAAACATTATTTAATTGCGGCAGGAGGAAAAATAAACTCAGCATAATGCTAGCTCCAGTTTTAAAACTGTTGCCCAGCGCTGATTTTCAGTTTTTTTCCTGTTTTTTGCTACTAAATGAACATGCATGTGAATCGATTGTGCGGCAAGAAAAAAAGAGAGAATGAAAGAATAAACAAAGTTAAAAATACATGGGATGTGAAAACTTAAAATACAAAATATCAAATTAAAAGAAAAGGACAATACAAACCATCTAAATGGGCCAAAATTCTTTTTGATGCCGATAAAAACGTCCCTTGTACATTTTAACGTATATTTTTTACTTATTCTGATATTCCTAAAAGAACATTTTACCTTTAAATTCAGAATGGCATACGCATACCCGAATGATGACTGTTATAGAAATATTTGGGGTCAGAATAAGAAAAAAAGTATTGTTTGGTAACGCAGTGGACACTATTTTTGAGGAGTCATGGGGACTGGTAACGCAGTGGTAATTTGGGTACCAAATGAGACTTTTCTGTAATAAAAAGCCCAAGATGGTGGGAAAATTCATACTTAAAATTGAGGCCCGGTTGTGAATTAACGTAATATTACTAGTAAAATATTTCGAGACATCTACAATTTTGTAAAAGTGTTTATACATTTTCATCCCTATTTTAGGCACTAAAAAGAATTTTGGCCCAAATACCAAACTAGCAAAACCCCTAAAAACCGGATAAGAGTTCGGATAAAAAGTCTCTAAGTGACAGAAAAAACCGTTTTAACATTTTTAAAATCCGTTGGGTGCTTTAGAAGGAGTAGGTGGCCGAAGATAATTTATGCGGACAAACAGGAACTAATATCGACTTTATACTACATAATATATGTCATCATCATCATCATCATCAGCCTATGTTCGTCCACTGCTGGACATAGGCCTCTCCCATGGCACGCCACTGAGCACGATCCTCGGCCACTCTCATCCAGCTCTTGCCAGCCGCCTTGCGAAGATCATCGCTCCACCGAGTCTGAGGACGTCCCACGCTACGTTTATAATTGTACATAATATATGTAGCGATAGTGATAGTGAATTTCAAATGTATGTATTACGTATTTCGATAGTACTCGTTATAGTGTCCGACTAAACATTCGGATTTGGTTCGGCAAGTTTCTGCTTTTAATTAGAGGTTCAGTTTAGTTCCGGGTTCAGCAGAAAATCTGCAGACACTATGTCCAGAACAGAAACTAGGTTTTGAGTTTTCTTGAGTCGTTTGAGAGCAATCAGCGTGCTTAGTGGATGAGCGGCGGAGTGCCAGTGTCACAATCGGCTTCCCTTAGCGCCGGGCTTAAGACGAATGTGAACCCAGGCCCAAAAAGCGCTCCCCATACAAACGGCGATAACGTTTTCTACTCTCTAAACCTTAACCTATGGCAATGATTTTTTGGTATGTTGTCATTATGTCTCAGAACTAGGTTTGTACGTTTTGATTTTTTTAATATTCGTCATGGATTTGACAATATTTACATTTTAGGAGTTTCATAAAAAACAAAAAAGCTTCAGTATTTTTGAAAACTGTTCAAAATATTTAAAAAATCAAAACATACAAACCTAGTTCTAGGGCATATTGACAACATACAAAAAAATCATGGTTATAGGTTATGGTTTAGAGGGTGGAAAACGTTATGGCCGTTTGTATGGAGAGCGCTGGGTTCACGCGCCTTTTTATGACCGCTGTCGTGTGAATGTTACTTATTTGCTTGTTTTTCGTTTTGGTGTGCACATCACAATTTAGTGATTCTGATTAGAGCTAAAATGCAGAAAAGCTTTAAATGCATTCATTAGAATCACCCTACTTTTCGACTGTAAAAAAACATTTTGGGCAGACACTAGTTCTCGCACAAAACGCTCTATATACCACAATGGGACATGTATAGGTTGGATGACGATGATGATGAAATGAAATGAAATGAAATAAAATTAAATGAAATGAAATCGTTTATTCACTGAACATAATAATATAGTATAAACAAGGTGGTAAAATTTAGAATAATAATAATAATGGTGGTAATTTTTGATTAGAGCATGACAAATACAATACATATTCAAATAACTAGATACCTGAACGACTTTGCTTCAGGCATCTAAATTGGCACCTAGAACCTACCTAGGGGCGTTAGGATTCCTAACCTGCCCATTAATTCGTACCACAACACTAAATCAATCCGTTTGGTCAACCTAGCTCCAATTCTCCAGCTAATTTAGTGGCTCACCTTTACACAACAATGCGATCGATAAATCGCTAACACCTCGTGCTGTCGTCGGCGCGCGCGCACGCTGCGTGCTTGCTGCGTTCCAACTGCGCGCCGGCGGCGTGCTCGCTGCGTGTCGGCGTACCGCAGAATTGCTAGGGCTGCCAGTTGTTGTTTTGGCGTAGCATTGTTGTTAATAGCACGGAGTTTAGGGTATAGCATGGATTTATTTAGTTTAATTAAACTAGTCTTGTTTGGATCGTAGGCGACTTTTATAAATATTGTCTTTTATGTCCGAAATATTATAATTAAATGGTGCATAAGCTGTGGATCAAACTGCAATTAATGATTCACCCATTATTTACGAAACTCGTTCCTTTTTAATCTTTTATAAAACAATTATATAAGTATATTTAACGAACTCCCTGTAAATTTATATAAATTCACATACGTCAATTTATACATAATTATTTAATGTTTATACTAAAAATGAAATAAATTAAAATTCACAAGTTTAGAGATTAATTAACATTCAAAGCCAGTGTCAGCCCTAGACAGTGCGCAGGAGTGGCCAGTAAACGCCGGGGCGTGCGCGATCGGTATCAAATCACGTTGCAATTATTACGGCTGGCAACTAAAGGTGAGGGATTTGGACTTGGTATCGGGAAATGATCTATTATTAACAAAGGTGTGCTTTCATTCACTCCATTTATTTGAGCATGAAGAGAAATACTTGATACAGTATCGGAAAATCCATTGACGACATAGAGAACTTAGTCAGGCATACTGTTTTACATAATATAAATGAAAGACAAACAAACAAGTGGATCCTGTATGTCACCTGATTGTAAGTAATCACCACCACCCATAGACACCTGCAACACCAAGGAGACTGCAGGCTATGCGTTGCCAACCTAGAGGGCTAAGATGGAATAGTACTTGCACTGTTGTGTTCCGGCGTGGAGAGCAAGACAGCCGGTGTAATTACTGGCACAAGAGGTCCATCTTAGCCCTCTGGGTTGGCAACGCATCTGCAATCTCTTTGGTGTTGCGGGTGTCTATGTAGTGGTGAACACTTACCATCAGGTGACCCACTTGCTTGTTTGCCTTCCTATTTCATAAAAAAAAAACTATATTAGTGCGATATGTAATTTTCCGTTTTTAAAAAGCTTTCCCAATATTATCGTTATGGCATACACGCGTGATGCGCAATAAAATCTAATCAGCAACGCGCGCTAAAGAAATAAATAGCGCCCGAAAATAAACAGCCGCCAGCTGTAAATTACCTGTTGGTTCAGCGATGGCCGGCGCTGATCGACAGATGTGGGTGAAAGGGCTTGATACTTGAAGGAAAAAAAATTAAATGTTCCGAACGAGACGGAAAATCCTTCTTTCTCTCTCTGTTAACGGCCTGCGCACGAAAAACATGGCGCGTGCGAGGCTCCACAATTTAAACTAGTTTTAGTGGCAAATGTATCGATGACACATCAAGAAGCAAAAAATACAAAGAATTATGATTTATGGTTGAAATATTTTGGCGTCAAAGAACACGTCAAAAACAAAATGATTAAAGTAACATACTTTATCAAATTAAAATGTTTATTTTTTTTAATAATACTGAATATCATAAATAAATCTAACCTTATTTGTAATAAGAATAACCCTTTTAAATATTGAAATGGTTTTAACGCTTGGCTCTCTAAGCGCTCTAGCTATTCCACCAATAGTAAAGACCTAATTTAAATAATTTAACTACAATGTGTTTTGCTCCTTCCATTCAAAAGCAAATGTAACAATGACAGATAAAGACGAAACATGTTGTAATTAAAGTTGCGTGACCGTCAATAATACGATTATCTAGTGCCTTAGGTACCACGACTATATTTAAAGTTTAAATATAATTTATGAGCAACCCAAATATTTGCACACCTGATAGAATTATTTACAAGATATTATTTATTTTTCCCTGTCCCGTTATCCGTAATCAAATCTTATACGTAAAATCTAATTATGATCTATTTCTATTGAACCCAATTTCTACATACGTCAGATCAAAGTCAAAGTATAAAATCTTTATTCACCTCAGGCTCATAAGATGCTACGGATGTCAGAAAATTTACTACTAGTTCGGAAAAACCTTAAATGAGAAGATACGACCCAAAACTCAACGAGGTCATTTTTTTACGAATGAAAGTTACAGTATTATTTCTGACGCCTCTAATATTTAACTAAGTTAGTTACTTACACACTTTTCAGAGCCAGGTATAGCGTACGTGGTACGACAAAGTTGATGATTTAGCACTCTCAACATAGAGCAGGTCGCCCGTCGGTAAAGGCAGTCCTTCCCGAACCGCAGTTGTTAGCACACACATGTAATCAGTAATAATTGTAAAGTGAAATTGATTATACGGATAAATATAATTTATGGAGTTTCAATTGACTTTCTTAAATAGTGAACCCGAGAACATTAACAGTAGCTGCGGTAATAGAACACGCAAATACATACCATACGCATATAACCGCACACAATTATCGAAGTCAGTTAAGATAATTTATAGTAATTTATTTTATAATACTTCTTCAAAGTGTTCTTAACCAAGTATTCGAATAGTAGTTATTTAAGCTAGATGGTATTGCAATGACAAATTACAGCATAAAAAATTATTGCCTCAATTTTTTTTTTACTTATTTTATAGTAAAGTATCAAGACTAGTCGTGTACCACAGGCCATGTGGTTCTCGTCGCACGCGCATCCCGCAATCACCATTACCTGCCCGGATATTTTAACGCGCGCTATTCGTACACGCTTATGCTCTCGATTGGGTTTAATGGTGTTTAAACTGACGCCATTTTGCCTAAAATTGCTTTGTATAGTCTAAATTTGGATCAATAAACGCTTCCTATTGGTAAACAGGTAAAATTTTTCACAAATTCAGGTTGTAGAGGCATGAAGAGGATCACCTTTAAATTCCGAAGGCTCCTTTGTCCGAATACATCATTTGACTGGTTTTTTTTAATTCATTTTCTGCCTTAGGAACACTTTAGAGTAGAGGACAGGTTAGGTTAGGTTTGTTTTATTTCTATATCAAAATTATAGTTATGTGATAAATATTTAGCGTTCGGAAAAATGGAAATTCTAATTTTAAAGGAATAAATCTTAGAAGGAGACCTCTGTTCAACAAATGATGTCCACAGGTTGAAAATATCATTTTATACCTAAGTAAGGTATGCGAAACCAAATTACCGTATACATCCTTAACATGTACCATACCTATCCAAGGAAATAAATGACTATTTTATCTATTCTATTACGATCCAATGTTCCGTACGCTAAGACGTTAAGTCGATAGAAGCCAGTGACAATAACGTTTACCTGCTCCAGAAGAAACAAGGCACGAATAATGTGAGCCACTCGGAGCCCCTGGCATTTACCGCTAATGAACTGTGTGTAGGGATGTGAACCTTATATCGATAGAAACTTATCGTCATAGGTTGTCGACTAATGCCGAATGAGAACCAAAGACCTCAAGAGAGTTGCAGATCCGTGTTCGACATTTGGATAATCGGCTTCTGGATCACTCACTTATTGTGCGAAACTCAGTAGCAACCTAATACTTCACACTTGTATTCTGTGTGTGGTACTACCCCAGTCGAACTGGCTCATTCGTAACTCAGTAACTGGCTAAAGTTCCCACGCTATTAAAGCATATTGAGATCCCCCTTATCCGAATATGCGATGTGGATACACATTGTACAGGTTCGTCAATCACCCTTCTCCGCTAGAGAAGCTGCCCATGCTCAGGGGAGTGCTTTAGGAATTCTTACTGGAGTCTTTTCATGAAGCTGGCATAGTTACACAAGTGTACTAAAACATCAATCAAATTAAAAAAGAAAACTGGCTAAAGCGTAGCTCCCACGCTACTAAAGGATGTATCTACCTTTGGTGTAAATGTTTGTCACAACAAACGTAGCGAACACGTCAGCAGTAATTTCTCAATTACTATGGAAATATAGTTAGCGCCTCTAGCGAAGTGTATCGGCAACAATCTGCTTCCACGGTACTTAATTGAGAAGCCAACGTCAACACGTTTGAGACCTTAGTTATGTCAAAAAACTTAAAGTTCTACTTATGAATCAGTTACAACGGACAATGTATCCATTAATTGGCAGCTCGTAAGTTTTATTAAAGTATATGAGCTGTTAAATTTCGGTAATACGTTAAAAGATTAAGTTTTCTTTTCTTTATCTTACAAGAGTCTTTAGTTTATTTTGGAAAACCGCATCTTCTTGTTCGTCTATGTCAATTTAACAGACGATCACTTGAGGTGTCAAGCTTTAACTAACATCTTTCTAGACAAGAAAGTGATATGATTCCCATACATATATGAGTCATAACACCAAGGTAATCTTCACTTTTAAAACTCACCTTGTGTTTTTTCATCAAATCCGCATGTAAATGAAACGCAAATAGTTTGAATGGCAGCTGATGAGCAGTTTATTAAACAGTAACCAACGTGGATCCGGTGTGAAACTGTAGTATATCTCTGATACTAATTATAAGGTGTATGGGTAAAGAAAAAAGATGGACTACTATTTCTAGACATTACATCTGTTCATTGAGACATGCTTGGGACGTTTGCTTGTCTAGATTTGATGACATATTTGTCTGTTGTATACAATATGCAATCAAAACGATATTTACTCGCGTCAAACATGTGCAGGATTATTTAACACAATGTTTTGTTCATTTTTCATAAGTGGAATTAACGATATAAGATATCTATAAAGTTAACGTGTTATCAGTTTCAACAAAGACTTTATGACACTATCTAAACGATATTTACATGACCAATCATTTATCATAAAAAACGTTTCACAGATCGATTCATTTCACAAACTGATCATTTGGCTAAATGTATTTTTTAGCACTTTTATTTGACAATGATGAATGATGCCGATGACATTATAGTACGGCTTTCAAGCACTGTACAATTGCCAATTGCAGATTTGTCCGCCGCACAGTGTTTGAACCTTTTTTAATATTATAACTACGAATTTTCTAAAACCAGTCTAATTGACTTCATATATTGAATATAGTTTAAGTTCCCCTCCTAATCTCTATCAAATTCGGTATTTAATGAATTAAGTAAATATCATTGTTTTATTGTTATCACCAAACTATCGATAACTCGGAGCACAACACTACAAACGCCATCAGGGTTGTCACAAAATGAAATTATACAACGATCCGCATACATACTCTTGCAATACACTCCGCTGTTTATTCTTTGCCGCTAACCACCGAGTCAGGATAGAACCAACTCTATCCAATCATATTAAGGGTTGGGTAAATCGTATGTTTCATTGGTTTTGGTGAACTTAAGACAACCTGTTTCTTGAGTGAGTAAGCCCTTTTATCTCAAGGTGACACAGTGCGGTTTATTATTTCTGCTGAGGAACGTCTTGCCGCTGGTAAACTTAGATACGTGGAAATGTTTGCTTTGTCTAGAATATGAACGATGCTTTTACTATTTTAAAATACACAGTAAGATTTCAAAAGCGAATATTAATTATATTTTTTACAGATTATTATTGTAAGACAGTTATTTTTTGAAAAGCATTTCACCCAACTAAAACTTAGGGTCAACAATATTCAGCTGAACTTCTATTGAAGATTATTTAATCAAAAACCGCGGTCAAAAAAGGAAATTAAATATAAATTTTTCAAGTAGGCCGCCTTTTCACGACTCTAATTCTACCAGTGGCCCTAACATGACTGGCCAAGTTTAGTTTATCTCTATCTGCGTCCCTTTCTTATGACACTAGTTAGACAGAGACGCCGGGAGGGGTTAAACTAAACCTGGGCTGTCATGTTAGGGCCGCAGCGCTTCGGGAATTGAAAAGATCTGCTGAGAAGAAGCGCCGCAAGAAACTCAGCAACTTAACAGCATCACGCCAAAACAAGAGTAAACACTCGTCTAACTGGCTTTTCTTTAACCTAAACTAAACTAATTTCAATCGTTACGAAACTGATAATAACTATTTGACTAACGGTAGGTACAGTCATGAGCACCAACATGTATACAGCCAATCCTTCCCAACCTGTCAAAATTATGTAAACATCAACCTTATTGTTAGAGGCATAAGGTCTGTGTATACATATTTATGGAAGATTGACTGTATAGATGTTGGCGCTTGTGACTGTACAATGTGTTTGATTTCGACTCTACTGCAGAGTATGTATTAATATTATACTTTAATCCAGGGGTCACCAAATGGCGGACTGCTGTCCAGATCTCGACCGTCAAACTATTTTTTTTAATGGACCTGGAGGACCTGGAAGAGAACCTGGGTACAATTAGTGATCCCTGCTTTAATCTATGCACACTGCAAATATCAATACATTAGTCATTACATTTTTGGGTTCCGCATACTGACAAAATAGCCCATACATCATTGGCTAAAGATCATAATTATTAATAGTGCATGTTAATAATTAATAGTAGTTAATAATGCGTAAGCGCATCGAGAGACCATAGATTAACGATTAGCTGTAGGGCTAGCGCACACATGCAAATTTTAACAAAATAACTTTTAGACAGTTACTGGCTCGACCGGCGCAGTATCACACTCTCACAGAATACCGACGTGAAATTGAACCGCTAAAAGTCAACTGACTGTCTAAAATATTAAACATATTTTGAATACTAAAGTACCTATAATTTTCTGTTTTGCTGATAGGTAAAACAGCTCGAAAAATAAGCGTCATTTGTGCGTTATTTACTTAACTTTTTGAGCTCTGTCATCACCAACTGGGTTCGCGCCAGTAGTAAATCCATGTACGTCAAATGTCACTTCGACGTTTCCGCTCACAGTGCTTTCTCCAGGCAGTGTTAGAGAAGTAAGCCCTATGACATCATCAATGACGTCATGGTATGTCTTGTAAGCGATATGGGCGTGATTCGATCCTACCGTCTGAGCGCTCTTAGCGATGTAAACCTTCTCACTCTCTCAACTGACCCTTCTCAAATTTAAGTCTTTTAATTTTATCAGTTTAGTGCCTTTCAAGCTTTCCTTTCGATTGCCAGCCCCTTAAATTCTCTGTATGACAAAACTTCCTCCTTCTCCTCAATTAATATGACAATAGGAATTTGTATAGAAGGAAAAAGAGAAGGCACACCTAGAAGAAGTAGCTCATAATTATAGTTTATCTGTGTGAACTCTCCCTCACACGGCAATAGATCTGCGCGCGTCTAAACAAAGCACAACATATTGTAGAGCAAATGTCAGTCTGCGCAGACGCGGATATTTCTTGGAAACGGTCTTGGTACTTGTAAACGTTTTAATCACTTCGAAATGCAGGTTTTGTAGTCAACATCAGCCCATACTTTACAAACAGATGCAAATTGAGGTTGTTAAACGACTAGCGGACACGCGCGACTTCACGTAAAATGAGTAGACTATGTCCGCCAGGAATAGTTTTTCTTTTTTCTTTCTGTCTGTGAAAGAATTTTTGAAATAGGTTCAGTTCCAGAGATTATCCCCTACATACAAACAAACTGACAAACAAAGTTTACCTCTTTATTATAATATATTAGTGTCGATTAATTCACACGATTAGGTAAATCAATGACTATATCTTAGACAGGGGTGTTTGGAAATAAATGAAATGATCCCAATTTGTACTGGCCATCCCTGACTCCAAAGGAAGGTGGCTTGTACACCTACTGTGTTAAAGTGTTAAATTGATAAATTTTTTAATGTTTTAGCTTTAAAAATAACTTTGTAATTTTGATTTATTTAAAAAATTACACCTCGTTGAGTTTCTTGCCGGTATCGTCTCATCAGAGATTTTTTCCGAACCAGTAGTAAATTTTATGACATTCAAATAAGTGCTTCCTGTAAGCCTAATCTAAATAAAGATATTTTGACTTTGACTTTGATTTCAAAACACCTTATTCATCAAAATCGGCTAGGCGTATAGGCACTACGTTGGATCATACATAATGACAAACAAACATACACATTTGCTGCTTAAAAATATAACCCTTCCATTTGGCTTTGCCAAAGTTTATTTTTTTCTTTTTATGAAATAGGAAGGAAAACAAGCAAATGGGTCACCTGATGGTAAGTGTACACCACCGCGTATATACACCCGCAACACCAAGAAGATTGCAGATGCGTTGCCAACCCAGAGGGATAAGATGGAATACCTCTTGTGCCAGTAATTACACCGGCTGTCTTGCTCTCCACGCCGGAACACAACAGTGCAGGCACTGCTGCTCTCTGCCCTCTGTGTTAGCAACGCATCTGCAATCTTCTTGGTGTTGCGGGTATCTATAGGCGGTGGTGATCACTTACCATCAGGTTAAAGCGTTTGCCAGTTGCAAAACTGACAAGGCACGGAATGCTGAGGTTGCAGGTTCGAGTCCTGCCACTACCCTATTTTTTCTTTGTGTTGTCATTATAATAATATAACATTTAAATTTGCCAGTGTAATAATAAATATTTGAAATTAAGTCGCAAAATTTAAAGAAATCGTTTGATAGGTTTCCCAGTCCTACGAAACAAACGAAAGCGAATTCAAAGCAATTTCGCAATCACCAAATCCTTCCTTTTAACAGTATCTACTAAGTAAATCTACAAATAAGCCGTTAACCTGCTGATTTAATCGGCGATTAGTCTTCATTACGTGGCTTTCGCTAACTAATAGTTACTAATAGCTCTGCTATGTACAACCGGACCTTCTTCAGTGCACTTCGCAACACCTTATTCTAGTTCAATTAGAGTTCAAATTAGATAGTTCAAACTGTATTAACTCCAGTGAAATGTAACTAATGTAGTTCCTAAGCGACAACAGCTGGATTAGGGGTGTCAAGCGATAGTTATTGTAAACATGTTGCCAGGGTTGTCAGCTGATAGCAATCGCGTATTTGAGGCAACCCTGCAGACATACATAAAGTCACGCCTGTTTCCCGGTGGGGTGGGCAGAGACCACGGATTTCCACTTGCTACGATCATAGCAGTAGGTATAGTTAGTATTGAGTTATGGTTTAAAATAGATTTAAGACTAGTGTTTATGATGTTTAGATCATTGCATGTATATAGGTACTAGCGCCCCGTCCCGACGGCTTCACACGGCTACAATAAGAATGTAATGTAAGTACATTACATTTTTAAGTAAGTCTTAAAAACATGAAACTACCGTGAGACTCAGACATATTAATAAAGCGGATCACTCACGTATTTTTGCGTCGGGAAATGCCCGACATGTTTCGGACCAGTCCGTGGTCCTTAATCATGAGCCCCCGCGGCGGTGGCGCGACGACGACTGCGTACCGAAGCCCTGACAGCTCGGCTACTCGGCACAGGCGTTTCGCAAGTCTTAAAAACCTTGCGTAAAGAAACGCGTGAATATTTTTGAAACTACAAAGAATATTTAAAAAATCAAAACATACAAACCTAGTTAAAAAAAAGCTCCAAGTTAAATTCTCGTCAAAAGTTGCTGTGCCCGACAGGGTCCACGATGAACACATAGCTTAAGAGGAAACCTCAAGGCCTAGAGAATTGAAAAATAGGTATTTGTAAAATCTATTGCTGCCTCCATCTATCAAGCCTCCCCCCGCAGAGCGCAATAGAGACAGCCGCAGCTTGGACCGAAAATACCTATTTAAAATACACAAAATCAACGATTCGTAGACCCCTGATTCCTTCTCCGAAACTTAACCGATTTAACTACTTTTTTTATTAAAAATTAAAAAAAGGCTTTGGCAGTGTTCCTATTTTTTTCCTTTTTTAAATTATCTAGTAAAATGTGTTTTCTGAATGTATGAACGCAGCCGAAAATCTGGCCAATTTTTTAAGTTTTTGAATGTTCATATCTCTTTTAATAATTAATTTATTGAAAAAAGAAAAACATACGGACATGCATAATAGTGGCCATCGATTTTTTGGAAAAAAAAAATTGCTCTATTGGCATTATCCAGAGAGGAAACAGGGGACGACGTTTGTATGGAAAAACGGCCCTTGTGTTTCCTCTCAAGGCAACATCTGTAACATACATTATGGAAAAGCAATAAAGTATTGAGTATTGAGTAGTTCTAGGACATAATCACTGCGTAGAAAAAACATGGCTGTAGGTTAAGGTTTAGAGGGTGGAAAACGTTATCGCCGTTTGTATGAAGAGCGCTCGGTACACTACACAATGGTCTTAACTATTTAGAGATAGAGATGCATGTTACTCATGCAAAATAATATCAGCTATGGCAGTTTTGGGCTCGGGTTTCATACATTGCGCCAAACTCAACAGGAAAGTCAGTGCATTTGGCATCACTCGCCTGTCTGTCTGCACTTCTATTAATACGACACGTTTTACAGGTGTGGGTGATTATATCTGTAGATAATGACAATGTATTGTTAAGTTGTGCTTCTATAGAAAGTTTTGGCACAAATAAAAGAATAAAATAACTGTCTTTATTTAGTTTAATTTTATATTTTAACTTTATATGTGTTGTAGATATAAATGATTACTATCTATTACCCTTTCAATCTGTATAATTCATTATTCATACAACTTAACTGTTTTGTCATATTCGATCAGATCCGTTTCCGGTTAAGACAGACGAATATTTAAAATTCCATAAATGCAGTATTTATTGTTTTTATATGTATATGTTTGTCTGTCTCTTTGGTTACTATGTTTCCTAGTAGTATAGATAAGATAAAATTTATATAATGCTAATTTTAACCAACAATTAAACAAAGAGCCGTGTATCTAAACAGTACAAACAGAACCATAGATATACGGTTACACATTTAAACCATAAAATAAGTATATTAACGCAATAAAAGCTATCACCACACGGCACGACAGGTGCGGCTATATCCGGCGCCGGTCCGCGTCGTGTCGTGTGTTAAGGGCTTTATGGCTGGTGCTAATTAGTAGACATAATTTTATGCGAACGGCTTTATTTTGGGGGTAGTGAAGAAATTAAACTTTAAAATTACCTAAGGCAAAAGTATGTTTCCAATGTTAATTACCTGTCGTTAAATTATTTTGAACTTTCTCGATTTTCACACAAATGTATAACGTTAAACGTGACTTTAACCGGCAAAATAACTCTTACACTAATTTATAATACACTTTTAATAATTGTGTTTTATGTGTATTGTTTTGAAAAAATAAAGAAATAAAAAAGGATAAGCTACTGAGTTTCTTGCGGCGCTTCTACTCAGCGGAGGCCTTAATTTTCCGAAGTGCTGGTGTACTCAAACGTACTTACTTGCGAAATATTTTTTTCATTTTCATTTAATTTTAATTTTTCATTTAATAAGAAACTAATTAAGAATCAAACTAATTGCATGGAAAATTTCATTAACCACCGAACCGTCCCGTTGTTTTCACCAAATATTTTCATATAAAACGTTTAGTTGATAGTCGTTTAAAAGCAAAGCAAAGTGGCTACCACTAATTATCATAAACAACATTGTATGTATGTTTGTATGGAGCCAACAGCTTAACCGTCGAGATGAATCTCACACTTTATACTCGGTGAGAAAGATTTATGTCGGCAGACATTGTATGAATGAATTCAAGACAGCAAATAGGTTAAGTGTTCCTTATAACTATTAAGGAGAGCCATAATGGCATATAAATTATCAAACTTTAGG
Source organism: Ditula angustiorana (assembly GCA_963691745.1). NCBI lineage: Eukaryota > Metazoa > Arthropoda > Insecta > Lepidoptera > Tortricidae > Ditula > Ditula angustiorana. The sequence goes on from OY829479.1 coordinate 643,554, forward strand.
TAATAAATTGCGTTGTTTTATTTGTATATTTATATAAATATTTGTATATTTATTTATTTAAAATTTGCAACTTACAGCTAAGCCAACACGTTTCAAACTTAATAATTAGCATTCATTAATAATAATTAGAATAATAAAAGTTAGATAATTAAAATGTTCAAAAGATACATTACACAATTTAAAAGCTCCCAATAATCATAAAAATACAATAAAACCCAATATATGTCATAGCAACAAAAAAATATAGATATTATTAAAATTATGTCAAATTACATTAAGTCAACTGAGAAACAAATTAAAACTCACACAACACAAAAAATAAAAATAAAATGTCAACACAAGAAAGTCACAGAAAGATAGCGCAATTGTCCTAGATACGAGTAATAATTAATAAGTAGGTATGTCAGATGTGAAAAAAACAATTACTAGTACAATTCGGCATAATCATTACAATTTCGATAAAAATAGAGTAGAGTAGTTTATAATGACAAACTGGTAACTTTTATGGACTATGGGTTTTCATTTGACCATAGTCTACCGTGGTGGAAAGTGACGACTAGGCCAAAGTTGGAATGCTAAGGGTAAAGGACGGCCGGATAGCCTAGTGGTTAGTGACCCTATTAAGCTTGAGGTACCGGGTTCGATTCCCGGGAGGAGCAAATGTTTGTATGGTGAATACGAATTATTGTACCCGAGTCGTGGATGCTATATGTATTTAAGTATATATTTATCTATATAAGTATGTATATCCATTGTCTAGTACCCATAACACAAGCAGCTTTAGTTGCTTACTTTGGGACTAAGTCAATTGATGTTAACTGTCCCAAGATATTTAAATTATTTATTTTTTATTTTTATTTTTAAAGGGATGAGAAAATAGAAAGGTGGAATAATCAGAAGCCAGGTGGGAAAGTGGGTTGGTGAAAACTTACTTGTGAAAGGATCACTAGTGGTATTCCAACAGCGTTAATTCCAACATGGTAGACTAAATTTTATCCGTAATACCCAATACACATTGGGAAAACCCGTGGTAGTTTTTACTTGTTTTCGTTTTACTGATAAAAGTCTATAATTGTAAACATTTCGTTTATTTTAAGCACGTTAAAATTCATTGATTACGGTCCAAGTTCATGCAGTGACCACAATTGCTCTTATCTCCATATCATATTAATAATAGTATTTTATCTACACTCATATCATAAAGGCTAAATAACGCGTTCAAAAACCCTAGGAAATGACCAGCATTATTACAACCAATGTTATTATAAGAATTTTCTTGTCTGTGGTAGTAGGTAAATCTGTTCTTTATTAGTCATCACATTACCGATATCTAGTGACTGCTCGTAACGTTATGATTTTAAATTTGGAACAGCTGTCAAAATTCAAGTTGGTCTCTATTCTAGTATCCACAGATATTAAAACAGTTATCGATACAAAACGTCAACTCAGTATGTTTTTTTTAATTTAAACGCACGACATTTGATCTCGAGTGACATGACAATAGGGACTTCATTCGTTTGTCTATGATTTAAAAAAAACGTTCGTCTTGGCGGATAGATCGAATGGCCGCCATGACTGTTTGTTGGTTTTTTGCTGTTACGGTTTTTTGCAGTTATGATATGTGTGTAGATAATAGTATTTTATGCAACTGCTATATAATGAGAGGCCTTAAAACACGAGTGTGGTTTTATGAAACGAGCGTCAGCGAGTTTCATAATAGGATCACACGAGTGTTTTAAGGCCTAATTATATACAGTTGCATACATTACTTTATCTACACACATATCATAACTGCAAAAAACCGTAACAGCAAAAAACCAACAAACGTATGACAACTAATGGCGGCCATGTATATTAAAAAGGTACTCTGTGATTCGATCTATCCGTCAAGACGAACGTTTTTTTTTTAAACCATAGACGAACGAATGAAGTCCCTATGTTATGTCACTCGAGATCAAATGTCGTGCGTTTAAATTAAAAAAACATACTGAGTTGACGTTTCGTATCGATAACTGTTTTAATATCTGTGGATACTAGAATAGAGACTAACTTGAATTTTGACAGCTGTTCCAAATTTAAATTCATAACGTCACGAGCAGTCACGAGATATCGGTAATGTGATGACCAATAAAGAACAGATTTACCTACTACCACAGACAAGAAAATTCTTATAATAACATTGGTTGTAATAATGCTGGTCATTTCCTAGGGTTTTTGAACGCGTTATTTAGCCTTTATGATATGTGTGTAGATAAAGTAATGTATGCAACTGTATATAATTAGGCCTTAAAACACTCGTGTGATCCTATTATGAAACTCGCTGACGCTCGTTTCATAAAACCACACTCGTGTTTTAAGGCCTCTCATTATACAGCAGTTGCATAAAATACTATTATGCAACTGTTGCATAATGAGTGTTTTAAGACCTAATTATGTACAGTTGCATACATTACATTGTACCTTTAAGTAAAATATTTAGTAGTAAATTTTACAAATAATGCATTCAAAAAGCATGTTAGCATATAAAAGGACTAACCAAAAATTTTATTAAACGTTTTTTTAAAAGAAGCCGGCAAGAAATGACGAGATATCATTTTTCAAAACAAAACTACGAAAATATAATAAAACTTTTTAAAAACACTTATTATTCTTATCAAATAGTGGGCAGTTGTTTTATGAATCAGATGGTAAAACCAGTCCCAAAAGTATTATGAAATCTGTGTTTATCACATTTTAGGATTCCTTAACAAAATACTAAAAAAGTAACCTTTATGATTTCGCTTCTGAGTCTGTCTCTAGGTCTCTCACAATTAATTGTCACACGATTTTTTTATGAAGTCGATCACGCAGAATGTATGTTCGCTGATAAGACCGCACACCTATTTAAACCAAAAACGCCGCAGGCAACAATCAGAATCTTTCTGTCTCTCTTACATATCATTCGTGTTAGTGCAAAGGAATTAAAAATAAGTGGAGCTTTAAATCGACTTTACAAAGAACTTATAAAGGTAAGTGTTATTAATGTATTCAAAGCGGGTAACTTTGTATTTTATGTTAATAACTTTAAATGGCCCCAATAATATTAAACTTGTAATTGGCGGATAAGTTAAAGGTGAAATTATGTTAAAGAACCAATTAATCTAAATACATTGCGGTAAAACGTTTAACAAACCCTATTTTTATGGCCGTTCCATGTTACCCTAGTATTCAAACTTAAATTAGGGTTAAATGAGGTCACGTTAACTCGAATTTAACCAATATTTTTCTACTTTTACAGTAACTCAAGATGTTTATGTTGCTGTTAACATCGTTGATGCCAATCCTAGTAACGGCCACAATACACATCAACATACAAGCAGCCAACACCTATAGTGGCACAAGAGTCGAAATGTCTGGATACAGCGAGTCTCTCATAACCGAAAAAGACAGAGAAATCTTTAAGATACGAGACTGGGAACTCAAGCAAGCAGCATACATGTACTCTGGCGGCAGACCTGACGACGTCTACGTAAGAAGCCCTACGGCCTTGGTGTGGGGAGACTTGTATTCAAAACTGGGTTGGCCAGAAGTCACTAGAAAATTAGTCCCAAAATACGCAAGGATACTCGACATAAACAGTAACTCTGTTATAGTAGCCAAGAAGCATTTTAAGAATAACAGCCGATGGCCGTCAGACTATGGCGGAACGCTATCGCAGCAAGCTGATATGTCTGTCAAGAACACTTGGATTAGCGGGGGATCTTACAGCTTCGGGGAACAGATAAGCTACAGCGTATCAATTGGACCATCTAGCATTGGGAAGTCTAGGAGTGTCTCCTATAGTAATTGGTTTGGACGCGAACATAGTGCATCTTCTGGAGTGACCATAGGTTCTGATATCTCGGTGCATCCCACTTTACAACCAGGTCAGGAGGTAGATGTGGTATTGAGAGCCACACGTGGGGTTGTCAAAGTTGAAATAACGTACACAGCAAGTCTACACGGACTAGTGGGAATCAACTATTCGGGGACGTACAGAGGACACCACTTCTGGGGGTACAGTGTGAACAAATGCTTGAAGGCTGTTGGGAAGCCAAGGAAGATCTACATTAAGGAGGTGATCGAAGTCGGGTTTTACTTCAATGAGGATGTGACGTCTATGTAATTTTTGTACAATGTCCAATAATTTTAGGTTTTTAATCGGTTAGAATTTAGTCAAAACGCGTTGCAATTGTTTAAGACTGTCGCGATTTCCACTCAAAGTCATTAATATTAGTTAATATTTACCTCAACGTTTTAGTCGGATTGTATGTTTCTACTTGCTACATAAACGTATTTTTTTTTATCGTCTCATTACTTACGTAAGTGTATTTATTTGTTTGTACATATTATGTGAATAGTTACAGTTTAACAGCCAAATGGACTTAGTTTGTTGAAAAATACCATCGTTATTGTTGAGCATAGAAATGTATTCGTAAGAACAAAATATAACTTAGATCATCTAATTGGACGTGTTTAGGGATTTGTACTTGTCTGTCTGTAAATATATCGCGATATAGACTTCAAGTTTACTCCCAATAGGGAGTTTAATGTCCAATATTGAAAAATTTGTGTAATGAGAAAAATTAAAATTAGATGTAGGTTCCATATACAAGGGACTTTTTTTTAAAAATAAATACGTATTTTTGTAACTAATTTAAGATATAATGTTACGATCAATATGTGCAATCATGGTTTTCATTTAAATAAAAAATATTTAAAAATTAAGTACGATATGGATTTTTATTTTAGGTAGGAAATAACCGTTTAGGAGACGTTTAAAGTCTCCGTTTGTCCTTAGAACGTCCGCTACGTCGCCTGGATGCACGGAGCGATTACACGACTGTCGAAAAAATAGTATGAGTCCGCAGCCGCGCGAGTTAGCGGACGCTCTCATATAATATTTTTCTAAGGGTATGCACCCGCTCCGTGCACCCGCTCCGAGCGCCCGCGCGACTTAGCGGACGCCAAACTGCTGGTAACGATCTAACGATCGACCCAAAAAAAATCGCTGAGCCGTTACCAGCAGCCTCAGAGTTTTCACTTATCGTATGAAATACACTAGCAAGCTACTATGTTACGCCGGTATTTTGCGATAGTAAAGTACTGACGAGCGGATAGCCTAGTGGTTAGTGACCCTGACTATGAAGCTAGAGGTTTCGGGTTCGATTCTCTGGAGGTTCAAATGTTTGTACGATGAATATAAATGTTTGTACCTGAGTCTTAGATATTATACATATGTATTTAAGTATGTGTTTATCTATATCCGTTGTCTAGTACCCGTAGTACAAGCGTTGCTTAGTTTGGGACTAGATCGATTGGTGTCAATTGTTCCGAGATATTTATTTATTTATTATTTATTTATTTACTACCTCAGCAGAGCTGGCGGGCTCGTACTGCTGTAAATGAAAAAAAAAATCAAGTAGGCCATAAAGGCTGTTCTAATACATGTCTGAGTCTACTGGCGATTCGGAAAATTGAAGATTGGTGCCTGTAACTATTAAGGTCACTGATCGGGTGATCGCTTCCCATCAAGTGGCCATCATGCTCGTTTGCCCCTTTTGCCGTAAAGAAATTGAACAACAGTATTATTAACAAACTGGAACAAGTAACCTTGCTCTCTGCGAAACCGAGGAGTTGCAGGGTAATCAAGGTTAATGAAGATACAGCAGCGAGGGTGGTAGGACCTTGTGCAAGGTCCGTCCGGATTGCTACCACTATCTTGCTCGCTAATCCTGCCACTAAGCAGCAGTGCTTGACGCATCTGCAATCTTCTTGCTGTTGCGGGTGTTCATGGGCGAAGCTGATCACTTACACTAAGTAGTCTAAAGTTCATCCAATATTAAGACAATCCGTAAGAATTTCTTCTTGATTACATTAAAAGATAACACTCAATGTTTATAAACAAACTCAACAGAGTTACGTAAAGAATTCATTGATAGGTTATTATCGTTTTATGTTCAAGTGACTTTATTTGGTCTTATCTCTATGTTCATGACATACCTTTATAGGTTTGCATTTAGATTCCGAATTAGTATTTTTAACTGAATGGTACAATACAACAAATATTAAAGTGGTTTATTCTATAAATAAAAGAAGAGCTTAAAATATATTTAATGCATAATTTATGTATTCAATTGTATCATTCAAAATGTGAAATAAATAAGTATTTGTATATAAATCATGATTATCTTCGCGATTGAGTTCTGCTGAGGACAGATAGAAAAAAAAAACATTAAAAAACAGATTTTTTTCACAAAAATAATGACCAAAGTCAGATACATCTCCTGAAACTAAATAGTTTTCATTGAAATTGTTAGGGCCGTTTTCTAGACCTCGATTAAAAACAATCAATTAGACAATTAACTACTTCATCTTGATAAAACGAATATGCCATTAATTATATCAGAAATAGAAGTAAACAAAAAATTCAAGTGCTGAAGCACTTCTTACGCTTTTCCTGATGGCATATAAAGGAGCTGTTTACAAACAAGTATTTCCTATGAAATGGGAGGCTGGGTATTACCAGCAGTTCTCTTATCTCATAATACATATATACACGACCGGTTCCGATCCTGCTACGGATTTCATGCAGTTTTTACTGATAAGACGGGAAAAACGTGTTCGTCTCATTACTACTATTTAAGCGAATTGTAGCTCAGGATGTAAACAGAAGCTTTCAGTCCCTCTTACGCGCAAGTTGAGTTGGTGAATTTGACTCGAAGTATATAGTGGTTTTTAATTGTCTTCAAAGGAATTTGTTAAGGTGCGTGTCATTAATCTTTTCTAGAATTAGTTTGTGTTTTTTTTTTGTATTTGAACCAATATAGCTGATGTAGAATAACTCATAAAAGTGTATAGTTACTAAAGAGATACACTTTGTGTAATTTTTCCAAATGTATCATATAGCCAAATAAAATTCCAAACATTATTTTCTGCAAATACCTAAATATAAAATTATGCGGTTAGTGTAATTCTAAGTAAACATATATTTTTTTCCATTTTCACAGCAGTTTCCAAGATGTTAACGTTCCTGGTGCCATTGATGATGCCAATCCTGGCCATGGCTACAATCCACATTGACATAAAAGCTGCCAACACCTACAGAGACACGAGCGTGACAGTCTACGGATATAGCGAATCTGTCATAACTGACACGGACAGAGAAATATTCAAAATAGGAGGAGACTGGGAACTCAAGCAAGCAGTCCACATGCTCTCAGGTGGCATGTTGCCTGACGACGTTTATGTGAAAAGTCCTACACCCTGGGGAGACTTGTACTCCACTTGGAACTGGCCAGAAGTTACTAGGAAAATACTCCCAAAATACGTAAAGATTCTCGACATTACTAGTGAAACTGTTGATGTAGCTAAGAAGCATATTAAGAATAACAGTAAACATCCATCTGAGTATAGCGGGGCGCTGACACAGCAAGATGATATGTATGTGAAGAACTCTTGGATTAGCGGGGAAGCTTCCAGCTTCGGGGAACAGATTAGCTACAGTGTGTGGATGGATTTCGGCAGCACCGGGAAGTCTCGAAGCATCACTTACAGAAATTTGTGTGGCCAAGAACATACCGAGACTTCTGGAGTGTCCATAGGGTCAGATTTGCCCGTCCAAGCAAATTTGGAACCCAAACAGGCGGTTGATATGGTCTTGCGTGCAACTCGAGTGGTTGTCCGGTTAGAAGTGACATATGAAGTAACGCTTAGTGGAACGGTGGCTGCCAATTATGCGGGCAAGTTCAAAGGACATCACTTCTGGGGATACGGTGTGAATGAGTGCTTGGAAGCGGCCGGGAAGCCAAGGAAGATCAACTTCAAGGAGGAAATAGAGGTTGTGTTTTATATAAATGAGAGTGTGACGTCTTCGTAGTTTTTCGTACTGGAGCCATGACGCATCATTACGTCAGTTGGAAGACTACTGGGCAGTCCTCTTTGAAGATCTTCACGATGATCGGTCTTGTGCTGTGTCTATCGATTTCAAGTGATACTCTCGTCTATGCTAGTGATGAAGTATCATTTTGAATAAGTGGGATTTCCAAAAGTGTTGGATTATTTCCTTTAATTTACCAATTTTGATTTTTTCTATTAATTATTTATGCACTTATTTATTATAAATTGTTTTAAACTTTCGCGAGTTTCACACATATTAGACTGTATATACGCCGTTGTCCAAAGTCGCGAGGCATGAACGATCTCCAAAGGATGTTTTTCCTTATCAGTCACCGGGCGTTTATAAGATAGATTGCAGTTGTGGTAGTTCTGACATTGGACAGACGAAGCGAACTATAGAGGAAAGGGTCAAGGAACATATTGCAGCTGTCAAAAATCGCCAGGTGAACAAATCCGCTATTGCCGAACATTTGCTGGAATCGGGACCAAACCATTGGATTGAGCTTCATAACCCTAAAATCCTCTCTACAGAACGACATTATTATCCTAGAATGGTACGTGAAGCGGTTGAAATTAAAAAGTACAAAAATTTCAACCGGGAAGACGGATATAAACTCTCTTCATCATGGAATCCTGTAATCAGCAAGTGTAAGCGCCGAGATATATTTTCGGATAAATCGTCGGACATTGTGAGCATTGTGTGTCGGTGTAAAGATATGCCGGTGGAAAATAAACAAGACAAAGTGCGGGTAGTTCGTAGAACTCGCGCGGCTAAACAGAAGTAATACCCTCCACTTCAGTCTACTCGTGACCACGGCCATTGAAACATGGGCACGTCGAGGTAAATCAACAATATATTTTTATCGCGCTAAAGTCCCGATAATGTTATAAACACTTATTTATTTTAAGATAAGATACTTGTTGATTAAACATAAGTCAGTTTAAAGAAATGTGATAAAGTATTCTAGTATTTTTCTGATATTTTTTTTTTTTTCTGATTGTAATAAGTTATATTGTACTTAAAAGATCTAAATGATCTTTTTTAACTTTTATTATTGTAGTAAATAATTTCATAAAAAAAAGTGTTTTTTTTATTAGATCAACTGGCTTAAGATAGTACAACAATAGCGAAAATATAGCAATACTAGTCTGACAGCATAGACTGTCAGCTGTACCCATAGGGGTACCAAAGAATCCCTGATCCGTTGCGTCTGATTTTCAGAAAGGAACGGATAACAACTTTACTTTATACTTTGTAAAGAATATATATGTGTTTATAGATTTTTATGACCATGGCTGTACTACAATTGGTATTGCGTGCGACGCGCAGGATTGTCAAAGTTGAAATAACGCACACAGCAAGTCTACATGGCCTAGTGGGAACCAACTATTCGGGGAAGTACAAAGGACACCACTTCTGGGGGTACAGTGTGAACCAATGCTTGAAGGCTGTTAGGAAGCCAAGGAAGATCTACATTAAGGAGGTGATCGAAGTTGGATTTTACTTCAATAAGGATGTGACGTCTTCGTAATTTTTGTACAATGTCCAATAATTTTCGTTTTTTAATATAACAATTTAGACAAAATGCTTTGCAATTGCTTAAGACTGTCGCGATTTTTACTCAAAGTTATTAATATTAGTTAATACTTACCTCAACGTTTTAGTCGGATTGTACAGTCAAGGAATTAAATTCCCAACCCACCTAAGGTTCAATGTCATATAGCAAACTGTCACCATAAGAGCTAATTAGTGCAAGGAGTTGGTTTGACATAACGACCTTAATGCATTGCGAATGATTCCCTTAATGAGTCATTAAGGGAATTTTTCAAGGAAATAGACATCTTAACCCTACCGTCGCTATATATTTTTGAAATAATCATGTACGTTAGGAAAAATATATGCAATTTCCCTACCAACGTCGATAAGCCAAAGGCTACTAGAAATACAGGAAAGCTTAAAGTTCCAACTTACAGACAGGCTAAAACCAATAAGTCGTTCATGGGAAATTGTGTAAGATTTTACAACAAAATTCCAAAAAACATAACTGAACTAAATGATACAAAATTTAAATCTATTGTCAAGAAGACATTAATTTCTCGGGCGTATTATAAAATTAATGACTATATCTTGGACAAGGATGTTTGGAAATGATCCCGATCTGTATTGGCGATCCCTGGCTCCAAAGATTGTACACCTGCTGTGTTAAATTGTTAAATTGTAAAAAATTTGAATATTTGAGATGTAAAATAACATTATAATTTTGATTTATTTAAAAAATTACACCTCGTTGAGTTTCTTGCCGGTATCTTCTCATCAGAGGTTTTTCCGAACCGGTGGTAAATTTAGGGGTTTGTACTTGTCTGTCTGTAAATATATTGCGATATAGACTTCAAGTTTACTCCCAATAGGGAGTTTAATGACTCGAAATAGAAAAACATGTGTATTAAAAATATTTAAATTAGATGTACCATAAACAAGGGAAATTAAATGGTTTCTTTTAATATGCATACGTATTTATGTAACTAATTTAAGGTGTAACGTTACGAGCAATATGTGCAATCATGGGTTTCATTTGAATAAATAAAATAAAAAAATTAAATACAATACCTAATGATTTTTATTTCTGACATAAAATAACCGTTTAGGAGACGTTCAGTCTCCGTTTGTATTTAGAGCGTCCGATATGTTACGCGGGTGTACGGAGTGGGTGCACGACTATCGAACAAATAGTATGCACCCGCCCCCGCACCCGTGCAAGTAAGCGGACGCCTTTAGATCGACCCAAAAAGAATCGCTGAGCCGTTACCAGCCTCAGAGTTTTCACTTATCGTACGAAACACACTAGCAAGCTACTACGTTTCGCCGGTATTCTGTGATAGTAAAGTACTGAAGACCGGATAACCTAGTGGTTAGCTGAGCTGACACGCTCGTCCTGATGAAAATGAAAATAACAAACTGAAACAAATGACCTTGATCTCCGCGAAACCGAGGAGTAGCAGGTAAATTAAGGTGCGAGTACCCTCGCATGTTGACAAAGAAATTACTTAACCACTTTTCGATTGTATTACAACGGAATAAGATTGAAAAGCCAACATAAAACCTTCCGTAAAAAAAATCTCTGAATGTCAGTGAAAACCGTATCAAATTCCGTTGCGCGGCTGAAGATAATGTGGACGGTTTTGCCTATGACGTTCGGTCAGGCCACGAGTTCCATATTATTCGGTAATTTTTCTGATAAGTGCTTCTTGTCAGCCTAATTTGAATAAAGATTAAATTTTGACTCTGCGATTTTTCGGATCCTCAATCCCAGTAATCGGTGGACAATCATTAATGTCATTGGAAAAGTGAAAATATTGGAAAACATAAGCAGCAAGGCATTGTGCAGTAATACAAAAGTTTTGTTAAATATTTCCCTTGTGTTATTAAAGAGTATGTATTTGTCTTTTCTTCTTTATATTCATTCTTATCGGCGCAAGGATTTCAAGGCTACTTTATCGATTGTCAGCTCCTTAACATCTCTGTACGATATGATAACACCATTTTCTTTACTTGATCAACTTCTTCTAAGTCTGCCGCTTCTTTTCTTTCCTTGCTTGTTTAATGTTCGCGATGAAGTTATTATTAGTTAGATGATCGGACACCTTTTATCGTAAACGTAAAATGTTTTGACCTTTTTCCAATGGAATTAGGTAAATGAGTGAAAGCATATCTTGGAGTTTGACTGTCCAACACAGCACTAGGTAGTCTAAAGCTCATCTAATATTAGGACAATCCGTAGGAATTTCTTCTTGACCTCATTTAACGATAACACTCAATGTTTATAAACAAAGTCGTTTAAGTTACGTAAAGAATTCATTGATAATTATCGTTTTATATTCAAGTGACTTTATTGGGTTTTATCTCTATGTTGATGACGTGTTGAATTAAACTTGGATTCCGAATTCGTATTGAAGACGTAAGTGTATTTTTACTGATAAGACGGGAAAAACGTGTTCGTGTCATTACTACTACCACTACTACTTAAGTGGATTGTAGCTCAGGATGTAAACAGAAGCTTTCAGTCGCTCTTACGTGCAAGTTGCGCTAGAGAACAAGACTTAAAATAAATAGTGGTTTTTCAATCATCTTCAGTAAAGGAATTTGTAAAGGTGAGTGACATTAATAACTAATCTTTTCTAGAATTAGTTCGTTGTTTTTTTTACCAATATAGCTGATGTGGAATAAATCATAAAAGTGTATACTTACTCATACTTCTTTGTGTGATTCGACTGTAATTACCCTACGTAATCCCAAACGTAATTCAATTTTTCAAAATGTATCATATAACCAAATAAAAATACAAACGTTATTTTCTGCAATTACCTAATAAAATCTACGCGGTTAGTGTAATTCTAAGTAAACATTTATTTTTTCCATTTTCACAGCAGTTTCCAAGATGTTATCGTTCCTGGTGCCATTGATGATGCCAATCCTGGCCACGGCTACAATCCACATTGACATAAAAGCTGCCAACACCTACAGGGACACGAGCGTGACAGTCTATGGATACAGCGAATCTGTCATAACTGACACGGACAGAGAAATATTCAAAATAGGAGGAGACTGGGAACTCAAGCAAGCAGTCCACATGCTCTCAGGTGGCATGTTGCCTGACGACGTTTATGTGAAAAGTCCTACACCCTGGGGAGACTTGTACTCCACTTGGAACTGGCCAGAAGTTACTAGGAAAATAATCCCAAAATACGTAAAGATTCTCGACATTACTAGTGAATCTGTTGATGTAGCTAAGAGGCATCTTAAGAATAACAGTAAATATCCGTCTGAGTATAGCGGGACGCTGACACAGCAAGATGATATGTCTGTGAAGAACTCTTGGATTAGCGGGGAAGCATCCAGCTTCAGGGAACAGATTAGCTACAGTGTGTGGATGGATTTCGGCAGCACTGGGAAGTCTAGAAGCATCTCTTACAGAAATGCGTGTGGCCAAGAACATGCCGAGACTTCTGGAGTGTCCATAGGGTCAGATGTGCTCGCCCAAGCAACTTTGGAACCAGGACAGGAGGTTGATATGGTCTTGCGTGCGACTCGAGCGTTTGTCCGGTTAGAAGTGACATATGAAGTAACGCTTAGTGGAACGGTGGCTGCTAATTATTCGGGCAAGTTCAAAGGACATCACTTCTGGGGATACAGTGTGAATAAGTGCTTGGAAGCGGCCGGGAAGCCGAGGAAGATCAACTTCAAGGAGGAAATAGAGGTTGTGTTTTATGCAAATGAGAATGTGACGTCTTCATAGTTTTTCATACTGGAGTCATGGCGGATCATTACGTCAGTTGGAAGACTGCTGGGCAGTCCTTCTTTGAAGATCTTCACGACGATCGATCTTGTGCTGTGTCTATCGATTTTAAGTGATACTCTCCTCTATGCTACTGATGAAGTATCATTTTGAATTAATGGGATGTCCAAAAAGTGTTGGATTATTTGTTTTAATGTAACAATTTTTTTTTTTTCTATTAATTATTTATGCACTTATTTATTTTAAGATAAGATACTTATAGATTAAACATAAGTCAGTTTAAAGAAATGTGATAAAGTATTTTAGTATTTTTGTGATTGAAGTAAGTTTTATTTTATTTGAAAGATGTAAATGTTCTTTTTATATATTTTTTTTGTAGTATATAATTTTATAAAATATAAGTGTTTTTTTATTAGATCAACTAGGCTATTAAATAAGTACAATAATAGCGAAAATATAGCGTTCCGTGCCGGGCCAGTTCCGGAACCAGTTTCGCGACTGGCACAGGCACGTCGCGGCACGGAATGCTAAGATAGAAGGTTCGAATCCTGCCATTTCTCTAGATTTTTCATTATGTTAGTTAATTTATTTAAAGGTCCTTCAGTGGTTTATGGATCTAATCATCATCAGGTTGACTGTACAAGATCATAAACATGCGTTCTGAAGATGTCAAAAGTATATCTACATATACATCTCTATGACGCTGAAGATAGTTCAGTTTATATTATTTTATTTATTTATGTTTTTTTTTTTAGTTAATATAATTACATTATAAATTGCATAAAATGTCAAATTACACGTATTTATATTGAGATCGACAAATTTCATACAAAGCATTAATCAATAAAACTAAAACTAAATTAATACTGGAATGTCAGCTTAATAAAACAAATAAAATAACTAATAAATACTAAAAATAATCAAAGTTAATATTGGTATGTCAACATAATAAAAAATAATCAGCATTATACACTAAAACTAAGTCAAAATTAAAATTAAAATTGGAATGTCAACATGAAAAATTCGTCTCTAACAGGGATCAATAATAAATAAAAAAGATATGATTAACGTTTGCGTGTAATTGGTATATTTGGTACTAGCGACCCGCCCCGGATTCGCACGGATACAGTCGAGATCTAATATACATAAAAAACTGCCGTAAACAAACTCTAGATAACAGTGAAAACTATATCAAAATCCGTTGCGAGGTCTAGAAGGAAAAGGTGGCCTAAGATACACTATAAGAATTGAACAGATATCGACTTTACTTTATACTATGTAAAAAATGTGTTATATGTATTTATGACCTTGACTGTACTACAAGCAATTGGCCACAGCGTAGCCTTTTGTTTAAAAAAGTTGCAAAATCCTCAAAAACTGCATACAATCTTAAGCGGCTCGCATAAATCGTGTGCGGCCATAAAGTATGCTTAATAAATCGTCAAAGCGCGCACGAGCAAAATATACAGCGTCCCTTGCAGCCCCGTGATGAATCGGCGCAGGACGTCATTAAGCGCACTAATTTATACCCGCGCACAAAGGAGTGCGAGCGATAGTTGAAATATCGCTTTTATAGTAAAATTTTAGGCGTTTTCTACCAAATAAGGGCGATAGTGGCAAGATGGTGTACTGAAAATGAAAAAAATATTTTGAAAGGAAGCCATACAATGATCCATAGACTCTTGTAATGTGTGTGTGAGTCGACCAGCGCTTCGGAAAATGGAAGATTCTTCTGAGAAGAAGCGCCGCAAGAAACTCAGCAGCTCATCCTTTTTATATCTTTTTGAAACATAATTACAGAAAACTACGAGTATAGGTGCGGAGGTGTCTGTAGTAAGAACTTAATATATTTTTTTTAAAGAATTACATCAACAAATTTGATTTAATCCGTTTTCAGTGTTTGGAATGTCAACAGAAGCTCTTCCAATTATTATTTTTATGTACTTAATTTTTGAATATTTCCAGGCCTATTTCCACATCGTATGATTAATAAACTAAACACACATGAATACAAATGATGGTTTAATAAATATAATAATAAAAGAACATATGCATACTAAGGCAGTCTGTCAAAGAACTATTCAATATTATCTTGTGGTAATTGTTTTCTCCAAATCAAATCAAATCAAATCATCCCGATGAATGTTCTAAAATATAATTGTATTACGGCGCTAGGTATTTATTGTATTACGCATTATGATCAGAACAAGCCATTATTTTCTGCATGTCTCTCTCACCTCGCTATTTCATCTAGCCGACTGCCCTAGTTGTCGCAGACGCGATTTGTCGCGCGTCGGGTTGTCGCGCCGCGTCAAGGTCGCGAGTACATCATAATCAGAAGATAAAATCTTCAGCGGCGATATCGCGCGCGAATCTGTTGGACGCTTGACGGAATTATCGTGAGGTAATGCTGGTGACGATATTAAAAACGATATAATATTATTTAGTAAACTTACAGAAAAACGATCGTTGTGATGTTTTAGCTGAAGGAGTGGGATATTCAAAATAGGGACTTTATCAATTAATAATATTCACGGTCACAATTTTATTTAAATTAGAAGTAAGTTAAGAGCCGGAGCCGGGCGAGCTCTTCCCGGTGACGCACAAGATAGTGCGATCTGGGATCTAAGTCCGGATAAACGTGGCGTTCCATTGACACTGGCAAAGATTTTTTAGATAATGGTTCAATGAGTTACTAAGATACAGTTGTTATTTATTCTTATATACCTATGTATGACTAGTTCAAGTCTTGCAGGGCTTTCAAACTTTGCCGTCGGATTGAATTTTGGTGTGTGTGTGTGTGTGTGTGTGTGTGTGTGTTCCTTTGTGTGTATAATTTAATAATAAAGTTCTGTCACCGAAAAAGCTTGTGAGTTAAATGTCAGTTTTAACAAATACTTATATTTAGATTCATATGTAATTAAATACTTGACTTTAACTTTGTTAGGGACAGTGTTTTTTTTAAATTCCGAACAAACAGGACATATTATACACCACGACTGAAACTTTTTTGTATCTTCAATTTGTAAATGTTTGCATATTGTTTTTTTCTTACTTAACTATTGAAAATGAAAATGTCGTTTTAAAAGTAACGACAGCGGAACACAAATTAGCTGAAATGATATATCTTCTTGGTCCTGATATTCTGAGACTAGAACAGAACGTCCAATTAATATCACGGAACTTGATTATAACGTGGTCGTAAACCGGTTATTTATTACCGAAAATATTGAGACAATATCCCAATTATACCGATCCTTAAAATACCCCGTCACGCGTCATAAAAACCATAACAAATTTATACTGTCCTCCATTTTGAATGAAAAATTGTAAATATGCTAGTATCTCGACAAAACTAACATTTATTACGACTTCCTCCGGATGATTTGTCGCTTTCCAACATTTCATAACGAGATGAGGTGCTATAGTATTTTTATGACTCTTAAATTTTCTTATAATATATGATTTTGTAAATATTTTGCGTTGAACGTACCTGCGTGATATATGTTTGCCAGGAAATATTTTGACATGCTTGATTAGTTAGAAAATGCTTATAGTCACCGAACCAAATTTAAATATCGTATGGAATCAGCGTTTCAAAATGGTCGCCAACTGTAAGATTAACACTTAATACTTAATTTTTTTTTATAAGAATTTAGTGTCTTACTTAAACTTTATTATTAATAATACTTCATTCTAGAATCGAATATCAAAGAACTGTTCATATTATAATGTTTTCGATTTCTCTCTTTCCTACTGTTATTTCATTAATAATCGACGAAGATTGACTTTCGTACATATATAGCTTGTTCAAAATGGGCATTCTACTTATTTAAAAAATATAAAAAAATACTTCCTATGTATGTACAAACTGTAACCTAGTTACTTAGTAATTTTACGTTATTCAATAACAATTTCCATTAATTTTTCATCAATCACCTGGAGGAAATCTTAACAAAATTTAAAGGAAACCACTTTTTAAATATAACCTATCCAATACAACATTTATTATTATTATTATTGGCACACAATTTATTGGCCAGCACATGGCGTAACATACATTACCCAAAAAATAATCAAATTGACAACCATCTTTTGGAAATCTATTAAAAACGGCAATTGATGAAAACAATGCTCATATCGATTCTGAATCGTTCAACACCCATCACCCCACGAACAGAAAAGCCTCTTAAAATGAAAAAGCAATACAATGTACCGCTCACCTACAAGTTGGCGTAAAAAACTAAAAGCGGGGATTAAACGCTCCGAGTTAAGGGGCGCCCAGCGAGTTAAGGTGGGCGTACACGCGAAACCACTCAGTGGTCGCCATTAGAGACCCCATGTGGCTCGGAGGCTTTTTAAACTCACACGGTACGTCGAGCGATAGGAAAGAAGTTTTATAGGCGTTGAAGTTTAACAAGACTTTTGAATTCTTTATCTCAGTGGTGATAATGTACTGACATGTTGGAGTTACACGATACCCAAAGCAGCAAGCTGCAGACTGCAGCTGGTTTCCACCTGCACAGCACTGGTTTCGCGCAGTAGCAAGGAATTGTTCCACTTTGTTGACACTGTAGTTAGAATGGACCAGCTCAAAGGAGCTCAACCCCGTTCAGGCATTCATGGCATCAGGCGTTCTGGCATTTTATTTATAACATAACGCATAACGGGGTGCGTGAAGTAGCTTGCTTTTGCGTTGGGACCGAAAGAAAGCAGCAGCAGATCAGCGATTTTCTTTGGATCACTGGTTCCCATGAGCAGCAGTAATCACTTTCCATCAGGAAATCTCATGATAGTTTGCCTTCTTTTTCTTTAAAAAAAGTTACTGGTAAATTTGTCTTAGACGCACCGATTGTCCTTTTGTCAACAATTATATGTCATTTATTATTGTTGACAAAAATGCTTATTTAAAATTTGCTCTCACTGCTGAGTAGTGTGTCAACTCGCACCACACAACAAACACATCTCGTCATTTGCCAAATTTGCGCCAGTATTCTGTTCACATAAATTCCGTTTGCACCGGATATCTCGATCACCACCTGTCACCGACCAAAGGTGTTCACATAATAATCATTGTCCTAATTGAAGACGAAGGCATAAATACATCGCCAGTTTTCTTATAAATTAGCTTACTAAAAAGCTTATATATTGTCAAAGTGTCCCGGTTCGTATACTGGTACCCAATTAGGGGTATTAGAGGAATCGTTGTACCGTTTTGTTTGAATGCGTCACGCTGTAAGGTTTAGTTCATACTTATAATCTTATTATAATATTAAATTCCCGTAAAAGTCAAAAAAAGTATTGAGACTACGCTTCAAGATGTTTATGATTTAAAAAAAACCACCGGCTCAGAAAAAATCTCTAAGAGGAAAAGGAAAAATTCCAATCACAAAAATATTTCTATGCCAAATATGGCAGGATTTGATGAATAAATTTAATACCTTTTGTATACCATATTCTATGAAATAAATCATTTTTACCCGACTACGGCAAAGCTAAAAGGAAGGCTTATGTTTTTAGCAGCCTATGTATGTTTATTTTAGTATTTTCTTATGTTTTCGCGACTTGTAGACATTGAAATAAAACAATTTAAACGGTTTATATCGTGTGTATTGTAACGAATCTAATTCAAGACGTTTCGAGCCCTTTATAGGTCTCATGTTCAGGTCTCATGTTAGATTCGTTACAATACACACGATATAAACCGTTTAAATTGTTTTATTTCAATGTGATTTTATTCTATTCTAAAACAAATATTTTTTTTTCTAGCTTGTTAAACTTCACTTTACTTCCCTCCAGATATTTTAATATCGTTGACACTGCACGTTGACGCACAAGCCACGCGCGATCATAACTCGCGCACTTTATGGCCACATCCTATTATTTTATTTTAGTAAGACTAATTTTGGTAAATATATTAAATGCACATTCTATAATAAAAATAAGTATTTTATGTCTTATTTCAACACAAAGGGTGAGAGAAAAAAGATGGAAATAATCCACATAATTTAAATAAAATTAAAAACGCAATGACAGATTCTTAAAGCAGATGACAATGGATGTAAACAAACTGAAAAAAAAAACACCTGCTATTCAGCGCAACCCGTGGTTTGCACGTGCAAAACTTGAGAACCTACTTATGAATAAATGTAGTAGAAAATAACTTTAAACGCTTTCATTGTATTAGATATAAGCAGACATAGAAGTTTTGATGGCAATAACGTCAATTATTCAGATATCAAAAATATCGATAACTGAATACTTATTTCGAATGACGTTTGATATTAGCTATTAAGTACACCGGATAAAATAGAAATTAATAAAAACATGCTGATTTTTATTTTTATTTGAAATTCAAATAAAAATCAACTTTAACAACTAGATATTTTGTTTTATTATTAACATGTTTCTTACACAAAAACTTATTTTAATGACATTTGCTCGACTTCCACTAGGTACTGTCATAAGAAAGTACAATTTATCGATAAAATAATATCGTGTGGAAGTCCCTAGCTAAATTTTATTCGTGCCACCAAAACTTCTGTCTGGATATGAGGTCACGAGTACCACGAGTGACTGAGGCATATTTCGTCGGAAGAAGTGCATCTCAGCATCTCATAAACTCCCAATTTTCATTTTTTCATCTCCTCCGGGGGTCAATATAGATTTTTTTTCAATCACTCAATCTTTGATTACTCTAAATCTGTGATTACTGTGGGAATCACAGATTTAGAGGGTTAAAAGGGAGAAAGTTAGTTTGTAGGTTAATGGAAAATCTACGCGTACGACAGGCTACTGTAATAATAAACTAAACTATTAAACGCCACTCATTTCGACTTGTAAAGCGTTCAATTTGTTAGGCATCGAATTAACTTGGAACTGGCCCATTGGTTTGATTGGCCGGGTTCGGTTGCCGGTTAATTTCACGGTTTCATTGCGGGCAAATATGGCCTTCATTTTGTCAACAGTGCAGCGGGTAATGGTTAATAGGTATTGCATGTGTTTTGAGTAAAAGGGGGTTAAGTGGACAGCGATCCCGTAGTTGTGCAATTTGAATTTGCGATGGCCGGAATTGAGGTGGGGAATTATAGGCTAGATGGTAGTTGGTGGCAAATGAAACGAGGTTGTTACTGGTTATTGTATACTACAGAGACAAATTTTGTGTACAAACTAACGACAAACAATGGTAGACGAACTGAACTACCGTCATTAAAGCAAAGGATTAGCGAAGTACTCTCCGAGTTCGCGATTTTTTTAGATTTTTTTATGTAAGGTACGTGTGGAAATTCTTTGTTAAACAAAAAAACATAAATAATCAAAAGAAATACAAAGAAGTAATATGCAAAAGTCTACTTATCCCTTGAAGGGATCTCTTCTAGTGCGTCTCTACACAACTAGCGGCATAAGAAAGGGCTGCCCTGAAAAAATAGACTTGCACACTAATGGAAACAATGTCTTTGCTAATCCGCGAACCCAGTGTCAGCAATCGAGAAAAAGACAACGCCTGTGCTGAATACCTTATAAAAGAAATAAAACAAACAACACAAAACGCGACCACAACCCAATTACCAACACCAAAAATACCACTCGACACGTGTTTCACCTCTCCACGAGGCATCATCCGGAGCTATTGACCTCTCGACTGTCAGTCGACGAATCACAGTCGACTCGGATTGGGTTGTGGTCGCGTTTTGTGTTGTTTGCTTTATTTCTTTTATAAGGTATTCAGCACAGGCGTTGTCTTTTTCTCGATTGCTGACACTGGGTTCGCGGATTAGCAAAGAAATTGTTTCCATTAGTATCAATATGGACTTCCGCAAAGTAACGCCTGAATCTATAAACTAGACTTGCACAGTTGTGTTAAGGCGACTGGCACGCTAAAAAAACTGCAGATATGCCTTTGAGCTGCAAGCATGTATGCAGCTTAATACTTATAAATACGATGAAACTGTTAAACCTTTTTAACGCGCGATTAAAACCTTTTATCATCAGTCAGTCGTTTTTCCACGAGCAAATATATGATGGATCAAATCAGACGTCCGTTTGTGTGGGGTCACTCGACCGTTCCATGCAAACGCGGATCTGGGGATTGCCGCGGATTCTGCCGGATTTTGGGGGGATTTTCGTATGACGCGTGTTTGCGGTGCGCCAGCGAATGCGGAATTGCTTTTTAAACGGGCTAGGTGTTGCTGATGTAGTTGGTTTGTGAGATAGTTGTCGAAGCGGTAGTAGACTCACGATATGCAATATTGACGACGAGAAACCAAATTCGATTTTTGACAAAAAAATTATGTGACGACCATGTTCATGTTCAATGAGGGATGTTACCAAGCAGTGCACATTGAAAAGATCAGTACTTGTATAGGTGTAGGATAGATTAACCCCAACTAAAACATATATATTTGTAAGCCATTTAAGCCATAAACATAAATTTTGCATGCCAGATGCTGGCGAAATACGTGGAACTCTAGTTATTAAGTCATCTTATTGTATACCACATTGCTCGCAGAATGGATGACCGATGGGGCCATAGAGTTCTCGAGCGGCGACCGCATACCGGAAGACGCAGCGTGAGCAGACCCGCCACAAGGTGGACCGATGACCTGGTGATCGTTGCGGGAACCCGCTGGATGCAAGCAGCACAAGACCGGTCGTTGTGGCGATCCTTGGGAGAGCCCTATGTCCAGCAGTGGACGTCTTTCGGCTGAAATGATGATGAGATGATGATTGTATACCATAACTTGAAGCAAAATAAAAGATATTATATTATTTTATTCTTATTCTAACTTAAAGTTGAAAAGAGGCAAAGTTCCTTCACTACTTGACAATGCAACATGATGATGTATCACGGTAAGACTTTCGCATTTCAATAGATTTGAAGCGAAATCTTTATTATTAACAACGGTGACTTATTATAAAAATTTCATCTTTGTACATAAAGTATTAAATAGATTCTTTGCAAGTTTTTCTATAATTATATATATATATATATTTTATTGATAAAAACGTTTACATGACATTACAGTAAAACCAATGCGTCACGAAACTAACACTAACAACTAAAGATTCATCATCATCATCTCAGCCACAAGGAGTCCACTGTTGGACATAGGCCTCCTCCATGGATTTCCAAAGTGACCGGTTGGAAGCAGCATGCAACCAGCGCCTTCCTGCCACCTGTATGAGGTCATCGGACCATCTTGTGGCTGGTCGTCCTACGCTGCGCTTGCCAATACACGGCCGCAATTCGAGAACTTTCCGACCCCATCGGCCATCAGTTCTCCGTGCTATGTGCCCTGCCCACTGCCACTTCAACTTGCTAATCCGCTGGGCTATGTCGGTTACTTTCGTTCGTCTGCGGATCTCCTCATTTCTGATTCGATCACTACTAAACTAAAGATTACATAATATGAAAAATGAAAATGAAAATGAAAATGAAAAATTTATTTTGCAAGTAGGCCGTATAGGCTCTTTTACATGTCTGAATCTACTAGCGCTTCGGAAAATGGAAGATACTACTGAGAAGAAACGCCGCAAGAAACTCAGCAGTTTATTTTTTTTTCCTCTCTTTTCAAAACAGATTACAGTGCAATTTATCACAATAGTACATGGCATACACAAGTTACACAAAATAATAATAATTAAAAAAAAAACAGTAAATAGCACAGCAAGCTTTATGCATATTGAACGTACTGGCACTAGTTAAGAATGATCAGGAGATGTTTAGGGTCCCCAGATCAAAGAAATTAGATAGGGATGTATATGGTCCCCGAAATAATAACAATCAAATAGTCTAAATAACTTAGAGATGTATAGTCTCTAAGGGTCAAAAAAACCAATTAATTAACTTAATCTATGCTTAGCAGAGGTGTAAAACGCCTCCACGGTCAAACTGTGCAATATTACTTGGAGATGTATAGTCTCCGCATGTCAAAATAAAATAAGAATAAAAATATTCATGTCAAATAAAAAGAAAATAGTACATAAATATTAAGGTTGTGGATTCAAAATAGGCATAGCTAAATATTTAAAATAAAAATAAAAAAAACACCGATTACTAAGTAAACCGTTTATAGCGACCGCATACTGCAAGTATGCAAAATGAGGTAAATTATTAAAATCCATAAGCTACATAATACAAAAACTGTACCGACACAGAAACTGAGCTGAACTGTAAGTTCAGTTCAGCTGAACTGTAAGTTCAGTTCAGTTACATATATCTTTAGACAGTATAAAACAAAGTTGCATCCTATTCCTGTGTCCTCATATCTTCGGCCGCCTACTCCTTCTAAACCACGCCACGGATTTTGATGTGGTTTTCATTATCATTTAGAGATTTTTTTTATGAAAAGTTTTATGTAAATTGCATTCTAATATACCAGCGCAAAGCCGCGGCGGGTAGCTAGTTTAGTTTAACTAATGGTTAAGTCGAAGTTACATGGTGTGATTGTAAACAATTTCAAGACCGAAACACTTCTAAAACCAACTACGATCATAAACAAAATATTTTCAAATAGCTGTCCCCAGATATATCCATTTATTACGAGCCCATAAAACGCTTACCGTGGATGCCACCTTGTTATTTACCCCACCTTTGAGATTGCCAGATAAAAACTCCCTGATTTATGGGAAATTTCCCGATAAATAGTTGTCTTAGAGGCCGGAGGGCGGGCGTACCTCATTTTTCTGAAGGTGGATATTGCCTTTTTGTGATAAAGAAATGACGGATGCAGAGGTGTACGACCTGCTTTATGGGAGTGGTAGATTTATGATATGGCGAAGGGCGTTGTTTTGATACATTAAGTTGATTTTGTGTTCATATCCTTATTCAGTTTAAAAGTTAAGTTTTGCTTGCCATTAACACTACAACTAAATTTCAATTGGAATGATTTTTTTGTGTATGTTACACAATAGTTTCTCCAGTTGCGAATCGATTTCAATGATTATTTTTTAATTGGATAAACTATATAGGATCAAAGGGATTAGGCTCGTAAAACACATTTTCCCGAAATATGCACTTTCTCTAAAGGTTTAGAAGGGTCATTTTCTCGGAAGGTATTCTGCCTCTAAAAGTGCACTTCCCTGTGTCCTGTTTATAGTACTAAGGGTTTCT
The DNA here is from genome assembly GCA_963691745.1 of Ditula angustiorana. Classification (NCBI taxonomy): domain Eukaryota; kingdom Metazoa; phylum Arthropoda; class Insecta; order Lepidoptera; family Tortricidae; genus Ditula; species Ditula angustiorana. The sequence goes on from OY829479.1 coordinate 667,878, forward strand.
ATGAAATAGTGCAAAAAAAAAGTTAAAAGTTACTGTTTGAAAAGTGCACATTTCGGAAAAGTGTGTTTTACTAGCCTAAACCGATCAAAGGTAGCCTCACTTAGTTCTTTTTAAAATTTTAAGATTTTATGAACAATAATCAGAACACTAATGAGGAACGAACTTTCAAGTATTATTGTCAATTTGCACGGATAGACAAGATTTCAAGTATTTTAAATTGTTTTAAACTTTCGCGACTTTCACACATATTTATAACATTATCGGGACTTTAGCGCGATAAAAATATATTGTTGATTTACCTCGACGTTTCGGCCATGTTTCAATGCACGAGTATACTCGTGACCACGAGTATACTCGTGACCACGGCCATTGAAACATGGCCGAAACGTCGAGGTAAATCAACAATATATTTTTATCGCGCTAAAGTTCAAGTATTTTATTTTAATAGCCATCAATATTACTCAGGCTTTTGCGATAATATGTTTATCTTGAACTAATGCATCATTTAGATACTTCCACCATTGAAAAAAATCATGGTATCATTTAACAGGATATATCGGCAAATTTAAACTGCAGCCATCACAATAACTCCATCGTGTTCACCTAATGTCGACTAGTCGCCACATTTCAATGAAACATTTGATCAATTTAAATTCTATCAACAATAATATTGGTACTTAGGATATTACGGCCAACCGTTGGACAGAGCGCCGAGCAGTCATAACATTTCCCGATGATGCTTCGAACGGAGGCGAAACGCGTGTCGAGCATTGTTTTAAGTGGTGGCTATTAAATTTTATTGTTATTAGTTGCGTTATTGTGCTACAATAAATATAGGAAACAGACAATTGTATGAAAATACTTCGATGCAACACAAAGGCAGTTGCATTGCGCGAGTAATCCTAATCATTTAAGTAAATCATAAAAATTCTAATTCATATGAATATTTGTTGTTTGAAATAAATAAATTATAATTGATACAAAATTGTCCCTAATTCACCGACAGTCAAAATATCTTTGTTCAGGTAGGCTTACAGAAAGCACTTATGAATGTAAGAAAATTTACCACCAGTTTGGAAAAACCGCTGCTGAGAAGATACCGGCAAGACTCAACGAGGTGTTATTTTTTTTTCAAAATTACAATGTTATTTTTACATCACACATAATTTTAACGCTAATTCTGTACACTATTTGAAGCTAGGGATCGCCAATGCAAGTCGGGAGCATGTCTAAACATCCCTGTCCGAGATAAAGTCATTGATTTTATCTCACAATGAACAATTAATAGATTCAGGGCGTTACTTTGCGGAGGTCCATATCAACAAACTGGAACAAATTACCTTGCTACTCCGCGAAACCAGTGCCGGGCTCGTGCAAAATAGCTGCGTCTGTGCGACACATATATGTTCATGCAAAAACCCACCCTCCTCCGCTTCCACACGAAACAACATATATCACACAGACTCAACTACACACCACCACCACTAAACACTAAAACTACACGATCGACGCGCGTTTCGCCTCTATACGAGGCATCATCAAGATCGAACAGTACGACCGTCCGCTACTTGAACGAATGGCGTACAGACGCAGCTATTTTGCACGAGCCCGGCACTGGTTTCGCGGAGTAGCAAGGTAATTTGTTCCAGTTTGCTCACAATGAACTCCCATATTACTAAGTCGACGTAGCCAAAAATCAATGGCAACCTCGTTCCGCCACTTCACCGCAAGTCGTTATTAAAGCAAGCCTAAAACTTAACAATGGGCTCACTTCCTGTCACTTTGCTCTCGTTTGATGTTTCGGAGTGACGGAAGGCGGGGGGGAGGCTGCGAACAAAGATTTAACTAGGAGACAAAACATGCTTACTTAACGTTGTTACCTATTAATGTAAAGGGTGTTCCGAAGTGACAGTTTTAGGTGAAGTGAAATTCTAAGAAACTCGAAACATTAGTATGTTTTGCGTATGCAAGTGAGGAGGTACTATATAATGGCAGTTACGCGAGTAGAGAAAAAACAATGAGTTTGCAATTTGTTTGAACCTTGTAGACCTTTGACAGATCAGAAATAGTCATACGTCAATGAGCTCTTACTTCATCTGTACCGTGGATAACGTTTACGTTGCGTACTTAAAATAAGTGTTCTGCTAACATTTTTGTATACAAGAAACAGATTTTTAGTTAATAACGGTTTTGCATATTGTATTGTCATTTGATCTACAGACACATACCAAATTTAAAAACAGGCCGACCACTGAAAGTTAATCAAAATCAAAAATCAGGATCAGTGATTCTCCTCGGACCTCGGACTGGTTCATTCCCTAACGCAGGTGACGTGGTTTCGTTTGCATCCCTATTCGTTATTTTATTAGAGTTTTATTACTGTATTATTTCTAATTGATTTTTATATATTGTGTTTCTTACAACTCAGTGGCTGTTATTTTTTTTGTTATTTATTCGGACATTAATTTTGTTTTTATTCGCAGACTACTTTCAATTTAATTCTGATTTTTTTCGATTGTCATTTTAAATTATTACTGTTTTGAAATTTGTCTCATTATTATTATTTATTTTTCATTGTAAAAGTAACATTGTTTCATTTAATTTGACGATGTCAACATTCATTCGCATATTTCGCTAAATGTAAACTGTATTCTAATGCTTTGAGAATAAATAAATGTAATACCTAAATTCTTTCATAAAAGTTATATTTAACTTTTATGGCTTCTCGGCATCACCCTGTATGGTTCACATCTATTGTCTGTATCTCTAACGAGTGCTCTCGCCCCCGCGGTATTTGTAGGTGAAGAGGTAATTGGCTGCGCAGGAGCCGAGGCCGCTGAGACGGCGGCAATTTGTATAGGTAACCTGATTATCAGGGTAATGGGTAGCCTTATCGAATTGTGGTAAACAACGATTATTAAATAAGTATGTGAACTTTTTAATCGCCTTTAAAAAAAGAGGTTATCGATTTGGTTTTTTTTAGGTACCTCAGACCATCGGCAATTTTTATACCAATTAATTTTTCTGTTTGAAAGACAGGTCAGATGGCAGTCACACCAATGTAATTTGACCTGCCAAAAATCTAGGATCATAGTCGTAGCGTAGATTAGATAAACACTAACATAGCGCTTAGAGGATGAAGGACCAACTAATACCACAAGTTGAAAAAGATTGTATGTATACATACAGATATGAACGGCTTATATCACCTTGGTTCACACTCTTCCAAATTCCCAAGACAAAAGACGACCTAGAAAACCATTTAAAATTAAATGACTCATAAAATTAACAAAACAGAGTCTCACCTCAGTGTACATTAAAACTGCGCGCGCGAGATAAAGCGCCACCCCTAGCGGCAGGGCTGCCTCTATTCACACACGTGAGCTACTTGATGCCTACAATTAAAATCTTAACGTATAAGGTTAATAAACACCACCTTGCTAGGGTTGGCAGTTGTGGTAAAAAGTATCGATATTTAATTTTTAATTAAAAATATTCAAATTAATTACTGAATTTAAATGTTGCAAAGCCAATATGAAAAAAATTTGGTCGTCTCGCGGGATAACTTTCAAACTCTGCACGTGCCTTGCTCTTACCAGTTAAGGTTTAATGTTCTTAATTCACGCGTATAATAACTGCAAAGTAGATACTTTTAATATAGGCGTTTTCGGCAGTAAATGCGTTATAACTTTTGTTTTATTTAATTCAACCATTTTTGACTAATGATGTAGACTTAGTATAGTCGACCAAGAAATTGCTTGACCACTTTTCGACCGTATTACAAACGGATAAGGTTCAAAAGTGGTCAAGCAATTACTTGGTCGACTATACAATGTTACTAACCATTATATGGAATGATGTCTGAAATAAGTGACTATTTAATGGCATATTGAAATAAACCGATCACTATCTAATATATTCCACAATTTCTACAATATTTACAATTTTAAAGACGAGTTATCGAGTTTATTTTGACATGTCTAAATCGCACTATAGTTTTAAGTTAGACTATTTCATTTTAATTTATTTTTAACGTATTTTCTCTACATTAACTTCTTCATCGGTCCCTCAGTGCTGAGGATCGCGACCTTATATGGTTTCCTTCTACAGACTGCGATCGTAAGATGGTGGACCACACGACGCATGCCGCACACCATCCTCTTCACTGTGTCTGACCATCTCGTTGGCGCCCTACCCGGAGCATGTCAGCCTTTTTTTTAAGAAATAGGAAGGAAAACCAGCAAGTGCGTCACCTGGTGGTAACTGATCCCCACCGCCTATACACACCCGCAACACCAAAGAGATTGCAAATGCGTCGCCAACCCAGAGGGCTCAGATGGAATACCTCTTGTGCCAGTGATTGCACCGGCTGCCTTGCTCTCCACTCCGGAACACAACAGTGCAAGCACTGCAGCTTAGCGCAGGATTAGCGAGCAAGATGGTGGTAGCGATCTGGACGGACCTTGCACTAGGTCCTATCACCCGCAAAACTTCAACTTGGCCCAAGATGATTTGCTTCGGAGACCGCATAATGTATCCGAAAAACTGATGGCACGTTATCGATATAGTGGAGAGCCTCGAGATGATGATGAGCTCTTTTAATTTGGACTCTACATATCGTCTGTAGTTTATCGACTGGGCCCCACACTCGTCGTTAGCAGAGGTAAAGTGGAATGAAATTACCTCGGCATTGCGCCTAACTCCAAACAATAATCTTTAGCGATGCCCCCGCCGTCTTACGGGTTGCTCCGGTACGGACCCGTCAGTTCTCTAACTGACGACATCCTCACAACAACTCTAAATAAATAACAAGAATGGTTGACACTAATAAAGGAATTTATGGATAGTGTGTCAACTATTGGGGTTTTAGGGATGACGCACTTTAGGAAATATTGAAACGTGAATCTATGGTGTTTAATACCTGTTTAACGCAAAGAAATGGATTTTTTTTGTTAATAAAATGCAATATCAAAAGAAATGTTTTGTTTTGTTTTTATGTCTAATTAATGAGTTTTAAATATTTAAATTTATGAGAAGTTTTAATTCACAATTCATCTATTTTAATGTGGTAACCATTTTTTTCTATTTATGTCATTTGAGTAGGTAAATAAGAAAGTATATATTGGGTAACTTCATAGTAAAGAGTATTTGACATTGGTCATTTAATTGTTTTGCGTAAACATTAACAGCTTGACAAAGATAACTCTTTAACGTCATAGTTTACTTTATTCTATTTATTCAGTCAATATAAAATAACATTGAATAACATTAATTATGGTTAGACTTTTCCTCGTAATTCGAACTTTTTAATAAAAAAAATAACATTAAAAAGATGAACTTTAAGTATGTTTTACCCGCTTTATTAATGAACTTCAATACGTTTATCTAATGAATTCGATTCTTGTAAGTAGATTTGATCGATTTCTTTGGATTTACTTGAAATGCGCTATACATATATAGTTTCTAAGACAGTGACATATTAAAGTACAGCTAGGAAAAAACCTTTACCAAAAAATATTTTTTAAACAAAAACTTTGTTTTAACAGTTACGGTACCGATCAGGAGCCAGCCCACCCTCTCCCGCACTCCGTCAAATCCTCCGCTAAGACCCTTATATCGGCGTGTTGCCTTGCCGACTGCAGATAACTCGGTTATGTGTTTAAGGCCATTCCATTTTACTGTTACTTCGGCACTATAATATAAATACAAGTTTCGACACGTTAACTCTTACTCCGACCTTAAGCATTAAATTATTAATACCTATGGCTGAATTAACAAACGCCGTTGAAGTATTTGATCTCAGATTAAAAAGTTACGTCTTCATCAACCAGTTGTTAACCCATACTTAAACGTCACTATCTAGTTTATAGATTCAGGTGTTTTTTTGCGGAAGTCCATATTCAATTTCTTTGCTAATCCGCGAACTCAGTGTCAGCAATCGTGAAAAAGACAACGCCTGTGCTGAATACTTCATACTCGACTATCAGTCGAAAGGTCAATAGCTCCTGATGATACCTCGTGGAGAGGTTAAACACGTGTCGAGTGGTATTTTTGGTATTAGTGGTTGGGTTGTGATCACGTTCTGTGTTGTTTGTTTTATTTCTTTTATAAAGTACTAGCGACCCGCCCCGGCTTCGCACGGGTACAATCAATTTTAAGTCTCATTTTTCTACACCTTCGGTTACATTGTTCAAATTTTACCAAGGATCCCTAATTTTTTTCAAAATGAAATGTAGCCTATGTCAAATTGGAAGAATGTAGCATTCTATTGGTGAAAGATTTTTTTAAATCGGCCCAGTACTTTTTGAGCCTATTCATTACAAACATACAAAAATAGGTACAAATCTTTTCTCTTTATAATTTTAGTATAGATTCAGCACAGGGGTTGTCTTCACGACTGCTGACACTGGGTTCGCGGATTAGCAAAGCAATTGATTCCATTAGTGTCACTTATCGTTTGAATAGATTTTGTGAAATACCGTGTGTTGATTATAGTCAACCAAGAAATAGCTTGAACACTTTTCGACCGTGAAACAAAGGCGTAAATTTCAGCTTCGTTAGAAGACAAGACAAGGAAAATACTCTTTATTGAAAACCAAACGGAAAATAAGTAACAAACATTCATTAAAAACACTTTACAAAGTTAACAATTGGCGGTCTTATCGCTTAAAAGCGACTTATATAGTTGTATAGTTGTAAAATGTATTTACCACCCGAGGAAGAGCGAGTCCTCCTGACACAGGTGTCCATACACCTACTAAGTAGGACTCAACATATGTAACTATTGTTTAAGTTGTTTTTCACGAAATATTTTTTTTTTATAGTTTTCGAGAAAAAGCAAGTCAACTCTACAGATAAACAGACACAGAGACAGATTTATCGTCAAATAATGCCTACGTTATTTGACGGTACCCAAAATTAGGCTGCAACGTGTGCCAAAGAAATAGACGGACATACATACAAACATACACTCAAAAAACATAACCCTCCCTTCTGGTGGCAAACGGGTAATAAGAGTCTTTCAGAGACTAAAATTTATAGATTTGAATGTTTCTTCTTTAAAACAATATTTATTCTCGACTCTCTCCCAAATTGAGGACATCGCATTAACAGTAAACATTTCCATGGGACAAAATGGCCCAATATTAACCGTCCAAAGGCCCAAGGTAACATTATAAGGTATTGTTTAATTGGGCTTGCCCGGATCTCAATTATCGAAGGTGGTTAGGGTTGACTTACGGTGTGTTAATGCGCCCGACGTCGTCGCCAATTACGAGCCCTGAATTAAATTTACCTGAAACTATTAGGCTCGTTTCGGCCCCGTGCGCAGTTGGCGGGTTATTGTTATGGTAATTATTTGTTTATTTGTGAACGTGTACGGGTTAAATGTCAGGTGAAAACTAAGGACGGGTTAATTATTAGTTGAATGTGAAACTTTATTGTTAAATTAGTAATTCATATCTACGAGTGTTTACTAGAAATTACTAGTTTTTCCTGCAACTTCGTACGTTATTCTGGATCACAGTTTTACGTAAATATTTAGATAACTGATTGCAACCTATATCGATGTTGTGGCACCAGTTATCCAATGACAATGTTAAGTTTGTCTCTTAATCCAGTCATCTTTTCGTTACAGACGTGACCGGTGGTAATTAAGTTTGTACGGAACCCCCGGTGCGCGACCCCGACTCGCACTTGGCCGGTTTTTTTTTAAATTAGGACACTATGGTGTAATCCATATTCATATTAAGTACAACTGTTATTAAGTCTTTTATGAGGAAAAGATTTTTGCATAGTCAAGTTTTTGGTCAAGTGTAAGCTGTCTATAAAAATGACTTTTATTTTATGTGGATGGACTCAGTTTTATGTAAAGATTCATTGTATCTGGAGAAAAAAATCTGAGCAACAAAAATTAGTTAAATTTAACAAACTTTTTGCTCAATTTTCTATGCTATTACATATACAGGAATAATATTTAATGCCAATTAAAGTCAAACATACAGTGTAATAGAATCTACTTGGTAATAGCATCGTGCGTGTAGAAGAAGAGTCGTAGTGTGAGAAAATAGACGATCTCCATGAAGCTCAGCACACTGCAGCCTAAGAACAGCCCAGCCATGCTGCCGACGGCCACTAAAAAAAAAATCATTTTTTTTTTACTTGAACAAAATTACCTTACTTCTCCGCGAAACTAGTGCTGAGCACGTTCAAAGCTGCTTCTGTGTGACATAGTCAGCTACTCAACTACTCAACTATACTAAATCTTTGTAAAATTAAACTAAACTAAATCTATGTAAAACGAAACTAAATTTAATCTTTGTAATTCTGAACTATACTAAATGTTAGCAAAACTAAACTAAACTAAACTAAATCTCTGTAAAACTAAACTAAACTATATCTTTGTAAAACTAAACTAAACTTCATCTTTGTAAAACTAAACTATACTAAAACTTTGTAAAATTAAACTAAACCACGCTAAATCTTTGTAAAACTTAACTAAACTAAATCTTTATAAAACTAAACTATACTAAATCTTTGTAAAACTAAACTATACCAATCTCTAATGTCTAAAAGCTAAAATACGAACCCAGTACATCAGTGAAACCGAAGATGATGTCTCTTCTGTACCTCATCCGGGGGTACGTGACGATTCCCCACTGCAGGTTGGTTCCTAAAAACCACGGCTGCAGAACCTGCAAGTACAGAGGTAATTGACAAATTTGGTATCTAGCTGCGTTAAGAAGCTTGCTACTACGTTTCGTACGGTGAGTACACTGAAAAAGTACCTAACCAAAGTTTTATTTACAAATTACACAAAAAAGTGACTACCGAACTAATTTTTTACGCCTTACCTAACTCTAGATATGTAAATAACTCATCAAATGCTTATCAGTAGCAATTAGTTTTGCTAATTTATACCTATAATGAACTTTGATTATCATTAACCAAAATCATGAGTAACCAGACTAGTTCGTTTGTCCCTTTTTTTGAGTGTAGGACATCCAGAGGCCTAGGAGGGCTAAAGGTGGGCAACGGATAAGCGATTCGATTGGGCGGCGGCGATCATTTTTTTTTTCATAAATAAGGAGGGCAACAAACACTCGCAGCACCATAGATTGCAGCTGCATTGTCAACCCAGAGGGCTAAGACGAAATATATTTCATGACATTAATTTCACCAGCTACCTTGCTCTCCACGCCGGAACACAACAGTGCAAGCACTGCTGCTTAGCGGCAGGATTAGCGAGCAAGATGGTGCGATTCTGTTAATTTGGGCTTTAAGAGCTTTTCTTTGTTCTATATATTTTAAGATTTTATGCTTAAATGGTGCTTACAGATGACTGTATGACGTAGTTGACATCGTCGCATATCGGGAAGCAGCCGCAGTTGATTTTGGTCTTCCCGCTCTCCAGTTTATAGAGTTCATCTGGAAATTAGATTTAGATAAATTTATAATTAAATTTCAATAAAATATAAGACCATTTGCGTTGGTGGCCTAAGGTTAGGGGGGTGGGATCGTGATCGTGAGGTACCAAGTTCGATTCCCAACGGTCGCCATGTACTTACCAATAACTTTTCGTAACTTATGTACGTTTCTTAAACACTGTAGAAACCAACGCTTTTACCATAAGTAAAAACATTGTGAAGAAACCTGCACATTCATGTAAATGAATGTGTAACAATGATCCGGTCAGTCCGGTTTCCCTGTAGCAGGGGCTGCGGGAGTCAGATGGCAGTCGCTCGAATGTAATAGCCCGACCTGCCTTTGGGATTATGGTCAAAACGTAGTTATCTTAATTTTAACGGATTTATTATCTTATTTTTAACTGTCACCTTTAAAGTTAGCAAGACATCGCATACCAGCCACGTCGCATATTTTCTCGTCGCCTGAAATAAAACAATAGCAATATCACTTTACAATCAATTATTATGAAACTTGTTGGCAACTTATCTTGGAATACAAAAGAACATGAAGGCGAAATATTGTTCCATACATACTAGTGAACTGCCCCGGTTTTACATAGGTACAACTTGGATGTAATATATATACAAACCGCTGCGTCTTGCACGCGTACAGCACTCGTTTTGCGAAGTTAGTAGTAGAGCATGAATCAATTAATTGACAAGAGGAGCCTGTACGTGATCTAACTAAGAAGAAATATGTCCTACCTATCCGTCTGTAGAAATGTGGAATACACCCGCAGTACTTCAGACACAGTCGGATCCGACACTCCATCCGACACATTGTGTAGGTGTACACGGCGTTGTGTTTCAAAATGTTTTCGTTTAAGAACCGGCAGCGACGTTGGGCTACTGTCAACCTGAGAAATTAAAAAAAATTTAGATCAGTAACAAATAGGTGTCTGTTAAAATAGTACATTGTAGCAGAAGCGTAAAGAGAAAGTAAGCAATAAATGGCAGTAATCAATAATTTCATTTATCAAGACTGAGTTAGAGGGCCAAGCTGAGAATGATGCACTTTAAGGATGGTAGTTATACGCTAATCAAATGATACTTTGCCTTATCTCCCTAGCCCGTTGTCTCCAAGCTAACACATACAAGTTACTCTGAATTGTCGTTATCACCTCAGACATGTTAAACAGTGGATAGTTTAAGTCCGGCGATACAAAATTTCTTAGCATTGTACGCCGAATTGTATTTGTCGCAACCTGTCAGCTTGGCTTGGCTTGGCTTGGTGCCTGCGGGTTGATTTTTGACTTTCAAGCGCTCAACATTACGCGACATTATACACGAGGGTATATTTCAGACCGACATATTATTATTCGCGAACGTATATTTTAGCCGGCACTATTGGCGCACGGCTGGCGAGTGTCGACCGCTCAAAAGTCAAAAATCACTCCATTGTTGTAGTAAACGTGAACGCACGAAGATTCATACTTAGCAGCGTCAGGCGACGTGTAGACAGTGAGAGCAGTCACATACATCTTCATGTAGAAATCTTGTTCCGAGTGCTGAAACTTGGTCGATATATCGGGCACTTCTAGAGGTCCATGTATGTAAACCTAAAACAAACCAACGATGACATTCCTTCGTGTCATCGCCATTCATTGATCATCCATTGTCATTTTTATCCCTATTGATTCTTTCAACCGTTACACAAACCTTACTGTAAAACAAAGTCACTATCCATTCCTGTCTGTCCTCAAACCTGCAATCGCTTACTCCTTCTAACGAACGACGCAACGGATTTTTTTTATAATACATAGAGCTTTATGAAATCTGTTTGTTTACAATTTAAGTATAGATGTTCCAGCGGAGACTTTCCAAAATTGTGAAGTAATGTAATAAAGTCGAAGACCTTTTCAATTATTTTCTGCATCTTGTTCATACCTAAGATTAAGTAAGTTTATAGTTCTAGGTAATAAATAATAACTTACATCGTAAGCAGTAGATATATTAATGACTTGTGCAAACACTTCACCGTCCAAAGGATGAACAAAGAACGTGTTATTTTGCATTTTTATAGTATCCCACCTGTTAGCATCTCTATACCTGTAGGGAGAAGAATTTGTTAAAATCAAAATCTGAATTAGACTTCCGCTTTTCGCATTAACTCTGGGATATTTCATAATTCTTTTGGCTCGGCGATCCTGGACCTCTATTCAAGTCGAACTCTCTAATGCTCTGACAATATTGCTTCTGATGTTGTGTCTTCCTTTTGAGTACAATCCGTAACGAACAAGAAAGAGTTGAACCGTCTAATTTTCGCTCAATTTTTTTTTTCCAGAGGTCTTGTCCAATATAAACCACAAGATGTTACGAATTCGTTATTTCAGCTTAGCGTAATATTTAAGTTACTGTGGTAGAGATGACATTAGAGAGGTTCTATTGCGGGGTTTCCATGGTTTCCAACTTGAGAGCGACTGGTACGCGAGTGAATGTATTACAACAGGCATGATCATACTCACCCCGTGGCATAACTATATCCTTGTCAGGAATCTGAGGTCTTATCAGTAACTAGAGATATTAAAACACTTACGCTGGTGCATTATACTCAGCGACCTTAGAATTGACAGCGTAGCAAAGTCCCATCTCAGTAATGGTCGGCTGAATCTTCAGATTGATCCCAGAAGCACCGATGGTCAAGGTCGGACCAAATGGAGCAGCCAGCTTGACAAGAACCTGGACGTACTCATCCGGACTGATCGGGTCAGATTGTGGCAAGTCAAAGTTTCTGAACGTGAAATTGGCTAACTTCCTTATGAACTGTTCGAGAGCTGTTTTGTTTTCAACTGATGATGTTCTGAAACGATCGATGTTAGAAATAACATAAAAAAACTGATTAAAAGTAAATACGTAATACAGAAACAGCTAAAAAGAATGCTTTGGTAAAATCGCTGCTTCATCAGCTAGTTACAGGCCATCTTAATTGTTAATATTTTTATTGTTCGAATGCGAGTTAACAAAAATTGCTACTGTGCTGTGTCTTTTGGTACGCGATAATCACGCGGGAACTCCTTGACCTCAATGGCCATCAATGATACTTAGATGATAGTAAATTCCCAGTTTGTATACCAAGTATTCCATCATGAATACAACTACAAGTCCCAATAATCCACCTCTAATCCAATTGCAACCAACTTACTTGACATACGATTCCAGTTTTTTCTCGTCAAATTTGGTGTGGGGACAGATAGTCACACAAGGAAACGTGGTGTTCCACGCGAACATATCGCGGTCCATGGAGACCACGGTCGGCGAGGACTGGTACCGCACCCAGGTGGTCTGTGAGAGGTAGACCGAACCAAAGACGGAAAGTATCACCATGGTCATCCAAAGGAGACTGGGGAGGAATATAAAAAGTACACTGAATGAAGAAGAACAGAGAAAAAGAGAAGAGCTGTAAGAAGAATTTGAAGAATCCTCTTGGTTTTACTGAATTAATCTGAATCTGAATCTGATATACAAGTGGGCGATGGCACACACCAAAATCTTAACATATAAATGAAAATTTAAAAACTATAGTACTTCATATAGCAAGCATACGGCCATAAATGAATGAACTTACATTTCAAAAACATGTCTTCCAGTAGCGACTAGATGATTCAACCCATGTATAGAAGAAGTCTCCAAGAAAACCACCAGATATGCTGTCACTTTGTTCTGAACCAGTCGGAGAATGCCTTTTTCCTTCGAGTGAGTTTGATTGGTTTTCGCTGAACGTGATAACTCGTCGTGGATTATGCGGGCTTGGTATGTTCGTTCAAAAAACATTATGCTCTTTTATCGTAAGTTAAGTCTTTTAAAAGAAAGAAGGCCCTCTCAACGTGGAAGAACTAAAGATTTAGGAAAGACACTGAATGGCAGCAACACGGGAGCATTCATTAAGGAACGTTACAGCTAAAGACTTAATTCAACAATGGTTATTTTTTTTCTGATATGATTTGACGCTTATTTAAAAAGTATTATCCTTTTTGACTTCCTACTCAGTTGCTAAATATGTCAAGAATCTTAATATTTTTATCGACTCCTATTTGAACAATAAAAGCACAAGATTTTTAAGATTTTGATTTAGACACTACTAAAATATTTCGGCTTTACACCGTACGACAAATACATTCGAACGTTTAAGGGACTTTTTTCAAATATGCTAACATTAGTCGTGGTTTTATTGCTTCTGCATACTGAGATTTAAACAGTATTTCGAAAACTTTGCATTCTAAAGACCTAATTATAAGATACGACAGCAGCAACTAAAAGCTATCAATGTACCTTCTACGACCACATTCAAAAATACTCTATCCCCGAGAATGGACATGTTAATACTCCAAAACCGTCACAAATTCGTGACCAACTTTCATTATACATGATTTAATGATTCGATGATATCATCCAATGAATCTGTCGACAATTATCCAGTTAATATTAATGAGTTTCCACTTCGGCCTGATGTTATCCATTTTGTTGTGATTGCAATGGTCACGATACGTGAAACGTCACGTAATATATTTAATATTTACCTACATAGTTTTATCTGTTGATGATTTGTTGATATTGTAATATGCGTTAATTTGAATAATTAATGTAAGACCAAGTGCAAAGAAGCGTAAGATGACGTATGAAGTTGTAAAAGAGATAGTATGAAGATTGTATGAACGAGTGTGAAAGAGTTAGTTAATAAGAATATGAGGATTTTAATGTTTGATACTGGAAGAAAGATTCAGGATGAGATGTGAGTTACAGCTAGACTAAAGACGTGCAAATTTATAAATGGTTTTTGCTTTCGGAAAATATATTTTTAATCTACTTTTTTGCAGTTTTCCTTAAAATTACATCCTACATTTATAAAACTATTTTTAGATGAAATACGTAAATACATACATATGACTTGCTCCTAACTAGTATTTGTAGTCAGTGTTACTAATCACTAGGCTATCCGCTCGTCTAAATAAATTTTATGATACTGATCCACTTCTTGTAATCCCATTGCCATGAAACTTGAAAGTAAAATCACCAAAAAGCTTGTCCTAAAATAATTACTGCTTTTTATAATTTGAAATTTTCTGAAGATCTTAATTCAGTAATAAACAAAAAAGTCGAATCTGAAATCTCCTCTGATTTAAAACAAAGAGTTACACACAATTTGACATTGACACCGTGCACTCAAAGTACTTCAGTCCAACATAAACACCCATAAATATCCATTAAAAAAATAAATTTTAAATTTGATAAATTGAGCGTACACCGGAACGTTTTTCATGAAAGATGTTCAACAAACAAAATTAATAGGCATTATGACACAAGCCATCAAAATCACTTTTGCTTAAAAAAATATGGACAATACAAACTTGCACGAAACCCCCGTGGAGTGCATTTTGAACTTTGTGATAGGGGAACAAGGGGAGAGTTGGACGATAAAGCTTTTTTTGTAAATGGGGTTTAGAAAAATCACCTCGCGTCATCACTCTGACGGTATACCAACAAAGTTTCTGTTTAATAAATTCGTAGTTCGGACACGTTTAACACGGGTTTAGTGATGATTAATGATTCCTGAAAGGATGTTGACAAGTCGTCAGATCTTTGGCGTTGGTGGGATAAATGATTTGGCGGAAAAAAACATTATGACTATTTTTGGAAACAAAAATTGTATACCTACGCTATACTAATTTTATTTAAGTTCTTAGCGGTAAAAATACCTGGGTTCGTTGATACTATTTTTGTTATAATGATTTTTACTAGATCATTGTGACTTTTTCGACTGCACTTGGTAGTTTTTCTATGGCAAACGAAGGCAAACATGTATTTGAACCACCTTATGGAAAATTTAAAAAAAACATACGATTTCAATCAGAATTAGAATTAAAACTCCAAACTTAAAGAAATCAAGCAAACTTGGCTTAGCTAAGTACGGTTAACAAAACTAGAAATTTCATACCTATATACCACAAACGTCATTTTTACTCACAAAATAATTACAAAATAAAGTATTGTCTCAAAAAATTATCCAAACCTTTCATTTCTACCAAAAACGAACTCCCTGTTTTTAAAATAAAATCAAAATGTCCACTAACAGGCAAAAATACCCTAAAGCAAGAGGAAGCAAGGTAAACACGGCTCACCTCCGGCGCGTTATTTCCGAGTGTCATGTCTCGCGAAACAAATGAAGCGAACTAAATAAATTTCATTAAAACTGCGTTGCCTTTTTCGTATAGAAAAACGGAGGGTTCCAGCAAGGGTTTTTATGATAGAAATAATGACTTCATTTGGTGAAATTATTTAAAAAATGTGTAAATGAGCTTAAATTAACAATAAATTAACTAGTAAAGTTTAAAAGAACATTAATAGTGCAATGTAACGATATTTTGTAATTTTTTATTACAATTTTATAACCAAGTACAGCTTGTACTGAAAAAGAGTCGACTTGAAATTTACTGTTTATTTTGAAGTATAGTATTTTATTTTGTACACAAATAAAGTGGTCTACCACTTCTTAACTCTATTGTAGATTTAGTGAGGTTCAAAAGTGATAGAAATATCACTTTTTGCCGACTGTACACCACGGCGGTCATTTTTTCGCACACACACTGAAGATTATTTTTAATTTTGGCTATTATGAAAGCATTCAACTAAAATTCTTGTGTAGTTACACAAGTATTGTTTAAAAACAATTTTATTCGCGGTTATCGGGTCTATATTTGAATTGCAACATTTAAAATGTATCGTCAAAGTAAACAAATAAAAACATGAGACGTAAAAAAAGTTTTTTTACGGGACCCTAAAAAATCACAACGGCCCATTATTCCCCGGTCTCCCCTAATT
Organism: Ditula angustiorana; assembly: GCA_963691745.1. NCBI lineage: Eukaryota > Metazoa > Arthropoda > Insecta > Lepidoptera > Tortricidae > Ditula > Ditula angustiorana. Next base: position 684,158 of record OY829479.1, read on the forward strand.
AATTTCACGTCAGAAGCTTCGGTGACAGTCGCTACCAGGGAGAAGTGATGATGCAGCTTCTGCAAGTGCGAGAGAGAAAGCTCATGGCACGTGAAACTCATTATGAACTTGAAAGAAGTGGATACCATTTTGTTTTGAGAAACATTCATATCTCATAAACTCACTACACTAGCGCAGCGGTTCTTAAACTTCTCGATCAAGGAACCCTTTTGAAACATTTCATATTTTGTAGAGCCCTAAAAATAAACAAAACTCTGCGTTTCGTGTTTTAACGAGAATCTTATCTAATAAACAAATAGATTTCACTGTTAATAAGTTAATTAAGTAGTGATAGGAAGTATGTGTTTTGTTTTAAATTATTAATTGCTCTCAATTTTTTTTACTTAACCTTATTGAGTGTTTCACTGCTGGATAAAAGTCTCCTTTTGATTTCCACATGTCCCTGTCTTGGGTTATATCCGGCCAATCCTTCATTTCGGCGTCCAGGTCTTCTCGCCATCTCTGCCTGGGCCTGGCTCGCCACCGGTGAGCGTCGTGAAGTACTCACCAGGTATTTTAACTGACATCTCTTTATTTCCTTAATTTTTAAAAAAACGTCACAATGGCAGATAAAGACGAGACCTATGTTAACTAAAAAAAATACATTTTTTAAAGACATGTTAACTAAAGTGGGTTTAACATAAAACTACCGTGAGACTCGGACATATTAATAAAAGTGGACCACTCACGTATTTTAAAGTCGAGAATTGCCCGACATGTTCATGACATTCTCGACTTTAAAATACGTGAGTGAACCGTTTTTATTAATACCTATGTAAAGTAGTTTTAGTGAAAGTTTAGGAAGTTTAGTTTAAGTTTAGGAATTAAACGTTTCTCAGTGTGAAAGTAAGTGCGAAATAACCATCTGAATAACGTTGCCTCAGTTTAAAACTTAACGAACGTTAAAAACAAACGTTATAATTATAATGAATTCCACACACGGCGGCTCCCAATTAACCGACAACTGTACGGGAACGAGCATAATTCTGAGACGCTCCAGAAAGTACAGTGTAAATACCAGGCGAGAGGTGGGAATCTTCAAGGTTGGACTAATATGGAGAATGATTCAATTGGACATTCCGTTTTTCAACTCTAAACACAAGCCATGTTTGCTCGACTCGAAACTAGGTCAGTGTAATTTGTCGCAGCATTATAACATAATTAAATAATAAAAGAAATAGTTTATTAAAAGAAGGAGATTTACAAACATAGCTTAACCGATGGCCCTGCCTGTCACGTGGAAACTAGATGTGTACAATCACGCCTGTTTCCCGAAGGGGTAGGCAGGGATCACGGATTTTCACTTGCTATGGTTTTGACATACAACGTTTGCTTAACTTACATTGATAACATTCTTCATTTATGCTCGTCGGTTTAGGGTACTTCGAGCTAACCTTTTTCCAGAATATCTCCGATTTGATTGAAGTTCATTTGCTGAGATCCGGTCATTCTGTAGATGATTATGTTTTTTTTTGTATTTATTTATTTTTTATAACACCACAAAAGTCAAAGTCAAATTGAAAGCATTTTATTTGTTGAACATAGGTAATAATAACATGGTTGGTTTGGAACATGAACTTGTCTCAATATGTTTTGCCTGTAAGGCGTACAAATTTTAGACACCCAAATATCATAAATGAATAGATTCTGGTTTTTCCTTTGACACCTCGAAATCCTTGAAAGCTGACTAAAAGCAGAACAATATTAGGGTTAAAATGAGAGGGCATAGCAAAATATGAATGTAATAGCGATAGAGCCATTTGCTGGTTCCATCGAAATAGTACCACACTTTTACAAACTTAAAGTAGCTTAGTAGAAAGAGATCTAGAGGCCCAAAAAAATAAAAAATAACTTATTTATTACTTAAACACAGTCCCGCTCCGCCCCAACCTACCCCTAATACCGCCACTTAATTTGAACATCCGAATGTTTAATAAAACATCCACTTTGATTTACATCCGAACAAATCCGTACCTTTTCGCTTGTTTAGTGTAAACACACCCTTACAGCCCCTTTATTCGCTACTAAGCAATTTGAATTTGAAATTTTCACTTTAATTTTCTTCGTTCAGAGTGTTTATTGAGGTTGTTCAGCATTTTAATGATGTATAATTAATAAATGTTCCACCATGACGATGATTAATAAAAAGTCAAGTGTACATGTATGTGTGTGCATGTAATAATAATAAAAACCGCAGCCGGTACAATTACTGGCACAAGAGGTATTCTATCTTAGCCCTCTGGGTTGGCAACGCATCTGTAATATCCTTGGTGTTGCGGATGTCTATAGGAAGTGGTGATCACTTACCATTAGTTGACCCACTTGTTTGTTTTCTTTCCTATTTAATAAAAAAACTGTGTTTTTTAGTGTGCCTACAATTTTAAGTTTTTGAAATATCACGAAGCCTAGCGACAGCATTAATTGTAAGAATGAGTGCAAGTCTAGCGTGTATTTCAATATTTTTTTTTTAGCTTTTAAATCATTACTCTCATAATAAAAAAAAATCCTTATTCATCCGGACTGTAATGAATTAAAAATAAAACCTTTTTTATAATTTTGTAACGCGATGTAATTTTTCTTCCCTCCATATTATTTTACTGACAAACTACAATAAAAGAACTTTCATTTAATTTGAGTTGTACGTGGAAAAAAAACCCGACAAAGTGCGAGTCGGACTCGCGCACTAAGGGTTCCGTGCCATTATCTATAAAAACGAGCAAAAAAATAATTTCTGTTGTATGGGAGCCCCCTTAAATATTTATTTTATTCTGCTTTTTAGTATTTGTTGTTATAGCGGCTACAGAAATACATCATCTGTTAAAATTTCAACTGTCTAACTATCACGGTTCATGAGATACAGCCTGGTGACAGACGGACGGACGGACAGCGGCGTCTTAGTAATAAGGTCCCGTTTTACCCTAAAAAGCAGCCGGTTGAAACTAGCTTTTCAATAAAAAATACACCAACAATACGCTAAGCAATTTTTAATAAACGGTAACAAATCAAAAACGCATAAAACTCCAATTTACGTTTAAACCATTATTTTCCTCTAAAGTAAAAAGCGAACATCTTATTAGAACGAGCTAATCGACCGAAATCGCAATTTAAATAAAAAACACATTTCTAAAGGAATCGGTGTTAACTTAAGCCAGCGACACACGCCCGTCCCTAAAGGCGGCGACACACGAGCAAATAAAACGCAGGCAAATTGCCTCCTGGAGGTAACACCTCCTAATAAAAATTCCTGCAAATCAATAGGTTTTTTACGCCTTCCGTATTGTATTTTATTTTGCCGTACGCTTTCGTATTAAAGGGACAATTCTGGATTGTCGCGAAGTTACAGCGCGCTTAGATAGTTTTGATCGTTGTACGCAATTTAAATCAAATTACTCAGTACTATTGATTTTAATAGCTGACTGGCTGTTTAATTAATGTCATTTCATTACTATAACATAATAAAACTAGCACAACTTAACGTTAAAAACGTTAAATAGTAATGTTTAACACAGGTATTTTGTTAAAGTTTGTTTAGTTTGATTTTTTATTAGATTAACACACATACACCAAATAAAAGACGTAAAAGTAAAACTAACAAGATTTGATTATGGACAAAGGGACAGGCAAAGCGGTAGTAAAGCCTGTAATATCATATGACACTATTCTAATAATTTATTTGCGCAGTCTATATTCGCGTCATCTATACAGAAAATGGTTTTCGTCACCACTTACTCGTTACTATCATTATGTCACGTCCCACCTTGTTACAATAGACATCAATTGCCCCAGTCCCAAGCTAAGCCAAACTTGGAAACATCCACATATAAATACATATATTTTGATATCTACAATCTAAACACAAACATGAATCCATACAAACATTTGCCGCTTATGGGAATTAAACCCACAACTCAAGCTTCGTAGTCAAACTCACTAACACCTAAGCTATCAGGTCAGGCAGTCGGTAAGCAACCTTTTTTCAAAACAACACTGAACTCGTATCAACAAGCAAACAACATTTTGTTTCACAACCTGACCTTGACCAGCAAGTATCAAACCGTCTCGCGCCACGAAAACAGTAAATAGAAAACACGGCACCCGTATCTATGCAATTTGCATGTGTCTGATAGTGCGCGTGTGTGCGTGCCGATTGACGCCTAATGCCCCGGGCGTTTGAACACTTACAGTATTTATTGGCACGTAACCGATCGGGAAAAATTCCAATAAAAGTCCCATCTCCTTCTGGAATTTGGATGGGAAAAGAATAATGTTTAATTTGTCCGAACGATTTATGCTGGAATTAGGCGCTTTGTTCCTGCTCTGTTGTTTGTTGAGCGATTCGATTAGTTGACGATTTGTTTGTTTAAATTTTAAAGTGTGCTTTTACTGTACGGTCAGCCTGAGGAGCAGCAGGACATTCTACTACCTTGTTGCTGACCGAAATGTGACACATTCGAGCAACTCTCATTTTTACGTGACTACCACAAGGTTCTTGCTGACTGTACATCAAAAGATAGTTTTGCATACTTCTACAAGTAGTCATCACCTGTGCAACAAACTGGAACAAATTACCTTGCTACTTCGCGAAACCAGTGCCAGGCTCGTGCAAAATAGCTCACACAGCGACACATATATGTTCATGTAAAAAAGGTAATTTGTTCCAGTTTGTTGATATGGACCTCCGCAAAGTAACGCCTGAATCTATTAATTAACACCTGTGCACATAATTATACGTAAGTTTAAGTTAGCTAAGTAGCCATGTGCTCACTCTTACCTGTAACACCTTATGTAAACCATGGTTCCAATAAATAAAAATAAATATATATATACTCGTATACAATATAACCATACTTATATTACAAATGTGAAAGTAATGATGTTTGAATGTTTTTTTAATTCCCCATTTACGTTTTAACGACTGAACGGATTTAGATGAAATCTAGCAGACAGATAGATGACATTGTGGATTCAAACGAATAATTTAATCCTGTAAAATTTTTAAATTCTCACGTGATAAATTCTGCGCAGTCACAGTCGAGAGTTGAGAATGTATGAAGGGTACTTTTTAGGGTTCAGTAGTGAAAGTGAACCCCTAGAGTTTCTGTCGGTCTACTTACATACAATGTACAGTCACGGAAATCCAAACACGTACCTTCGTAGAACCTAGTCGAAGAGACATACGCATGACATTTGTTTGACATAGCGTGGCGTTTACGCGTCGCTTGATTGCGACATGGTTTTAAGGTGGTACTAGAAAAACATATTGGCGCTGTGGATCGAACTCAGTACCGCACGATCACGAGTCCCTTTAACCACTAAGACCAACGCTCCATTTTGATAAAGTACTAAATTCTGTTGCTACCTACGTGGACCCTGTTATCAAAATAATCAGAAACCGACAATTATTATTCTCGAGGCAAAACCCCGGGTGATATCCCCCTGACTGGTACATCCGCTAACGATTGCCGAACAATGGATAAACCCATTAACTGACTCAAATTGGCCTAATACCAGTGCAAAACAAGCTTGCGGCTTGACTAATGTTAGCCACCGCCTATGGATGAATGCAACTCCAGGGGAAATACGGGCGTTGCCGACCCCGTAACGTAAATATCCCTTTTGAAGACCTCCATGCTGTATCTCGCTGGGAAAATCTCAGCAGGGAGCAGTAACGCAGTAACTCGATATGTAGCTCAGTATGTCCCTTTCCAACTAACCCAGTTGGACAGAGACGCACTGAAAATTCAAACTCAACTCGAAATTCAACTCGCAACTGCCGGTGAAATTACTGGCACAAGAGGTATTTCATCTTAGCCTTCTGGGTTGGCAACGCATCTGCAATATCCTTGATGTAGCGGATGTCTGTGGGCGGTGGTGATCACTTACCATCAGGTGACGCACTTGATCGTTTTCCTTCTTATGTTGTATTAAAATAAAACTGAGTTAAGTACATAGCGAGTAAACGCAATCAAGAAGGTTTCTGTTAGGTGCACAGTGCGCCATTCGGAGGCCTTAGGCTGCTTTTCCACCAGAGATGTGCGAGGATGCGTAGCGAGGGATGTTTGTAAAAACCAGTAGACTCGCTTCATTTACCTCGGCTCGGTCAGCACAGCTCTGGTAGAAACGGCTCATTGGTTCTTTACAAACACATCCCTCGCTACGCATCCTCGCACATCTCTGGTGGAAACGCAGCCTTATACCGAGCATTGTAATTTTATGTGTGGCCATTCTACATCTAATAAAGAAAGACAATAGTTTATTGGGCGCTCAGAAGAAGATAGGATGAACTTAAAACTAAAACACCAAACAGGCACCCATGGCACCCACTCAGCATAATACTGAGGCACGGTTTAGTACCACGACAGCAGTCTTCCGTGGGCACACATACCAGGAGGGCACAATTTTAGGAACATACCAGTACAAACGGTAAGAAAAAGTCAAAGTCATGGTGAAAATATTTTTATTCAGGTCGGCTTATAGGTAGCATTTATGAATGTCATAAAATTTACCACCGGTTCGAAAAAACCTCTGATGAGAAGATACCGGCAGGAAACTCAACGAGGTGTATTTTTTTTAATAAATCAAAATTAGAATGTTATTTTGACACCTTAAATATTTAAAAGTTTAACACTTTAACACAGTAGGTGTACAATATTTGGAGTCAGGGATCACCAATACAAGTCAGGATCATTTCCAATCATCTCTGTCCAAGATATAGTCATTGATTTTATAACACGCCCGAGAAATTAAAGCCTTCTTGACAATAGATTTGAATTTTGTATCATTTTGTTCAGTAGGTAATGTTTTTTGAAATTTTGCTGTTAAATCTTACGCAATTTCCCATGAACGGTTTAAGCCAGTCTAAAAGTTGGAACTTTAAGCTTTCCTGTATTTCTGGTAGCCTTTGGCTTATCGACGTTGGTAGGGAAATTGCATATATTTTCGCCGAATCAGTGATGCCAGGTCTCCTGATTTTTCGGGGGATTTACTGATTTTTCCAGAATTCTACTGATCTACTGATTTTAACTAAAAATCTACTGATTTTTTCAAATACTAGCTTTTCTTTAAAATATGACATGTAATATAAAAAGCTGAGTGAAATGACACACAAAATTATCATGGTTTGGTTGGAACTATAAATTTGTCATCGTAAAATGGGCTTAACGGGGTGGACACATAGTTAATCTTGCTCCACAGTCAGCGAAAAATGATTACATGACTAAATTAAATATCACTTAATGGGATTCATGGAGAAAGCGATACCATCTTTTTTTTCACTTATGCGTAATTGTATATGATATATACAATTTTTTTTTATCAAAAATGCATCTACTGATTTTTTGAAAATTTTCCCCATACATCTACTGATTTTTTCTAGTTGCATCTTCTGATTTTTCAAAAATGGACCTGGCAACACTGCGCCGAACACAATAACGTTACAAAAGTCACTAAACAGGTCATTTGTCCATAAGTCGTTGAACTGCGTTAAGAGCAAAATTACATTTACACCATGAAATACCAAAAGTCGCTAAACAGCTTTATTCCAAAAATTACAGGACAGCATGATTCCAAAAATTGCTGAACAGCCTAATTACAAAAGTCGCGGAATAGCGTAATTTCAAAAATAACGGGACAGCATAATTCCAAAAAATGCTGAACAGCTTAATTACAAAAGTCGCTGAACACTACCATTGTTTAAATATTTGGAATAGTCGCTGAATAGTATATGTATAATTACACACACACACACACAAAGAAAAACTAGGGTAATGGCAGGACTCGAACCTAAATATACATATAGTAACGGCTCTACCGTTACTATTATGTATATTTTTGAAACTAGGAACTCTATTTCCTTGAAAAATTCCCTTACCCTGTCTTCCGTTTCCACTTCTTGTCGTACCAATGGTATGTCGGAGTTGTGTTCCGCTGAATTTAGCTTTTAATTATCACGGCAATAGGTTGAAAACACAAAAATATGACTTCTACAGTATTGCGGCAGACATATTGGGATAAATTTGAAGCTGAAGGATATTGGTTCCACTTACTCTCCCTTTTTCGAACGAAGTTTCGCTGTTAGCCTCAGATGGCTTTTACAGCTTACCAAAGACAAGGTAAACAGCTGAAATTTCTGGGAGTTTCACTTAGCATGCTAAAGACCTATTACCTTAAATACGCAAAAGATCCCATTGGGTTGAAGTGTATCCAAATGGGTCCCTAGAAGATAAGATAACTGCGAAGGTGGTTGAGGTCCAGGCAACATTGTTCCGAATTTTAAAGGTGCGTGTTTCGACCACGATGCCCCGTGAAAACCACAAAGTTAACGCAATAATTACAATTGATTCTTACTTCCTTCCGGTGATGTCTGGCCAGCCAAAAAAGCTTTCTGCGTCATCTACCATTGGATAAACCCAAATGCTGTCCGGGAAACCAACATTATACAGGCCAATTGTTCCGGACACATTAAAAATATGTTGATTAATGTTAGTTGTTACTGACGTTCTTAAAAAAAATTGTAATTCCCAATTGTAATTCCTAATTCTAAAGGCCATGAAACAATAGCGTGAATCAACATATTCACTGTAAGATCTTATCGCACACGCAATGTACTAACAACCAGCTATTTATAAACAAGTCCTCTGTTGTGTCCATCCTCATTCACGTCTCGGACATCGTACGTGCAGGACAGACACACATACAATTCATAAAAATGCAGCGCGTATATTTGCTCCTCCTGGTGGCTGGATGCCAGGGCTTTACAGTTCAGAAGCAGGTGACGGAACGGATACCGAAACCTGAAATCCTGGTGCTTACGGCTCTGGACCTGCCCTCCCTTCAGGTGGAATGGAGACCTGTGAAGAGTGTTGATGAAACAGACCCTGTTATTGGCTATAAGGTAAGACATCTCATATTTTTACAATCCTACGTTGAATCTACTTTGTTGGGGTTCTTACACATCTTGTTGACACTATCAATAGTTTATTAGTGACGTACACACTACGTACACGACGACGTTTACTTCGTAGAGCTTAATGGCGTCTAATATTTTTTATGAATCAAAATGTGTGACCAAATTATTGCATGCCTAGTCTAGGTAGAACATTAGCATCCTGTCAAGTTAAGATCTGTATTGATTACTATGTTCTGGCAATAAATAACTTTGTCTTTGGTTTAGTCTTTGAAAAGGTTCTATTGCAAGTAATGCGAAAGTTCACACTAAATAGGATTTCCTTTGGTTGAACATACAGCACACTTTGACAAATCAAAAATAGATATACTTCAACTAAATCATTATTCGTTTATGATCATTCTCTTAGAGCTTTCTCGTTTCTTAATTCGAGGTACGATATGACCAAATCGCAGATTTTGCAGTTTCAAGTTAAAAAAAACTCATTGACTCATGGCGACCGCTGGGAATTGAACTCGGTACTTCACGATCACGATTCCACCACTTTAGCTACTAGGCCAAATTAGAACATAAATATTGCCATTACAAAAGTGTCAAAAGAACACGATGTTCCCACTTTCAGTACATGCTAGAGAACTGATCAATGTCAACTAGGTTTAATTTGTTATAATAATGTTTGTTAATTGTTTTTTTTTACTAATTTTCATAATTTATACTGCCACAAACATAATAGAACAAGCATTACCAAGTTGAATCAAAACTAAAAATTATATTACTAAATACTAAACTAAACTAAATAGAAGATAATCATAAAACCAAACTAAAACTAAATTAAAATTAACTATAAAGAAAATAAAAAAGAAATCGCCGTCGCTGCTCATAATCAATGTTCTATTATTTTGCCACAATTCCCCATGAAGTCATAGTTCACTGTATCTCATACAATTGATCTAATTTAACTATGACTCATTATAATCTTTACTCATCTATACTATTTGTTCCTCAGTCCATCTCACTCAGACACAGGGAACCGTCCAATGAGCGAATGGGATCACGAATGCACCCACACGCGTCTGCATTATTGTTTTGTTTTTGTAAAATGCTGCTATTATCGCATGTCGGACTACATAGCCTAGTGGTTAGTGACACTGACAGCAAAGCTAGAAGTTATGGGTTCGATTCTCACAAGGGGCAAATGTTTGTATAAGTGTATTTAAAATTTAAATTATTTAGGGTATAACAAACATGAATGACAATAAGAGATACAATGATGTACGCAGACTTATCCCTTAAGGGGTGTCTTCCAGTTAACTTTTGAGTGGATGAAAGGAGATAATGATATGGGATATTAGGGGCAAACCAATGACTGTTAGCTTAAGAGGAGTGTGAACCCAATCGATAAAAGCGCTTCCCATACAAACGGCGACAACGTTTTCTACCCTTTAACACCTCTTTATCGCCGTTTACAGCGCTGGGTTCACACTCTTCTTAATTAGCGAAAACAGAAAATTAACGTACATAGTACTTTAAAATTTAGATCACAACTTAAACTTTTACTGAAACATTCTTTGAACAACTACACCAATTGATAATGCATATACATGACATTCGTGGCACATCTAAAACTCCTCCAAAACGTAGCCGTGGCGGACTTTGTGGCATTAGAGGCGTGTGCCATGTTTGAGTTTGATATTGCATAGCTCATAGTTTTTTTTTTCGTTTTTTGCTCAACGGATTGGCATATCAATCCAGAGGGGAAACGCAGCGAGCATCATAGGGACGCTACCGCAGGAATTAGAGCTGGGGGACTTTACCTAATTTTAGTATTAGTTTAAATGTATATGTCTAGTTTAGAACTTTTAAATGAATTATTATTGTTTAAGTCTAAAGTTTAGGAGGTCGTTGGAAAAATTGCATAACAAAAAATCTATTGATTTTTTTTCAGATCAAAGTATGGGAGCTGCCAGCCGTAAAAACATTTAATTATATAGAAGTGGGAGGAGAAAAGATATTGGTCGAGGATTCACAAGCACCAAATGTAAGTTACCATAAACTATGGCAACTTTACCTGCCGTGTCAACTTTGCCTTCACCCTAACATGACCGGTCCAGGTTAATTTATCCCTCCCGGTGTCTCTGTCAAACTAATGTCATCAGAAAGGGACGCAGATAGAGATAGACTCAAATAAACTAGACTTGTCCGGTCATGTTAGGATCACTGGGATATCAGACGCATCTTCAAAACCATTCAATTAAAGATGTATCTCGTTATAAGAGAATTAGACGCAGGTAAGAATATATTAATATGAGTATTCTATCATAGGTTTCTAGTATGGCAGAGTTGGCTCGTTTTAGGCAAAAGTTGTCAAGGCTTATGGCAGTGCATACAAATTTACAAATGGTAGTCATCATTGTCTCTCGTTTTTACCCGACTGCGCGATGCAAAGAAGGGTAATGTGTTTATTAGCCTATGTGTGGATGCATGTATGTTTGTACTTTTGTGGTACTTGGGAGACCAAACGCGTGGGCAGATTTTAATGATTTTTACTAATCGTTTTGTATTGGACCATTTTTTTATAGATCAGCGGCGCAGATACTCCTCCCGAAAAGGACGCCAAAGAGATCGTGGTGTCAGACCCCCTGGCATCCCAAGTACTGGTGCCAAATATTAAGCCAAACGTGGTGCACGAGGTCAGGGTCCGCGCCTTCACCAAGCGCCACGATGGGCCGCTGTCCTCGCTGATGAGGCTTCAACTCCTGGACAATGAAAAACCTAAGAAGGAATTTGAGAATGAAGCTTACAAGTTCGTTTAGACATTACGAGAAATGATTAAGTTAGTAATGTAATCTGTTTGTTATTATAGTTTTAATCACAAAATACTATTAGGAAGTAGTACAAGTATTGCATTTATAAATAATATAAATAAAAATTCTTTATTGCCAATTTTGTTTTTATTAAGTTACAAAAACTATTGTGGTGAAAGAAAGCGACTAAAGTTTGTCAATGGGTGCCAATCTCAGCCCGTGCTAGGCTCAGTGCCCGGCGCTTATATTCAGAAAGGCCCCTTGTGCTAGTTGATATCAGTACCAGTCAGTAGTCAATTAAAAACCAGAAGAAATGCTACATACGAATCCAAACCAACAGAAATATATGGGGCGACTTGAAAGCCTTCTTCGTTAATTTTCGTCGGTTAAAGAAAGCAGTAATGCGGTTTATTTTACTGTACGTGTGTGTGCACTTACTAACATTCTAACTTCCAATTCCCGTTTTAATTCACTTAACGTGGTGGATTACCAAAATTTTTTCTTGGTGGATTTCTGCCCCCGATAAGACCACAATACTGTTACAAATTTCAAGTCCCTACGAAGATTTATAGGTTGTAGGCTTTCTGTCAGGAAAGCCTTATAAATGTGTTTTTTTTATACAACATAGGAAGGCAAACAAGCAAGTGGGTCACCTGATGATAAGTGATCACCAACGCCTTTAGACACCCGCAATACCAAAGAGATTGCAGATGCGTTGCCAACCCAGAGGGCTAAGATGGAATACCTCTTGTGCCAGTAATTACACTGGCTGTCTTGCTCTCCACGCCGGAACACACAGTGCAAGCACTGCTGCTTAGCGGCATGATTAGCGAGCAAGATGGTGGTAGCGATCTAGACGGATCTTGCACAAGGTCCTACCACCCGCAAAATAGAAATAAAATGTACAGTAGCACTTTTGACGCCTCTGCTAGTGCCGACACTTAATTACAAAACATTGAAATGAAATGAAATAAAATAGTTTATTTTGTCAAACACAACGTTCAAGAAATTATATGGAGATGGCAGTCAATTAGTTGGATCTGACTGGTGTAGTTTGTATAACATTAATCGATAGAAGCATCATATGGCTCTTAAACGAAGCAAAGCCTTTTTGGAGCAAGAACTACAAACTTGTCTGCCCGGGATCAGAGTGACAGACGAGGATAGTGTCACATGACACGTGTCACCTGCTATGGCATGTGTCTATGGAACCGACCGTCTCTTTGTATGCGATGTCATTAAGCCTGAAACTAAGTCAGGGTTTTATTAAGCGTTGTAAAGATGCCTAATTAATAAGCCCAGGGCTCAGTGGTTAATAAAGGCCCCTATCCCCCATTGAAGACAATCGACAATAAATAATTAATAGATTCAGGCGTTACTTTGCGGAGGTCCATATCAACAGACCCACAGAAGCTTTGTGGAGCCTTAGAGTTCCACGAACCCACTTTTTAAGTATGACTGTCCTATTCTATTAAATATAATTAAAATAGATAAGTTTACAATGGTGATGGTAACTTTACGTAGCAGTGGGCAGGGCACATAGCACGGAGAACTGATGGCCGATGGGGTCGAAAAGTTCTCGAATGGCGGCCGCGTATTGGCAAGCGCAGCGTTGGACGATCAGCCACAAGATGGTCCGATGACCTCATACAGGTGGCAGGAAGGCGCTGGTTGCATGCCGCTTCCAACCAGTCGATTTGGAAATCCATGGAGGAGGCCTATGTTCAATAGTGAACTTCTTATGGCTGAGATGATAATGATGATAATGATGATAATGATGATGAGATTACTTTATAAGCTATTTTTTGTAATCAGCTCTTAGACTGTTTTGGGGGTGGTAGGACCTTGTGCAAGGTCCGTCCGGATCGCTACCACCATCTTGCTCGCTAATTCTGCCGCTAAGCAGCTTGCACTGTTGTGTTCCGGCGTGGAGAGCAAGACAGCCGGTGTAATTACTGGCACAAGAGGTATTCCATCTTAGCCCTCTGGGTTGGCAACGCATCTGCACTCTCTTTGTTGTTGCAGGTGTCTATAGGCGGTGGTGATCACTTACCATCAGGTGACCCACTTGCTTGTTTGCCTTCTTATGTTGTATAAAAAAAAAGACTGTCCAATAATACGGCAACCTAAGCGCCTGCGAAACTTGAATAGCAAAATTGCATCCCTCGCCAACAGCATACATTTTTACACAGGATTTAAATATCTATTGTATTTACAAGGTATCAGGTCCGCTGGGAAGGCAGTAAAAAGTCGGCGTGTGCGCCGCTCACCTCAGCAAAATGCAATTAGATATGTCTCGGGAGGCTGACACGACCGCTATCTATAGGCCAAGAGCTAGACACGTTTTTGCTTCCACTTTAAAGAATCAAGAGTGGTAGGAAAGCAATTGCTACGTTCAATTTTACTGGACGTCACGTCATTCGCCACTTTTTTAAGAGTAATTAAAATGTTCAAGAAAATGCGTTGGTTAAAAAGCAGGAAGTATTGTCATTGAGACCATTGTATTCTACTAATATTATAAATGTGAAAGTTTGTATGTTTGGATGTTTGGATGTTTATTACTCAATCACGCAAAACAACTGAATGGATTTGGATGAAATTTGGCACACATATATTTTATAACCTGAATTAACACATAGGATACTTTTTATCCCGTAAAAATGCATAGTTCCCACGGGATAGCGATACGTGAGTTATACGCCGCCGTGACGTCATGAGCAGCAAAGCAACTAATTCTCATTAATTTGTCTGTTTGTCTCAATTAAACAAGTCTACGCGGACGAAGTCGCGGGCAAAAGCTAGTATTTTATAAAGGCAACAAGAGAAAGATAACTAAAATTTTTGCAACATACATCACACAGACTAAAAAAATAGACGTATTAACTTAAGACTAATTAACTAAAAAAAATAGACTAATAAAAAATAAAGACCTTCATCCATGGACATTTATGAATTTTGACTATGCACGACAATTTTAGACAAAATACGGCTTGCGCTGAATAGCGAGGTTGTTGTTTTCGTTAAAAGGGATATAAAACCAATATTAGTAAAATTACACTTAGGTATTTTTTTTTTATACAACATAGGAAGGCAAACAAGCAAGTGGGTCACCTGATGGTAAGTGATCACCACCGCCTATAGACACCTGCAACAACAAAGAGAGTGCAGATGCGTTGCCAACCCAGAGGGCTAAGATGGAATACCTCTTGTGCCAGTAATTACACCGGCTGTCTTGCTCTCCACGCCGGAACACAACAGTGCAAGCACTGCTGCTTAGCGGCAGGATTAGCGAGCAAGATGGTGGTAGCGATCCGGACGGACCGTGCACAAGGTCCTACCACCCGCCATAACAATGATATAATTAGCAACACCAATATAATAGTTTAGTTGTCTACATACTGTGTTTTTATACCTTTCTTATTAACTAGTATATTATTTTCAACAATTATTTAAAATAATCTCAAAAAAGCAACATTGGTGCTGTCGCTCTTGATTAAATCAAAGATATTTATAGCAACAAAAATTGTACTATAACACCATAATTTCCTGGATTTACGGGATTTAGTCTTGTTCCATGTTATCTTTTAGACAAATTGTCATCTTAAGGTTAGTAGCTCTTGTACTACACTTACCCTCGCCGATTTACATATAAATTGTAGCTAACTCACGTGACGTCTCTTGCTTTTAACTGCCCTAACCGCACCCGGGCGGCCTCGCCGAAAAAACCAATCTACGTCTGCCCTTAGTTTTACTTATACTATGGAAATTGTGGACAATTATTTTTAAGCATTCGGTTAGCAGACACATTTTCTAAACTTGGATTTTAGTATTTTCGTTTGATGATGGTGTTTTTTAAATCACAGCTAGTTAGATAGTAATGTTTCCAGAAAAATGCACCGGTAATATATGCTTTTTTGAAAATGCTAACTACCTGATGTAGCCGGAAATACTATCGCAGAGAAGTCCATTGGGTATGCGTAGTAACAATCATGGAAATAAGTCGATTTTATTGGGATTAAATAACTCCATGGTGGACGATATAAAGACCCTTAAGTGTTTTAGATAGATTAAACTTTTATAAAGACAACCAACACAAGATGAATGTTAAAAACTAAGTATTTTTTTTTTAACAAAAAGAAGATTTAAAAAAAAGTAAGCTTACATTCCACAGCGCAACTTATATATCCTGCAGTACCACAAAAATTTCCACGAAGAAATAAAATTTATTGTACCCTCCCCAAATACAAAATGCACTTTAAAATTTCCCAATCAACCTCGTCAACAACTACAAAGCCCAAACACAATTTATTTAGTTATAAATGCGTCCGTCCCACAATCCATAACCATTGTCAAGTTTTCTATGTCCATCATATCAACCATTCCGTACAATAACACGTCGAGGATCGGACTTGCAAGAAATATATCCGAGACTTAGTGGACAGTGTAATTCAATTTAGTAAATTAGATTTTCCGTCGAGTTACCTGCGCTCCCTCCATAATATGCGATGTTAGATATAGAGCATAACGGACAGCCAATGTTTGGGCAAATCTTGGACGTTCTGAAAAATATTATGTGGTATTATTTTAGCGTCTCATCATGAGTTTTAGACGACCACCATAATGCTATTGATATTTATGTTATAACCTCTTGTTAAATCTTTGTGTCCGTATATCTACATATTGACGACATTCACGAATATGGACAAAATTTAATTTTGCAATTGGCACTTCTGCTCTGACTTTCTGATCAAAATCGATTTGTCTGTTATTAGATACTTTAATGCTACGATCATAATATTGAATATATAAAATATATTGTAATGAATCTGGACTTATTATAAAATATGTGCTTTTCGCAAAATCTGCATTTATTAGTATTTGTATCTCAACAATAATAACTATCTCTAAAAGAACTTCCTTGTATTTTTACCCGACTGCGTGACGCAAAGTGTTTTTATTTCTGTATAGAAATACATTGTATTGCATTGTATGTATTGTATTATGTTCTAATTTAATGTCTCTATTACCAATGCTATACAATACACCATGAGATATGAAAATAAAAATGTAAATGGTCCACGAACGTCTTAAAAAAACAAAAATATGATCATAATATCATCATTGCCAAGCCTATACGTTTGGCAATGTTTGGCCAACATTGGGCGAGGGGTGAAATTAGATTGCTACAAGTGGGGTCAAGCGACAGCGTCTCCAAATGGACAATGGGACGACGAAATATGAAATTATGGGCTTGAATAAAATGCTCCAAAAATAACAGTAGTTCTACGTTACGAGGGGCGTCTGAAAAGTTCGGAGCCTAAGGTATATTTTAAGGAACTGTATGTGTATTTTGTTACCTTTTTAGACGTTTTGTACTGAACTTATCTACTGCAGTAAATCCAACAACAACAATCTATGTTATTTTTTTAATTTTTCCTTTTGCTGTGACCGGTTGGCCGTATGTGGATTATTCTACAGTCATTTTTATTTAAAAAGCAGCGAACAATAATGGATTTCTACACTTTTGTTTCTGGCCAAGTCCGCGTTCATAAACGTCAAGAGTAGTCATCTTTTTTATCCGACTACGGCAAATCCAAAAGGAAGGGTTATGTTTTTGAATGTTATCTACACTTCTACACTAATATAATAAAGAGGTAAACTTTGTTTGTTTTTTTGTTTGTTAGTTTGTTTGTATGTAGGGAGTAAACTACTGAACCGATTTCAAAAATTCTTTCACAGATAGAAAGCTACACTATTTCTGACGGACATAGGCTACTAATTTTACGTGAACGAAGTCGCGCGCGTCCGCTACTACTTAATATTTCCGAGCACGTTTGAAAAAACAAAAGTGTTTATTTTAAATCAACCTATAAATCAAAAGCAAGGTTCTGACGATGACATTAACTGATGCTGATATGATCAGGCTGTCATATCCTAGGACAGGACTGGCAAACCTTACTGTCCCTAAGTTCCAATTTTCGAAAAAAAAAATTACGCCATGACGTGCCATCACCCTTTTATCAAAAAAATCACCTGAAAGGAAAGAAACATCGATTGCAAGCATGTCACGCCGTGCCTAAATTTTTTTGCCGGGCGGCATTTTATGGCACACGTGCCAAAGGTTTGCCAACCCTGTGCAACATATTTAACAAGGAATCTCACCACATATTGCTTCTGCTCTGACCATGTCAGACATCAGATCGTGTCGTTTGTACCTTAACTTTTGAACTCTGATTCCATTTGTACTAGGTACAGTAGGGGAAATATATTCACGTGCCACCTTAGAACCCTATCGCAATGACGCGACGCGTTAAACGCCAGGCTATGTCATACAAATGTCATGCGTATGTCTCTTCGACTAGGTTCTACGGGGTGGTACGTGGGCCAAAATTATTTTTAGTGCCTAAAAAAAAATTTAAAATGTATAAGCACTTTTACAAAATTGTAGATGTCTCGAAATATTTTCCTAGTAATATTACGTTAGTTCTCAACCGGGCCCCAATTTTTATTATGAATTTTCACACCATCCTGGGTTTTTTATTACAGAAAATTCTCATTTGGTACCCAAATTACCACTGCGTTACCAGTCCCCATGACTCCTCAGGAATAGTGTCCACTGCGTTACCAAATAATAGTTGTTTTCTTATTCTGACCCCAAATAAAATAATTTTGGCCCACGTGTTTGAATTTCCTTAGACTGTACAATCGAAGACACATACCTATTATAATACACTATTAAAGACGGAACTGCGAGTAAGTGTCATTATGAAGTTAATATATCTATCGCCCTCGAGCATAGACAATTTCTCTAAGTTCCCTCTTTAATGTTCGGCTAAGTTAATTGCTGTTTGTACTATGCATTAAAACTCATAATCCCAGACTTTATTATATCTTATAATGATGTGTCAAAGCGGCATTCCCCGGCACTCCTACTACTTCCCAGCGCATTTCTAAATCAAAACACGGCCCGTTACCCGAGAGAGTGACTTGCGGAAAATTGGAAAGCGAAACAAGGTGAAAAATATTATTAACCGGCACTGCGGCGCACCGCCGGGACGCGGCACGGCACGGTTGTTTAAGACGGCTTTAAATGTTTTAACTTTGTAAAGGAGTGGAGGTGGGGTTGTAGGTGTTTATAGAGCTTTTGTGTCCTTGTATTTTTTAATTAAGTCAATTACAAGATTTAAATTAAATCACAAATTCGTTGTTTCACGTATTTGCGGGTGGGACCTTGATCGCTACCAACATCTTGCTCGGTAATCCCGCCGGTAAGCATCAGTGCTTGCGTTGTTGTGTTTCGGCGTGGAGAGTTAGACAGCTGGTGCAATTACTGGCACTAGAGGTGTTCTATCCTAGCCCTCGGGTTGGCAACGCATCTGCAATCTACTTGGTGTTGTGGGTGTATATGGGCGGCGTTGATTACTTATCATCGGATGACCCCCTTGAGGTTTTCCTTCCAATTTTATAAAAATAAATCTATGTATCAGGTAGTAGTTCAGAGTTAAGTAATAGTGAAGTTTGTTTCAGCGTACATGATGAATTTTTTCGTTCACGTAAAATTAGTAGCCTATGTCCGTCAGGAATAGTGTAGCTTTCTATCTGTGAAAGAATTTTTGAAATCGATTCAGTAGTTCTAGAGATTGCCCCCTACATACAAAAAAACAAATAAAGTTTACCTCTTTTTTTATATTAGTGGAGACAATAGACGCCCGTGACTTCATTCGCCCAATGACTTAAAATAACCCTAGTTGATATTAAAATTTTTCTTTAATACCTTTGCCGAAGTCGATGAGGTGACAAGTCTTCCGTCCGGCAACCGGTGCCGTAATCTCGCTTATCCGGTACAAAAGGGCTCGGCAAGGTAAATTCATCGATAGTCAATTGGGCTTACAAATCGTGGGGCTTGCCTTAAACGGCTTTTAGCCGGAACGCAGGGTTGTCGCTGCGGAGCCCGATAAATCGATTTCGGAGAAATAGCAAAATTAGTCTATCTTTTGTGCCGTGTAGATCGCTTTGTCCTAAGTTACCTACCTAAGGTCTGAAAAACCCTGGGGGTCCACGAACTTATTCCAACGGGACCACGGACAAAATAAAAACTAATAGTAGAAACCAGCCAAACACACAAACAAGTATTATCTTATATTGTTACGTTTTGTTTCTCTAACTTCCAATTTTAATTCTGTGCGCTTGCAGTACGAAATAAACGTTTTATGTATCAGTGCTTTGCACTTTTTACATTTCAATAAAGTGCAAAAGTAATAAAGTGGTATTTCTCCACCTTTTTATTCACTTTAGCCAACTACTTAGTACTTTATAAACTGATTATGTCACTATTGTGGTCACATAATTGCTCGCTAATCCTGCCGCTAAGCAGCAGTGTTTGCACTGTTGTTTTCCGGCGTGAAGAACAAGACAGCTGGTGTAATTACTGGCACAAGAGGTTTTCCATCTTAGCCATCTAAGTTGGCAACGCATCTGCAATCTTCTTGGTGTTGCGGGTG
This sequence comes from Ditula angustiorana, assembly GCA_963691745.1. Classification (NCBI taxonomy): domain Eukaryota; kingdom Metazoa; phylum Arthropoda; class Insecta; order Lepidoptera; family Tortricidae; genus Ditula; species Ditula angustiorana. The sequence continues at coordinate 704,407 of OY829479.1, forward strand.
TCAATAGGCGGTGGTGATCACTTACCATCAGGGGACCCAATTGCTTGTTTGCCTTAAAAGTTCTAAAAAAAAACATTAAGAACACCTACTAAATATTTTACCAAAAAGAATTTTTTTCATCTTTTCCTATTTGCTAACCCTGCCGATGCCAGGTCGTAAAGTACGGCAAGGGACGTAATGTCCCACGTGCACGCAGCCACTTACAGGTCCGGCAGGAATGAGGTTAGATGCTGATAGCCGTTCATCGGTTACTTTTACACAGCATTACACTAGCTCTTTGACTATCCGTCTATTTATAGGCAAAGAGCACACACACTCACACATGCGCACGACGCTCATACACCTATGTATAATTGACTGATTGACGCGGACGCGCGCGACTTCGTTCACGTAAAATTAGTAGCCTATGTCCGTCAGGAATAGTTTGTGTATACGTGAAAGAATTTTGGAAAAACAAACTAACAAACAAACAAACAAAGTTTACGTCTTTATATTATTAGCGTAGAAGTGTAGATATAACCGATGTGCAAGTGGCATAAAGTTCTTAAAAAGGAGAGGATTTTTTTTTAATTTCAGGAAATTTTCACATCGTAATTTTAGCTAGTTTCTGTGGATACATCAGTGTGTATAATTCAGAAATCAATTTCAAGATTTTCGTCGTATAACGATGAACTTAGACGACCTGAATGGCACAGTTGCACATGTGTCTGCTTCCTGTGCAAAAGGTTCAAATCCTGGTATGGGCAAATATTTGTGTGACGAACACGAATGTTTGTACCTGAGTCATTGGTGTTATTTGTATTTAAGTATGTATTTATCCATATATAAGTATGTTTATCCGTTGCCTAGGACCTATAACACAAAGTTTGCTTAGCTTGGGACTAGGGCGATTGGTGTTAATTGTCCCAAGATATTTATTTATTTATTAACTTTTATTAACTGGTATAGGCTGGTTTGAATACTGAATATTTTGTTTCCGTTTTCTACGCAAAAAAAAGGAAAAATGGAGCCACCTGCCAAACGTAATTCAGGTATTTCATATGTGGTAACTCTTTAAATATACGGCGGACATCTAAATAAATGTTATTTTTTTCATTAACTTAATGGAATTATTTATTTTTTTTAAACCGAGGTAGTACCGAACTCTCACCGCAGCTTACTACTGCATTCCTTATAGTTACTAACGAGATCCAGTAGCCTATCCCCTTAAGGCAAGCAACTAGTTAACGATTTTTGAAATCACTTAATCTCATCGACGATGGTGATTACTTCCCATCAGATGACCCACATGCTTGTTTACCACTTTTTTCTTAAAAAATAATAAATATATACTCATAGCACGACGTATCTCTCAGTCAAAAGATAAAAAGTATAAATTTCTGGCTCCCATTTGGTCCCAAACACTTATCTTCTCCCCAAGAAGCAGCCACCTCTCGCACCTCGCTCACCTCTTTACGAGCGGGGCCCGCTGATGGCTCCAATTACTGCCCAGCACAGGGACAGACACTTGAGGATATCCCAAAACTAAAAGCAATATCATGGTCATCATGGATACCTATAATCTAAGATACATAGAGATATAGAGAAAATGTGAATTGATACTTTATGTGATAATCTATTTATATAAAATTCAAAGTCCTGACTGACTGACTGATGGATATATCAACGCACAGCCCAAACCGCTGGACCTAGTAATGCAAATAAGGCAAATATTGTACACCATGTCATGGTAGGCTGTAGCGAATACTGTTCTGTTTTAACATCTATTTCTCTACCTACAGTTATATAGTAAAATATTTTGATTTTTTGAATATCCAACGACACCGCACACCATGGGGTAGACGAGAAAAAAACAACCCCACTTTACGTGTAGAGGAGATAACATAATAAAAAACCAGATTTTATTTTACCACTTTATCGGCGTGACTAATATGTATATCCGTGCCAAATGACTTCTTTCCAGTACTAAAGTGAGCTAAGCTGCGAACAGACAGACGGACAGACATGGCGAAACTATAAGGATTCATTGTTGATTACCGAACTCTAAAAGTACCTAAAGAATGGGGCCCAGTAATACAGCTGGTTAAATCTCAGGCTGGACACTAGATTGTGTGGGTCGTCTACTGGTAAGTGATCGCCACCATTAACACCAAGAAGACTGCATATGCGTTGCCACCTTGAGGGCTAAGATGGAATACCTCTTGTGCCAGTAATTTCACCGGCTGTCTTACTCTGTCCGTCGGAACACAACAGTGCAATTACAGCTGCTTAGCGGCAGGATTAGCGAGCAAGATGGTGGTTTTTGTTTGTATTTAAAAGTTTCTTGTAATTCTGTTGTAATATATGTATTTATCGAAATCTTTATATAGTATAAAAAAGTCGCTATCCGTTCCTGCCTGCCCTTATATCCAGTTTTCACTGTAATTTAGAAGATTTGATATAGAACTTTTTATGTACGTCCTAATTGTACCCTTGTTAAAAGTAAACAGCTAAAAAGAGAAATATTTGCTCTTTAATCCAAAGCAAAATGGTTTAGGCAATGTACATAGAAACATTTTCAAAACCTTTGAAAGTTAACTAAAGTATTATAGTAAAGTTACACCATTTCACCGCATCCTTAGTAATCTTTCGTCGGCCAAACGATTCGATATATCGAGGCGGTCACTCCCTTAGACTTTGTTACCTCGCCGGGAATTGCTCTTCCCGTAACTATACGTTCTTTCATGCTATTATTCTTACACTCCTTGGCTAACGTAACGTAACGTAACGTAGCGTAACGTAACGTGAATTTTAGCGTGATAAGTGAGTAGTAGCAGTCGAAGAACACTCGAAGGTCAATAGGATCTAAACAAACTCTTATTCGCTTGGAAATAGAGTCATCAGTATTATCTTTGACTTTATAAAAATTGAGAATGGCATGTTAAGATGGTTTGGGCATGTAGAAAGGATGGATGAAAGAAGATTGACAAAATTGAGTGAATGAAAGGAGAATGGGTGGAAAAATGGGAAGGGGTCTTCCCTTGTCTTAATTAGTATTAGTAAAACTAAATGGTTGGGAATAACCTAAACATAATTTAAAAAAAAATCAAGCGATATCCGAAGAAACACCGTCAAAGCCTTTTAAATAAAACTTAAATGTTATAAGATATAGCGGGAGCATATAAGTTTAAAAAGCTAAACGTTTTTCCTAAAGCGTTTCTCAAAACTTCTTTCAATTTTCCCGACCGTTACCATAACCCAGAAAGGACCAATAACTCTCGGCATTAAGTGCACTCAGATCACCTGTCACAAGCCGCCATTAGGGTCCGTACGTGACTGTGAGTCCATACCTCAACTTAACTGAACAATGGGACGCTAAGATTTCCTCCAAAACCGGCTACGTTGTGGTTACGTTATTTTTTAAGTTTACGTTACGGGCTATGATTGAAACTTGATTATTTGTCACAATAAACGTAAAGCGCGCGTTTGCGTTAACTTTCCAATTACTGTAAAAACGGTTTATTGCAGATACGCGCCGCAAGAAATGCTGTGTATATTATATATTATTATTTCTATAGTAATTGAGAATCTAACGCTGACGTTCCAGATGTTAATTGTGACAAAATATAGACTAGACACTGAACTAAAGCTGTTTGGTAAATTGTGAAAACACATTGCGGGTGGTAGGACCTTGTGCAAGGTACGTCCGGATCGCTACCACCATCTTGCTTGCTAATTCCGCCGCTAATCAGCATTGCTTGCACTGTTGTGTCCCGGCATGGAGAGCAAGACAGCCGGTGTAATTACTGGCACAAGAGGTATATTATCTTAGCCCTCTGGGTTGGCAATGCATTTGCAATTTCTTTGGTGTTGCGGGTGTCTATAGGCGGTGGTGAACACTTACTATCAGGTGACCCACTTGCTTGTTTGCCTTCCTATTTCATAAAAAAAAACAATATACGAGTACACAAGGTCTTACACTGTATCGATTTACATATATTACAACCTATGAAAGTTGCATTTAAATTAAGTAGACAGCGTTATATATATAATCGTTAACATCTTTTTAACCGACTTCAAAAAGGAGGAGATTTTCAATTCGTCGCGACCTTTTTATTCACTTTAACATAATTAATGAGTTATATACGATATTCTCATTCAATTAAAGCGCATTATTTTTTCTGAATTGAACAAACTGTACTTTTATTCTAATAACAACAATGAAGTCCTCTTAGATGTTTTTACTCAAAAACAATCCGACATTCAAAGAAAGTTGATATTCCAAATCCAACCTGCCCGATGTTCCCGCGCGCCCTCACCACCCTGTACCACCTGAGCCCATATTTACCCACAGTAAAAGGTACTATCCAGTTCCCTTCTCGGGTTGCCGTTAAACGCTGATTTGTTCTTATTGTAGCTGTGGCCCGTTTCACTAAGCTACAAGTTACAATTTCACAAGTCTAAACCGGCAACATTGGTCAATAATGACCAATGGCAAAGGGCATAAGGACCATGTTGCCGGTTTAGACTTGTTAAATTGTAACTTGTAGCTTCGTGAAACGGGTCACTGGCAACATTGTGCCGGTAGAAAAATTAGGTCAACTAACGTTCAATATGCTTAAGCTGTGCTATTTATTGTTATCTTTTTTTACACTTTATTTGAAGTACTTACTATTGTGATGATTGTGTATATTGCTCTGTAATCTTGTTTTGAAAAGAGAAGAAAAAAAAAGATAAACTGCTGAGTTTCTTGCGGCGTTTCTTCTCAGTAGTATCTTCCAATTTCCGAAGCGCTAGTAGATTCAGACATGTAAAAGAGTCTATATGGCCTACTTGCAATTTTTTTTCATTTTCATTTTTATAACGAAGATCAATTTGCATTGTGCAGCCTTTAGGGCCTCCGCTAAGTCGCATGGGCGCACGGAGCGGGTGCATGCCTATAGAAGAATAGTATGAGAGCGTCCGCTAACTCGCGCGGGTGCGGGTGCGGGCTCATACTATTTGTTCGATAGGCGTGCACCCGCTCCGTGCACCCGCGCGACGTAGCGAACACTCTTAAAGCCATTATATATTTTTTAACACTGTGACTGTTCTAATATACATATTTTTTATACAACATAGGAAGGCAAACAAGCAAGTGGGTCACCTGATGGTAAGTGATCACCACCGCCTAAAGACACCTGCAACAACAAAGAGAGTGCAGATGCGTTGCCAACCCAGAGGGCTAAGATGGAATACCTCTTGTACCAGTAATTACACCGGCTGTCTTGCTCTCCAAGCCGGAACACAACAGTGCAAGCACTGCTGCTTAGCGGCAGGGCTTTATATTTCTATAAAGAGAAGTAAGTAAATAAGTACTTTAATATTTATATGTGTTTGTGTGCGTTTGTTTTTTGATCACTACAAAGCTTGAATCCCAGCGAGATTATGCGAGTAGTAAATTTTCAATAACAATGTACCTTTCACCCCCCTTTGTAACACCCCTAATTAGTGGATTTAAAATAAGTTTTTCTTACTGCGTATACTCCATAACAAATACATGGATGAATGAGTCGTTTATTCACCAGAATATATGCTATATTCCAAGATCTTAAGGCCAAGGTGGCAAACAATGCTTCATGCAGTGACTTGTTATTATTATTTTTTTAATATCATTGGCTTCATGCATGTTTCATGTATTACACTTAGAGTAGGTCTTTTTTTCCGATAAGGGTGTGCATTGTGTCTCAGTCAGTTAACAACAGAACTCGTTTATATGTAGTAGAGATAAGGCAATTATTATTGTCAGTCAAGTTTCATCCTCAATGCGTTCGGGTAAAATAGCTTTATGCTTAAAACATTTTAACCAAAAGCGTGCCCAATAAATGAAAATGTCCAAATCCAAAACTTACCTTATTTTTGTAGGATTTTAATTACTTACCAAATTATGAATTAACTTTACTGAAATAAATGTTGTTTCTTTGTAATTGAGAGGGGGCGTAAGAGGAGTAAAGTTATTCCAATCATTGTGACAATAGACGCAAATGTACGAATCAATTACTTCAGACACCGGTGTGCGAGTGGGATGCCAAATGATATTCATTTCAGTTTCAAATCACTGTTTCACATTACAGATTGCATTTATTTTTAATTTTTATATGTTTTTTTAAATATAAAATAGGAAGGCAAACAAGCAATTGGGTTATCTGATGGGATGGGATTACCACCGCCTATAGACACCCGCAATACCAAGGAGATTGCAGATGCGTTGCCAACTTAGAGGGCTAAGATGGAATACCTCTTGTGCCAGTAATTACACAGGCTGTCTTGCTCTCCACGCCGGAACACAACAGTGCAAGCACTGCTGCTTAGCGGCAGGAACGAGCAAGATGGTGGTAGCTATCCCGACGGACCTTGCACAAGGTGTAGGACCCGCAAAAAATATATAGAGATAAATTGATGTACTAGGGCTTCAGGTTTCATTTTTCACCTTAAAGAGTCGACAACAATTGACCGCAGGCCAACTTCTACCCAACGATACAGGCCGGCGGAAAGCGACTGGCTGCGTACAGCAGAGAACAGTGCACCTAGCACGAATCTTCTCGATACGCGTTTACTCGCTACGTAACTCAGTGCGTCTCTTTCTAACTGGCTTAGTAGGTGAGAGACGCAGTGTGTTACGTACGTATTAGGAGGAGTGTGAACCCAGCGCTCTCCAAACAAACGGCGATAACGTTTTCCACCCTCTAAACCTTAACCTGTAGCCACAATTTTTTGGTATAATGCCATTATGCCCTAGAACTAGGCTTGTATGTTTTGATTTATAAGATATTCTGAATAGCTTCAGAAATATTCACGCTTTATTGTTTTGCATGAAACTCCTAAAATGTAAATATTGTCAAATCTATGAAGAATATTCAAAAAAATCAAAACATACAAACCTATTTCTAAAGCATGACAACATACCAAAAAATCATTGCCATAGGTTAAGGTTTAGAGGGTGGAAAACATTATCACCGTTTGTATGGGAAGCGCTTTTTGTGGCTGGGTTTACACTCCTCTTAACGCGTATCGAGAAGATTCGTGCTAGGTGCACAGCAATGGACTGCTTATGGGCTGCGATGATAATGGACTTCAGGCCTTAAATTATATTTGTTTAGATATTGAAACAAAGAAAAAATATGTCAAGAGATTCTTCGTATCATTAACGTGTTTTCCTTAGAAATGCCCATAGGAAGGATAATGAGGGATTTAATAATTAAAGTCATCGATCAGGCTGACGTTGATCGAGCTGTTTGTCTGTCCACTGATTTCATTAGGGGGCGATGATCCTTGACGGTGAAACCTATCCGAAATAACATTGTACGTAAAGTGACTCGGTATAGATCTATAGTTGTTAGGATTTTACTATCTCAGAATCTAAAAGAGATAAAATTCAGAAAAGAAAACGTAAGAGATAACTCGATTTTTTAGCAAATACGTACCATAAATCTATGTGGTGCGCGCGAGTTCGACTCGCACTTGACGGATATTTTACGTACGACCGTATTACCTGATAAAGGGGTTATTTTACTATTTATAATTCACTAGATTATAGTCAAAAAAGTGATTAAATTCTTAACTACATGAAGGATGCACATATAAAATAAATTTGTTATGAAAAGTTTGGTACTTCAGATTAAAGGGCGACCAATGAGGATCATTTAACAATTAGCAATCTCAAGAAATTCTTTCAATTGAAGACATGGCGTTCAAAATACTAACTCGGGGTAGAATTTTTCTCATTAAAAAGAGTGAAATATCACGAAAACGGGACTAATAAGCCTTAAATCTTACATTTGTACAGTCAGCAAATAAACTATTCAGACCTGAATGATTATCTATTACTTACTCTGTAGGAACTGCTGCCAATTTAAAGCTAGAACTACTTCAAATCAAATTTAGCTGTTAAAATATTTGAAAACGAAAATGTTACAACATCCAAATTAAAAAAGGAAACCCTTAAAAAACTGTATAATTTATTTTCTTTTCTGCTACGAATTTAATTTTCCAAATATAAATTCAATTAACAATAACAATTACAGACTCGGAATTTATTACCTCAGAGTCTTTAAAAATTACAGGCGATGTCATAAGTCGTTCGCTGCGGGTGACTGCTAACGTGCCAACTTACAATTCCACTCCTTCCAATCGAAATTGTATCATAACACTTCGGAATAAAGAGCATAAGAACTACCGCGGTAACATTCTCACGCCATAAGACATCTTCTTTTGATCTGAAGGACTTTGAACTTTGTGCTGTTAGAGTTAAGAGAGAACAGACTGCATAGGTAAGGTGGTTATTTCCGTTTTCTGGGAGAAATATCCGAAGGTTTCTGACGTTTAATCTTGCGTACAACGCGTCGGCCGTGGGTATCACTTGCCGCCTGCTTCTAGTGATGTATTAACTAATTATACACACTATCGATATCGATAAAAATAACCATTCTAAATAACGAACACAGAAGATAATATATGACTAAAATTCTAAGTATCCATGATTACCGGACTCAGCTAAAAAAAGTATTCTGTCCCAAAACACACTGGATTCTAGTGGACAATTAGCTACTTGTTTATTACTAAGAACCACCAGTAAAGTTTAGGTACGCATATTAATTTTTGTCTCTAAACTACTACAAAAATATTATTGTCTTTGTCCTTGACAACATTTAATAATATTCATAGTTTTTGAGCTTGTTCAGTACCTCTGAGCTCTCCTAAGGCGCTCCGCTCCTATAAGCCCGATTTTTGGCTGCATTCATTCAGGTGCTGGCATCTTCCTGCGTGTCTCTAACAACACAACAACCATCAACGACACTTACATTGTACATTTCATTAAAAATATATTTTTCCAAACGAATTAGAGGTATTAAGTGTATAGTATTAACCATTAAATAGGTTTGAAAGTATTGAGTTTTTTACAAGTCTCACGGCTCACGGATATTTTCCATTGAAGTCATTAATCATTTTCTTTTATATTTTGGAGAAACTAGTTAACTTATGCTTACTTCTGCCGATAAGCTTTAACTTGACCACAATATCAGCTGATGGAAAATTACAACATGGCTAAAAGTGAAAAGCAATTACCCATAAAAGTGCATATTTACTACCTTTTTAAAATTACCGAGTTCATAACTATCCGGTATATACCAAAAGTTTTGCTACAACGCGTAATCGTCATTAGTTTCTTAACTCAAAGCGAAAACACTTTTACATCGACTAACAGACCTCCAATTTATCGCAGCGCCCCATCCTTAACCGCAAGCGTCTGCAGAAATTCAATTAACATTACCTCCAGTTGCATGCACCTTTATTTCCGTTCGGAGTCACTTACCCCCTCCTAGGGTGGGGGGTAAGACGGTAATGAGGTCCGGCTGTCGTTTAGTTTGGAGGTAATGGTATACGAGAGCTGGAGGGTAGTTTGCCGGATAAAAGTGAACCAGTTATATACGTGGTGCTTATGGAGTTAAGTGGTTTTTATGGTTTTAATACCACGGAACGGCATGAGAGTGTTTCTTATATATTGTATCCACTGAAAATAGGTATGTGCGTGCGATGAAATTTCTTTATTTGTTATGTTGACATATTATTGTATTGTTTTGCTACTTCTCTTTGTACATGCTATTTATAGATAGCTGAAGAATGACTAGAATACAACATTTTGAATATTTTGATATGTTAACTATTATCAAATAAAGGACTTAAAATATTCGTTTATTTTATAGCCAAGACTTAAAAGATTAAGGAAAATTTGAACGGACTAGCAGATAGAATTGAATTTAGAATGATTGTACCATTATTCAAACAGTTTATACCAGTTTCATAACAGTTTTGTAATCAAATTATTCATATTGGTTTAGTAAAGATTTCATTACCCACTTTACTAAATTATTAGTAACAGTACAATGTTTTTAATTGTGAAACAAAAGATCCTTTTTAAAATGCATGTTGTTTAATTCTTCAAGCCTTCCTTACGCTACATTCATCATCCCACCTTTCCCGTCAAAACAATCCCATCTGCAGGCAGCATCAGCGATTCCATTACAAAAGGACCCCCATCTGATAAGCTATCTGGCATCGACCATCCGTCTCCGTCAGGGTCGTTCCACCTTGATGCTGTAAAGGTTTTTGTCCCAATTGGAAACTTTGAAGTTAAAATATCCTAACTTTGAGTATAACAAATCCAAAATATTTCTTAGTTCCCGTCTTATATCAAAACAAAGCAACAAATCGATCGTTTTTTTTTTCATAGAGATTGAAAACCACAATTTTTAACAGAGGGGAAAAACGGCTTGCTTGTAAATAAAAGTTAAAAAAAATTATGCTTTATTTTGTATAAATGTGATTTTTTGGACAGATAATCCTACAGTAGCAAAAAGTCACCGTCAATACAAAATGACTTTTCACACACTTGACTTTACAGTAAATTAATATTTTTCTTAAGATCATGTCTAGAGTTTGTTTGAATTTTTTTTGGTGTTCCAAAAGGAGTATTTTTTTATTAATCGAATTCAAAAAAAGGAAGAAGTTCACAATTCGTCGGATTCTTTTTAAATATAATACCTTCCGCCACTCATTGGTCAAGTTTTATAAATATTTTGTTTACTTTTGTAAATACTGACTACAATCCATCGCAATAAATGACCCGCTCAGGTGAGTTCCGCATGGAAAACTCCGCACATTTCAAGCTTCACGCAGAGCTAGTGATGTAATGTAAATAGCTCAATAATTCATCGATATTTGCTAGACGCCAGACTGCATAACTCAACGTGTCGCTAGGGTTGGGCTCGGTTAGGTTAGAATCGATAGCTTTTAAATACTTGTTCATTGCAAAAAATGTTCATTTCAATACCTAATCTTATTAAGATTTCAGTGTTTTAAATTTTGGATAGACCATATTAAGATTAATTTCAAAGAAATAGTTCTCTTTAATATTTAAAAATATAATGTAACTATTTTCTTTTCTATTATAAACACAGCTAAAAAGAACTATTACGATATTACGAATTACGATAATTTGAAGACAAACAAAAACTTTGAAATTATTAAATTAAAAATCTGCATAGCATTATTGGAACTTAGTCTTAGGCTTGGTGTATGGAATAAATAAATTATTTTATTATTTTTATTAATAAAAATGGAATGCAATATGTGAGCGACGGATACGACGGAGATGACACCAAAGTTATGTTTCTATTCAATAAATCGGTTTCTCGGCCATGATTGAAAAATACCACTGGGCTCAGAATTTTATGTATTAAATTAAGTAATAAAGTCTTCAAATGATCGCAAATTTTTAAATAAAAATTACCACAGTAGAAGCTTTGGGATTCAATCATATCAAGATTTTTTTGACTATTCTGTTAAATTGAAATCTAGCACTCTTTGCTGTATTTGGTTTCTATATGATTATTATTAAATTAAACTAATGCGTACTAATATAAAAAATGCTTGAATAAGATTGGTCCTTGGTATGAATGCAGACCCTTTATGCCACTTTTCAATGAACTGCATTTTTAAGTAAGAATATATATTGAAATTAATGGATCACTTACGTATTTAAAGCAGAGTTATTGCTTAACATCGGACCAGTCCGCGGATCTTACTCAAGAGCCCCTGCGGCCGTGACTCAACGATTACTTATATCAATATGTCTGAATCTCACTGTAGTGTTATGTTAAAGAATATCTTGTCCGAGTGTGTATGTCGATGATTGTCTCACCCCTACGCCGGGAATGTGACAAATGTGGGAGTCACGGGCGGGCTCGTCTAAACACACAATTTCACTCTTATTTCACGACCTGCTGCCCGGACTGCAGCCATTTTACTTTAACTTCTGGAAGGTGACCGTACTCCGTTTTGCGATTTGCATTGAGATGTAACTTTATGAATAATGCTTTAAAGTTAAGGAATAGACAATATGTTTTATTGGTTTCTTAGCGATTATTTTCTTTTGTGATTGTGATGCAACTATGAGAATTTACTCTTTGAATGAACTCGAGATGTATCAGAAAGGTTCGTTGCATCAGGATTTAGAAACGGCTAGAGATATATTTCGATAAAAAGCATTATCCGTTTGTGCCACGTAGGTAACCATATTGGTAACATAATTATACTAAAAGCCAACTTAAAGTATGTTGGTTATCTAAGTTTGCAACCTACGTGGCGTAAACGTATCCCTTAATAATTTCTTATGTTTTCGCGACTTTTGGGCATGAAGATGAGAAATAAGATTAGAGAGTATTTATTTGTACTAATTGTTTTAGATCGATTTTTTACAACAATCATTAACATGGTGAATAGGATTAAAATAAATTCGATAACGATCAAATAACATGACCAAACAAACTGACACAACTGTTTTTATTTCATATGCTTGTACATAAAATTTCTAAAAAATATTATCAATAAATGACTAAAAAGCTTGCGACACATGGATTAAAAAATATTCAAATTCTATATAAAACACCCTAAACTATATCTTGGTTCTACTGACACTTTAAACAAAACAGAAGCGGGAAATTTCAAATTATCCATACCCAGTGTTTTCATCTCGAAGTTCCAGAAAGTTCCGGAACAGGTGTTAATCGAGAACAACAAGTTTGGAGACGTTTCCGGCTGACGGATGATGAGAGACGGAACTCAGGTGAACTGTACTGTTGGGGAAAGAAAGTGACAGCGTTTTAGATAGAGACTGTGTCTTCTGGCTGTAATACTGATTTCACACAGGACAGCACCAGTAGTCATACAATTTGAACGCGTATAAAATACGGTGTAATTAGCACGAATCTTCCTGATACGCGTTAACTCGCTACCTAACTCAGTGCGTCTCCTTCTTACTGGACTAGTTAGGAAGGGATGCACTGAGTTACCATGCAAGTTAACGCGTACCTATCGAGAAGATTTTTGCCAGGTGCACTGTTGTCTCGGAGTGCGCGTTCAAATTGTATTAGTACTGTACTATCCACTCTACCGCTTCACTGTTCCGCCTTAGTGTGAAATTAGCATAGCACATAGTCCGTCACCATCACTTTTTTAATTCTGATTCGTTTTTTGTTCAGCTCCTGGTCAAAGATTTCTCATCCAGACTGCCATAACTGTCCGTTTGGTGCAAAGAGAGCCCAGGACTGAAATTGTCACTTTGATTTGTCTTAAAAATTAAATATCAGATTACAACGGGATTTGGTAGTTATTTTTGATCAATTATATTATAATATACGTGTTTATAGGTCAGTGTTTTTGACAGATCTCGAACGTGGCTTTCATATCACATCTCTAAAGCGAGAATTTATCTCTTGTCCTTTATACAAAATCTGTTGATCCATAACCTTTTTTTTATGATCTGAATGTGGCAAATCTTAGTCCTCGCGAGATGGATGGGCGGCACTTGTTGTTGTTTTTTGTCATTTATATTTTTTGTATGATAAAGAATTACATACATACTTGTCGTATCATTCAAATGAAATTCTAATCTAAAATTTAACTTTTTATGACATATATCGCCTAAATCGATACAGTAAATAAAAAGGTGATTAAGAAGTTGGTGCTGTGAAAACTTTAATATTAACCAAGAAACTCTTGCTGCCAAAAACTAAAATGATAGGTTAGGATGTTATTTATTGCTCAAGATATGTCAGGATGAATATGGTTTGCACACGAAGGGCCATTTAGCCAATAAAAATTTTTTTACGAACTGTTAACTTTCTTTTTTGAAGTCGGTCAAGAACAAAATCAGAGTTCGACAAAAAATGGAGTAGTACTATTTAATGGCTAATATTTTAAAAGAGAGAAACGGGCACTTTTTCATTTTAAATGTTTTAATGAAACACCTTAATCTTAACGGAATCTAATTGTAGAAGAGCTTTGTGAGATTAATTATTCGAATAAGAGTCGCACCAGACGTCGCAAACGCAGCGGTGATAAAGCAAACGACGGTTTTAAAACGCTAATTGCAGTTTTTAACCTCATAAATAATATCGTACTGTACCGGACTTAATAATTATGTTTTATACTATGAACAGTTCGCCGTAAAATATGATGCAAAAATATTCACCCACACAGTGCGAAAATGTGAAGGCAATGGCTATCTCTCTTATCATACCTAATTGCCTAGTAATATTAATTTGAAAAGTAAAGCAATTAATTGTTTCTAGGTTATGTATTTAAGAACTAACATTAAATAATAAACATAGGTATATTTAGACAGTACAATAACACAAACAGAATTAAAACTATTGCTAACACTAACTTAACCTAAAAAAAAACCCCACTCCGCATCGCACCTGGCTCAAACGCGCCCATCACGCTTGCCGCGTTGCCCCGCTGTATGGCCAGCGAGATTTGCTGAACCAGGTACGACCCGGAGCGAGGGTCGCAACCTCTGTCCCGCAACCGACGACCTATCTCCCAGACCAACGATTTCGCCTCCACACCCCAGGAGCCGGCCGTCTCAACCGCAACAGGCACGAAGTCGTACGTTGGTTCCAAAGCTGAGTATTTAAGATGCTTGGATTGCGCTGCACTCTCAGCTGCGGACCCAGCAACCCTAGAGGTGTGACCTAAGTGTGATGGTGCAAAGGTACTCACACAAGTTGCATCCCACAGGAGACAACGCCCTCTCCGCCAAGGAACCAACGTCAACCCATCGGGCCTCTTGCCGTCACTACGACTTAATCCCGGTGGTTCCAAAGCACAAGGTACATTGGCAGAAACCATTGCTCTGTGAATCAGACCATTAATTGAATGGTGCCTTGAGAACCGCCCAGCGGATCTTTGGCAACTAAGACCATGGTGGCCATCTTCTTCTACCATCGCCCCACACACGCAACGGTGTTGCTCGCACACTTTGCATCCCAGCCTCAGAGCAACGGCTATCCGGAGACAATCGTTGTCCAACAAAGTGCCAAGGTTAGGGGACGGTAGAGCCTGGAGCCATGCTCCTGACTCGGGCCTAACTGAGGCCTTGAGCCGCGCCACATCGGATCCCAAAGCACCACCAACCAAACCCTCCACAACCTGCCTACAAAGAATCTCGTCCCACTGTCGCTGTCTAGCAGGATTGTCCGGCCGCTCATCACCTGTGCACAACGTCCCCCAAACCGCGAGTGCCTCCGATACAAATGGCACAGGGACCCCGTTGCCATCAATAGGTAGAATGCGAGCAACTAGATCCACCGTACCATGAACCGAAGCCAAAAACGCGACGAGGCCGACATCCTGCACCCGGCGTACCCCCAGACCACCGTGCCGGACAGGAAGAGCTGCCTGACACCATTGGGAATCATTCAACTGAACATTAATAATGTTCTCCAATGCAAGTTTAAGCGTGTCGTCCACTCTTTTCACGTCATCCTTAAATAACCAAGTCGGGGAGGTTCTTAACATATATATCATTCGAGGCATCGCAAAGCAATGCCTCAAAAGACATAGCGAGACATGCGCCGACAACTGCATGAGATGCTTCTGGGCCGTAACCAGGGCCTGCCTCTTGGTTTCCAGGGCAGAAGCGACTCCCTCTGGAAAAATGGGAGCGCCAAGCAGGGTCACCGCAGCCTTATCCAAAATCCTTATGCCCGGAACCAAGGATTGAAATGCCCCCAAAGTTTCCCCGTTCACTGCACCACAAGCATAAAGCTCGCATTTGCCAGGGTTAACCTCAAGTCCTATCTCTCTCAAGGCTGGTAGAAGCTTTTTTAAATCACTCAAAACCACCTCCGGCTGGCCTCCTATTGTACCATCATCCAGATACCACACGTTTAAAGGCGAAGCCAAGTCAGAGATGATTTTATGTATCGCCAGGCAAAACACCAAAGGCCCCAAAGGATCACCCTGCTGAGCACCAACCTGCGAGGACACGGAGCTGCCGCTAAAGTACAGATGACTAGCCTTGTGATAACATTGATGGAGAAAGGGATAAAGAGTTGGCACTTTGTCCACCACCTCTCTCAAGATAGTATCCCTCTCAACACTGTTAAAAGCGTTCCTTATGTCAACCTTAACAATAACAGCACCAATACTCCCGCCAGCGAACGCGAAAGATCGCGTGGCATGTATGGCCGCCTCACACCCCTGAGCAGTACCAAATCCCACTTGTTTTGGTTGGAGGTACTCCGCCATCGCGTCCCGCACTGATCGACAGCACAATTTTGCAGCTAACCGCCGAAACGTACACCCCACCGCGATTGGCCGAATTCCCCCATCGCTCTTTGACAAGGCACACAGGGAAGCCCCATACAGAAACGGGCAGACTTCAGGATTGAGTAAACCCTTCAACAGAAAATTACACAACTCCGTGACTGAGCCCAGCAGACGGGATCCATTATCACCCGCCGAAACCGACGTCAGCTCCCTGAGGTGCTGCGGGCGCAACCCATCAAGCCCCGACGCTGACCCATTGTAGAATGACCCCAAAGCCTCCGCTACCTCCGCCGGACTCACCGACACAAATGAGTTGCACCCATTTGGCTCCTGTGGAAATGTCAGAGGCCTAGAGGGTGAGGGGTGCTTTTCCCTTAACAACCTCAGTGTTTTTTCATTTGATGGCGCCAGCGAAGAGTCTGACACAAGGAGACGAACGGCTCCCCGCAAATCCCCGTCGTGTACCTTGGCCTCAATAGAGCGATATATTGTCCCCGGTTTCAGGGTTCTTCTTTCCCCTGGGCACAATGCTGCAGAATTGTTAATATTATCTTTCACTTTAGAGGTCAGTGACTTACGTTCACCACTGTCCGGTACTCTGAGCGCCGTGTAAGAAAAGGATAGCAAGCTGTACCAGTCCTCAACGCTGTTCGTTCGCAAACAACCTTCTATTATCGAGGAGAGTTTTCCAGCAGCGAGACTCCTCGCACCCTTGGGTATATGCTTCAAAACTCCAACTCTAGACTTGAGCAAAGGCAAATCACTGAGATCAGTGGAGCTCGACACGGATTGCGATGCATCCCTAGGGCTTAGACTGACCGCTATCTGCGGAGGAGCACTCAATCGCTGGTCCGCTAGGACACCCAATCCCGCCACGTCCTTGTGAACACGTCCAATGTGGACATTGAGTCCTCGAGGCGCAACATACAGCTTTGGGGAGCCCGGACAATAGGGACAGGTTACTCTAGAAGGACTACTCATTCTATATCCCTAGCAACCATGATTGAATAACAGTGATTTACAATAATAATTATAATGTCAACAAAAATCATTAAAATCAGATTAAATGGCAACGGAAACTAATACAATCAACTTAAAATACAATTCTGAAATCCATAATTATTTAAATAAATCATAAGTAACTAGGCTTTGTGAAAAAAAAGGGCAAATAAGTTTAACATTAATATACAATTAAAATATAAACAAACAGAATATTCGGTCCGTTATTAATAATAAAAATAATTTGAATAATATTAAATAAAATAGCAATCTAAATTAATTGACAGAAAACAATACATAAAACACAATTAAAAGGCATTATCAACTTACAATACAGCTATACATTCAAAATTAAAATAAAATAAATTATTATTGTTCTTAGTCAGCCATTGCAAAAAAAAATAATTTAAATGTCATGTAAAATTGTCATATCAAATTGAAAGGAACAAAAGAGTAAACTATACTAAAAAATAACAAAACCGAATGTTAGGTAACCGTAAATAGTCATTCTGCATCCTTGTAGTTCGCCCGCGGTCTCGGTCTACCCCCACACGCTCTGACGCAGCTGCGCAGTAACCGGCCGATTTGATGTCGGTTAGTCTGTGCCGGTCATATGGGATGAGTCGGCACAGCGTTTAAAACGCTCGTTCACGTCCATCACTGCCGTGCAATTCCGCACGCGCTGTTCTGGCAACACTGAAACCACTGTCAGTACTGTCAGTGCTGTCCTATCAGCTGATCGGGAAATAGTTGTAATGACCCGTTATGATTGCAGTTATTTTAAGTCATTATTCAAAATACACTGTAACGGCACGAATATGATGTCTTCACCATCAAAGATATCCTGAATCTTCGCCCAATGCACAGCAGCGGGATGTTTTGCACTTAAAGATCAGAAGTAAGTTTCACCGTTGATGTTTACAACACAAGCACTCCCTTATAAACGAACTTATTTTAATATCGTGATTTAAAATAATACAGAGCTATTGTTTTAGATGTGTCCTTGGCCAGGGTTGCCAGTAGTATTATTGTTGCCAGGTGTATTTAAGTATATATTTATCTATATAAGTATTTATATCCGTTGTCTAGTATCCATAACACAAGCAGCTTTAGTTGCTTACTTTGGGACTAGGTCAATTGGTGTTAACTGTCCCAAAATATTTATTTATTTTATATAATCAACTTCCACTGAAAATCAGCACGTTCACCGCAGTATTACGCTAAGAAGGACCCTCACACGTCCCAATTTGTTGAGAGAGACTCTATTTGATATTCTGTTAGTTTTTAATATTAACTAATAAGCTGACCCATCAGACGTGGTCCTGTCAAAATGCAAAAAATATATGAAAAGGACATTCCGTTTTTTTCTGATTTGACAGATCTCTGGGATACTTGTCCAAGTTTTCTTTTCATCGGAACCTAGTTTAGACTATTGCAAACATTTAAAAAAAATAGTCAGATCTATCCAGCCGCTTTCAAGTGATGCGTTACCAACTAACAGCGTTTATATATTATTTACTGCGTCATGTGAGTCAGATTTATTTAAATCCGTAGTAGCAAAATCACACTGTAGGTATTTGCCGGTTGAATTGGCCGGCTTGACTTTAAGTAACAATAAAAAAAAGTCCCAAAACGCAGCGCTGCACGTCTCAGCCCACCTTTACTCGCAGCGCCGACGGCAGCAGATTTGAGCGCAGTCGGACCGCTCCTAATTAATTGGCTTGCATTCGTTTGCATGAATTACTCAGGTAGGTACGCACCCTTTTTTCCACCGAATCCGCTTACTAAAGGGCTAAATAAGCAGATACAGTACAATGGGGCCCCAGTAATGTAAGCCAATGTACCAATTTTGCGAACAAATTCTCTGCAGGCTAGCATGAATAATTTTATGAGCATGTCAGACATATTGGTTTTTTAAGCGTTCGTAGAATCTGCAATCTAATGAGAACGATGTCGTAAATAGTTTTCAAGTTTTCATTGATTTTTCAACATGATTTATTGTTATGGTTATTTTTTATGCTATTCAATGGCAACACAGAGAAAAATCTAGGGTAATGGCAGGACTCGAACCTGCGACCTCAACGTTCCGCGCCGTGCATAAAAAAATCGGGAAAAAATAGGTTAGAGACATGCATTTTTGTCTATCTGCCTGTAAACATGAAACCTGAAGAGGACTTGAAATGTGAGGAATGAGATTAGTTACATTACCCAAGATATTAAAATAAGTTGCGAAAACAAAAAGAAAACGTTAATTCATTATTTATAATGTTTATGACTTATCCACCATAACTAGTACTCGAATTTTAAAATTCGAGTTGGGTTATAAATTGTCACTCACTTTTTTGTTACTGAAAAGGAATATAAACAAGCATGCAAGTCACCTGATGGTAAGTATACACCGCCGCCACTGGGAACCAGCAACCCCCAGGGAGTCGCGAGGATTCTGTTAAGCAATGTTAAAGAACTGCGTTGAAATAGTTTCATGATCGATACGTACAAAAAACAAATATTAATATAATTTCCTTGTGATATTTTGATTTCACTGCAAGGAATATTGTATTCCGGATGCGACTGAATTTACAGAACGGATTTATTTTATTTAAGACCTTATTTGCTAACTCGCATTCGAACAATAAAAATATTGGACTTTGACTTTAAAAATGAAAATGAAAAAAAAATTTTGCAAATAGGCCATTATAGTCTCTTACATGTCTGAGTCTACCAGTGCTTCGGAAAATGGAAGATTCTGCTGAGAAGAAACGCCGCAAGAAACTCAGCAGCTTATTCTTTAAATAGGCATAAATTAATTAATTAAATAAAGAAAAATCGTTTATTAAGCTTACAATACAAAGCAAGACAGACATTAAACAAACATATTACAATGACTCAACAGCATTGTATGTATAGCCGAAATGGCCTTCCGTCAGCAATGCTGTGCACGGCAATGCCAACAGCGCTGGTTTTCAGTGGACCCAGCAAATAAATTCTAATGCGGAACTATAGCAACTTCAACCTAGACTCAAATCTTCCTAATACGGTGCTAATAATAAGGTCGAGAACCTTCTAGATTTTTAATGGGTCCTAACTGTTAAAGTCGCTAAGTTACGGGTAAAAAAGTTCAAGTTTTTCGAACTTTGGTCAACAGAATGACAAAAATTAAAGAACGCTGTCAAAATTTGTCTAGCCATTCACCTATCCATCATGAGGTCGACATGACTAAAGGGTAAGTACCCTAAAGACTCGTTGTACCTGTCACACGGGTATTAAAACTTTGTATGGCCACCTAAATAGATTACCCTAAGCATACAGCGCTCCTATAAATCTCCATGCTGCTTAGTAACCTGTGATACCCGCAAGTCCGGGCGGATCAGGTGGACCGGATTAATCCGGATCGGTGCGGTTCTAGTCGGATCAAACACGATTTTAGACTTACGGGAACTTTGAAGGTGGATTGGGAGTTCGAATGATGGGACATTGCGATCGGATGGGCCAATTTAGGGAGAGTTGTTTAACTAAGAAGGGGTAAAGTTGATTTAGCGCACTTTATGGGAACGAACAAATTTTCAAGACTATTAAACACAATACATTCAGAACACATCACAGACGAGATACAAATACTACAAACTTAATTATTGCATTTAATATGAAGGGCCCCACTTGTATTAGCAAAAGACTGGGATGCAGAGACTTACTGGGGCCAGGGGCTTCTAAGGCAGATGTAAGCTAGAAGCGAACCACACAAAATTTAAACCACCTTAAAATTTACAAAAAAAAAAAGTAGAACTTTATTCGTCTGTCTATTGGGTCCAGAGTTATGTCATTACCTACATACTTTTTCGTTGGTTCGTTGGCTCACTCACCGTGGTTTGTGCATTCTTGGCTAAATGTGATCGAACTAGTGCTTGACACGCTGTAGGACATTGTTTTTACCGGTAATTGACATCATTGTCTCCCGTTGTTACTCATGTTCCCTTATCTCTCCATAAAAAAAACTATCTGTGGATGTAACCATATCAAAACCTAGCCTATACTACTCAGATTTCGGGTATGCCAAGGTTACAACACCTGCATCCGTCCACGTTTCGATACAGAATTAAAAGTAAGAATAACAAACCCAACACGCCTTTGTCACGGCAACTTCGCGCAATAGTATATTATCGCCAATGATATTATTATAATGCATGGATGTACAGTTTCAAACTAAATGACAGCAGAAAAACGGCCCGACATAAGAATACAGGTTGACGCCATTGTTACAAATGCAAATTATTAGTTTACCATTTATAGTCATTGGATTTACAACTTTACGTCTAACTGCATAAAATAATAATTAATTGAGTTTCGTTGCAAATAGGTTTTTTTACAAAATAACAGTATTGATAGCAGCGCCGTCGGTCCGACAATTTGACAGCGCGAGCAATTTTCGATTAATTCTACTTTGATACGCCATTTTTTAAACACTGACTAGAAGGGACATATTACTTATAGGTCAGTGATTATCGCCAATATTAAAAACACGCCAAGTACTCAAGCCGTCACCTTCATAAAAATTTATTCATCACCGCGATAAGAAGTTCCTCTGAAAATTACAGAAGCTTCGAACAAAGTACAAAGGAGAATGTTTAGAAGTGTCGTTTGCTCAAATATGCGAAGGTAATGATCTTACTAGGGGCCTGCGAGCCCCTCCCCTCCCCCCGACCCCCTGGATGGGACTCGTCGCAAATTGAAATTATTTTTTCATTAAAACTGCGAACTTGGAGTTTTCAGGTGAAGTTTGGTGGCGGTTTAGTTAAACTTTTTCAAAGATGGATGACGGTGTTTTTTGGGAGATGGAGTTTTATTTTATGTTAGACGTCGAAATATTCTACTTGGTATGATCTAGAATAGTTAAGTTTACATTTCGGTGATAATTACATTGAAGTTTACAAATTTATTTCCGTGGACAACACTTGAAGTGCTGCTATGCCATGTTTTGGTAGTTGTTATGACAGTTATGGTTATAAATACATCCTCCATATTGGTTACTCAAATAGAAAGAGACATCTTCCTTAAAATCCCTTTTTAAGAAATAATCTCTATCGGCTCGCATTATTTGGTATATTCTAGGCTTATTTACGACGTGAAAGGAATTTTAACGCAATAAAATCACTGTTTAATACACCTCGACGGTTCGGCCATGATGCAACGGCCGTGATCACGAGAAGAAGACCTCTCTTCTCGTCGTCTCGCCTTCGTTGTCGTCGTATCTTTTTGCGACACGGCCTAACGTCGTGGTAAATTAAGTTATCTCGTTAAAATCTCGTTAACATTATCAAATATGTGTGTAAATCGCATAAGCATAAAACAATTATTCTAGTCTTCCATTGAAAGCAACCACCCCTGTCAACTAAGTCCCGAAATCAAACGCGGCGTGGTGTATCCCATCGCAGTCCAGGTGAGGGATTACCGTCGGCCATCTTGATGTATTGCCGTCGGGCGTCTTCGACAGATGTCGGGCGACGTCGGGCGGGCTCAGCGTGATCGTGCGTGAGAATTGCTTGTATAGTTTAATAGTTGGTTGACAAGAGGGCTGAATTTGGAAGAAGCAAGTAGCGTTGAAAAAACTTGAGCTTTTATGAATAAATGTCGTTTGTTTCCAAATTTAATTTCATAAATTGTGGCGTTTAATTAGAGTAACTTTGCGTCTTTCTAAAATAAAAACCTAAAAAAAACCGCAATATTTTTAAAACATCTATCCAACGACACTCCACAACATGGGGTAGACGATAATAAAAATGACATCCCCACTTTACTTGTAGGTACGCTAAAAAAATTTGGAAATTACTTTACTACTTCATTGGCGTGACTAATATGTATGTCCATGCCAAATTAAAGCTTTCTAGTGCTAAAGACTGTCTAAGCTAAGTTGCGGATAGACGGACGGATGGACGGACATTGCAAAACTATAAGAGTTAAGAAAGAGTAAGCAGCTGAAGATGAGAGGACAGACAGGAACGGATAGCGACATTTACTTTATACTATATACGAGTAGTGTAGATAAAGAAGAAGATATTATATTAAAGAAATATAAAGAAGAACATTTAAAGTACATTTAAAATGCTATATAATGAATGACAACACAAAGAAAAATTAGGGTAATGCAACATCAGCATTCCGTGCCTTGCGTCTTCCAGTTTCGCCACATTACCGCTACCATACCCTGCGAATTTTTCAATGTGTTTCATCTTTTTACGGTCATGACATTATTGATTTTTGTTTGGGAAAACTACCCTCGATGTCATCTATGAGAAACTTATTCGATTTATACAAAACATCTTAGTATTTTTTTTTTTTTAATGAAATAGGAAGGCAAACAAGCAAGTGGGTCACCTGATGGTAAGTAATCATCACCGCCTATAGACACCCGCAACACCAGAGATTGCAGATGCGTTGTCAACCCAGAGGGCTAAGATAGAATACCTCTTGTGCCAGTAATAACACCGGCTGTCTTGCTCTCCATGCCGGAACACAACAGTGCAAGCACTGCTGCTTAGCGGCAGGATTAGCGAGCAAGATGGTGGTAGCGATCCGGATGGACCCTTCACATGGTCCTACCAGCCGCAACACATACATCACACACAAATTGTACATTAGTACATACAAATTCAATATAATTAGGAAACAAACAACAATCGCCTTTTTTTTTTTAAGTTCGCCTTTGTACATCACTGTATCTCTTGTTGTCATTTATGTTATTTTGTACAATAAAGAATTTACATACATACATACATACATACATACAATCATACGCGGTTAATCTGTCGCGGTTCGTGTATTACTTTTGAATTTTAATTTTGCTACTTTTGATTATTTATTTGTTGGATAATTTTGTGGTTTGTCTTTACAGCTGCTATTTATTTAGAAGGGCTTTCTATAAGAATGTAATGAAGTTTGAGTCTCCTCGTTAAGTAAAGATGGCGGGCGAGCTCGTTACTGCGACAGGTGAGGCGGTGAATAAGTAATTAATTTTATTTGTTCACTGTACCGTCCGCAAAAGGATACCTCTCTAAAGTCGTAATGGTCTGACATTTATTAGGTACTTTGGCACAAATAGATTTGCATTTTAGTAGGCGAGGAATTTCACAAAACTGACCGAAATAAAAATGATTAAAAAAAATTATAGGTAGTTGCATAGGTGCATGAAACTATGTCATCAAAACAAATATCCCAAAGTGTCCCCAAAGAACCTTCATGAAAATATCCGGTTTGTTATCAATTTTAAATGCGTTTTTCTACAGTTTTGTGAACAAACTGGAACAAATTACCTTGCTACTCCGCGAAACCAGTGCCGGGCTCGTGCAAAATAGCTGCGTCTGTGCGACACATATATGTTCATGCAAAAACCCACCCTCCTCCGCTTCCACACGAAACAACATATATCACACAGACTCAACTACACACCACCACCACTAAACACTAAAACTACACGATCGACGCGCGTTTCGCCTCTATACGAGGCATCATCAAGATCGCACAATACGACCGTTCGCTACTTGAACGAATGGCGTACTGATATGGACCTCCGCAAAGTAACGCCGGAATCTATTAATTACTTTTGTGAAATTCCCCAGGCTGATCTTGAAATAATGCCCATAAACTTCCGTAAGTGATCACCCTCAGTGAAAAGTTGAGGAGTGAAACAACTCCTTCTTCTCATTAAAGGGTTACCATATGACTGTTACCTCATGTTTAAGATGTCAAATAATGTAATTTGTGTATAAAGTTTGCAAATAAATAATAAATTATGTATTTTTTTGTAAAAAGTCCCATTGTTAAATTATGTACATGAGAGAAAATTCTGAAAATTTAAAGTAATTTGAAATTAAAATGAAAACTAGACAAGAACACTCTTGTTTTAACACCAAACAGAAAATTGATTATAAATACTTAAAAATAAAAAAAATTGCTGAAGATGATCTTATTGCTTAGAAGCAATCTCTTCCAGTCAATCATCTTATTTTTATATGTTACTTACTTCACTGTTAAAATTGTATGAAATCCTTATTCTGCTGACGTTACATATTTCGAGTGCTGGAAGGAATAGTAAACAGTCTTAAATTCTTCAACTGAGTAAGGTTTTGTCGAGTTCTAGAGTACATAGAAAGAGGCTATCTAAACGGTTAATTGAAATAGATATTAAATAAAAAAAGTTATTTTTTTTTATGGAATATGAAGGAAAACTAACGTGTGGGTCATCAGTTGAAGCAGCAAACCTAAACAATTGTATTAATTAAATTTTTTCGCAATTTAGTATATTCTGCTGATGATAATGATTCTGTTGATAATGATAATGACATTCTTTTAAAAAAATGATTTTTACTAATTTAGATGTTTCTTTTGGTCACATATTTGGATTTGTGATTGTAATGGTTAATTCAATGCTTAAAACTAACAACCTTTTTGTTCTCAGATTCGTTTACTGCTTTATTGTGATACTCATATGTGTTTTATTCCTTAGCCCAAATAAATTAAAAAAGGTCGCCATTTTAAGTGTAAACTCCCTACTGACCTCTACAACGATGGTTAAAATCACGTCAGTAAAAAAGAAATCTCAAATCGTTCATTTCTCAAATTTTCCATTCTTAAACGATAGAAAAGAGCCCCGAAATCCTACCAAAGTAATTCCTCGAGCCCTTCAACGGGTAAACACCTGTGAGTGCTCTTAATAACTCAAACTGAATTAATTCCGCCCAAATCCGTCCCTCTGTGACAAAGAAAAATTGAAAGGAATGGACCAACAACCTGCTTAGAAGCTGTTTAGGGGTGTTAAGGTATCCTATCCACTGTTGTGTGGTAATAGAGTTGAAAGTCCTGTAAAATATTTGCGGAGTACCTTGAAGCTTAAGTCATAGGAGATGCGGTGGGTATAATTACACTATTAAAAATTTAAAACATGACATACCGAATCACCGAAAGTCATTTTGCTGATTTTCGTTTAACCGAAAACTATATTCCATCGGAAAATTTAAATATTTAGCCTATATTTAATAATGTTCTAATGTAATTTCAGTTCATTCAAAGCTAAAAATTTACATGCCGATATTGTTGGCGAGATTCCTATGTAAATTTTAATATTATACCATGTCTCCTGTGAATAAACTTTAATTTTTTTCCTGCAGTAAGCGTGCTACTATGAGTAGCAGCTTGAACAACAATGGATTTACAAGAAGCACTTATAAATGCTGGAAAAACCTCTAATGAGAAGATACAGGGTAAAAGATTAAGAAAGTATAATTTAACAGAAAAACAAACAAAGTTACACTGTGTTGCTCATAGTTGACAAGCATTCAAGTTAAACGTAGCTATAAATAAATCCTTCTCAATTCATGTTGACATTAATTAACCATTTTACACAACTTGTCATAAGTTTGATACCTAATATAATTCAGCATCATGTAAGGTAACGATCCCAGTCATTGACAGTGCTCAATATACCAATAACACGAAAGACAATGATCATCATCATCATCATCACCTCCTTCATGGATTTCCAAAGTGACCGGTTGGAAGCGGCATGCAACCAGCGCCTTCCTGCCACCTATATGAGGTCATCAGTCCATCTCGTGGCTGGTCGTCCTACGCTGCGCTTGCCAATACGCGGCCGTTATTCAAGAACTTTTCGACCCCATCTGCCATCAGTTCTCCGTGCTATGTGCCCTGCCCACTGCCACTTCAACTTGCTAATCCGCTGGACTACGTCGGTTACTTTCGTTCGTCTGCGGATCTCTTCATTTCTGATTCGAAAGACAATGATTCAACTACTAACCAAAACAATGCACTACGCCTGTCAAGCACGTACGGTTACCTTAAAACCCAGCAACTAACCGCTTTCCGCTCCGCCTTTATTCATCTCCGCTACCTCTCCTCCCCTATCCCATTATAAGGTAAGTCAGGCAAGATGTTCGTCATTAATACTACAGGATGACTAATGGCGGTCGAGTGCGCAAACGCACGAATAATGCCGTTGTTAACGCGGCTCAATGGACTGGCTCATTCTTTGAGAAGAACGGGATATTATTTTTTAGCGGCCAGCATTGATGGATTGAATTTGAATTCGGTGTTTGGTTTTCTTCTATTGGCGTTTGTGTTAGGTTTTTAAGAAGTAAAAAGGTGACATTGATTTTCATTTTATTAATCGTCGAAGAAAAAACGGAGGAGGTTCTCAATTCAACCCGTATATCTATTTCTTTTATGTATGACCACGCATAATTTTTTTTTATTAACATTACGAATCAACTCTAATGAATTACAACAGTTAAGAGAGTGGCGAATTCGACTTTGAACGTGGAAGCTAAATGACACTATTAAAATAAATAAATAAAACCGCTATTAAAATCGTTTTATACCTGGTAGCGGTTGACAGGTTTCCCATAGAAAAGTGCAGGTAGCATCTTGTGCAAGGGCGTCCAGGTCACTTGCTACCATTTTGTTAGCAAATTCAGCGGTTAAGCAGCAGTGCAGCAGTGTTCCGGCGTAGAGAGCAACCTTGTAATGTTATGTAACAGCTCTACAGATAGCAAACTCTACTATTCACTGCTTGTAAAATTGAAAAGTGTATAATAAAGTATCTATTGTATACAACAATGCGTATTCTAAACTCAACTATACTATTGTAACTATAACTCACGTTCAGACGGTAACCCTTACAAGCTTTAAACTTACTGGTATTTAATATTACCCATTACAAACATGTTGTATCCTTTATATTTACAACAGTTGATTGTACCATCACGGACTTTAATCGTTGAGCCTGTACGGGATCTTGTCACAGTGGCATTGCTTTGCATTGTTTACTAACACGTGGCTACAGATTGGCAAAATTATTATGACAGGGTTCTGTGGTGGCTTATCAATTAATTAATTTATTTATTATTCATTTATTTCGACCAACAGGGATCATAAAACATTATACAATAATCAATACATCACATACAAAGAAAAATCAAGTCAGGCAATAAAATAAAAATAAACAATGTCAAATAGGTAAGTATGTCAATTGCGTAGATTTTTCATAGCACAATGGTTCATACATACATATACTGGCAATTAAATCCATCCGCAAATGCTCTCAGGATGCCAGGATGGTTCTCAGGACGGATGGAATAATTGATGTCTCCGACCGTACAACAAAATTTGCCCGGAGAACAAATGCAATTATGATACATTTTGATACTATAATTACTAAATTTTTGCCCTCCAATTTTCTTAGGTACACTGATTTAGATAAAAAAGGCTTTATAAAGTGTCCTGCTATTATTAAACAAAGTGAAGCAGCCGAAACTGCACAGCGTCCGGCGGAAGGCGAGTATTTATACCCGGTACAGTCGGAAATTATTCCCACCATGCTATTTGCATTGTTTCTGTTTTACAGTCTCTTTGCCTGTTTACATTTCGGGTGGTTTGCAGTAAATCATGCTAAGTGTACCTTATGAGTTGTTGGATTTGGCCAGCGATTTATTTTGCAATTAAAGTTATTAAACGGCGTCTAGCATGGTTATTAATTTTTATTATTATTCCGTCAAGTTTGCAATTTTTTTAAGTGTTGTACGTTTTTGAAAGCGATTTCTTCAAATTAATAAGTTCAGGCGCCACTTCGCGGAAGACTAGAAATGATACAAATTGACTTGTTGTTCCGCGAAACTAAATCAACGTTTTGCGGAGTAGGCACGGAAATTTATTCCAGTTTGTTAGCGATTTTTTTGATTAAGCACTTTATTAAAAGTAAGTTTACAACTAAAGCACTTTCAACAAAGACAGTCAGAATTCACAAACTAAAGTTACGGTATGCACATTGTAGTTAAAGAATTGGTTTGACGCGAAAACAGCAAGCGCTTTATTTTCACGGCATAAGTAAGTAGTATTATTTCACCGATTTTTTTTATGAAATAGGAAGGCAAACAAGCAAGTGGGTTACCTCATGGTAAGTGATTACCACCTCCTATAGACACCCGCAACACCGAGAAGATTGCATATGCGTTGCCAACCTAGAGGGTTAAGAAGGAATACCTCTTGTGACAAATTGCACCGGCTGTCTTGCTCTCCACGCCAGAACACAACAGTGCAAGCACTGCTGCTTAGCGGCAGGATTAGCGAGCAAGATGGTGGTAGCGATCCGGACGAACCTTGCACAAGGTCCTACCACCCGCAAACTACAAGTAAGATTTAGAGAAAATGTATGTGGAACAAGTAAGTACATGAGAAGTTGGCAGATTGTAGCTTCCTACTGAACACAAAGTGCTTACCTACTGTAAAAGCACCTTTTTCGTTTTGGCTTGGTTTTTAATATGGCCCCCACGTCGCCGTAATCACGACACTTGCAACTACCTACCTTTGTTTCATTTCCTGGTACTGCCTTTTTCAAACGATTCGATCGATTGCACGTGTTAGTCAAAGTGGAGATGGACTTTTTTTAAATAGCAAAAATGAGACAGAATAATTGTGTAATTTACTTCGATTTGACGTCGTCTCTCGATTACTTCGTTGGGTTTATTAATGAAACGGTATTTGTTAAAATAATCTTTTTTCATTAAAATAGTCTCCAATTAGCCATATGTTCATCTTAGGCATCAAGTTCATTCAGAAATAACTCATTAATTAACAAGAAAAAAATAAAACAGTTGACCGACAACTTAAACCGAGCTACATCATGGCAGTTCATAACTATATTGGAAAAAGGTGCCCCATAGACCAAATTTTGTAAAAGCTGTTATGTCTTTTGTGACACATTATATTTATTCTTAAAACAGACATTTACTTAATTATTGTGTAGTTATTTAATTATAAAAAAACTATGTTATAAGGTTTAATAACATTGACAAAACATGTTCGAGCTCTAATTATAGCAATTTTGTTTTCATCTTTGCAGAATAGGCAATGGTCAAAAAGTCTGTTAGTAATTGTTTTGCAGTTTTAACTAAGCTTTTCAAAACTGATAGTAAAAGTGCTTTTCGATGTCAATACCTTTGGTTCGTACCAGAATCTTTCATTTTTCGAAGCGCTGGTAGACTCAGACATATAAAGGAGCCTATGTAGTTTATTGGCAATATAAAATATTCATTTTTATTTCATTGTTTATTACCGGTAAAACCTAAAAAAGAAGCCTCCTCCACGCCGCGGACCAGATCTCGTTATTAGCTATGATCGGCCGGCACCGAACTGCGGATTTCAATAAAGCGATCCGCCCTTTTGTTCCTGCGCGCGCGCCCAATATTTGAGCGCGGCTTATACGCGATATTAAAAGATTCATCTCAGATGTGGAGCACCTTGTACCGGGCCTGGGACTGCTGTTTGGCTAACCCTTGCATGCGAAAAGTGATTTCGGGGATAAAAAATGAACTCGTCTTCGTTCTACCTAATTAAAAAAATCTCAAGGAAATGAGAGTTCGTTATCTCTATCATATTCAGCCGATACTATGTTTTCAATTGAACCAAAGTTACAATGTTCCTTTCGCTATTCGAAATTGATATTACAGTCTAGCAATATGTACACTGTAAAACTTATGTTAATTTTTTGTATACTGTGTCTGCCCCTCAATTCTGGCTTTCATCAAAGTTTATGTGACATTCGATAATGTCAAAAAATGACAGACACAGCTCTTTTTGACATATCTTGAATATTATTTCAGTTTTCAAATTAAATGTTATTTTATTTAAATGCAGAAAGTTAATTGTATCAATGCCCTCATTCTCTTCATGCCAGTGCGCTAGAAACCGTTACAATAACAAACGAAATCTCAAAAAAAAAAACAATATCTTTTAAACATCGAACAACCGCCGACCGCCGCGAAACTTTTGCAAGCATCTGTTCCCTTTAAAATTAAATAAGCATCGCAGACAATGCATAGGTAATGCGGAAACTTCGTTATATAAAAATCATGGAAACCGACTAACTTCAGGGCGTATAAAGTATTCATTGTAATTGGAGCGAAGTTTGAACGGGGCAGGTGGGAGAGGCTTTTAAAAATTTGGAACTTTATTTTGTATCTGTTGGGGTTTGTTGTTGACTTAATTATTATTGTCTGTGGTTTAGGTCCGTGTCTCGAATAGGATTTTAACGTTGGACATACTCGTACAGTCAAGGAAGTTAATTTCCTACCCATTTCGTTGAAATGTCGTCCGACATTCGCAATGCATTAAGGTCGATATGTCAAACTAACGTCTTGCTCTTTAGCTCTTATGGTGACAGTTTGCTATATGCTATTGAACCTTAGGTGGGTTGTAAATTTAATTCCTTGACTGTACCATACTGAGTGCTAGGAATCCAAAGCACCTAGCCCGAATCTGTACCATTACCATGAGTTTCTATCGAAAATTCATATTACGTTACTACAGTTGATAGCGGTTAAATACGCTCCCATTTGTCAGTGAAAGAGTTAACCATAGTCGATACGGTATTTTTCAATGACGTGTGTCAAATTTGTGACTCATGGTACTAATATTCTACGGCAACAGCTACAAAACTTTAGTCACTAGCGCTTAGATTACGATAGGTAATTTACCGTTGGACTCATACTAGCGATTTTTAGTTCCACCGACGTTGACACCGTAAGTAGTTTAGCCAAAGAAAAAATATCAATAATGTAATGACCGTAAAGACGAAACACATTGAAAAATTCGCAGGGTATGGCAGCGGTAATGTGGCGGAAACTGGAATACGCAAGGCACGGAATGCTGATGTTGCAGGTTCGAATCCTGCCATTACCCTAATTTTTCTTCGTGTTGTCATTCATTATATGGCATATTAAATTTAATTTGAATGTAAAAAAAAAAAAAAAAAAAATCGAAAAAATTTATAAATAAATAATTTCGATTACAATAATTTTTAGTTCTCTAAATGAGCGTTAGAAGTGATGTACTACCCCATACAAATATTTCACGCCGTCGCTAGCGAGTACGGTTACGACTGGATGCATCGTACTCATGGTAAATGTACTGTTACAGTACAGTATGACACTACGTCACTCAATACGTTGAAATACGGTACGTAGCGAGTTAAACCGTGTTGAATATGTTCATGCTAGGTGCATTGCTATATCGAATTGCGTTTGTAGATGTAGACGTGTTTTTTGAACCAAACTGGTGGCTTAAAGTTCTGTGCAAAAAAAACAGTATTTAGGAAAAAACTGTAACTGATTTAAAAACTGTGTGCTAGCTAGTTATAAGGCACAACAACAGCATTCTGACTAATTGTGACTGTATGGAAAGTTTTAGTGAGTGGAAAATCTAGAAAATAGTATCGCCATTTGTATGGGTAGCGCTTTTCGAAGTCAGGTACACGTCCTCTTAACAAAGTGCTATGAAAAACCACTGAAAAAACTTATACTACCATTATTGCCATGAAAAGACTTTTTATCAGACCAAAGTCACGTTTGATTCCTGAATCGGAATGAAATATTCAGTTTGACGGGCAGGTGGCGACGCCTCGGGCACGGTGCGGGCGCGCTGCGGGCGCGCTGCGGGCACGTCGCGGGGTAGCACCACTTCTTTATGCATGAAGGCTCTTGTGATGCTGAACGCACGTCGTCAATATGTGAAGGTAGAGTAGGGTTGGGCGGACGATACAGAAGAGTCGCGTAGGTATAAAAGTGTCCTCTTGATGAGAGGTAAACTCCCTGTTTTAAGAAGGTACATTATGTATCTACTTTTCAAGACTGGTAGTACAAAATCTTTGTCGTTGTCACATGGCACATGTCAATAGGTGAAATAGGAGAATAGATGCCTATATAGTGAATTTACATTAGCCTCTGTTCTTCTGTGTAAAAAACTACAACAAAAATATAGTTGTTGTACTTGGATGAAGCTCTCTGATTTGCTGTTTCTAATGAAGTGGCCATACTTGTGTTATATTTAAAAATTGCAGTTTTGATTATAAATTTATCAAAATTGATTAAAAAGCTTTTAAAAATGTACTTTTTAATCACCGTGTTGTAACAATTTGTATTTTTTTTTAATTTTGGCAACCTCCCCAAGAGCATGAGGCCTGAAAAGAGCTCGAAACGTCGAGAATTCCATTACAAAACACGCGACATAAACCGTTTAAATTGTTTTATTCCAAAAGAATTTCTGACGCTAAGAGAGTAACTATCAGTAGCACTCAGAGCATATACTACTTGCAGAAGAGCAAACACGAAGGCAGATAGGTAACTTTACCTATCTGCCTTCGTGTCTGCTCTTTGGCCAGATGTGGGCAGCTCCATTTACATTTATATTGGGCAAGACGTCCGCTCACCTCAAGCTAACTCGGATCCATTCAGTCGAGTCTATTGTCAGGATTTTATTCGGCCAGATGTTTCAAGTGAATGAATGACGGAGTGAATGTAGAAGTCACGTGGAACTTTCTAGAGGTACGCTGTAAAGTCTTCCCCCTTATTCATAAACGCTTCGTAAACGTTTGTTTGTTAACATGGTTTATGTCTTTATCTGTCATTGTGATGTTTGCCTTCAAATAAAAGGGACAATACATTTGTTAGCTTAAAAAGATTGTTAACTTTTTTTGAAAACGGGGGTTGAGGTACTTTGGTTAAAGATATTGTTATCTTTAATAACATTAGTAAAGATGTCGTTTATGCAACACCGGAAAGACTTTTGACGTTGGTATGTAACGCGACGTACTAAACCTCAAAAAGAAGTGTGTTTTTTATTTTTATTTTTTATTATTTTCTTATTTTTAATGATCTTTTGGATTGATATTGTCATTCAAATTTAATTTAATATTGAATGTTTAGGCTAGTTTTGGTTTTGTTTAAGTTTTACTCGGCTTTCAATGAAAATCAGGGCTGCGGTCCACCGCAGTACTATCAGGCACAACATTCGAAATGACGAGGCATAAGGCTTTCGGTTTAGATATTTCATAAAAAAAAAACTTATTTTCGTTATTTGTTAAGGTATTTATCTACGAACCCATGCGGCCTATAAATAAATTTATTTATTTATTACTAGCGGACGCCCGCGACTTCGTTCGCGTGGTCATAGTAGCCTATGTCCGTGAGGGATAGTGTAGCTTTCTATCTGTGGAAGAGTTTTTGAAATCGGTTCAGTAGTTCCAGAGATTACCCCCTACATACAAACAAACAAAGTTTACCTCTTTATTATATTTTTTTTAATAGGAAGGCTTGTTTGCCTTCGTATTATTTATTAGTGTAGATGTAGACTGCTCAATAAAATCATGACATCTACGTAACTAATACATATCTTAGTTACACAACAGTTTACCATACAGTTACGACAGTCAGTAGGTAGGGGGTATGATGGTAGCAAAACGACTGTTGCATCTTTATTCATATAATCCAGAAGTTACCTGCAGAAAGTATGGCTTGCTGAATTATTCATGTCTCGAACAGCGCGACGCGGCTCGAACAATCCGATTAATGCTCGCAGCAAACAATGCGGAATTAACGATGTTCGGCGCAAGGTAAGCCTTTGTTATTTAAATAACTTTTTGCTGTTTAAGAGGCTGGAAATTGACAATTATAAATACCTACTAGAATTAAATTAAAACGATGCTGGTACAAGATATTTATTTCTCGGTCACGTGACAATATCAGAACTCAATAGAATGTGCGTGTGATGCGTTGCGCGGCCGTCGGGCAAGTGGACGAGTCTTCTCCGAGCCGGCTCCCACTACGCCGCTGGGTGCTGCCTGTGCGTGCAGCGACGTCGGTGTGCGTCTCCATCTAATACTACCTATAGCATTATGAATATGATTACGAATAGGTTTTACCATTGCCGTGGAGACCCTAGGCTTGGGACCCGACGCCTTCATGCTATTTAAAAAGAAAAAGAAATAAATACTTGACACCTCTGGTGACCTAAGGACTGGCGCGTTTCTCGCTCAATGTTTTGGCATTGCCATTCAGAGAGGTAACGCCGCCAGCCTTTTGGGCACCCTACCCAGAAACAGCGGCTTTGGCGATATTTTTAATTTCAATTTTAGGTAAAATTTTATCTTCTCTATTTTATTAATTTAGTTGGTATTCTAAACATCTTAAAAATATTCGTAAAAAGGTGCAGTATGCGCTCGAATTGAGAACTTTGTCGTTTTATTAAAGTTAGTTGGTTTAAAAACGCGTAGAACGCAGTTTTTTTCGTAGCAAAAAGCTACGCCGTAGCACCTAGCTACGAAACTGAACGAACCTACACCTTGCTTAAAGTCAGCAACGCGCTTTCGATTCTTCTAATATTGCATGTTTTGCTTGCAAGCCTAATCTGAATAAAGATGTTTTGCCTGACTTGATCCAAGGCGACTATGTTTTATCATTCCATTACCCACATGCTCATTTTTCTTCCTAATTTATACTTAAAAACCCACAATTTGATGATTCAATATTACATCAGACAGTTTAAAAAAAATAAACTCGCCAAGACTCCTTTATTTGAGCGCAGTACCCCAAAACATTTGCAGCCCCAATCCCCCGAAATCCCTCAAATTTAATCACGCATCGATTATCAACGTACCTAAAAGGTGTAGGATTATTGGGATCCCCAAAATGAGGGATTGTGGCATAGACTTACGAACGACAGTGATGGATTCACCTTTGCGAATTGTATCGACGTCTTCAACACCTCGCCACGATATACCTACACCCAATTACCCTTAAAAACAACCCTAAACTCACGTGCATAAGAATCAAGATGGTGGTACGTGGTAAGTTGGTAATGGTCCTTTGAACCGGACAGCTCCGAAACGGATTGATATCGGGGAAGACTCAGACTCATCATAAGCTGCTTTTATATAATTTTATGTTGGGTTCTAAGGATGTACCTCAGTTTTATTCAGTACGTGGTACAGTCAGCATGGAATTCAATAGAGTAACGACTGCCGTTATAATCCTTGCTCTTTTTAAATATACATAATTACGCCTATTAGAGAGAGGTAGACCATTGCGCAGGGTTTTTCCGGATCACTAAAAACATCTCACTTGCTAATCCAGGCGCTAAGCAGCAGTGCTTGCACTGTCGTGTTCCGACGCAGAGAGACAGACGGTAAAACTGACTTAGCCCTCTGGATTGGCAACGCATCTGCATTCTCCTTGGTATTGCAGGTGTCTATGAGCGCTGGTAATCACTATCAGGTGACCCACTTGCTTGTTTGCCTTCCAATTTTATTTAAAAAATGGAGTGTTAATTTACTCTACAGGAACCTCTCTGTTTTCCGAATGCATTGGCATGCGGGGGGTTAACCCACTAATTGCCGGCGGACACAATAACACTCAGTTTATTCCCAAATCCCTCTATACATTTTTATTGGCCGCTCCACCTTCGGACGTGATGAGGTTTTATGATAAACCCCGTTTATGGTAGACGGTTAAAACGCGGCAGTTTTTGTAAGGTCTTAGCTTTCCTTTTAGTCGTAGGTTTAAGATTGCTTCTTACTGTTTTAATAGAGTAACTTGTTTGTGACTTGTTTCTTTTTTACATTCAATGTTCTAAAATTAGTTAGTACTTGTTATAGATTCTGAATGCAATCCATGATTGGTTGTAAATAACTATCTGATCTATGTTTATTAGCGTTTTGAGAGATGATGAATAAAATGTTTGTATAAATATTAACATCACAAGTGACAACAGTCAGTTGTATGTAACAATTATATAAGTTGCAGCGTAAAATTAAAACAAATGATATTAACAAAACTTCCTTACACACACAGTCAACTTCAAAAAGATGTATTCATTTTGTCATCTTATTTCACTGTAATATGGTGGAGATTTGAATAAGGCTTTCTGTAGTCAATCGAATACAAATAACAACTACATATTTATGCCCTCATTGTCGTAGGTTTTTGTGTTTCTTTTTTAAATCAGTTTTTTAATGGCCGCTTTTTATGTGTCAGCGTTTTAAAAACTGCTGCATGTAATCCAGTCACACGATCCCAGGCGTGTGATTCGCTTCCGATGCCGTCTGATGCAGGTAACCACCGCGCATGCTCGCGTTTAACAATTATTGGCCATTTTTGCCGTCTTATTTTGTTTTTTTAGCGCTTCTTGCCTTATTTTTTTATAAAACAGTCAGACAAATGAGCAAATGAGCAGGTGACCTGATGGTGAGAGATCATCACCGCCCATAAACACCCGCAACACCAAAGAACTTGCAGACGCGGCGCCAACCCAGAGGGCTAAAATACCTCTTGTGCCAGTCTCTTGGTATAGACATACCTGGAAGGACCTTGCAAAAGATCCTACCGCCATATTTTGTACCGAAACCATTGTTGCCCATACATGTCGCTCCCACGCGACTAAACGTCGCCGACAATAAC
The DNA here is from genome assembly GCA_963691745.1 of Ditula angustiorana. Taxonomy (NCBI): domain Eukaryota; kingdom Metazoa; phylum Arthropoda; class Insecta; order Lepidoptera; family Tortricidae; genus Ditula; species Ditula angustiorana. The sequence goes on from OY829479.1 coordinate 741,831, forward strand.
CACAATCATATGAGCATTTGCTCATAACATACCATCATATGAGCATTTGCTCATACCATACCATCATATGAGCATTTGCTCATACGGATTAACTACATGAATCACTGCGGAAGCGCTATGTGTTGCGTGGTCTTAACCGTTTCAAATCAAAACTTTTCAAATCCAAGAAGCATCACTCAGGAGATGGATTCCATATTTCAACTTGAATCGTAGAAGTTTGAAATACCTAGTGTAGTAATGTACTATAGTATCTAGTGCTCGAAAATCACTGAATAAAACTAAATTGAATCAGATATAGAAGTTGGAAGTAGTTGGTCTTTGAGACTCAAAAAGACCAAATCCAAACTCCAAACTTTGATTTTTACCCGACTGCGCAACGCGAAGGAGGGTAATGTGTTGATCATCCTATGTATTATAAGTATGTGACTTTTTTTATATACAACGTGGGAAGGCAAACGAATAATTGGGTCACCTGATGGTAAGTGATCACCCGCAACAGTCGCAACCCCAAGTGTACTGCAGATGTGTTGCGAACACAGAGGGCTAAGATGGAACACCTCTTGTGCCAGTAATTACACCGGCTGTCTTGCTCTCCACGCCGGAACACAACAGTGCGAGCACTGCTGCTTAGCGGCGGGATTAGTGAGCAGACCGCGAGCAGTACAGCGGGAGCAAGGTGGTAGCAATCCGGACGGACCTTGCACAAGGTCCCCCCCCCCGCGCCGCGGTTCTTTTACTCGGAGAAGAAGAAGAAGCTATTCTTGTGAACAGTTTAAATTCAGGAGCCATTTCAATATCATTAATTAATATACCTATGCTAGAAAACAAAGCAAAATGTAACCCAAAGCGATAATAAATACGTAAGGTGCACCTTACGTATTTATTATCGCTTTGGGTTACATTTAGCAAAGCAGGTAAGAAACGCGACCAATTAAAGAGTGCACTAGGTTGCAAATAAAAATGGCTACAAATATTATTCAAATTCAAATTCAAATTATTAATTTCAGGCATAGCAACAAGTGTTAGTAACAATGAAGACTTATAATAATATTAGTACAATAAAACAAAATATTATTTCACTGTAATTAACTTGGTTAGAAAAAGTAGCAAACAAAGGCTGAAATAAAAAGATTGGAGTAGATTAAAACAAGAGGCATTACTACTGTGTGTAAATGAAAAAAAATGATGTTTTATGACCCTGTTAATTTTATAAATGTGAAAATAATGAATTTATGAAGTTTCATCTAATGTTTGAATATTTGTTCTTCAATTACGCATTGACGGCTGAATGGATTAGGGTGAAATTTGGCTGACAGGTACATCGTGTCCTGAATAAGAGAGATAGGTACTTTTTAGCGCTAGCAAATCCGCGGTTAAAAGCTTGTGATTAATAATTCTCTCTAGCGGGACCTTTGTGACCAAATTAGTAGCAGTAGTTGCTCGCTAAACCCGCCGCTAAGCAGCAGTTCTTGCACTGTTGTGTTCCGGCGTGTAGAGCAAGACAGTCGGTGCAATTACCGGCACAAAAGGTATTCCATCTTAGCCCTCTGGGTTAGCAATGCATCTACAATCCCTTTGGTGTTACGGGTGTCTATAGGCGGTGGTGATTACTAACCATCAGATGACTCACTTGCTTGCTATCCTATTTCATAAAAAAAATTGCAAGTTTTGTTCAAAATGAATACCCCTAGCACAATAAATGCTATAATACTATGATTTGCACTGCAATTAATTTCAAATCAAACGGTAGACAAATGCAATATACACGCAGTGGCAAATAAACGTGGCTACATTTTTGCGCCGGCCGGCACGTGAGGGGAATCCAATCATTTTTTCTTATTCCCCCGATTGATTGGGGCCGTTATTTTGCTCGCAAACATTGTGGGCAGGTGGGCTTTACGCGGTCAACGTTTCGTGAAAAAAATGGATTTGCGGACGTTTGTTATGGAATCGTTTTACGTTTCGCGGAGCTGTTGGCCTTTTTAATGACGGCTGCAGTTTTACTTTAAGGTAGGCTTGTTTATTTTTGTTATGCAGTGTAGTTTTTAGAAATATTAGCCTAACCGCCCAAACATCATTTATCTTCATGTGCGTCCCTGTTTCATGAAATTAGTTAGAGAAAGTCGCAGGAATTGAATCTCAATGAGACCTCCAAATATGTGTAGGTCCAAATTCATGAAGTATAGTTTAATTAATTTAATAAACTTTGTATTGTATACCGTACTTATAAAATGTTACGTGTTTCATCGTATTCTTGTTAGTTGATGTCTCTCACAATTATTTTTTATGGAAAAGGGAGGAACACAAGCATGCAGGTAGCCTAATGGAAAGTGATCATTGCTGCCTATAGAAGCCAGCAGCTTTTATTTTGTTTATTTTTTTTTTTTGTTTTACTGGTTCCCCTGGACTCGCTTCCATACTAAACCATAGCAAGATACTTCTTCGCACCGGCATTTTGTAATAGTGTGGTACCTACCACCCTGGCTCAACGGTACTGTAACTAGCAACAAAATTCGAATCGTTGATGATGAATCGTTTTAAACTTTCGCGATTTTCACACATATTAATAACGTTATCGGGTGAGTCTACTCGTGACCACGGCTGTTAAAACATGGCCGAAACGTCGAGGTAAATTGACAATATATTTTTATCGCCTTTATATTTTATAAAAATTCAAATGTTTTTTTATTTGTTTAACTTTTTCCTTGTCCCCAAGTGTACCATCAAGTGTAGTGTCCCCAGTAAGTAAGCTGCGTGCCTAGAATGCAGACGGCATGCACTCCGCTTTGCACTTTCTTAGAGGTTCGCTTTGAATGTTAATTACATGTGTTTAATTAAGGTGGGAGGTATAAGAGGCTGGGTCAATGACCTTTTGTTGAAAATTACAGCCAGCATTGGTAGCAATTTGGTTGCTAGATCGGTTAAACTTTTAAATATGCACCTGAAACACTTAACACCTGTGAAAAAATTTTTTTGTTCCAGTTTGTTGATACGGGCAAAGTAACGCCTGAATCTATTAATTACTCAATTACTAGCACTGTACAGTTTTATCAAAAATATATTGCGCATCGACGGTATTCGTTTGCGCAGAGAAGCGCAGACCGGTTTCCGACAGTAACCGAACGTGTGAATAAACCATATTGTACTTTATTTGCAATCGCAACTGGCAGAGTATTATTATTAGAGGTGCTTGCTATGCATTCTTAGCTTTGTCCCGCTTACACAATTCGTAAACTGTGGCGCACGGGCTGCCGCCATGTTGCTACGAAATCGATAGACCAATAACAGCGCAAGAGTTTAGCGCGCGTAAAATTCTACTTTATTATTGGTAGATCGAAATTTCTCGCGCTACTAAAATTGGTCTACTGCGCAGGTACATCGTGGCACAATATATTTTTGGTAATACTGTAACAAGGTCCTACTTCTTCTTCGTCGCTACACTCTTGGCAGAGTGGTCGTGGCCGTGGTATCTTGAGTGGCGAGCTTTACGAAGGTCCTACAGTGGTTCACAAATCAAGATTGTAGATAATGTAGATTAAACACCTAAGACTCACGGGTTGTTTTTAATTCATCCCTTACGGTTAAAATTCCACCAACCAGACAAGCTTATTTACGTAGCTTACATGCGTGAACGCGCAGCAAAACGTCACTTTGCTCCCTAGGGCACAATGAAATAAAAATTAAATCCATTAACCATCCCACGCGGCAGTCAGTGGAGCAGGAAATAGAAGTTTCCATACCTAACGGGGTGAGGGCAGGTGCTCTCGCCAACTTTTATCAGGCGAAGTTATTGAATCGGTAATCCTCTTTTATTGGCCCTAGTTTCAGCATAAAACCGGTAATTGTCGATCGCACGTTATCGGTGTTCTTTTTCAGTTGGCCCGGTTGAGGTGAAGTTTTAAATTGGTTTGTTTCAATACGTTTCTTGTCCGTTGAGTGAGATTGACATTTACGTAGACGATGTTTTTATAATTTTATGTTTTTCTGTTGAAATGTAAGATTGTACTTCGCACTAGAAAGTGTCTTTTCTTTTTTTTTTCTTTTCGTCTAAACTAGTGAACTTTGAAAAGGTTGGTGATTGCTTATATTTTAGAAATTAGACACGTGAATTAGCTACTCTGTAATAAGAGTGGAAAATTAATACTAACTGGAGTTTCCCAGATAATAACGAGTATATACGAGTGAAGACCAGTTTTACCCTGAGGGCCGAGCGGTTGGAGTCCCGCCATAATGTTAATTTTACGTCCTTTGTGGCGCAGGTACCGACCGATCATCTGTCGACCTTCATGAAGCAGGAATTCTGGCCGAAGGGAATCGCTTTCCGTCGTTTTCGCGGACGGTTGCTGGACACCCCGAAAATAGGTCACACGTCGCCGAAGTAACGTGCTAATTTTAATTGTATTTTAGTCTATATATTTTTATGTATGTTAGTTTGTAAGGTATTTATCTATAGGCCCTTGTTGCCTGATAATAAATGATTTTGAATTTGAATAACGGAAAACCCAGTAATTTTTTTTTTTTGGTGTCCTGAATGTCTCAAATCGTAGTCCTCGCGAGAGGTACGGGCGACTACGATTGCTTAGCAAGTAAAATTAATAGATGCATCATAAGGGGTCAAACCCAGTATTTTGTATAAAATTTAAACAAACGAAGACAGAATTTCTTTCTCTAATCCCGCCATCTTTCTTTTGGTACAAAAAACCGGTGTTTACCAGTTCTCGTCAGCGCAGACAGGTTTTTAATTAACAAACCCCAAACACTGGGACCTTAACGAGTCAGCCGACGCGTGAAAAATTTGCTAGAAATTTCGCGTTAATCTGTCCTGTTAGTAGGGAACTTTCACAAATTTTATAAAAACATTACAACTAACATAGACTTTAAGAAATCTGTGTTTTAAACCTTTTGTAATATCTACACATCCATATAATCGCAATGAAGCTATCACAATTTGAAGACATTTTTGGTAGGTACGCAACCAAAACTTTTTATTTATTTTGAAAGTAGAACACTCCAGTTACCTTTTTTTTTGTAGCCCAAATTATTTTTTATTTTGAAAGTAGAATTTTCCAATTATTAAATTAAAATGATAACCAATGACAATCACAAAGCAAAACTTGGCCATCTGGCGGTATTTGAACCTTTAACCTCTATAGCCACGCAATTAAACCACAAATTTACTGTCAAACACTTTATTTCCCAAGAATATCCTTGGTCTAAAAAGACGAGACAACAGTAACGTCATTAGGTTTTTTCTGAAGTTAAGAGTAAGTTTTGTTCCATTGGTAACTTGACTAATACGTTTGTAGATTTTTAAAAGGTCTTTTTTAAATAAAATACCTGACTAATTGACTGACAAGTATTCAAATTCAAATTATTTATTTAAATAATCATGGTACATATAAACGATGCATTGTTAGTAAGCACTGCGTAACATCTATGTTCTAAGAGATAATACTAAGAGATATCTTTGTTTCTTAAATAAGTCTTTCTTGTAATCAAATGTCGCAAACTCTTTTTTTTTTTTCAATTCGTTATTTTTTTAATGCCGCCAAGCAAAGGGAACAATGAAGAAAAAACAATTAAAAAAAAACTTTATATAATACATTCAACTGTGCATATTCCCTGTCGTTATAGTATTTAAAATTCCTGTGTGTTTGTTCAGGCAATTAGCAATGCATCGTTAAGCAAGTAAGCTTACTTTTTTAAATTAATTCAGCTTTTCTTTCTAAAGATCTCTCCAGTTTTTTTCACTCTTATCGCCAAGTCAACGGACCATAGATTTTAAAAGGGGAAGGTGAATTGAATAAAACATTTCAAAAACTTTTCAACACTACCATCATAAAGCCAAAGTCCAACGTCCACTATCTTGAAAACTTTCAACAAAAACTGAGTTTCCTCAAGAAAAATCCTATCTCTCTCAGTCGGCTGGGTCCCTTCCGCTCACCTGCCCCAAGTCGCTAAACGTTGATTAATAACGGGAGAAACTATTCCGGGATGCCTGCGCTAGTTCGGAATGAACTTGATGTTCTGTGAGATTTAATGGTAGGTTTAGAGGTGACTTTGATAAATTGTGTGGTAAAGACGTGATTGTTTACGTGCCATTCTCGTATCAGTTTTTTACGGTATAGCAGCGAGAATCGTCAAAATACGACCTCTCGCTTTTATTCTCAAAGTGTGACAGAGAGGAAACTATTGGATCTAGATTGAATATCATAATCTTTTGTGGGTGGTTAGACCTTGTGCAAGATCCGTCCACCACCATCTTGCACGTTAATCCTGCCGCTAAGCAGTAGTGTTTACACTGTTGTGTTCCGGCTTGGAGAGCAAGACAGCCGGTGCAATTACTGGCAAAAAAGGTATTCCATCTTAGCCCTCTAGGTTAGCAACGCATCTGCAATCTCCTTGGTGTTGCGGGTGTCTATAGGTGGTGATCACTTACCATCAGGTGACCCACTTTCTTCCTATTTTATAAAAAAAAACCCGCACTGCTTTGCATGGGTATAATTACAATAACTAAAATCTAAAATGAAATGTATAAAAAAACCTTCTGTAAAATAAACTCTAAATGACAATGAACACCGCATCAAAAAACAATGCTTTTATCGCGTCAAAATCCCGTCAGCGTTATAAATATGTGTGAACATCGCGAAAATTTAAAACAATCTACCAGTAAGGTATCGAAGGTGTTCTAAGCAAATGAAAGTTTAAACAAACTAGAGCAAATTACCTTGCTACTCCGCGAAACCAGTGCCGGGCTCGTGCAAAATGCATGCACCCTCCTCCGCTTCCACACGAAACAACATATATCACACAGACTCAACTACACACCATCACCACTAAACACTAAAACTACACGATCGACGCGCGTTTCGCCTCTATACGAGGCATCATCAAGATCGAACAGTACGACCGTCCGCTACTTGAACGAATGGCGTACAGACGCAGCTATTTTGCACGAGCCCGGCACTGGTTTCGCGGAGTAGCAAGGTAATTTGTTCCAGTTTGTTGAAATGGACCTCCGCAAAGTAACGCCTGAATCTATTAATTAAATGAAAGTTTCCACGAGTTAAATATTAAAACAACTTTTCCTATAAACCCGCGCACGGAGAGACTCAGAGCCATTTGTCTCGTACCTTTAGAGGCTATTCACAACCATTTCTCTTTTTAAAAACCTTTAGACACTTCCTTTTCGTTTTTCAATCGCTCCGGAGTTATCGCGATAAATGCTTTTGTTTGGGCGCCTTTGGATATATTTCTAGAGATGATAATACCGCTCAAAAATATTAAATTTAAACAAAAATCTTAGTTTTAAACCGAACTCAAGTTCAAGTATTGTACTAGCATAGTATGGAACTGGAAATTGATTTTGGTTTAAAACTAAGACTCCAAGATCCAAGTTAAGATTCATCGTAATCATTTCAGCCAAAAGACGTCGAGTGCTGGACAAATTTTAGAAAGATCTTTAATAATTTGGGGATTATATACGTTGGATAAATGTAAGCCATTTTACAATGAACAGAAGAACCTTTTATAATTATAATTTAACTTGTTTTTTTTTACTTACTTGTTACTGGGCTAGTTAGAGGGAGACGCACTGAACTATAGTTCATTAAAGTTCATGATAATTCACAGTTTAGTATGCTTAAGTCTTATAGCAGACCATAGTATAAAATTTGCGTGAGAAATGATACTTATAATATCCTAGGCACTAAGGGGTTAGACTCGTGATCGTGAAGTACCGAGTTCGATCCCCAGTGGTAGCCGTACCAATGAGTTTTTCTAATTTATATGCATCTACTAAATATTGGCACTAACCCACGCTCTAACGGCGTGGGAAAACTTCGTGAAAAAACTCGCATATTCATAAAAGTTAATGTGCAAAGATTATCCTATGAGTCTGATGTGCCTGTTCCTGGGTTATGAACCTCATATGCCCAATCTGGGATCCTAGTCAAAGCGTACCCTGAATAAAGAAAAGAGAAAAGAGAAGGGTATCGTTTATTTTCAGCCCTAGACTTAGACTTAGACTCTATCTTACCAGTATCATAAGAAAGTGATGCAGGTGAGGTAATTTAACTAGCGATACGCTACGATGGCCGATTTGACACATAACAATAGTACCGTGTAATATGTCAATTTGTTTTAAAAAAATATATAATCAAGTATGAGTCGCATCTATAAGTTTTCGGAGTTACAAGTGTTATTGTGAGAAGTAGCTAATTAACGTAATTTAAACGAAACTCCATGTGCAGACAAACGTCAAACCGGCCATCATAGCGTGCCGCTAGTACAATCAAGGAATTTAATTCCCTACCCATTTCGTTGAAATGTCGTCTGACATTCGCAATGCATTAAGGTCGATATGTCAAACTAATGTCTTGCTCTATAGCTCTTATGGTGACAGTTTGCTATATTCTATTGAACCTTAGGTGGGTTGGAAATTTAATTCCTTGACTGTACCTACAGTGCTATGTGTTTTACCCCCTTTAAGGGTATCCCAAGAGCTGGCATGAAGTGTTGAGCCATCCAGACAGGTGAATGAATGCCTCGGCCCGTCCGCGATCGCTCGCCTACAAGACACAAACTGTAGCGAGAAGATAAACAAGTGCAGTCAGTGTCAATAGTCCTTTTTATTCAAACTGCGCAATCATAGATAGGTACAGTCGCCATCAAATATCTATTGGATCGGCCCAGTTGCTCAAAAACATCTGAACACGGCTCTATCGCCAAATACGTTTAGTCGAGTTGAGATATTTGAAGGCGACTGCACTCAGTACAAAGCGAAACTTTATTGATTTAAAGCAATATAACCTCAAAAATACTAACTTATGAAAATATAATTTTATTTTTAAATATATAACAGTATCCGAGTTTGAAAACACAAATACCATTCACCCAGTACACCAACTGAACTCATAAAAAATGTAATTTGAAAATTGATTGAATGTGTAGTATAAAGTTATTAATTTTGTAATTTATGACATGTGCAATAAAGTATTTCGACCGAAAATACAAGAAAGGGTCACTTTGATCTGTCTTGTATTTTACCTTGTAGAATTTGACATTAGTTATATTATAAGATTAAAATGATAGAAGAAATGACAATAAAGAAAATAAATCATATAAATTTGGCATATATCTGACAGTTCTAGTAACTTTCCCGCAAGGCAATTCTCGCGTCAGTAGAGATGAGCTTACATTTGAGATATGTCAATAAAAATTGTCATAGCCCTTCAAAATCTGTAATTTTTGCCATTTGTGAGATGAATCTCACCCATGGCTAGGATTGAGGGCCTGTATTTCCGCTTCCGCTTCCGCCCCTCCCTTACCCCACACCCCCTTGCGCTATTAATCAGAGCTGATGCTTACCCTCCTTAATTGAATGCTCGACTCAAACGCTCATCGCGATCATCAATACCACTCCCAGATTTTCTTTTTTAACGACAGACTTCAATCGGCATTTGTCTTAGCAATTTGGTGATTTTTTAACGAAGTTTACAGGACCCTGGGTTGAAAGCGAAGCTTAATTATGAGAATTCAGCGATTGGTGACGTCAGAATCATTTGCCACATGGGGTGACCGTCAGCCATGATATGTGCCGAAACCCGTGACCAATCATTTCACAAAAAAAGTTTCACAAACTGATCATATGGCAAAAAAACATATTTTTAACCGACAATGTTTTTTTTACCTATGTTCCCCGATAACTCGAAGACGACTGGACCGATTTGGAAAATTCATTTTTGTTTTTTTATTCAGGAACATCATCTAGAAGTCAGGTATGGTTTGTTTTATAAAAGTCCTGAAATATTCTAGATCCTGCTATAATTTCGGAAATAAAAGTATTTTGCCAAATGATCAGTATGTGAAAAGTTTTTGTGTAATTATGGTAAACTGCCAAAGCTACTTGCTGCCAGTGCTGTGCCGTTGACAGGGACAGCGGAGCCATATTATGATCATATGAGCATTTGCTCAAAAGCATCGGCTACTCATGTGTTCCGTGGCCAAAACTATTATTTTATATTACGACATTTTATTCTTTTAAAGATTAATTTGAATTAAACAAAAGATCTATAGACTTAAAGAAAAAGTTTGCTATTCGTTTATTGTTGTCTTATTTACTTCATTTTTTCCCGACTACGGCAGAGCAGAGCCAAAAGGAAGGGTTATGTTTTTAGCAGTCTATGTATTTATTCTTATTTTCTATTAAAAATAATTTAATAAACTGCTAAATTTCTTGCTTCTTCTCAGCAGGATCTTCCATTCTCTGGGGCGCTGGTAGGATCAGACTTGTAACAGAGCCTACCTGGCCTACTCACAAAATACATTTTTAATTTTCTTTTTTCTTAATAGCAAATTTAATCTAAATGCACTGGATCAAATCAAGAACTAATGATGGTATATTTTTCCAATTTTTTTCTATAGACCTGAGCAAAGTTACGTCTGAGTCTTTGAAAACTGATCTAAATGTGATTTTCTTTCATTATTATACAAAACCTATGCATGTTTTCAACAAATCAAAAGCTAAACAAAACGCTAACAGAAAAACCGTCGACGATCGGACTCGCGTTCTAAAATTAAATTCTAAACCAATGAAACTGACCTTTCCGCTGCCATTTCAAAATCAACATCAAATAAATTAAAGGCATACATCACACTGGCTGAATAAAAATGGCTGACACACACTTCATCGGCATCAATGCATAGAATCAATCACTCACGGTAGAGGCTAGAGTCGGGTGCAATAAATTCAACGGCTTTCAACCGATTTTCCAGCTGCTTACACACCAACCGCTTTCGGCTTCCATTTTCGAATTTTGTAAATGTCATTGGGAGCGTTCTTTTGTTTTTTAAATTGATGTTACGGGGTTAACGAGTCTGTAATTTATTTATTTGAAAATGGAGATTCGTTGTCCGAATTGTGTGCGCAGTTTTTTAATGTTGCTAAAAACGTTAAACATTATATTTATTCAAAAGGTACAACCATGATATTATTAAGTAAATTTAGGTATCATTTGACGAAGCTTGTACTTTGTTTATTTCATTCATTTCATGTGGTTTAAGGTAAGTATTTAAAAATAAAATTATTTATTGTTTTAGGATTGATTGAGTTATTTTGTTCGAAAAACTAAAGTTATGGAAATTTCTCCTTCGACATTATAATCTCACTTTCAATCATAACTAGATACATATTTTAAAAAAAACTCATATGTTCAGCAATTTAAGTTTCAATTATTAGTTTTACATGCTTACAGATTTTTTTGCTCATCAAAAGTTCTTGAAAACATGTTTCTTCGTCTGTATCGATCATTACACTTATAAATCAAACCATCAAAAATTTCAAAATAAAGGGTGCTCTTAAAACACAACATCCACAACAAAACTCAGTTTACGTCCCTCCATTTCCACCATATCAAAGAAAGCACCTAATACGACAATCGCCCTATAAATCCCCTTCAGGTATGGCTTACAATGATTTACGGCGCCCGATCCGATCACAGGTTCGATGCCCACGTGCTACCACTTTGTATTTTCTAATAGCTTTCAAGTGTATTTCTTTTTAACCGAAGCTGCAGGGAATAGTAGGGTTACGCTTTAAGTAGTTTTGTAGTTTTGATAAAAAGTTTGCTGTGTAGTGACATTCTCGTTAGTAATAGTACACCTACACACATTTTTAAACTTGGTGAGGTTTTTAATTGGTTCTAACAAAACAACAAGTGTTCTTCACTCAAAAGCGAAAACAGTGAAGTTAGTCACTGACCTTGTCCTCTTTTTGTTACAGCGCACACATAAACAAGTTAATGATTTTATGTGTTTATTATTCATTCTATGTATCTAAATGAAAATGTGGGTATATGTACAAAATCTATAAAGTTTGATCTGCCTAGTGTTCATTTTTAAGTTGTAACAACTTTCGAAGTAAGAGAAACACTTCCGAAGAATGCTTCCATAACCAAAATTAATGCTTAAATATTTATCTAGAAATATCTATTTGTTTCGGGGAATATCTACATCATGGCCACTTGTATCTGGATATGAATTCAAGTTTGTACATTTCAACGTCAAAAACCACAGAAAAAAACAAAACTTCTACACTACACCCTGTATTCAACGTGTCATTTCATGTTAGTTTTTAGTAACGCGTCAGTGGCATGCTAAACTCAATGCCAACACGCGACGTGACGTCATGACGTGTCATAGCGACGCATAACGTGGCGTAGCGTAGCCTGACAACTAACGCAGACCGGTAACACTACCATGAGTTTCTATAGAAAATTCACATTACGTTTCTACAGTCGATAGCGGTTAAATACGCACCAATTTGTCAGTGAAAGAGTTAACCATAGTCGATACGGTATTTTTCGATGACATGTGTCAAATTTGTGAGTCATGGTACCGATATTCTACGGCAACAGCTACAAAACTTTAGTCACTAGCGCTTTAATTACGATAGGTAATTTATCGTTGAACTCATACTAGCGATTTTTAGTTCTCTAAGTGAGCGCTAGAGGCGCTGTACAATTCCCCATACAAATCGTTTACGCCGTCGCTAGCGAGTACGGTTACGGCCAGGTGAACTGTACTCATGGCCGCAAGTTACCGTAGTCACTACCAATGGCGTAAACGTTTTGTATGGGGAATTGTACAGCGCCTCTAGCGCTCACTTAGAGAACTAAAAATCGCTAGTATGAGTCCATCGTAATCTAAGCGCTAGTGAGTAACGTTTTGTAGCTTTTGCCGTAGAACATCGGTACCATGAGTCACAAATTTTGCACATATCATCGAAAAATACCGTATCGACTATGGTTAATTCTTTCACTGACAGATTGGAGCGTATTTAACCGCTATCAATTGTAGTAACGTAATATGAATTTTCGATAAAAACTCATGGTAGTCGTACGGGTAAATGTGCGATACAAATACACAGGTGTGTAGACAAAAACGCTTCTTATATTTATTACGGTTTCAGAATGTTTTGAGACTAAACTCTAAGCTAAGAACGCTACAAGAACCTCTGATGTCCATTTTGAAGACCCCATACTAAGAGCAAATTACTAGTTGCAAGTTTGCTGAAAAAACTGAAAAAGAAGCTCATTCCACAGTCGACTGACTTCAGAGATTTACTTTTTGCTAAGTATGAGCAAATTGTTAATTTCAAATAAAAATCCGAAAATTTTAAGATGTCAAACTTTACATTGCACCACATACCGACGCCAATCCTGATGATTTTCATTTATTTTGACAAACGGGAACAAAATACCTTGCTACTGATTTAATTTGCTTGTAATTTTGTATCAAATATGGTGTTATAATTCTTTTTTATTGTTTTTTTTTTGTAATTATATAATTTTGACGACCTCAGTATAAGCTTGTGTAGTTTGACATGTTATTCTATTTATAATTTAACTTTATATTGACTGAATGAAGTAAACTAAACTACTGGTAATTTAGCGACCGGATAGCCTAGTGGTTAGGGACACTGACTACAAAGCTTGAGGTTCCAGGTTCCATTTCCGGAAGGGGCAAAGGTTTGTCAGATGAATACGAACCTTTGTGCCAGAGTCTCGGATGTTATATTATGTGTTTAAAAATATCTATTTATCTATATAAGTATGTATATCCGCTGTCTAGTTCCCATAACACAAGGAACTATAGTTGCTTACTTTGGGACTACGTCAATTTGTGTGAATTGTCCCGAATTATTTATTTATTTATTAATTTGTTCTAGTTTGTTGATTTGGAGTAACTTGCATAATAATTTGTGATATGAACTTCCGCAAAGTAATGCCAGAATCTATTATTTTTTAATTTTTCTAATTTGTAATTGGCTACTTACAAAATTTTAGAAACAGAAACAACTATATCAAATTGAATGTCAATATCTAAGTAAATAAATTGAATTATTTTAGTGTCATAGTCTGTTACACGTATGACAAAATTAGTCTCCTTGGCAGCTCTCCCTCCAGTCAATATTGGTTCCTTGCAATTAAGACCGCTTATGTCTTCGATCAAATGGAACTTTTTATCCACGTCTCAAAGGTATTTGTTCGTAGTTGGCAGCGCGACTGTTTGCTCCGTAAAATGCAAGTCCGCGGGCACCTCTTTCACTGAGTGGCCAGAAATGGACGGATCTTGTTACGTTGAGAAGTTAAAGGAAATACTGAAAGTATGACTCTTTGTGGGTACACAGGAAATTCCAGGAAATGTGTATCTTTTATATGTATTTAAGCGTTTGTCACACAGATGCGCTCTGCTACCATCATCGTTTGACAGGACCTGCGGACGCACAACGCATCCTGTCAAATTCTTTGAATACAGAATAGAAGTAGGAACTTAGTATATTATGTCGTATGATTTTTCATAAGTTCATTCATCTTTATGACCCTGCCCAATAACACGCTTAGATCTAAAATTTCACCAAATCTTTCATTTTACATGTAAACAATTATTACACGATAAAAATTCGTAGTCAAAGAGGTACATGTACAATTATTTGTACAGTCAAGGAATTTAATTCCCTACCCATTTCGTTGAAATGTCGTTTGACATTCGCAATGCATTAAGGTCGATATGTCAAACTAAGGTCTTGCTCTATAGCTCTTATGGTGACAGTTTGCTATATGATATTGAACCTTAGGTGGGTTGGAAATTTAATTCCTTGACTGTACAATTATTTCGACTAAGAACGGTCCAACATCCTCTTGTCCAGTTGCTTTACGTTTGCTAAATCTAAATCGGAGCAAAACAAGCAAGCGTGGGCTTAAACGAAAAGGTAAGGTCCACGAGGCCCCCGGGAGCGCGGAACCTCCGCTTTATTGCCCGCTGTTAACCTGACCGGACCGTAGGTACAAGGATTTTGATTAGCTCGTACAGTGTGCAGCTGTGCAGCTAGCCTTATTTTATTTACTGAAGTTGTAGGTAAAGCCACGAGAGTCGAGGTGAAAGATTACACAACTACATAGTGCTATACAAAACAAAACAAGAATCTATTTGTAATTAAGACATTCAAGCGTTACTTGACAAACTGGTACAAATTCTTGCTATTCCGCTCTCGCTTCGCTTGCTGGCCAGAAACTCTGGTTTCGCGGAGTAGCAAAGTAATTTGATCCAGTTTGTTAAAAATGTATACATTAAATAAATTAAAAAATCAGTCACAACTGATCACACGGGAGACGGGAGATATGTAAAAAAATACGATGAGTTTTCATTAAAGCAATAAACTTATAACTTGATGCATGTTTATCTTGATACGCCACCTAGAAACCTATAGGCAATTATTATTAACAAGAAAGAAAAATATAGATACCCACTTCATAATTCCACGCGTACAGTAGCCATCAAATATACTGAGGTCAGAAAAATCTGTACACGACTCTATTCCCAAACGCATTCGGTCGTGTTTAGATAATTTTGAGCAACTTGCCGACACCGATATAATTTGATAGTGACTGTACTCGAACTAAACTACGTGCAAAAGCTAGTCTAACAATAAGATCGCGTTTAATTCCCCATGGACGTTATAATATAAATAAATAGAACTAGTTCACTAACAAATTGCCCCATGAAGGAGACACTACAGTCAAATATCTTAAGCTTCTCCAACATGTAACTCAGAACTATCCGAAAGTAAAACTCATTACTAACTTTTCTCAGTTCACCTTAGGTTAAGTTATATGGGAAGTTGCTGGGGCCGGCGCCAAGAAATCCCTCTGCAAACCTAAACGGTTAATTGACTAGGTATCCTAGAGTTTTGAAGAAAATTCTAGATTTCTTTCTTAAGATTTTCTATTTGCAGCGGAATGGGGTTAGTTTTGTTGAAGTTTAGGGGCAATCTTGTTAGTAAATTGGGGTTAGTGTGTGATATTATACCGTTAAGGTTTTATTATGAATAACTTTTATTTGGTCGCACTTTTGGTGTTTTTTTTAATCGTTCTGGAAAATAAATAGATAGATCTGCGTTTCGTATGGTAATTGAGAGATTTGGAGGCCCACGTCGGGGGGTGACCCAGCGGCGGGTCACAGAGAGATCAGTGATTCATCATCAGGGGATTACTTCCCATCAGGTGACCTGTCTGCTCGTTTGCTCTTTGCCTCCCTTTTATATAACAAAAAAGATAAAAAGCCTATTTTGTATTAAGTAAGCAGTGCACAAGCGCCCTTACACCCTGTGTACGGGATCTGATTAGTCAACGAAAAACAGGTAACTTCTCCTCTGGACCCTCATCTCGTAAGTCGCTATCCTCTTCCCGTGTCAGCTCAAACGCCGGCACACCTATCACAGGAATAACCCCATAGCTCAGATGAAAATGCGTCTAGACCGCAAATACTGTGCCACCCTTGCTTCAGCCAATTCGTATCTTATTTAGAGCGTGGTAGGATTTACTATTCCGTGTAAGCTTGGGTGTTAGTTGAAATTGTGGGTATGAGAAAACATCATATTTCAACCTCTCACCCTTTGAAGTTTATACAAGGTGTGCTTTTTAGCAGATGAGACTTTTTGTAATTGTTTGTAGGTGACAAACATGAGCGAAAAATGGTGTAGAGAAAAGTTGTCAAAGTTACTAATGGCGCTTAAATTGTTATAGTTGCGGTTGCAGTACGAAACTTTAAAATTCAATTTAAATTATATTCACAATAACAACAACAAGATAAATTGGCATTTGGCTTGACCGGAACCTACTTAAGGACTGTTTTCGAAGTAGTACAATGTTATTGTTCTATTCATAAATAAATATATTTTCTTTTATATTTCATTATAAATTCTATATTATATTACATTTATTTCAGACTCTAGTGCATTATGTTTAAGTAGCAACTTATAAAGCCTTGGTTAACCTAAAAATTGCAAAGTGTTCAAAAATAAAGTATTCCTTTCATATAATTTCCGCTTGTAATGAACTAGCGAATTACGTAAATTCACTGCATATTAATTATCTTAAACATAATATTATGCTTCTCGCCCCTAAAACACAATTATTTCTTAACCTTTGAACCATTTAACCTTTTCGCAGCTAACCGTGAAATTATCAGTTCACGGCTGACTAGCCGGCGCCACCATTACCTGCCTGCTATGATTTAACTGGCCACGCCGCCAGAAATTACTAGCTGAGATAAATTGAAAGGCCAGACGACCTGGGAATTTATTAGAAAAGTTTTATCTAAGGTACACTGAAGCTAGAAATACGGTCAACACGTTATGGTAAAACAATTAGGTGCACGCCATTTGTTCAAGTAGCGTAAGGTCGTACTGTTAGATCCCGATGACGCCTTGCACAGAGGCGAAACGCGCGTCGATCGTGTTGTTTAGTGTTCAGTGGTGGTGTGTAGTTGACTATAGGGCCCCATTATTTTTTTTGCTTTAGGGCCTATGGTAACCAAGCTACGCCTCTGCTGGGACCGTTACTTTATTGAAATATAAAAAGTTTTAAGGATTTTTACGTCACCCCGGGCCGTAAGTAGCAATTTACCGCCCGCTATGCCTACGCGACTAGAAATTTCCACTTCTTGGCCAGGGGAAGACGTAAAATTGTGTACACACCTCGGGCGGTGATAAAGAAAGGTCGCATGTTTATCACCCTCGCCTTTGGCTCGTGCGACAAGTTCCTGCGATCTGAGACATCCTTTATTTCACCACGCTCGGGGTGTAATGTACTAAAAAGACCTTGGAAAAGGTTAAATCAATGTTAAGCCTAGGTTTAATAAAAGAATCTTAAAATGCGTTCATATGCTTAAGCTACGTGAGACAATTAACAAGACGTCAAACGGACATAACATTTCATACAAATTGTACGTTCAGGAAAAACTTCTTCGTTTGATTCTAAGCCAAGCTTTTAGTAAGTATCACTCTAAGACTGACTTGAACCAAAAAGTGTGATGAGAACCCTTTAACCGTCGACCACACTTTCATGGGACGTGCCCGTGTCGCTACCTATACCATAAATAAATAAATAAAAATAAATAAATAAATATCTTGGGACTCGTATTCATCATACTAACATTTGCCCCTCCCGAAAATCGAACCCGGTCAAGGTCACTAACCACTAGGCTATCCGGCCGTCGATATGTATTATAAATATTTATGTCGGTTTGTAAGGTATTTATCTATGAGCCTATGCAGCCTGAAATAAACTTATTGTATTTTATACCAAAACTATGTATAAATATATAAATAAATAAAGGCATACCGATCTCCAATTCCGTCACCGGAGACATTTTTCTGTTTAATTATTTCTATTTTTGGCGCCTTCAGGGACACCCCGGGGCTTAGATCGGTGACGTCACGGATGCGTGACGTTCACGACGGCGACGGAATAAATAAAATAATTTCTTTTAAGACTCTAAGTCTGTATCTATTTATGATCGAACAGAAATAGAGACTATTCCTGAACAGGTTTTGAGTATTAATTAATAGATTCAGGCGTTACTTTCCGGACGTCTACGAGTATATTACCAAATTGGAACAGATTACCTTGATTTTATTGAACGAAAAATCTTAAACTAGCACCAAGTTAATTTAGTAATTTAAAAATAAATGTAAAAAAAAAATGTTATGTGACTTTTAAGCGGTTATTAAAAGTTTAACGCTTAGCTATCAGTTCTTGTGTAAATCGGACGTGATTTGGTGTCTCAAACACTTTTAAACTTCTTGATGCAAGTCAGCCTAACTTTATACCCGAAACTCAAACATGGCATTACAATCAAGTCTAAAAAAAGTTAAAAAACTCTTACATTTTGCGATCTAAAATCTATTCTAAATAAAACTTGGCCAATCTCGATTAGTATACAAAGAACATTGGCCAAACATCGGCCAGTGCCAACGCGCCAACATTAGCCAGGGCTTGCCAACCTTTCATTATTTGTAAGTAACAGACGTCTGCATTATGCAGGTGTTAGCACCGTGCTCACGTCGCGTCGGTAATTAGATGAGCCTCATTACGACCCTCCTCGGAGTAATATGGTTATTGGGGACAGCCTGTCTTCGGTTCTTTGCATTCGAGCGCCATTTTTGCGCGGTAAGTGGGTGAGGTAGTTATCTTTGTTGAGTTTAATGCTGCTTATTGGGCAAGGTGCCTGGGGTTTTAAGTGTGTCTGTGAACTTCTTAGCCCTCCACAATGGCCTGAGCAAGACTTGGGAATGACAACTATTCACTAAAATAACCGCGTTGGATATCATCGGTAATAAATGGATAGAAAATTCAACAAACTGTTGCAGGTTAAATGTTCTTTGAATATCTTTACTTATGAATCTACGAATGATAGCGTTACGTTAAAGAACAGTTAAAATATACACAAAAGATCAGCCCCTAATACAGATTAATGTTTTTAAATCAGGCACCAGTGTTGACTGACAGATATCGAACGTCGATCCTTAACTTCAAAGAAATATTCAATAACTTTTCCAACGTTCTAAATTTGTATATTCGAATTTTATTTCCGTCGTTTTACCGAAATAACAACCCACGGGTTTCCAGAAAAACACTACAAAATTTCCATTTAAAGCAACACGTCACGCGTCACGTGCGACGCGACAGGTAACATTGTTCCGCCAATTTTTAACGCGGCAACATTTAAATTAAATTCCCGCCTAAGCCACGCCACGCAGCGCCACGTCCGCCACGTTCATTTAAGCAATTTCAGATAAAACGGTTATCTTTACTTATGCTACTCTTCCATCGCGCGTTTAATCCTTTTTGCGAGAGCATAAATAAAAACTTTTTTTGTCTCGTCTTAGATAAGTTTTGTGCTGACGTTTAGGTGTTTTTTCTTAGTTAAGTTAGTTTTTACGTCTGTTGTTTTTCTTCGTGCTAGCTTCGAGCCTATTAATCTTAAACTTTTTTCTATACCTTTACGAAAAATAGTGGGGTGTATGTCTCTCTCTATTTCACATGTGTGTATTTGATTTAACGGAGTTCCAAACATACATTCTCAATTTATGCGTAATTAATAGTAATAAAAATTCTATGAAATTTTTCAATATTTATCCATAGAATGCTCCTCATTTCTGACGAAAAGTTACCATTATTTATCATCGTAATCATTTGTTATCATATAAACGACAATAAAGTGAAGTTAGTGAAAAAATTACACTTTTATGAAATTCAAAATAAAACATGGCGTCGCCCGTCAACTGTCAGACGGGCGGTGACGTGACGAATTGTAGATAATAAAAATTACTGCCACTCGAGGGTTGAGAGGTAAATCGACACGACGTAAATTACTTTCAGGCGTTTTAACTTGTCATTTTTAAACCTGTCTCGGATAATAGATGTTTAGGGGCGTTCTTTATTGTTTAACGTTTTTATGTACCATTAGGGTTTTGGGCTTAATTTAGCACAATACATAACTTTGTGATTTGTTTGTAATTACCCTTTAATATTATAAGAAATAACTTATTGTGTTTTATGTTCATTAAACAATTACTGGTAAAAAAAGCTGTCAAAACTTAAAGATCTATGACCCTTTTGATACATTTAGATCAAATAATAATGTCTTTTATCAACAACACACATAAAAGTATGAGTGTGAAATCTTTTCGTTTGAAACGGAACCTCGTATTTCCCTCGGAAATAAACAAAACAACCTAACCTAAAAGCCATCTTTACTCCACATCACAGTAGTTTAAGCACCCATTACACCCCAAAAAGGTCGTATATCTCAACCCCGCATCATCAGGTCCAGTAAATCACGCACCTGACCGAAGGCACTTGTCTCGGGCATAAATCTCCGGTGGCGCCCCCTGCGCTCATAAATATTGAACTATTGACTCGGCCTAAGTCCGCTTGTTAATGACGGCGTGATTTAAAGGTTGGCGAGACCTGGATTTTGCGATTTTGCGATTTGGCTGATAGTTGGCTGGCGTTTGGGGTGTTTTATTGGAACGCGATAAAACACGCAAAAATCTGTGTTATCCATACAAGTGCTTACTGCTGAGAGACAAGACTATATTTAAAAAATTGTGACTTTGTAGACATTGTAACGTTGGGATTTTTTTTAATGAAAATTACTACAAAACCCTTTGCTGTTGTCTTTATATAAAACCGCGCCTTTTATTCGGAATGTTTTAAGTTACATAACCTCAATAAAAGACTTTGATTTTAAGAAACTCATTTTTTCTTGAAAAACCTACTTTAAAGTTTTTCAATTTCAAACCTAACCCATCGTAATCTTTTTTTTTGCAATAAGCAAAACATGCCGCTTAAATAGATAACGATTTCGTTATCTTTATCGATATCGATACTAATAAAACTCTATAAAAATACGCAACTTCAAGTTCACTTTAAATCGGCAACAGTACTTATAGTCGCGTAGCCAGAAAAATGATAGTTTTGAGAATGTTAAAAGCCCCAGTTTTTGCTGAGTGGATAGATACAGTGTGTTATGATCTATTTTTAAAAAGATTAGAAAATTTAGAGCTGTGCTATTCGCGTGGTTTAGGTATTTCATAATATTTCGCTAATCATAATGAATATAGAATTAATATTTAATACCAAACCTTGATTGAGTTCCTTGTCGGTTCTCACTAACGGTTTTTCCGAACTGATCGTAAATCTAACATTCATGTGCTTTCTGAAAGCCTTATCTGAATAAAGATAATTTTACCTGACTTGAGTTTAGGCCAATGCAGTAAAATAATTTTAAGATAAATATTCATTTTAAGTTGTTTAAGTCTAGATAAACTTGCAATAAATTCCTAGCGCCACCTTTGCATTCCATTAAGAGGTGCAAATGCCCTTAAGTCCAGACGAGGTTGCGAGTCGTTCGGAATGTTAATCGCCTTAACACGGTCATTAGGATTCTATTACAGCGGCTTCAGCATTTCAGGACACAGATCAATAAGTTTAAGTTATTCTAAGTTATTCCGAAAAAAGTTTAGTTGAATAAACATTAATATTATATTTATTAAAACGGGGTTTAGTCACTACTTGTGACCACGGCTGTTGCAATACGACCTAAGCATCGAGGTAAAAAAAATAGGAATTTTGCTTAACTTTATTTTCCTAGTTTCAGTTAACTCATGTTTTTTTCTCTCAACCTCAAGATCATGTTACCGCCATCGTTATTTATGCAAATAAAATGTATGTAATACACACAATACAATACAATATGCTTTATTGAATACCATATTACAATTTGACAGAATTACAGATAAATCTAATAATATACGATCCCATCCGTTTGCTCTTTAGCTCCCCTCCTTCCCCCTGTGGCACCGGTACCCCGGTCGAGCCGTTTCAACTGCAACCAGCAACTGGCTAGTGAAGCTATGTCTTTTAGTACCACAGCCTTTACATCGGTATTGTGCCACACACTGTTTAGGCAGTCAGGCTCAACGCACTCAAAACACAATTTATTAAGAACTCGGCTGTTTCAAAAAGCCATTCCTACGTTTGGTACCTGTGGCATAGCAATGGCGGCCTGCCAAATAGTCTGGACACTGCCAAATTAGATCATAAAGGTTAATATGTGAGCGCGGGGCCGGTACGTAATGGAATCTTATGTGCTTGGGACACAAAGGATAGAAGAGGTATCGTGGATGTTAAGTGAGCAAATGTGACGTTAGTTTTCAGTAAAGCAGAGAGAATGTACCGCGTAAATAATGAAAATAGTTTTCTTTTATGAAATAGGAAGACAAACAAGCAAGTGGGTCACCTGATTGTAAGTGATCACCACCACCTATAGACACCAAAGAGATTGCAGATGCGTTGCCAACCCAGAAGGCTAAGATTGAATACCTCTTGTGCCAGTAATTACACCGGTTGTATTGTTCTCCATGCCGGAACACAATAGTGCAAGCACTGCTGCTTAGCGGCAGGATTAGCCAGCAAGACGGTGGTAGCGATCCGGACGGACCTTGGACAAGGTCCTACCACCCGCAAAACCGAAGTAATAAATGTAAACTTGAAGTCTAATGTACTGAAATAAACGGAAAATCCACGCATTTAAAGCCAAGTTAGCTCGCCATGTTTCGGAACAGTCCATGGTCCTTAGGACCTCCGCTAAGTCACGCGGGTGCACGGAGCGGGTGCCCGCACCCGGATGCTTGATGCGGATGCTTTCATACTATTTTTCTAAAGGCGTGCACCCGCTCCGTGCACCCGCGCGAAGAAGCGGACGCTGTTACTTATGAGCCATGGCCGCGGGGGCTCATGAGTAAGGACCACGAACTGCTTTGAAACATGTCGCACAATAACAGTAACTCAGATTTCAATAAGTGAGTACCAATAAATTCCATTTCATTGACTTGTCCGCATCTTAGTTGCTTCGAATACTTTTGAGAGCGTCGCGCCCGATCCCGTGCAAATACTTTCAGCGCATTGCTGAGATCAGATAGAACATCTAGACGTTTGTGCTAAGTGCCTCGAGGTGTGAGACTATCTCGAGCTTGGCGCCGTGCCCCGGACTTAGTCTCACGAATACTGTACGTAATGAGAACGCGTTTAACACAAGCAAAACTAGTGATACGTCAACTCGAATTGACTCGAAATGCGTTATTTGAAACCTTGCGACATATTTTGACATAAAAAATGGTTGTACGCTAGTAAGCTCTTTGTATGTCGTTAATAAGGGTGGTAGTTATAAACCGAACTCAAGTTCCAGTTTGATACTGGATTAAGTGGCCTGCACGTTTCATTTCTCCTCTTTTCAAAAAAAAACCATCATTTTCACTTGCAGGTATTTATACCTCTGGAATACCTCTTGTGCCAGTAATTTCACCGGGTGTCTTGCTCTTCATGCGGGAACACAACAGTGCAAGCATTGCTGCTTAGCGGCTGGATTAGCGAGCAAGACGGTGGTAGCTATTCGGACGGACCTTGCACAAGGTCCTACCACCCGTACTGATCATAATTGAATTTTGACGATACCTTATAAAAAAAGTCCTTGACCCGATCAGCAAGTAGTTAGTGAGGTAAGTGCCCCTATAATTGGTCTTACTAAATATTGGTGCATCTGACTTGACCTGTCCTATAATAATTACTATACCCTAAATACTCTTGTCTGCACGTGGAAACGGAACTTTAACTGTTTATTGATACGGTTGGTTTTTACACATTTGGTGCAATGGAGTTGGTAAAAATTAGTCTTGCCTTATATGGAAAGATGTTCATCCTAAAAGGAGAGGTCCATTATTGGTCTCTTCGCTCATTTAATTCAAATCAATTTTATTTTTAAAATGTCGTCGAGTCGGTTTTGCAGCCATGATTAATTGAACGTTCATAAAATCTTTTTACTTTTTAACACTGGCTTATAAATAAATATAAATAGTTTGTTTCTTATCTTTTGTAGTCGTGTCTGTCTGTCAGTTGTCCTGTCTCTACGAATGTTTTCTTATTGCCGTAATATATTATGATAAAAACATGGAGGTAAAAGGAATATTATATTTATTTATTTGTCTCAGGCAGCTAGATCTAGCTCAAAAACAGAATAAAACTTCGTGACGTATGAAATTTATCATTTTTTGTCGTTGTCACTTAAAATTCGATTAATTGTGACTTTACTACTTAATTACTATTCTGTATATTTTCTTTTTCGAGCCCTTAATGTCCTAGCGTGATGCCGGGTCAAAACTAGTGTCGTAGTAAAGTAAATCTTATCGTTAACAGAATAAGTCTGCAGTTTCATTTTAAGTTATCGTAATTCTTGTCATAATAAATGCTATTTTGTATATTATGTTACAAATAATTGCGAATGCACAAGAAACTTCGAATATTTACTTATTTAGTTATTATTTTATAAACAATGTATTTTATTTTAGCACAATAATTCTGTTTTATTATCATACGCGAGTATAATTAATATTGAAATATAAATTTTCATCATTATAATTAATTCTATACTTATTGTGTGATACAAACCTATTGAGCAAGCCTTATTTAACAAAGAATATAGATCTAAATAAATAAATATCTAGTAAATAAACAAATATCTTGTGACAATTTTCCACCAATTGACCTAGTCCCAAACTAAGCAAACCTTGTGTTATGGATACTAGACAACGGATAAACATACTTATACATAGATAAATACATAATTCAATACAAATAATATCCATGACTCAGGTACAAACATTCGTATTCGTCACTCAAATATTTGCCCATACCAGGATTTGAACCCGGGACCTCTTGCACAGTAAATAGACACATGTGCCACTGTGCCATATAGGTTGTCAAGTAAAGTAAAGTTCAATGTGAGATAAATACGAAATCTTTTGTCCGTTTGTGCATTTAAATAATTTGCACCTTTCTCTTGTATATCCCGCCATGTAACAAGAGAATAAATCACACGGGACACAATAATAAAAGCTTTACAAACAATCCAAATTTTCTTCACTAGCGAACATTACGGGACAATTCCGGGGGAGATAAATTTTCAGGGAAATTTCTTTATTTGGTAGCAAGACGGTCGGACGGCACGACGATGCCACAGAGAAAGAAAGCATCAGCGAATTTAGTTGCAACGGAAACGCTTTTTCTATGGACAACGGGGGTAAACAAACATGCGGGTGGAACTGATGGAAAGATTGCCGCCGCTTATGAGAATAAGCGATAACAAGTTAATCTTTAACATAAAACTACCGTGAGACTCTGACATATTAATAAATACATACATAGGCTGCTAAAAACATAATCCTTCCTTTCCCACCAGGTGTAACGTAGGTTAACTGGAAGAGATCCCTTAAAGGGATAAATTCGCCTTTGTACATCACTGTACCTCTTTGTAATTCATGTTTTTTATACAATAAAGAATTTACATACAAACATACATACACGTATGCTCGTTGTCACATGCAAAAAAAAATTTTTTTTAGTGTTGTAGTTTAAGTGACGTTTTTAGAACAATAGCACGACTGTTTTTTGTAATCTGTGGCTAGAAAAGCTCACCTATCACACGTGGCTCGGCGCCAAAGTAACCTGCCACGATGATACGCGCTGCGTGTGTGTGTGTGTGTGTGTGTGTGTACTTATGTCGCCGAGTATACTCCAGGACATTTTGAGAGAAATCTCCATGGCCTGAAATAGTACTACAGTGCTACATTGAGCTGTCTCTTTACTTAAACATGATTTTTTCATACACTATAAGAAGGCAAACGAGCAAGTGGGTCACCTAATGTTAAGTGATCACCACTGCCCATAGACACCCGCATTAACAAAGAAATTGCAGATGCGTTGCCAACCCAGATGGCTAAGATGGAATACCTCTTGTACCAGTAATTGCACAGGCTGTCTTGCTCTCCACGCCGGAACAACAGTGCAAGCACTGCTGCTTACCGGCTGGATTAGCAAGCAATATGATGGTGGATGGTAGGTACGATCCGGACGGACTTTGCACAAGGTCCTACCACCCGCAAACTTAAATATGTCAAAATACGGGTTCTAATATTAAATATCGTGTCGTTTTTATCTTTTATAGAATAGAATAGAACCATTTATTTCAGGCTACATAAGCCCATAGAAAAAATACCTTAAAGACTGACATACATATTTATTTAAAAAAAAAACATTAAAATTAGTAATTTTTAACATAAAACTACCGTGAGACTCAGTCATATTAATAAAACGGATCACTCACGTATTTTTGCGTCGGGAAATGCCCGACATGTTTCGGACCAGTCCGTGGTCCTTAATCACACATGTACATGTACGTGGTCCGTAATTACATGTCGGGCATTTCCCGACGCAAAAATACGTGAGTGATCCGTTTTATTAATATTAAAATTAGCAGTTTACTTATAGATTCAGTAGCGTAGTTAGGAAAATTAATAGATTCAGGCGTTACTTTTGCAGGCTCTACCTTGCTAACTCCGTGGTTTTGGGGAGTAGGTAGGAAATTTGTTCCAATTTGTTGTTGATATAGTCAACCCAGATTTTAGAGTTACTATATAATGTTTTGATTATTTTTGTCAAGGAAATATTCACACATAATGTAAATTGGTTTTTGTATAAATTAAACTAAACTAAACTCGTCAACCTCATGCAACTCTTACTTACATGATAACTTGCATATTTGCATGATTGCTTGCTTGGTTGTTACTTCCTTATATACCTCTAATATCCATGCCTCACGCAAGTGAAGCTGCAAGAAAAAGCTAGTGAGCAGAATAATTAATAGATTGTATAGTCGACCAAGTAATTGCTTGACCACTTTTGAACCTTATCCCTTTGTAATATGGTCGAAAAGTGACCAAGCAGTTTCTTGGTCGACTATACATCAAAGCAGAAGCACAGTTTCATTTAAAATAAAGGTAAAAAATACGACTTCATGGAGCCAAATACGAAAATATTTTTTATTTATTTTCACTTTTTGGCAATTAGTAATCTAGTCTACGAGATAAAATCTCGTTGTACGTTTTTTTTTGTTAAACTTAAAACGATTGATTGACTGGATGGAAAAGTGTGATAAGAGCCCTATGCCCCTGCTGAGGGGCGAAGGGAACATGATGATTTGATGATGATGATGATGAAAACGATTGATAAGACATCATTTTGAGAAAACAAATACTTAACAAAAAATCAGAAGTACTTAGCAAAAATACTCTTACAAATTTCTTCCTTTCCTAAATGAACCTTTTCGGTACACAAAGTTGGTATAAACACGTGTCTCATTATCGACGCAACTTGCGAACACTACTGCCCCTCGCAAATAGAATAGATATGGCCGATTAGAAAACTTGCCGGGTCAATAACCGCGACCCGAAAGTTTTTCGATTAGCACCTGCCGGGTACCGCATCCACTACACTTAGGGTTGCCAGGTCCAAAAATAGATAAGCCGGACACAGGTTCATATTTAGCCGGACATTTTGCCCTAAAAGTCGGACACCCCACCTCGCGCCTGTGAGATCGCGAGTTATGCTTAAACGTTGCGTGTGCGCTTGACTTTGGTCGCGCGCGGCGGGGTCGACCAAAAGCCTAACAAAAGCCGGACAGGCCGGACTTGTATTTACTTGGCCGGACACGACTGTAAAAACCCGGACATGTCCGGCTAAAGATGGACACCTGGCAACCCTAACTACACTACACCACGCCGGTATACCTAACTACAGTACTCAAGTAGCACTCACTATAAAAGCTGTACCTAATAGTTGTTTTTTTTTATGAAATAGGAAGACAAACAAGCAAGTGGGTCACCTGATGGTGAGTAATCACTACCGCCTATAGACACCCGTAACACCAAGAATATTGCAGATGCGTTGCCAACCCAGAGGGCTAAGATTGAATACCTCTTGTACCAGTAATTGTACCGGCTGTCTTGCTCTCCACGCCGGAACACAACAGTGCAAGCTGCTGCTTAGCAGCAGGATTAGCGAGCAAGATGGTGGTAGCGATCCGGGCGCACCTTGCACAAGTCCTAGTCTAGGCCACGTGCAGGTCGGACTTGCGCACAAAGGTTTCCATACCGTTATCTATAAAAAACAGGAAAAAAACCATGTCTGTTGTATGGGAGCACCCTGAAATATTTATTTTATTCTGTTTTTTAGTATTTGTTGTCATAGCGGCAACAGAATTACATCATTTGTGAAATTTTCAACTGTCTAACTATCACCGTGCATGAGATACAGCCTGGTAACAGACGGAACGAGTCTTAGTAATAGATTACCGTTTTACCCTTTGGGTACGGAACCCTAAAAAGAAGATACGGCATCCAAAAGTTTTTGGTCTCTTATACTGCATCTCTTGTTCCATCCAAAAACTATAAAATCCACCAACATTTACAACATGATTGACGCAACAATATTTATGTTAATAGACCTACGCTCGATAAAATCCTAAGACAAAACAGAGGTAAACAAGGAAACTCTTTACGGAGACGTAATTCCGAGAAAAAACAGTGGTCGTAACCATTCTTATCTAGGGTAAGTCAATTTTCCCCACTCTACCTTACCAATACCAAGCTAGTGAGTACGCGCAGGAATTGAATTTTGAATCTTAAGGTTAGGAGTTATGGTCGTGCTAGGTGCAAGGGGAGATTGGGGATAACATTGTCCAACCGGTGTGTTACGTTGACAAGGTGGAGGCAGATCGTATAATCGCCATAAAATAAGGTAGCGAAAGAAACGCGGGGCACATTGAGAGCGTGGACAGTATTGACAAGTAATGAATAAATAGAAAAGAATAGAATATAATCATTATTTATTTGGTCACAATCCGACATAGAAATATTACGATAGCAAGGAAAAAAGAAAGCAATAAAACACAAAACGCATACTTACGCAATACTTGAAGTGTGCTGAAAAGTCCAAAAAAAGACACTCAGCATACTGCCGCGGGAAGCGGCGATGCTGATTGTCACTTCAGTCCTTAAAACTTAAGAATTATAATTTAATAATCAAGCAATTTATTAGGTTTTTAGTGGGTAATTTATTCCAGTTTGTTAATATGAACCTCCGTTAAGTAACGCCTGAATCTATTAATAATCTTTATGTTTCTTTTGGAAATGAGAGGAAAAGAAACATGTGAGCTACCTGATGGGAAGTCATCACCGCCGTGTATGGAAACCAGCGACTTTAGGAGTTGCTGATCCGTTACCGACTTTTGGATCCTCACAACCAGCTACTGATTGGAAACGTACTTTTTCATGGCTATCATTAATTCTGACTTTGTTTTGTTTATTTTAATATAAAATCTGCTCTCAGGTACTTCACTTCACTGCTACGGGAAGAAAGCGAACCTACATTTTGAAGTATAATTATAAAAAAATATGTATACTTTTTACTTTTGCTCTCTCAAAATAAGTACATTACTACAGTGTAAAAAACATCACATTGTTCTAGCGATAAAACTTGTCCATAAATTTGTTGTGTAGTGTGCAGATTCAATAAACTTAAAAATTAAAAAAAAAGGTTTTTTCTAAGGTGAGTTACATTCAGCCACTTGTTTTAGCCAAGTGGTTAAAGATATAACTTTTTGAATTCCCATTGCTCCCACTGTACCACCATTTCGAGTGTAATCCGGGCGATATCGCGTTCCGCGCGACCGGTTCCGTTTATGCCTCGGTCCGGTACCGGGTCGCTACACGGCACCGGACCGGGGTTATGGGCGAACTGATGCCCGAGGTGAGATAACGTGGCCGACAATTTTATGGCATTCTGGAACTAACTTGTGTCAAGAAAATGACTCTGAGAATAAAGTATGAACGCCTTTTCTATTTTACACGAAAGAATAAAAATTAACTTCTTTTTCATTTTTTCTTTCTTCTTTTTCTCTTTATAACTTTCGTTTTTATGCCTATAAAATAATTATTGTATGATTTAAAAAAAAACTTTCTTTTATTTCCTTCTTCTAACTTTTATGCCATTTAAACAAATAAAATATCATATTACAATTGACACCAATTGACCTAAATAATAATGTTTTAAGGCTATAACCTCTCGCATATACAAACATGAAACGCACAAATATACCACGGCCCTCAGTCCCCAGCGGTCCTGTTAGGCCTGGCTACGGCAGCGGTCAGATAACCAGCAGGACAGAGGGTGCTAAGAATCCCTGGAAGAGATACGGCTGCCAGTCTATGACCTTGGCTACATTTAACGCTCGGACATTATCGTACGATGCTAGGTTCTTTGAATTAGAACAGGAACTTGACAAGATAAAATGGGATGTTCTCGGTTTGGCAGAGGTGCGCAGAAAAGGGCAGGAACTAATCAAGCTGAATTCGGGTCATTTGTTTTACCACAGGGGTGAAGAAGACAATTCTTATGGAGGGGTTGGTTTCTTGATTAATAAAAAATGGGTGCCAAGAGTGACTAAGATAGACAGCACGTCTACAAGAGTCTGCTACCTTATAATGCGACTTAACAAACGTTACAGCCTAAAAATTATTCAGTGCTACGCTCCAACATCTAGTCACTCTGATGTAGAGATGGAACAATTCTACGACGATGTAACAGAAGCTTTGAGTGACCAACCATCGTACTATACAATGCTGATAGGCGATTTCAATGCGAAGATAGGGCAAAACACCGGAGATGAAGAAACAGTCGGACCTCACGGGTTTGGTCAGAGAAACGCTAGAGGACAGCTATTGGTAAATTTTTTGGAGCAACACCGGATGTTTGCCATGAACACTTTTTTCCAAAAAAAGCAGTGTAGAAGGTGGACTTGGGCTAGTCCGGACGGTAGAACCAGAAACGAAATCGATTTTGTCATAAGCAATAAAAAGTATATAGTACAAGATGTATCCGTGCTTAATCGATTTAGAACTGGAAGCGATCACCGACTAGTTCGAGCATCTCTGAATTTTAACTTATATGGCGAACGGGTTAAGTTGATTAAAAGTATGCCACAAAGAGTCGTCCGCATGGTTGACAACCCGACTGAGTTCCAGAAGACGTTACAAAGGAGCCTTATATCTTCGCCGTCGGACGAAAGAATAGACACGCGCTACAATAACTTGTGCTCTGGTATTCATAAAGCGACGCCCCCTGGAGCGAAGAGGCCAAAATGTAGCAGAATTTCCAATTATACCAGAGGACTACTGGACAAGCGACATGGCTGGAAGGATTCGTCTTCTTCATTGGCGGATCCGAATCAACTGGTACAATTGAACAAGGAAATAAAGAAGGCTTTGAGGCGGGACGTGAGATCTTACAACACGGAGGTAATAAATAAGACAATTGCAGAACACAGAGGTCCCAAGGTGTTTAGAAGGAAGTTACGTAATGGCACAAGCCAGATAAGCCAACTTAAAGATGAAGATGGAAAGCCTACCAGTGACCTTAATTGCATACTGAGGATAGTAGAGAAGTTTTATGGGGAACTATATTCCAGTAAGCAACTGGAGCATTTGTCACAAAACAGCAATGATAAAAGAGCTATACTGACCAAGCATCTAACAGTTGATCTACCTGAAATCAGTCTCTACGAGATCAAATCTGCGCTGGGGAAGATGGCGAATGGTAAGGCTCCTGGGGATGATGGCATTACCTCGGAGGTACTTAAGGCGGGTGGCGCAGTCATATTGAAAGAGCTTCAACTTATCTTCAATAAAGTGTTGGAGACAGGGGCTGTTCCGGAAGCTTGGACTAATGCTATTGTCGTAATATTGCACAAGAAAGGAGACAAACTTAATATAAGCAACTATAGACCTATAGCTTTGCTCTCCCACATCTACAAACTCTTCGCCAAGGTCATTTGCTGTAGACTCACACAAAGATTAGATGCCTTTCAGCCAGTGGAACAAGCGGGGTTTAGAAGCGGATATTCAACTATGGATCATATTCACACAACAAAGCAGGTCATGAGCAAATGTTCTGAATACAACCAGCCTCTCTGTCTGGCATTCGTGGATTACGAAAAAGCGTTTGACAGCGTAGAACACTGGGCGGTCACTCAGGCTCTGAAGCGATGTCAGATAGATGGCAGGTATATAGATTTGATCGGCAACCTGTACAGTGCCGCAACTTTGCAGGTGAGGCTGCATGCTCTCACAGATCTCGTGAGGGTTCGTAGAGGCGTAAGACAAGGTGATACGCTGTCTCCGAAGTTGTTCACAAATACCCTCGTGGATCTCATGAAAACACTAGACTGGGATAACGAAGGAGTTAACATCAACGGAACTAGGCTGTCGCACTTACGTTTTGCGGACGACATCGTCCTGTTTGCGGAAACTACGGCCGCGCTTAGTGCTATGCTCGTTGACCTGCAGCAGGCGTTTCTGCGGGTGGGATTGAAAATTAATGCCTCAAAAACGAAGTACATGGCCAATTTTGACTCTGAACCGGTATTGCGCATTGGAGCTGACGTGGTGGAGCGTGTAGAGCGATACACGTATCTGGGGCACCTCCTGACCTTTGGCAGACACCACCAAAGCCAAGAGATTGCAAGGCGAGTTCAGCTTGGATGGGCCGCATGCAGCAAGCTGAGCGATGTGCTGAAATCTAAGGAGATCCCTCAATGCTTAAAAACCAAGCTCTTCGATCAATGTGTGCTTCCAACTATGACGTATGGTTCCGAAACTTGGATCCTGACCAGAGAGATAATGGAGAAATTGCGAGTGGCCCAGAGAGCTATGGAGCGCATGATGCTGGGTATCTCTTTACGCGACAGAGTCCGTAATGTAACCATACGGGAGAGGACCGGAGTGGTGGATATCGGAACTAGGGTTGCGTCGCTAAAATGGAGATGGGCTGGGCACGTCAGCCGGATGCCCTGTGAGAGATGGGCCCACAGAGTCACCGAGTGGAGACCTCGAATGGGACACCGAAACGTGGGACGACAACCGGCGCGTTGGGCGGATGACATCACCCGCGCGATTGGGAAAAATTGGATCCGACTTGCCAGGGATAGAGAATTTTGGCGGCGACGCGAGAAGGCCTTCATCCAGCAGTGGATGGTCAACGGCTGAGAAGAAGAGAGAGACCTAAATAAACCCTATTTCCGAACTGACCACAGCTTATACTATGGGTACTGGTCATTATAGTTCCTTAAATATATATAAAATCTATGTTCAGATACAAACGGTCATATTCTGATGTGTGTTATGTGATCACAAACATTTGCCCCTTGCCGGATTTGAACCCACTAAGGGCGATAGTTATAGACCGAACTCAAGTTCTAGAATGATACTTGATCAGTACCAAACTAGAACTTAGTAGGTACTTTGCAGGTGGTAGGACCTTGTGCAAGGTCCGACCGCATCGCTACCACCATCTACTCGCTGATCCTGCCGCTAAGCAGCAGTGATTCCGGAATGGAGAGCAAGACAGTCGGTGCAATTACTGGCACAAGAGCTATTCCATCTTAACCCTCTAGGTTGGCAACGCATTTATAATCCCTTTGACGTTGCGGGTGTCTATGGGTGGTAGTGATCACTTACCGTGACCCACTTGCTAATTTGCCTTTCTATGTTGTATAAATAAATGGGAGGTTTTTCAGAAGGCCTATTGGCGGCCTTGAGTCTATAGTATAACGTCTATCATGTCCTCTACACCGTATCCGGTGACGGCGACTCCTACGTTTGGTACAGTCCGGTTTGTTTCTGTGATGCGCTCTAACGTGGCTTGCGAAACTTCGCTTTAAAGATGCGATCATAACGTGTATACCTCAATAGCGACCGTAATACCGTTTTGAGGAGGAGGCAGTGCTTTCTAAAATCAATACAATACATTAACCTGAACCGTCCAAGTTTCGGAATGGAGTCAATCGCGGTCCGTAATGGCGAGGTCCGAAGATTACCCGCGGAGATTCATTGGTCGCGCTGTCCACTACAGCCGACATACATCGGCTAAAATTATTGCTTAAGAAGAGTGTGAACCCATCCATACAAACGGCGACAGCAAGTTCAGCCCGCTAAACCAAGGTTTAGAGGGCTTGACCAATAGTCATGATTTTTTTGTATGTTGTCATTATGCAATATAACTGGGTCTGTATGTTTAGATTTTTTTAAATATTTTTAATAGTTTCAAAAATATTGACGCTTTTTTGTTTCATATGAAACTCCCAAAATACAAATATTGACAAATCAATGGAGAATATTTAAAAATCAAAACAAACAAACCTAGTTCTAAGGCATAATGACAACATACCAAAAAATCATTGCCATAGGTTGAGGTTTAGAGGGTGGAAAACGTTATCGCCGTTTATAAAGGAAGGGCTGGGTTCACAACCGTCTTAAAAGCGACCGGTGCTCCTAGCACGATTCTCCCAACACGAGCAAACTCACTACGTAACTCAATGCGTCTCTCTCTACTGGGCTAGTTAAAACGCGACACCCTGAGTTACGTAGCGAGTTACTGCGTGTCGAGAAAATTCGTGCTAGGTGCTCTGCTCCGACTTTGCTCGGGTACGATTTACTAACCGAAACCTAAGAAGATATTGTAAATAAAAACCTTCTGTAAAAATTCTCCAAATGACAGTGAAAACCGAATCGAAATCCATTGTGTGGTTTAGGAGTAAGCGGCGGAGTATGGGGACAGATAGGAACGGATACTGATTTTGTTTTATACTATGTAAAAAAAAGGTAAAGAAGATTAGCTGACCCGGCATGCTGTTAGGTTCAGACACAAAAACTTTCAGTTCTATCCGAATTAGAAAAAAATCTAATAAACTTTTCAAATATGCTATACTGACAACATAAAGAAAATTCTAAATCAATGGCAGGACTCGAACCTGCAACAACAGAATTCCGTGTCGTGCGTTCGGCAGTTTCGCTACATTACCACTGCTATTACCGCGAATTTTCCGATGTGCTTCGTTTGAGTGTACTTTCGCAAAAATTTTGAAGCACGTGTCGATCGTTAGGTACCTTTAGTG
This sequence comes from Ditula angustiorana, assembly GCA_963691745.1. Taxonomy (NCBI): domain Eukaryota; kingdom Metazoa; phylum Arthropoda; class Insecta; order Lepidoptera; family Tortricidae; genus Ditula; species Ditula angustiorana. The sequence continues at coordinate 777,081 of OY829479.1, forward strand.
TCGTAGCCAGTGGTAAACGCCCAGTAGCTGTGGTACTGTGAATTGTGCCTCGAGCTAATCTCACAGTTTCACCTCTGTACGGCCACGAGAACTGCTGCCAGCATACGATAAGTAATATAATAGTTACTAAACACCATTTGTACGGTCAGTCTCAAAAGTAGCTGAACAGTTTGTACCTAGTCGCTGTCAGTAATGTAACAAACTCTAAAAACTCTCATTTTATACGTTACTACGACAAGGTTCTTAAGTGTTTAGCTACTTCTGAAGCCGACTGTACCGTGAAGATAACAAATACGATGATTATTCTTCAATTTGTCATTCACTAAAATAAAATTCAAAAGAGACATGCAATAATAATGACAACGACTTAGGTGATATTTATAGATTTAGGTTTTTAGGTTTAGAGTAGTTAGTTTATTTTAGTGCTTATATTATCTTGTATACCCTTTTTTATTTTTTGTGTATAATAATAATAAACTGATACCAGAAATGCCAAACATAATAATTTTAGCTAAAATAAATACAATATACACAGATAATTAAACTAAAAACAAAACTAAAAATCGAAATACACATAAATAAAAACTAAATTACTTAAATTTAAATCGTATAGTTGTTATCGAAGAACTTTGATTGTTTTAACTGATTATAATATTAAATTATAAATTTGCTTATGTAAATTCGTTTTATTACACAAATTTAATTTTGATACAATAATATTACGAACAATACTGAGCACAGTGGAAAACAGAAGGGGAAGAATGATCGGGCACCTTGTACGACACGATAATTTCATTGCAAATATTATAGAGGGAAGGGTAGAAGGAAAGAGAGGAAGAGGCAGACCCAGAAGAAGTTATATGGACCAAGTGAAGGAGAAGGTTTGTGTCGTGTCGTACAGAGAAGTCAAGGAGCTGGCGGTCGATAGGGAGGCTTGGAAAGCACTACACCGACAAGACTAAAAGTCTTAAATTTGCGAGAGAGAGACAATAATATTACAATAATATTTTTTGATATTAAGTTCATTCGGCTCATCTAAGAAAACTTTAAAAATAAAGATTCCACAAACGCTTCCCCGCTGTTTTCCTAGCCCGTTTTCAGCCATTCGAACTATCTTAAGAGCCGGTGAAGGGACGGCTCGATTGATTCGGTATGTCTGCCTCTGCCCCCCGGCATCGCAAACTTGCCGGCACTTACACAGTAACCAGGTGCATTAGCGCATGTCCTGTTTCAATAGTAATCCAAGAGGATAAAGTGGCTATCATTAACCGGTTAGCCTAGTGGTTAGTGACCCTGACTGAATGAAGCTAGAAGTTCTGGGTTCGATTCCCGGGAGGGGCAAATGTTTGTATGATGAATACGAATGTTTGTACCCGAGTCTTAGATGCTATATGTAGTTAAGTATGTATTTATCTATATATATAAGTATGTCTATTCGTTGTCTAGTACCCATAATACAAACTTTGCTTAGTTTGGTGGTTTGGGACTAGGTGTGTAGGGTAGGTTAATTGTCTCAAGATATTTATTTATTTATCAGTTTAATAACGTTTTACGGGCTACCAATCACAATGACCGTTGTAAGAGATAGCTGAAAAAAAATTAAGTATTTTTATTTTTTTATCTGCTTAATAAACACAAAAAATACACGAAATGCTGTCGTATTTTACATAAAAAAACTGAATAAAATCACATTTTGTAACTGAAATTTCTTTCGATTTTTATTTGATTTGATGTTGCAGGTTCAAGTCCTGCCATTGCCCTAATTTTTCTTTGTGTTGTCATTACAATTTTAATTGAATAAAATCAGTTACAAAAAAACAGATTTTCTTCTGATGTCTTTGCGGTTCTGCCCCATTACTCTCTAAAAGCTATTTTCTATTTTGCTTACTGAGCCAAACAGACCGAGTGACTAAGCGTGTGGCGACCACTAGGGCTAGTCCTTTAAATCATACTCATATTCACATAATTATAACGTAAAGTAAATTACGATCGAAGGGTGCACCGTTCTAGATGACTTTTGGTGGTGGTTCGAACTGCCGACCGGAGTCGTCGCACGGGCCGATGGACCCTTCGATCTTCATTATAACCCTTACGATGCATCTATTCATTTAACTTGCTAAGCAATCGTAGTCGCCCGTACCTCTCGCGAGGACTACGATTTGAGACATTCAGTACCATTACCATGAGTTTCTATCGAAAATTCGTATTACGTTACTGCAGTCGATAGCGGTTAAATACGCGTCCATTTGTCAGTGAAAGAGTTAACCATAGTCGATACGGTATTTTTCGATGACATGTGTCAAATTTGTGACTTATGGTACCAATATTCTACGGCAACAGCTACAAAACGTTAGACACTGACGTTTAGATTTCGATAGGTAATTTACCGTTGGACTCATACTAGCGATCTTTAGTTATCTAAGTGAGCGCCAGAGGCGCTGTGCAATTTCCTATACGAATCTTTTTACGCTGTCGCTAGCGAGTATGGTTACGGCTAGGTGCACTGTACTCATGATAAGGGTACAGGCCACCAAAAAAAAACTCTCTTACCGCTTCTGCGTCGTGCTCGTCGCTGTTACGCTTAGGGAGTTACCGCCGTTCTGTTTTCTGACTAGGTACAATTGGCCGCCAAAATGCTATATCTCCCCTCATTTTAGTTCAGGTGGACGTAAATCAGCCGTCTAGACGAGTTTACGGCCTCCGTACGCACGCCACTGTACCACTTTATAGTATTGCCTTCTCTCCAAGAATGCTGGATCAAATTTTTGATCTTGTTTATGGTGTGTATTCAATTTATATTTTACGGCAGCGAAATTTATAACTGGTTAAGTTATTAGACGAGAATATTTCCAAAACAGATACGTAAGCCAAAAACCTTATCTTTTAATCCTACTATCCTACTAATATTACAAATGTGAAAGTTTGTATGTTTGGATGTTTGTATGTTTGGATGTTTGTTACTCGATCACGCAAAAACAACTGAATGGATTTGAATGAAATGTGGCACACATATAGTTTATAACCTGGATTAACATACAGCATACTTTTTATCCCGTAAAAATGCATAGTTCCCACGGGACACTGATAAGTGAGTTATACGCCGCCGTGACGTCATGAACAGCAAAGCAACTAATTCTCATTATTTGTGTCCAGGAAATATTGCAGATTGCATATTTCAATTAAACAAGTCTACGCGGACGAAGTCGCGGGCAAAAGCTAGTAGTTTTATAAAATCGCGATTTCAATTAGCTTGTTGACTAATATTTTGCATGTTTTGTGTCTTTACAATGGTAAGCAGCAGTGTTTGCACTGTTGTGTTCCGGCGTGGAGAGCAAGACGGCCGGTGTAATTTCGGGCAGACAAGAAAAAATAGCGACATTACCTTATATTACGTTAATAATAAAAGATGATGAAATTAAATGAAATGAAAAAACCAATTACAAAACATTTTACAATCGAGCGTGACGTTTCAAAAGGCAGTAATAATAATTATTATTATTTTATTAAACTCACGCTAGTTTGCCTTTGGGGTAGACATAACGCCATTTGATGCAATAATTCTACATCATCAAATTCCATCAGCACCCCGTCCACGGACCAATAGCGCATAAAGCGCACCGCAATTTTTTATTCATAAAACCCCGAGAATAGCCAAAACAAAAGGCAGGCGTCGCGAACCTTTTTCTCATTTCCATTCTCAAATTCAGAACACACGGTCGGCATAAACATGGCCGACGTCACAAGGTGTGCTTTATAAAAATAAAGCGCGATTTATTAAAGGCCTAGCCGTTTTGCGCCCCGGTCACGTCCGGCCGGCCAGATTTGAGCCCCTGCGAAGGTACGCTAGTTCTTTGATATAAACTTTTTCTGTGCCCTCTTTCTATATTGAAATCGTAGGGAAACTATTGAGCGTGTGATTTCGACTGATATTCGTTTTTATTGCGTTTGTCCGGTGAAATGAGAGTCCGGCTTGAGATATTGTGTTGGGGATGGGAAATTATGATAATATTATTACGAGAAAAAAGTTATTTTTAATTTACATACAGCTGATACAGCCTAATCCATTTGCTGCTAGTAATAATAAAAATTTACCAGCAGAAGAAGGTCAAAAGTAACCATGGAGACATAAAAATATATTAATTTGCAGTGAATAAAAAATCAGCACTTTCAACTCTCGAACGATAATAATGATAATATTAAACATTCACCAACAATATCAGGCTTCATCAACCTAAACCTAATTAAAAATTCTACGAGCACGTTCAACACAACCAACCGTACACACAAAAAAGACAAACACTCGTAACCTATAGCCACGGCTGGCAAACAAAACGTAATAAATTGATTTCCACAATCGAATCCCGCACTATCTGTCAACAGCATTATCTTAACCCTTATACTTACGGGTCGCCTCATCCCCGTACCTGATGCGCTGTCACGTCGCACTTTGAATGGCAAATCACAGAACCTTCTGGGCCTCCGGGACCGGTATGAAAATAAAATGATTGCAAAGGGTTTGGTGTATTAAAATATTCCCAAAGGTTGGGGATCGCTGCCCGCACCTGATGTTTGCGAGTAGTTGGGGTGTTTATTCTGATTTGCAGCTATCGCCGAGTGATTTAACGGCGAAAGCGTGTTGCGTCCAGTTCATAATGGCGCGTATGATATACGATATTCAGAGAAATGTAACTGGTGACTGTGCCGCCAATTTAGTTCCGTAAAATCGCAAAACGAGCAAGTGAGTCCCCTGATAGTAAGTGATCACCACCGTCCACAGACACACAAAGGAGATTGCAGATTGCCACTGATGTCACCAGCTGGCTTGCTCTTCACGCCGGAACACTAAAATGATGCTGTTTAGCGACGGGATTAGCGAGCTAAATGGTGGTAGCGATCTGGAAGAACCTAGCACAAGGCCTGCAGATGCGTTGTCAGCACTCTAGGTTGACGACGCAAGTGTTGTGTGTGTATATGGGCGGTGCTGATCACTTATCAAGACCACTTGCTCGTTGACAAATCATGTTTTTACGCCTAATATGTGGGTATACATATTAAGTTATCTCTTGTAAAGCCTACTCGGGCTCACGAAGCAATAAAGATAACTGCAGCGCTCAGGTGCCGAAGGGTTGGCGATGGCATTAGTTTGCATGAATTAAGATAGCGAGATTAATGAAGATATCTCTGCACTCTTGCGATCTACAGGGTGATGTTAGAGAGACTCTTACGGCCGAATATAATTTTCGACGTGTAATTTGGGTAGCTAGACTGCTAGCAAGAAGAATGTGTAAAATGTTTCACAGCTAGCTCAAAAGCTAGCTAGTAGTCTTCTTTCTTTTCAGTGTTTTTTTATCTCTAACTAGTTTCTACCTTTCGTCTGCGTTGATTTTGAGTTACATATTAACTTCCACCTCGATTTCAACCCCTCCAATGGTGGAATTTTCAAAAACAGTTTCTTAATGCACCTATACACCCGCTAAAGAACATTTTGTTTTAAATTTCATGTCTCTATCTTCATTGGTTTAGCCTGTGACTTGTCTGTCAGTCTATCATCTTGTGCAGTTTAGACTTTAGTAAACATTTTTTTAAAACAATGCACACACATAGCTACATAAAATCAAAAACACATTACCCTTCTTTGCGTTGAGCAGTCGGGTAAAAAGGGCCCCACTCAGCTTACAGCCTCGGTAAACAATGACGTTGATTTTCAGTGGGACCCTTGAGATTCTTAACACTAAACTTATATTAAACTACAAACTAGTGAACAGTGACGTCACGAACTAAAAGGTCACTTATTATTGACTTTGCAAATACAATAATAACACACAGGACAGCGACTACTAATAATTTTTGTATAAGTTGGTGGCAAAATAAACGCCAATAAATATTACAGAGTGGCCGAAATATTGCAGGTCTGAATTCGGTTAGTTCTTGTGACAACACAATCGTACCTTATGCAACCATACTAAGGACCAAACTATCAAAAATGTACTATTTATTATTTGAAATGAAAAAGAGTAAAAGTAAATTTTCAATTTTTATTTCAATTTTTTTTCTATCTATCTATAGATAAGGTGCAAAAGTGATATTCCTCGACTATACTCTAAACTATGACCAAAATCGACTCTAAGTCATGTCACAAACTGAATCACCCTGTTCACCTCGGGAGGTACAGGGAGCGCATAAATTAATCCAAATAATTCCCAGATTAACATTTTTAATCTCCGACGAGATGTTGCCCGAATAAATTACCTCCAGACAGATAAGGAACCACCTTAACTGCACTTAGGGTTGGCTTCAAGTGGCTTAACTTAGTTTCTTAAATGCAAGTTGAATGTCAAGTTTGGGTTCTTGGACATTCAGCTAAAAATGTACCTACTACAAGAGAATAAGGGTTTGGAATATTTTAGACCACTTCGAAAGTTTAGCTACTTATTAGGAAATGCAAACTCAGATTTTTCTCTAAGAAATACCCGTTTTAACCGGATTTTTCATCGAAAATATACCCGGTTTTGAATACCTTACTACTTATGCTTCTAACTGTACCTCTATTGTGGTAATGTAGCAATAAATTCACTTGTAAAATGATCTTTTATTTTAGCCACAAAGAAATCTGAGTCTAAATTAAACCTGTTAAAAGTCAGAATAAAACTATAAACATTAATAAATTAAAAAGACCGCAGACGCTTTTTCATACATACACGCATATCATGTCATACTTATACATGTAACTTCCCTCTTTTTGCGATGGGGGTTAAAACTGTTAGGCCGGGTAACGAACGGCGACCACGACGTGCCATTACCGTATTTCAGTGACCATCGTGCCAAGCGTTACTCACCTGCGTGACGCATGGCTCCACGCCGTGGCTGAATTCAAAAAAATAAAAGCTTTTTTGTAATCTTTACTTTTATAAGTCTTATTGGCTTGTATCTTTTAAAAGTACAAATAGAGCCAACACGATGCGTCATTTTTACATTTAAGATATTTATCGAACTGGCGTCACTTACCTGCATAAAAATTACAGTACAAATTTTAGCTACTACCACAGACAAGAAAGTTCTCATAATAAAATTGGTTGTAATAATGCTGGTCATTTCCTACGGTTTCTGAACGCATTATAGAGCACTAGTGATATGTGTGTAGAGAAAATTATTTTATTGACACATAGAATTAAGACGTACAAGAAGAACTTGAACACAAATTAAAACTAAACTTAGTCTCATTTATTTTGCCTCTTTTTTAAAGGTTTAGTCTACTTCAATAAATAGGTAGGTACGTCACCATTCACAATCAATGGAACTACCGTATTTCAGTGAATATAAACTCACTTGCGTGCCACATGGCTCCACGTGCTATGGCCAGTTTACTCTTACCACTTTTGAATTTTATTTCCTAGTAAAAAGGTCGAAAATTGGTAAAACAATTTCTTTGTCGGCAAACATTTTGAAAGGTACGAATTGAGGCAACTTGATGCGTCATTTTTACGTTTTGGGTACTTATTCGTCACCCTATGCGTCACTTGTCTACGTAACACTGCGAGCTAACGTAAGGTTTTTGCAAGTTTGAGAGCAATGTTGGCTGTTGAGTATGCTGGCAGAGAATGCCTACTGGCATTAAGTTCGCCAATGTATTTGTTTTGTAAACTGTGCAATGAAGCTTAAACAAATAAAAAGCATTTTATTTAAGTAGTTAATAATACAACACTAAATATAATAAAACAATCAAACTACATTAAAACTAAATATAAACTAAACATGAATACTAAAATGAAAACTAAAATATATCAAAAAAAGAAGGCCCCCTTGGCAAGGTACCGAAGATACTGGCAGCATTACCTCTCTGTATAGCTAAGCTTATACGCTGTGCGAGGTAGCTGCCAGCTCTTCGATCGCCTGTGACGTCGACCAGCCTCTTCGAGATCTCTTTGAAGAGTCTTAGTGCACTAGGACCCCACGAACCAAGGGTCTCAACTTCGAATGGAATAAAGAATATGTTAGTCTCATGTAAAGATATCAAAATATATATACTCGAAACCCAACAACAGGATGCTTGTTTCTCAACTTGCTTAGTCACTCAATGCATCTGTTTCTAACTAATCCAGTAGGATGGAAACGCACTCAGTGACAAGAAAGACAATGAGCATTTGAGCATGCTACTGTTATGTTAGGTTGTGCCGGGCTGTAATGAACGGCGACCGCGACTCGCCATTGTCGTATTTCAGCGGGCTACCCGCCGAGCGTCACTCACCTGTGTGACGCATGGCCCCACACGCACTACTGGTGGCCTTATTCAGAGAACTTGTATTGGCAACACGAAAAGCATTAGTAATGAATGAATGAATGATACTTTATTCTCAGGAATGACCCATATTGGTGTTAGTAACATTAGTAGCTTAAAAACTATGTTAGTATACATTACAGGTGGGTTTGCGGGTGGTAGGACCTTGTGCAAGGTCCATCCGGATCGCTACCACCATCTTGCTCGCTAATCCCGCCGCTAAGTGCTTGGACTGTTGTGTTCCGGCGTGGAGAGCAAGACAGCCGGTGTAATTACTGGCACAAGAGGTATTCCATCTTAGCCCTCTGGGTTGGCGACGCATCTGCAATCTTCTTGGTGTTGCGGGTGTCTATAGGCGGTGGTGATCACTTACCATCAGGTGACCCACTTGCTTGTTTGCCTTCCTATTACATAAAAAAAAAAATTACCTATATTAGATAAAATTTAAATCAGAAATAATTAAAATCAAATAAAATGAAACACGAATCAATTAAATTTAACGTAAAATCATTTACAACAAATAAATAATAAATCAATTTAAAATTGCGATACGGCCTTGGGCTCGTGGAGTTTATTCCAACGTCTTTTCAGCGGGCAGTTAAATCTGTCAGCAAATACCCTCAGGAGGTCGTTGGTGCCATTTTGAACCCTGTGCCACAGGGATGTCACTCTTTTACGGATAATGGAGTAATATTCTCCCAATACTTTTAAAGGGGATGAATTGAGTGGGTGTGATAGGTAATCATTCCATTTCAGCGAGTCATCGAACTTGCGTCACTTACCAATGTGACGCATAACCTTTGTTTGTATTTATACATAACTTTGTCTACGTAGATTACATACAAACTCCACCCCCTTCCCCTTTATCCCCCTTCATAGTGGAATTTCCAAAAATCCCTTCTTAGTGCATCTTCAAGATTAAACCAGGCGCGGCGCAAGTCGCAAATCGTTAGGCGCACCTCTGTGCTGGGGCCGTTGCGACTTATACGGTAGACAAAATTATACTTCTGTACTTTTACTAAACCACTGTCGTTTTTAAAAGAAATTAAAAGATTGGCTTTTACAATTACAATTTTTGTAATCGAAATTTTGTTTTTTTTTTGTGTTTTTTTTCATACATTAAAATTAAATTTAAATAGCTGTGTGATGAATGACAACACAACGAAAAATTAGGGTATTGGCAGGACTCGAACCTACAACATCAGCATTCCGTGTCTTGCGTTTTCCAGTTTCGCCACATTACCGCTACCATACCCTGTGAATTTTTCAATGTTTATTGGAATCATTGCTTCGGAATAACCCTCCAAATAAGGCCCGTGACACAGCAAGCTGCTGTATAGCATAGTTAGAGTAATGGACGCTTTATAGCTCGCTCGGCAATTCTCTTACTCACTCACAAAGCTGTACGTCACATTTTCGGCAATCCGAAATTTACCCTTATCCATGTACTACATAAAGATCAAATTTGCTTACACTAGAAATTACATATAGAACCTTTTCAGGCTTAAAAGAAGACTAGTTGACTACGCGTTGAATTAGTAGTATAAGTGATGGATTGATAGTTAGCGGAGTTGGTAGCCTGTCTCGGAGTGAATTATACTAGATTTATGGAAAATGAGGTAAACAAGCAAGTGGGGCACCTTATGGAAAGTAAGTACCCGCAACCTCTAGAATTGTTAATCCCATACCGACCTTTGGGTCCTCTTAACCAGGAAATGGATGGAAGTGTGACTTTTCGGGAATGTCTTAAACTCAGTGTTTTTTTTTTTGAGAAAATCTGCACTCACGTATTCCATTAACCTGGGGTAAAATAAAATTAAAAATCTTAAACAATTTGGTAACTTTTTTGTAATCAATTTTTTTTTAAACATTCAAATTAAATTTAAAATGGTATATAATGAATGACAACACAAAGAAAAATTTGACTAAAGCTGCTTGTGTTATGGGTACTGGACAACAGATATACATACTTAAATAGATAATTGTATACTTAAATACATTTAACATCCACGACTCAGGTACAAACATTCGTATTCATCATACAAACATTTACCCCTCCCGGGAATCAAACCCGAAACCTCAAGCTTAGTTGAAATGTTTAACAACTCTACATTCGAAAACGTAGGTTCGATCGCCTTAAAAAACAGAAGAAAAACCTATCTCCTCGATTTCCACGTAGTCCAAAACAGCGTGTTAAATGCGGAATGCTCGCAGTCGATAGGCAGTAAAGGGGCAGTAACATCGCAGTAACGTCGCAGTGAACGGCAAACTGCCGTCAAGGTGGACAAACTTCTGCGAGGAAGCGATAACGGGTAGGGCTGGCGTGGCCCTCTCGTGATACCAGAACCGATACCCGAATCAATAAAATTAATTACGCTTTAAAGACAAGGCAAGGTGAGATATACTTTTATTTGAACACAAGAAGGAAATGCTCGTACAAGGTAAACAATTGGCGCTTTTATTGGTAGGTATACACCAATCCCAAACAAAGCAAAGTTTTGTACTATGGGTAAACACGCATGTACAGATAAAATTATACTTTAATATATTTATATTATCCATGCACGATTCAGTTCTTCTTCATCGGTCCCTCACTGCTGAGGATCGCGACCACATATGGTTTCCTTCCACAGACTGCGATCGTAAGATGTGTGGACCGCACGATACATGCCGCCTCCCACTGCCCTCTTCACCGTGTCCGACCATCTCGCTGGCGCCCTACCCTGAGCACGTCTGCCCTCTATTTGGCCCAAGATGATTTGCCTCTCAAGGCAATGCTTCGGAGACCGCATAATGTGTCCGAAAAAACTGAGGGCACGTTTCCGACATATAGTGGAGAGCCGCGTGGTGATGTTGAGCTCTTTCAATATGGACTCGTTAGTTCTCATGGCAGTCCAAGGTATGCGGAGCAATCTCCGCCAACACCACATCTCAAACGCGTCGATTCTGCTGCTATCGCGACTTTTTATGGTCCAGGTCTCGACACCATAAATAAAGATCGAAAATACCAAAGCCCGAACCAAGCGTACTTTAGTTGCACGTCGAATACCTCTGTTTTTCCAAATCTTGTCCAAGTTAGTCATAGCACTTTTGGCCATACCGACTCTTCGACGAATTTCACCGGTGCAGATGCCATCACAAGCTATCAGCGATCCAAGATATACAAACTCGCTGACTTTTTCGTATCCGTTGAGTGCGTCGCTGTTCGGAAGAACATGCGCTCGGTCGACAACCATTACCTTAGTTTTTGAATGATTAATCTTAAGACCGAGGTTGGCACTCTCAAATTCAATTTTCTTTAGAATAGTTGCCATTTCCACTTCGCACGACGCAACTATAGTCGTATCGTCTGCATACCTCAAATTACTGACCCTGCGACCGCCCACTACAACTCCGCCGTCCCAGCCGTCAAGTGCTTTCCGCATTATGTATTCGCCGTACAGATTAAAAAGCTTAGGTGACAGAATACAGCCCTGGCGCACGCCCCGTTCTGTGTGGAATGACTTTGATTTTTGGTTCTCCAATTTCACGAAGCTTGAACCGTCGAGATACAGATTCTGAATCAGAAAAGTAAGGTGATGAGGCACGCCCATCTCCACAAGCACATCAAACATCGTTCCCCACTGCACACAGTCAAACGCTTTAGCATAATCAATAAAGCACAAAACCAGTGGTTTGTTAAATTCGCGACATTTCTCTATAAGAATCCGGACATTTAAAATCTGTTCGCGAGTACCTTTTCCTGCAACAAATCCGGCCTGCTCATTCGGTATCTGGTGCTCTACAAACGATGACAGTCTAGCGCTGACAATACGCAACAAGATCTTACTAGCGTGCGACATGAGCGACAACGTTCGGTAGTTTTCACATTTTCTTGTGGAACCTTTCTTATGCAACGGAACAACAGCAGATTGAGTCCAGTCACCTGGCCATTGACCTGTTCTCCAGATCTTATTGCATATTTGATGGATGATTTTAGTTCCTTCATCGCCTAAGTGTTGCAGCATGGCAGCTGACACACCATCAGGGCCCAAAGCCTTATGCTTTAATTTTTGAATGGCATCTTGCACTTCAGAGAGCATTATGTCGGGTTCCCTGGCGTGTTCGTCCCATCTTCTTTCCACCCTATGTCCCTCTCCATCCCGATATAGTTCATAACAATAGTTTTTCCATCTGTCCAAAACTTCTTCCAGCTCTGTCAAGGTGTTACCTCTACTGTCTTCCACTATCCAATTCTTTGGTTTGAAGGTACCAGTCAATTGTTTCACTTTTAGAAATAGATCCTTAGTTTGCGCTCTGTCAAAATGTCCCTCGATCTCGCTACATATGTTGTTGATGTACTCGTCCCTATCTCTCCGCGTGGACCTTTGTACGTCGGCATGTAACTGGTTATAACGGCGTATCTTACTTTCCGTGTCGAGACCTTCACACTTAAGCCTCTTCCTCTCATCAATGAGTTGCCATGATTCCTTACCTATCCACTCTTCCTTCTTTGTCACAGTTCTAAAAAGATCCCCACTCTCTTTCGCGGTATCTAAGACTACCTCCTTTAAGGTATTCCACTCAGCTTCGCTAGAGTCAAAAGGATCCCATTGCATTGATTTGATCTTAGTATCAACTGTTTTGTGAAAGTGGTCTAGAGCTGGCTTATTAAGTTTAATATTCCTATGAGCTTTCGGTCGAGTACTTTTAAGGCGAAGTTTGAAGTCAGCTATTACCAGTTGATGATCACTGCCGCAGTCAGCACCAGGAAGAGTCTTGGCATTGATGACCGAGGATCGCCATCTGGACTTGATAGTTATAAAATCGATTTGGTTTCTATGGCCCTGCGGAGAAGTCCATGTGTATAATCTTCTTGGGTGGTTTTCAAACCAGGTATTCATCGCAGTCAGCTGATTTTCTACACAGTACTGGAGAAATTTTTCACCTCTGTCATTTCGTACCCCCAGGCCATATCCACCGATAACCGTGCCTTTCAGTGGGTCTCCCATAGTACAACCGACTTTTGCATTCCAGTCACCTTGCACGATAGTTACTTCCCTAGATGGTATAGTGCTCAATAAGGTATCGAGGTCGGCATAAAATTTATCTGACACTTCCTCGTCTGCCTGAGATGTAGGTGCATATACCTGAATGATATTTATTGGTACAGGGCTAGCATCAAGTTTTAGAGCGATCATTCTGTCGTTTGGAGTTAAATATCCTTTGACGGTGTTCTGCAGTTTCCTCGGTACAATAAAAGCAACTCCATTGTAGCTGCGATCCTCAGCACCGGTGTAGTACATGGTGTTGCCACTACTAGTGACAAAGTGACCGCTCCCTCGCCGATGTACTTCGCTAAGCCCCAAGATGTCAATACTGCATCTCTCCATCTCTCTCTCCACCATTTCCAATTTTCCGGGCTTAAGCAGCCCTCTGACATTCCAAGTCCCCATGCGTAGATTCTTACGTAATGGGGTTTTCTTTAGCCCTGTACCCTGACCAGTAGCATAGTTTCCACTTCCTGTCTGGTGGTCCGCAGTCAAGTGGCCGGTAGCATATTTCACACCATGCAACCCGGAATTACAGTAGCGCCGAGGGTCAGTCGGATCGCATGACGTCATACATTTCTTCTGGGAACTTATCATGATGTGATTCATATCACGATTCAGTTACAAACATTCATAATTCATAATACCAACATTTGTTCTTAGTAGAAATCGAACCCAACAACAACACTGACCACTAGGTTAATTGATAATTTTATCATAATAACATTAAAAATTAGGACGTCAATTCGTTTTTAGGGTTCCGTACCCACTGTAACAACGGGTTCATATTACTTAGGCTACGCCGTTTATCCGTCCGAGACTTGTAGGCAATAAAATTGGTTTTAAAATCGGTATCATGTGCTCCACCCCATCCCTAGTGATGGGAAGGGAAGCAGCCAAGTGAATTTCTTTCACCTGATAGCTCGGTTATTAGCCAATTCCGCCAGTTCGATGCCCGGCCCGTGCCTAATAGAGGCCTAATAAAAGGGTCCTCTCTATTTTTTCTCCATTTATTCGCTCGAGGTAAAAATTTCTTATTCAATTTGGTGGAAACGAGTTCTCTACCTGTTTTTATTTGTCCTTTTCTTCGATGCCTTTAACTCGTTTATTTCTATTGGTTTTCAATTGTTTTGAGATTAGCTCTGAGTCAATGGAGAACAAATATAAGGGCATCTTTTTTCGTATTCGGTAGAGCTAAGAAAAAAATGAGAATTATTTTTATACAAACATACAGACATAAAGTCACCCCTGTTTCCCGAAGGGGTGGGTAGAGACCACGGATTTCCACTTACCTTCAAAGTCTCGTAATGATTTTTGTCTTACTTAAAAATGATTTTTATTGAAACCGTAAAGAATTGCTACGTACTTAATAAAAACTAGCCAAGTATGAGTAGGACTTGGACTCTGGCTGAAAACCCTGAACTGAATAAAAAACATTTTATTTGTAAATAATACAAGTAATTTTGTATGGTGGTAAAAAATTCTCGTAACAAGTCCAACTCCCACTTGACCGGTTTAAAACAGTAGACATCAAAGAGTTGAAAAACATTAAAGAAATATAAGAATAACCGACTTCAAAAAATGAACAAGGAGCTTCACAATTCATCGGGATCTTTTTTCTTAATCAGTTGTGAACTTTTTTACAATCAAATCTACCTTTCAAATTTACAACATTAAACTTCAAAACACCATCCTGAGAAGATTCCCGGTAGAATCACCCCTCGATCAAACCAAACGTATTTTTGATTGTCCTCGTTTTTTCCGTTTTTTCCACACGACGCTTAAAGCTCTAATGACAGGAAAATTGAAACTTACCGCCATTCCTGGCAAAAACTTTAGCAGGGGCTGGAATGAGGGAAAAATAGGTAAAATTCGGTGTTAAATCATCATTAAGAATCCACCTCAAGGAGATGATAAGAACAGAATTTTGTGTACCTACGGGGAGTTTTTTTTTTTATACAACATAGACTGGCAAACGAGGAAGTGGGTCAGCAAGGAGATTTTAGATGCGATGTCAACCCAGAGGGCTAAGATGGAATACCTCTTGTACCAGTAATTGCACCGGCTGTCTTGCTCTCCACGAAGGAACACAACAGCGCAAGCTCTGCTGCTTAGCGACAGAATTGGCGAGCAAGATGGTGGTTGCAATCCGGACGAACCTTGCACAAGGTTCTACCACCCGGAAATTTGTAATGAGGGATGCGATTATTATAAATTTGAAGTCTATGTTTGTCTGTATATCTATGTATCGACAAGATAACCTAGTGGTTATGAGTTATGACCCTGAGAATGAATCTAGAGGTTTCGAATTTGAATCGCGATAGGAGCAAAATTTTCGTCGGGATTCAAACGGGGTGAATATGAACGTTTAAATCCAAGTTAAGGTATACCCTATACATTATAATGTATTCATGTAAATATATGTTGTTAATAGTATTTTATGCAACTGCTATATAATGAGAGGCCTTAAAACACGAGTGTGGTTTTATGAAACGAGCGTCAGCGAGTTTCATAATAGGATCACACGAGTGTTTTAAGGCCTAATTATATACAGTTGCATACATTACTTTATCTACACACATATCATAACTGCAAAAAACCGTAACAGCAAAAAACCAAAACCGAATGACAACTAATGGCGGCCATGTATATTAAAAAGGTACTCTATGATTCGATCTATCCGTCAAGACGAACGTTTTTTTAAACCATAGACGAAGGAATTAAGTCCCTATTGTCATGTCACTCGAGATCAAATGTCGTGCGTTTAAATTAAAAAAACATACTGAGTTGACGTTTCGTATCGATAACTGTGGATACTAGAATAGATCCCAACTTGAATTTTGACAGCTGTTCCAAATTTAAATTCATAACGTCACGAGCAGTCACGAGATATCGGTAATGTGATGACCAATAAAGAACAGATTTACCTACTACCACAGACAAGAAAATTCTTATAATAACATTGGTTGTAATAATGCTGGTCATTTCCTAGGGTTTTTGAACGCGTTATTTAGCCTTTATGATATGTGTGTAGATAAATTATATTTAGATATTATGTGTTTATATGTGGCAAAGTAGGTTCCAAACGGGTGCGCCAAGGTCGAGCTTCCACGCGAGCATTCCTGCGTAATGTTATAGCTCTATATTGACCATTACAGCGGTGAGTAAACACGTATAGCGCGAGCGTCAATAAGAATTAATAGTAGATTATATTCATTTACGACATCCCAAAGCTCTAACTTGCTTTTATATATTTATTTATTTTAAGTCTATGTCACGAATTACAAAGCAAAATATAAAGGAGGCAAACATAATGCTTTAAACCGTTCTCTGCTAGTCAAGATTTCGTCACAACAAAGAAAATGGGCGACGCAGATAAGCAACAATAAAAAGCACTATCTTTACATAATATAGTTAGTTAATAAATAAATAAAATAAAATAAATAAAATAAATAAAATAAATAAAATAAATAAAATAAATAAAATAAATAAAATAATTGAAATAAATAATATAAATAAAATAAAGTAGTTTTCTGTTCCTGTCTGTCCTATCTCTAAACGCAACAGATTTTGATACGGTTTTCACTGACATTTAGAGATTTTACGGAAGGTTTTATGTTCATGTATATTTTTGTTTTGAAATAGAAACAAAAAAAAGAAACTGCTGAGTTTCTTGCGGCGTTTTTCTCAACCGAATCTTCCATTTTCCGAAGCGCTATTAGACTCAGACTAGTAAAAGAGCCTATATGGCCTACTTGCACTTTTTTTTACATTTATAACATACATCTCAATTGTACCTGTACGAAACTGGGGCGGGTCGCTAGTTATTATATACACACAATACTACTGCAAACATACGCTTACTCTGATAAAAGTATTTATATGTGTGTATAGTTGAAATGTTCCGTAGTAGGAATATTAAGAAATATATTAAGTAGTGCTCGGCTAAAAGGAAAGAGACTAGTTTACAGGGTGTAGGTCGGCTTATTCCCAGAGCAATAAAAGTATCGAATTTATTTATCTAGGCGCCAGATACTTTCATCGACAAACGAATGATGTGGTTGAAATGAAATACATATTACATTTAGTAACAACAGCTTTATTTTAAAAGTCCCCCACTAATTTACAAGATTACTGTAGTTCTTATATTAATACATATACACTTTGTGTTAATATCCCTCAACTCCTATCAAAATACAGTGTAGTTAGGCAATTCTAGATTTTTACACAAGTATTTGAAGGTCAGCTTCCAGAAAGTAAAACTACCCTTCCTATTTTTTAACAGTAAAAGTCAGTAATATTTAACAGCTATTAGGTGAAGCAGAAAGGCTAATTCACTCCATTTAAATGTAATAATTAAAAGTGCTAGCAGATTATCAGTATATAAAGAATGCTTTTAGAAGTGAAATTATTACAGGCAGTGATACTAGGTAAAAGTCATCGAACAAGCTTATATATGGTTTTCTTGAGAAATAACTGGGTAGGCACATATAGTGAAACAGAGCGACCCTAGTGTAAATTAGCTAAAATCACAGTGAACGCTTTAAAATTATAAATTGTTCTGCCTTACTTGTAATGAGTTCCATATGAAGTTACCATACGAACAGTAGTGGTTCCGAGATGAAGATAATATTAAGTTATTGGAAGCCGGATCAAACCCAGGCCGTTCCACACTCAAACCGCTTTACACTCGCGAAGAGTACATTTGGTAGGACATTCTAAACTCGAGGAAAGTAAATTCTACAATCAGACCGCTCTAAACTTAGACGACTCTAAACTCAGACCGCTCTAAACTCGGACCGCTCTAAACTCCCCTGTGAACAAGAGATTCACAGTATTAGAGTTCAGCATGAAGAAAGTGAAAGTGACGGTGAGTTCAAATGTAGAAAAAAATATGGAAACTTACCCGTAATTGGGGGTTTAGACAGCAAGATGCGGAGCGGCAGCGTATTACGGCATTAGTAAACCGGGTAGGACATTAAAGTTGATTTGTGTTGATTGGTGCTAAAAAATCACAACACAATTTAGAAAAAAAAATCAAACTAAACTAAACATTGAGGCTGTATAGCTCATTGGCGAAGAAACACCAAGGTATGCTTACCGGTGGATGAATGTGTGGGAAGCGTCGTCTTAAGTCTTAACTAATTAAATTAATGATTCTAAGTTCAAACAAGGTTGGTGCGGAGCACTGAAAAGAAACACTTCGGTTAGCGCGGAAACGTAAGATCAACAGAAATTAAGCAACGGCGAAGGTACCCATCCTGGCATTTAATAAGACCGAAAGGATGTTAATCGGCGTTCACATATTGGGACCGTGACCGTGAAGTGAATAACCTTAGGAAGTCATCGAACTTGCCTGATCATGGCGCGTTCGAAACACTATCTCCGTCACATAGGACAGGGAAAGTCAAGTGAAAAGATGAAATTAAAATTAATTTAATTCCATAAGAAGATCTTATAAGAGGACCTTATTCAACGAAAAGACGAAACCACTCCTTTTCCTCAATTTAGGGAATACTAGTATGTATTAAGATTAATTTTCCACATAAACAAACCACACTCGATGACAGGCCTATGTAAATAGACGAAGTATTGGAACGTGTTTTGTTTATGCTAAATATGACAAGAGATGAATTTATTATTAAAATTTAATACCTTTTAGGGTGTAACAATGTCTAGTTAGACTGGAGAGGACTATACTTTTGTCTATTATAAGCTTTTCGTAGTTAAAATACTAAATTTTAATTATTTAATGCCGAGAAACTACACGGATACAAGGTTGTGCAGCAGGAACGAAACGCACCGTAGCTGTCAGTGTCACAATGCCAAACAAACAATCAATTATAGATCGAATTGGGTCAACAGTTTCTCCATTCGAACTAATATTAAGTTTTACTAAGAAACTAAGTTACTTAAAAGATATATGTGTGTAAATACTGAAAGAACAAGTATGGAAACATAAGTATTAAGGCTGATATTGTCCGTATGTCATTGGAAAAGACCAAATAATATGTATGAGATGTCTCCGTTAATGTTTTGCCGGAACTTATTATTCAAGAAACAAGGTGAGTGCTAGACATGTACACTGCCAAGTGTTACAGTTCATCTTTAGTTGGGTTAAAAAAAAATTAAAAATGAAATTTTTAATTTTTTTTTTGATAAAAGGTTACCTTAAAAAATGTTAATACCTATTTCCAGGAGTGGAGTAGCAAAAGGAAGAGATTTTTATTAGAGTGGGACTGTTACAAAGGACGGTCCAACATCACGCATCGAGGAATACTGACGGGAGTGTATATAGTGTGTTTTAGTATATTATTAAGTATAGTATTAAGGAATGAATTTTAGCAAGTAGCTTGTAGAGTAAGATAAGCTAGTTTAGTTTAGGTTAGGTTACGTTAAGTTCATTAACTCCTAAAGTGTAAAGAAAAAGAAATGTAATCAGCGCACTCCAAGTAAATTATGGTGGAGTGAAATTAATGCAAATCACTGCATAATCACTAACCAAGGCAAGAATACTAACCTACGTGGTAACAAAACTTAACTGTTAGTACTTACCAACAGCAACTTATCTAAATAGGAATCGCTTACAGCGATGGCAACTTAAATAATGTGAATCCACCTGGGTGGCTTAACTAATGATAACACATCAAGAGTAACTTAACTAATGTGAACCCCTCTGGGGTGACTTAACTAATGTGAACCCCTCTGGGGTGACTTAACTAATGTGAACCGGTTCTTTTAAACTATTACTATACTATATGGCATTGAGATATGCCTTATTTAAACTAAAGGAAGCCTTATAAGATACAGTTTAGCAATAGCTAGGGCAAATGACTTTCTCTTTATTAAAGATTGCCTTGAGCTTAGTTTAATAAGCTAAATGTAACGCTACCGAAAACACTAATTGTAACAGCAATTTTCTGAGTAGGTGTACAATGTGGTTTCCTATAACCAAAAACATCACTTAATCTATATGTTTGTGGGGTGCAACATTTTAATACGTTAATGAAATACCCATCACATGTACAAGTAACTTTAAAGTTACGCTCTGAAAGTAAGCTTTATTGAAAAATTCTATTGTACTTCTTTCAGTAAAAGTCTTCTTGATGACCAACCTAACTAGGCGTTACGATCGGTTAGTAGTGAATTTTAAGTAGAAACTATGGTTAAGTCTTAGCGCATCAACAAAACCTATAGTTATGAATAGAAATATCCACTAAATTTAGTATTGTGGACGAAAAGTAGTAAGTAAGGTCGACTAAACCGAAGAAACCACACTACGTAGTTGGATGTGGGGCTTCACCAGGTCGAACAATATCTTTGATGTGAAAATCACCCAGAGGTTTTCCCTCTAAGGATCTTAAAGTGTAAACAAGAGGTCCAAGTTTTTTATGGATAATACATTTCTCATACCGAGGAGATAGTTTAGCAGAGAAATGTTTTGCAGCATTAGAGAGTGGAAAACACCTTTTATAAACGATTTGCCCTTCTTCCAATTGTACAGGACGTTTTCTCAAATTGTAATACTTAGCATTACGTGTATGAGAAGACAGTAAAGATTGGCGTACTTTTTGAAATATCGTTTGTAACTCTTTAAGACTATTAGCAAAAGTAAAGCTATTATCTAGAGTTAGGGCATCTTTATCAACAGGGTTTTCAGCATTATAAAAGGAGCCATCGATAATCATTTCACGACCATGAGTTAGGAAGTATGGAGTGAACTTTGTGCCTTCGTGAACGACTGTATTTAAAGCGCATTGAATTTCAGATATGTTCCTATCCCAATTTCTGTGGTCGGAACGCACATAAGACGCAATAGTCCTCACTAATTCGCGGTTCGCTCTTTCTGTTTGATTGGTCTGCGGATGATATCGAGGGTTATAAAATACATGAGGGACATTGTATTTAGTCATGAGGTCTCTGAAAGCTTTAGATACAAATTGGGGTCCATTATCTACATACACATACTTAGGAGTGCCGTGGACAAGAAATATGCCTTCCTCCATGCATTTAACTATCGCTTGTGCAGTAACATTACGCAACGGAAAAGTTGTGACATATTTGCTGAAGTAGTCCACGCATACAAAAAGATATTGATTTCTTTGATAAGATGGTGGGAAAGGACCTAGTATATCGCAAGATATAGCTTCACCTGGTACAGTTATACGTCTTGGATTACCCATAAGACCAGGACGAGCCAAATTAACTGGTTTGTAAGTTTTACAAATTTCACAAGCATCTACATAATCCTTAACATCTTGAAAAAGAGTTGGCCAAAAGTAAAGGTTAGCTATTTTAAGGTGTGTCTTAGCTACGCCAAAGTGTCCAGCTGTTGCATCGTCATGACACTTATTTAAAATTTCTTTTCTATCCTCATACGGAACAACCAACTTCCAGTCGAATTGAGCTGTTAGGCGATATTTGTTCTTAGAGAGACGAAAGAGTTTATTGTTTTCAATTTTGAAATTTGGAAAAAGAGTAGGATTATCTGATACCTTTTTGAAGATATCTATGTACCAAGGGTCTTGCGTCGAGAGTATATCTATAGAATCAATTTGAATTCGAGATAAGCAGTCAGGAATAATATGTTCTTTACCTTTTCGGTGAACAAGTTCAAAATCAAACTGGCTGAGGCGACAAGCCCATCTATTTAGACGACCAGTAGGATTTTTAAGATTGGAGAACCATTTAAGAGAGGCGTGGTCCGTGATAATATAGCATTTCCTTCCATCAACGTACGCACGATATTGCTCTAAGGCATAAATTACGGCTAATAATTCCCTTTCTGTAGCAGAGTAGTTAGTTTCAGGAGTATTCAAAGTACGACTGCAATAGGCAATAGGATGATCGCAATTGTTAATTCTTTGTGTTAATACAGCACCTATGGCAAAAGAAGAAGCGTCTGTGTGTATATAGAAAGGTTCATTGAAGTTAGGACATTTTAGTATAGGAGCCGAAACCAGAGCAGCTTTAAGTAAGTTAAAGGATTCGTTAGCTTCGTGAGTCCAAATAAATTTAACTTTTTTACTAGTTAACCGAGATAAAGGACGAGCTATTTGTGAGAAATTTTGAATAAAACGGCGGTACCATCCTGCCATACCAAGAAATCTTTTGATGCCTTTCGCATCTTCAGGAGTAGGAAAGTTTAGAATTACATTTACCTTAGAAGGATCTGTTCTTAAGCCATAACGATCTACCACATAACCCAAATATTTGAGTTCACTTCTACAGAATAAAGATTTCTTCATGTTGATCGTAAGATTTGCAGCTTTTAGTTTTTCAAAGACAGCTTTTAGTAATCGAACATGTTCATCAAAGTCAGATGTGCAGATAATTATGTCATCTATGTAACAAAATACTTTGTTATCAAATTCTGCGGTAAACAAATTGTCCATGAGACGTTGCATAGTTGCAGATGCACCGACAAGACCAAAACACATCCGATTATAATGAAATAAGCCTCGACCAGGTACAGTGAATGCTGTTTTTTCTTTAGATTCGTCACTTAGTGGAATTTGATGGTAGGCTGCGCTTAAATCAAGTGAAGTTAGATATTTAGCGTCACGCAAGTTGTCTAAGATATAATTTACATATGGCAGAGGATATGCATCAGTTTTCGAAACAGAATTCACCTTTCTACTATCTAAACAAAGTCTTAGGTCACCGTTAGGCTTTTCTACCATTACGACGGGAGAATTCCAAGGAGAGTGTGAAGGTTCTACAATTCCAATTTCTAGCATACGATCAAGTTCTTTTTCTAAGGCAGTCTGTTTACCAGGACTGAGACGGTAGTATTTTTGTTTTATGGGAACACAGTCTCCAGTGTTTATTACATGTTTAATCAAGTGTGTCTTCCCAAGACCGACTTTATCAGTATTTATTTTATCAAAAGAAAGTTTAATGGCATCTAATTGAGTTTTCTGCTGTACAGATAAAGAGTCAAAATCATTTAAACCAGATTCCAATGGAACGGCTGACATACTAGCTACGTTTTCATCAGTGGTCAAACTAGAAATAATTTCAGGAGCCAATTTGAAAGCCTTCCAAAAGTTCAAGCCAAATATAATAGAAGTAGTTATTTTAGGTTGAATATTGAAATGAATGATTTGAATAGTACCCTTATAGTTAACTGGTAATGACATATATTCAGTGCACAGGAGTTCTTGACCATTAGCTACGCGAAGTTTTACCGGCTTAGCATATGAAAAAGTAGGTATACCGACAGCAGTAAATATCAAATGGCTGTCTATTCCCAATATGGAACAACTTGCACCACAATCTAGTAAACCTTTAACCTTTAAGTCAAGAATATCCACGGCGATATAAAGTCTAGTATCTCCCTGTGGAGGTTCAAAATACGTTGTCTTTTCTACGCGAGAGGGAGTAGAGTGTAAATTAGATGATTTATTAGAAAAGACAAGACTTTTTAGTTTTTTGAATGAGTACTACATTTAGGACATTCAGGAGTGCGCACGCCTTTCTCACCACACCTGAAGCAAACAATCTCCCTTGACTTTCTACAAGCATTAGTTAAATGATTAGTCACACCGCAACGAAAGCATGGCGGCCGAGAAGTAGATTGATTAACAGCAGCTACATAAGTCTTAGAGTTCGGAGATGAGCAAGATAGCTTAGCGTTATCCCGTAAGTAGGGTTTAGGCATAGGAGAAAAACCTGTAGAAGTAGAGGGATTAACAGGTCTAGCTGTATTAGGTTCGCGAAATTGACTAGCCCTTACTTGTGCCAGTTCAAGACGTTTGCATAAGGATTTTAACTGCTTTATAGAAGTTATGTCATGTAAGGCTAGTTCCTTGCTATATTCAGGACGTATGTTACGACTTATAATGTCAAGTTTTTCGGCTTCGGGTATGTCTTTACCTAAACGCTCAAACATACCAAGCACTATTGAAACAAAGAACACTATAGTTTCATTTTTAGCCTGAGTCCTTGCACGAATTTCCTGTAAAAGTTGATTGTTTAAATCCGGAATGTCAAAATCCTCTTTAAGAGCTTTTACCACTTCACGATACGAAAATAGTTCAGCACGATTAGATCTGAACCACGATAACGCAGGTCCATCTAAAATCTCGGGAAACCCGTGGAAAATCCGGTTTTCAGGAATGTTTCTGGCAACACGAAGTTCTTCTAAACGCGTCAGAAAAATACGAGGACAAGTATCGCCTCTATATTTTAAATTAAGTGAGTTAATGTTACAGCTTTGTTCAGTTTTGTAAACAATTTCCCTGACGACCTTAGCCGATTCATCAGACAGGCTTCCATCACTATCTGAGCTAGAATGTACAGTATTGCTGTTCTTTAAACGATCTAGTATAGTTGTCAACATAGCTATAAGCAATTGTGCCTCTTCAACTTCAGCAGGCAAGCGAGAGAGACGACAAAGAAGGTATTTGCACCGAGAGTTTAATCTATCAGTAGCAGCACTAGAAAGTTCCTCTTGAAGCTCTACTTCAATTTCTTCAGCTTTACGCTGGCAAATTTCAAGTTCAGTAGAAGTACTGACTTCTTCCAAAGAATCAAATTTTAAACTACCTCTACGAGCTAATTGTGCTGTTTGTTTTAACACCTTTTGCAAGCTAGTACGACGAGAAAGAGGATTAACTGAAAGCTTCCGAATAGTAAGTTCGTGTGCTATTTCATCTTTGTGTAAGTGTGTAATTTTACAACCAGCTTTAAGAAAATCCATGTTTAAAGTTTAAAGTAAAATCTGAAATCAGTAGTTACCAAAGAAACCAAAACTCAAAGGAAGTATTAAAAGTGTCGTAAGTATAGTTCCAAAAGTGTGTACACAAAATTAAGTATAAAGTTTTTCTCAGCAACCACTAGAAAAAAAAATAAAAATAAAAATGTAGGTCATAAAACACCAATAAGTTTGCGTCCAGTTTAAGGTTTGTGTTACAACACAGTTTAATAAAGTTCAGTTTTATAAAAAAGGTTAACTGTATTAAAGTACAGTTAAAAGTTTATAAAGTTAAAAGTAACTGTAACAAGGTACAGGTTAAGTCAGATGAAACTGTGAGAAAGCACAGTTTAAGCAAGTATAAGTTTCAGTAAGTATAAGTTTAAGTATAAGTTCGAGTAAGTATACTATAAGTTTAGGTATAAGTTTCCGTTTTTAAGATTTAAATTATTGTTTAAATCTAAGTTACACAATAAATTGCGTTATAGAAAACTTAAGATCTATTATTACACAAAATCCACACATTCAAAACCTTATCCGCTTAGGTCGTAAGTAAGTATTTAGTATGTAGTTACCATATAATTAACAAGAATTGACAGTTGTCAACTTAAGATTAAAATATTTAAATGTATTCATTCAATCACATCATTCTCCGGGCCCCACGTTGGGCGCCACTGAAATGTTCCGTAGTAGGAATATTAAGAAATATATTAAGTAGTGCTCGGCTAAAAGGAAAGAGACTAGTTTACAGGGTGTAGGTCGGCTTATTCCCAGAGCAATAAAAGTATCGAATTTATTTATCTAGGCGCCAGATACTTTCATCGACAAACGAATGATGTGGTTGAAATGAAATACATATTACATTTAGTAACAACAGCTTTATTTTAAAAGTCCCCCACTAATTTACAAGATTACTGTAGTTCTTATATTAATACATATACACTTTGTGTTAATATCCCTCAACTCCTATCAAAATACAGTGTAGTTAGGCAATTCTAGATTTTTACACAAGTATTTGAAGGTCAGCTTCCAGAAAGTAAAACTACCCTTCCTATTTTTTAACAGTAAAAGTCAGTAATATTTAACAGCTATTAGGTGAAGCAGAAAGGCTAATTCACTCCATTTAAATGTAATAATTAAAAGTGCTAGCAGATTATCAGTATATAAAGAATGCTTTTAGAAGTGAAATTATTACAGGCAGTGATACTAGGTAAAAGTCATCGAACAAGCTTATATATGGTTTTCTTGAGAAATAACTGGGTAGGCACATATAGTGAAACAGAGCGACCCTAGTGTAAATTAGCTAAAATCACAGTGAACGCTTTAAAATTATAAATTGTTCTGCCTTACTTGTAATGAGTTCCATATGAAGTTACCATACGAACAGTAGTGGTTCCGAGATGAAGATAATATTAAGTTATTGGAAGCCGGATCAAACCCAGGCCGTTCCACACTCAAACCGCTTTACACTCGCGAAGAGTACATTTGGTAGGACATTCTAAACTCGAGGAAAGTAAATTCTACAATCAGACCGCTCTAAACTTAGACGACTCTAAACTCAGACCGCTCTAAACTCGGACCGCTCTAAACTCCCCTGTGAACAAGAGATTCACAGTATTAGAGTTCAGCATGAAGAAAGTGAAAGTGACGGTGAGTTCAAATGTAGAAAAAAATATGGAAACTTACCCGTAATTGGGGGTTTAGACAGCAAGATGCGGAGCGGCAGCGTATTACGGCATTAGTAAACCGGGTAGGACATTAAAGTTGATTTGTGTTGATTGGTGCTAAAAAATCACAACACAATTTAGAAAAAAAAATCAAACTAAACTAAACATTGAGGCTGTATAGCTCATTGGCGAAGAAACACCAAGGTATGCTTACCGGTGGATGAATGTGTGGGAAGCGTCGTCTTAAGTCTTAACTAATTAAATTAATGATTCTAAGTTCAAACAAGGTTGGTGCGGAGCACTGAAAAGAAACACTTCGGTTAGCGCGGAAACGTAAGATCAACAGAAATTAAGCAACGGCGAAGGTTCTTACCCATCCTGGCATTTAATAAGACCGAAAGGATGTTAATCGGCGTTCACATATTGGGACCGTGACCGTGAAGTGAATAACCTTAGGAAGTCATCGAACTTGCCTGATCATGGCGCGTTCGAAACACTATCTCCGTCACATAGGACAGGGAAAGTCAAGTGAAAAGATGAAATTAAAATTAATTTAATTCCATAAGAAGATCTTATAAGAGGACCTTATTCAACGAAAAGACGAAACCACTCCTTTTCCTCAATTTAGGGAATACTAGTATGTATTAAGATTAATTTTCCACATAAACAAACCACACTCGATGACAGGCCTATGTAAATAGACGAAGTATTGGAACGTGTTTTGTTTATGCTAAATATGACAAGAGATGAATTTATTATTAAAATTTAATACCTTTTAGGGTGTAACAATGTCTAGTTAGACTGGAGAGGACTATACTTTTGTCTATTATAAGCTTTTCGTAGTTAAAATACTAAATTTTAATTATTTAATGCCGAGAAACTACACGGATACAAGGTTGTGCAGCAGGAACGAAACGCACCGTAGCTGTCAGTGTCACAATGCCAAACAAACAATCAATTATAGATCGAATTGGGTCAACAGTTTCTCCATTCGAACTAATATTAAGTTTTACTAAGAAACTAAGTTACTTAAAAGATATATGTGTGTAAATACTGAAAGAACAAGTATGGAAACATAAGTATTAAGGCTGATATTGTCCGTATGTCATTGGAAAAGACCAAATAATATGTATGAGATGTCTCCGTTAATGTTTTGCCGGAACTTATTATTCAAGAAACAAGGTGAGTGCTAGACATGTACACTGCCAAGTGTTACATAGTATAGATTATTTATCTTTATTTCTTTTTCTTTTCCTTTAATGGTGGCCACCAGGCTTGCGCCAATGTAAGTGATGAACGAAATTATTCGGTGTGGGCCGTAAGACCCCCCCTCCCCCCGTCGGCCAATGATAACCCACCATATAGACTATGAAATCATTGACCGATGCCCAGGGTGCACCGGCCCAAACACTGCTCTCCCCCCGGAGGAGTCCATAAGGGAACCGCAGCGCTTGGACACACGAGGAGGAAACCCGAAACGCACCCCTATCTTTATCTCGTATACGAATAACACACTAAAGTCCCATTTGACTACATTGTCACCTGCAGCGTTACTACGATATTGGAAGTCATAAATCACTCGCCGTGCAATAACGGGACATAACGCGTTCGAGCGAGTTGTTTTACAAATCTTTCGCCTGTTCTTTTCTAACACGTGTGTTTGAAGTGTGGTGTAAGGCATAAGCGACTAACGAATTCATACATTTGAAGACGAAAACAAGTTATTTTGATATTAAATTCTTAGGTACTAGACTCGTCAAAAAACAGAAGCAAAAAGCTTTATAAAAATGACACGTTGACAATATCAATGCAACAGCAATATTTTCTAAGCATAGTTAGAATGACTTGTTAAGTTCTCGATGGATATGTATATTTAATCAAGAATATTTTATATTTATTCTGTTACAAATTACTTGTTAGATGGACAGGCGTAATCTGTTTTTTTATGTGTTATGTACAATAAAGAGTCATTCATACATACATTCATATGTTGCATGCATGCAAGCAACATGGTGTTCGTGAAAGTTTAGATTATCGTTAACAACAATGCAGAACAAATTACCTGACATGCCATTCCCTCCTTGAATAGTCAAGTACAAAATGATGCTAGTATCTTTAGAGCCATGCCAAAGGGACTGTCGTTTATTGAATGTTTTTACCCTGAACTATATTTGTATTTGACGAAGGAATCTCGTTATACGTTATTTTTATTGGCAAATGCACCTTTTAGTTAGAGCGGTGATTACTTTCATACCTTGGTCAAGAATCTACTATTGCGTGAGTGCGATGAAGACATGTAGTAACACGTCCTTCGAAAATCTCGATAAAGTATGTTCTTATACATTTTTAATTTAATTAGATTTTTAACTTTTCTATTTTTTTTCTGTGATAACTTTGTTTCTTTTCCTAAATAAAAAAAGTTGTTTAATTAATTAGGACCTAGTCCTTAAGTGTAGTTCATCAAAGTTGTAAGAATGTTCTTATACTATATGTTATCTAATGTTACCCGGTCAGGTACAGAAGTTCGCCCTAGGGGATTTTCGAGTGAAACAAGAATAAAATTTTAACAATAGGTTTTTATTTAAATAAAAGCTCCCTAGGACGACTAGAGACTCTAGGTCGTAAGTTCGTAATTCTTGTGCCTAATTCCTAACTTGAGTCAATTAACGTGATCGCTCGCACTCCCCTGGCCGTGACCCGACGTGTAGTAGCGTAGGCTTGAGGTTCGGCAGGTCTTCGTAGGCTGCAGGGCGTAGAAGGCTCGGCAAGGGTACGGTTGTCCAAGTAACCGGCTGGTAGCAGCTCGGTCAGGGTACAGTGTCCAAGTAACCGGCAAGAGGTGCCCTGCAGGTGGCTCGAGGATATGCGAAGCTTGGGGGACGTGCGCCCGTAGGTAGTTAAGTAGTCCGAAGGTAATTGGGTAGCCCGTAGGTAGATGGGTAGCCCGTAGGAAGTTTGGTAACCCGTAGGAAGTTTGGTAGCCCGTAGGAAGTTGCCCTGTAAAGATTTAGTGCTTTACAGGCTGGCCACTAGCGGGAACTGATGCCATACTGAAGCTCGAGGAGACGAGAGTCCAACCAGGGAGCTAGAGCTCGCCAAGTTGTGGTGTGGCATCAGTTCGAAAGGTTTACAGGTGGCAAGGTAAGGAAGAAAAGCTAAGTTACATTTAGAAAGAAAGAAATAGTGAAGTTAAAGCTCAGTGACGGTTACGGTTTGAAAATACAATGTGCGACCGTTGAGCAAGTAGATTTAAATTAATAATTATTACAAAGACTTAGAAATTTACAGAAAGAAGTTAAATTAACGGTCGCAGGATTTAAGTTAGAACAAATTAAGATAGAAATAAATTAAATACAATCTGAAAGAAACACATACACGAAAAATACAATTTTATAAGAACAATTTAGAACAGTTATTAGCAGAGAGAGAGCTTACCAGTTGGGCAGAGGTTTCACCTTTTAGAGGTGGTTGTAGTGATGTAGAAAATATGAGCTCTCTGAGAGCTGCAGGGGCTTTTATAGCCCAAAACCTAGGCAGCCCTTCCAAAGGAAAGGGGTTGTAACTAATTCAAACAAACCCCGCCCCTAACGATTCTAAATGTTGCCAGCGCTTATTTATACCGATTGGTAAAGTAAACGCTGGCTTTAGCAGCGCCCTCTAGTGTGGCTCGAAGTGATATAGCACAGCGTAACACTAATTAAGTTTACTATTCGCCATAAACGAAATATGTTTATATATCTGTCAGGATTAACCAATAAACCGTGATATAATATCATCAAATAGGTACACACATACTTACTTCCACTATAAAAACGAATTTCATATTTAACTTTTTAATTTCCCGCTCTCCGCTCATGACCTGCGCGCGCGCACGTGCGAGCGATAGATCACCGACACCTGTAATATTAACGCCGACCATCGTCGGCAGATGGCGCCACGCTACACGGAAACAAAAAGTATTTGTCAAAAACGTGTAGGCTCCTCTATTTACACCTTGTACGAGTTTCTGGATCATTTCATACGTATGTACAGTAGGGGAAATATATTCACGTACCACCTTAGAACCCTATCGCAAAGACGCGACGCGTTAAACGCCAGGCTATGTGATACAAATGTCATGCGTATGTCACTTCGACTAGGTTCTACGGTGGTACGTGTTTCAATTTCCTTGACTGTATGTAAATTCTTTATTGTATAAAAACCATGAATGACAAAAAGAGATACCGTGATGTACAAACGCGAACTTATCCCTAGTATGTATGTATGTAAGTTAGTCTTTCGGGTTTTTTCTATGGGCCTAAAGTGAATGGTTTTTTTTTATTATTATTTACCCTTTCCTACGTTACGTGTGAACGTTCGTTGAGACAGTTTTTGGAAAAAACATAATGATAGATAGAATAGATAGATAAAAAATAAGATGTAGCCAATAAATAAAAATACAAATTAAATACGGAACTGAAAGAAAGTTTTCCATAGAGTAAACTTGATTTAAAAAAAAATCGTGAAATGGTAAAGACGAAAAATTTTTTTTTATAAAACCTACTACCAACCAGAATTTTTTCTTTGTATCTGTATCTGTTGTATTTCAAGCTTCGTCTGTTTATCTCTTCAAATTCTACAACCCCCTGTTTAAAATTCGGGAAGTCAAACCTGTTAGGCTGACAATAAAGATAAATAAAATTACACATTGCCGTAACAACATCACCTCCCTCGCCGCACGTGAGTAATAAAGCACTGCATTAACACCTTTGAGAGAACCTCAAAGCGTCTTTGTACTGCGATGTAATCTCAACGCTGGTTAACTAGACTGAGGTGTCAGGAGAGTTGCTCTACTAAAATAGAAGTAAAAGTTTTTCAGAAAAAAACTTTAGTATAGTAACTAACCCCCTTATTCATAAAAAGTTAACAATCTTTTTAAGCTAACAAATGTTTTGTGCCTTTCATTCGAGGGTAAACGTCAAGATGACAGATAAAGACATAAAACATGTTAACTAACAAACGGTTACGAAGCGTTTATGAATAAGGGGGTAAATGTTTCAAATAAAACGAAGTATAGTCGACCAAGTAATTGCTTGTCCACTTTTGAACCTTACGTCTTTGGAATACGGTCGAAAAGTGGTTAAGCAATTTCTTGGTCGACTATACATTCAACCCTTGATACGATAAGGGAGCTGTTATAAATTTGAAAGTTTTGTCTGTCTTTGTAAAACCATATTGGGCCCAAATGTATAGATAGAAGTTTTTAAATCCTGTCGCGCTGAGCTTAAAATGTTATTTTCCGTACTTTTATTCGCTTAATGAAAGTTTCCTGAAATGTTCTGAATCGTGAGTATCCTGAGAAGCCTCCTGTAAATTACTATGGCATAATAGTAGAGAATCTTATGCAATTGGTGAGAATTAGGCAATTAACTAAGCTACTCAATAGAAAACTGTCAACTTGCACAACTCATTTTTGTGACTCCTGTAAATGAGATGTAGGTTAATCTTTCACGAGCAATAGTAACATCCTAATTATAATTAACTTTTAATAACAGGTCTGATTAGTACAGAAAATGTGAGCCTAAAAAGCACACCATCGCTCACTAGTTTTATAAGGTTAAATAGGTACCATGTTGAAAATAATGTCTATAAATTTTGCGGGTGGTAGGACCTTGTGCAAGGTCCGTCCGGATCACTACCACCATCTAGCCCGCTAATCCTGCAGCTAAGCAGCAGTGCTTGCACTGTTTTGTTTCGGGCGTGGAGAGCAAGACAGCCGGTGTATTACTGGCAGAAGAGGTATTCCATCTTAGCCCTCTGAGTTAGCAACGCATCTTCAATCTCTTTGGTGTTGCGGATGTCTATGATGGTGCGGTGATCACCTACTATCAGGTGATTCACTTGCTTGTTTGCCTTCCTATTTCATAAAACAAATTATATGTAAAGTAGAGCACCTCCCATTGCCGAGCTCTTTTCAATGCTACTTACCACAATGGAACTCCTTTTTCGGTCCTTTGTGGGCTCCCCATGATTAACTTTGATCTCGCGAGGTAGGTAACCGTCTGATACGACTAATGGATTGTGGAAAGCTACCTGAAAGATGTTTTTAGTAGAGAAATGTAGCGTAAAGGGGAGAACTGTTTCTATTTTCTTTAGTTATTTGGATTGGGGTTCCTTGTTTGAATCTGTGATATAAAATAGTGGTTTAAAGTTTAACTTTTTTTCGTTTAACATAGTCTGTTTGTCTGTTGTAAATGTAACGTTAAGTGAGAAGAGATTGGTTAAATTTTTTAAAACCGACTAACTTGGTTCCTGTTAAGATTGATTTCCATTCGTATCATTATAATTATTTAGAAGATAAATCCTTAATTATTTTGAGACTATTCAACCTTGGCAGAGGGTAAATTACCATTAATAGAAAGATATTCATACTGCTACTTAATATAGAAGTAAATAATTAACCCAAAGATTATCAATGACTTAGCAGGCTCCAGCAAACTAATTACTTAGTAGTATTTATTAATGACAATAAACAAATGCATACACTGAGAGGGCTTTCAATGTCTGTATTTAAATACTTTTTGTCTAGAGGAAAAAAATTGGGTATTACGTAGTTTCCTTTCCTGAAATCTGTAAATTTTGGCTGCCTATTCGGGTATTGCGGACTTCCGTAATTGGCAACAGTGCTAGGCACATCTCTAGACTACCCTGTGAAAAAGGAAGACCTGGTGATCCAATAAAAACAGGTGTGCTAAAATCAATAACATTTATTTAGCTAGCATCAGTCCGTATCTTGCTTGGTCAGTTTTTAAGCGGCAACTTTGGGGATGTGGGCGCCCTCGGGATGGAAGCCGTTCTCGTCAGCAGTGTATGTAACGGTGTAGATGACGCCATCGGGGCCGGGGTAGGAGTAGGAGCCTCGGACCACAAAGGCCTCGTTGTCGGTGCCGGCGTTTGTCAGCTGACCCTGCTCTTGCTGGGAGATGCCGTTTGAGGTCTCAGCGCTGGAAACAAGAAAACAAAAGACGTCAAAATTTGCATGAAAGAACTTGTCGAATGTGAGTAGCTCAGGTCCGGCTTTAGCTGGCTTAGTTTTGCGGATAATGTAATAATATTGCATGACAACCATCACCAGGTTTGGTCATGTACCATATTCGAAGAAATAAATGACTATTAGACTATTCTTTTCTATCTATTGATAGAGACCACGGCACACCTATGGAAGGTATGTAATTTCAAGCCATGATTTGTATCGAAACCCCCGTGGGTGATGCATACTACTAGCATGCAACAAAACGCCGGAGACAAAAGCAACACAACTACACAAACATTATGAGCGTTTGCTCATATCCATTGGCTACACAAATCACGATGCTAAGCCACTCCATGCGCTCTATTGAAGGGAAAATAAGAAAAGGAGAGAAACTGAGAATGGAAAAGAAGTAATCGTATAGTCGTTCTGCGGCATAACATGACAGGAGTAGCTTTAATGTATCACTCCTTGCGTCTCTGTAAGGCTGTTTTTCCACCAGAGATGTGCGAGGATGCGTAGCGAGGGATGTGTTTGTAAAAACCAATGGAATCGCTTCATTTACCTCGCCTCGCGCAGCTCTGGTGGAAACGGTTCATTGGTTCATTACAAACACATCCCTCGCTACGCATCCTCGCACATCTCTTTTGGAAAAGCAGCCTTAAATTATGTCATAGGAAAGAGGCACACAGAGGTAGACTCAGGTCAGATCAGGCCACTGGAGGAGGAATTGTACTTACGCAACATTGTAGCCCTCGACGCCGATGTTGTTGTTTTCGTATTTTAGGGTTTCGGCTAGTTTTGGGTCACCGTTGTAGGCGGGAGGGGCGGCTACGGCGGCTGCGACGCACAGGGCAAATACGATGAACTAGAACAAGATAAATTTAAATAAAAACGCGGCACTTAATTTTAAGGCAAACAAGCAAGTGGGTCATCTGATGGTAAGTGTACACCACCGCCTATAGACACCCGCAACATCGAAGAGATTGTAGATGTGTTGCCAACCCAGAGGGCTAAGATGGAATACCTCTTGTGCCAGTAATTACACCGGCTGTCTTGCCCTTCACGCCGGAACATAACAGTGCAAGCACTGCTGCTTGGCGGCAGGATTAGCGATCAAGATGGTGGTAGCGATCCGGACGGACCTTGCACAAGGTCCTACCACCCGCGTAATAAATAAATATCCTGCGATAATAATTCCACTATTGAACTAAATAAAACTATATGACATATTTAAAACGTTTTTGGGAGTTTGACGCGATAAAAGTATATTGTAGATTTACCTCGACGTTTCGGCCATGTTTCAATGGCCGTGGTCACGAGTAGACTGGATCTCTAAATCAACAATACACTTTTATCGCGTTAAAGTCCCGAAAACGTCATAAATGTGTGTGAAAATCGCGAAAGTTTAAAACAATTTAAACTATATGACGTTGGGGCATAATAAATTTGGTTAACACGCGGCACGGAATACTGAGGTTACAGGTTCAAGTTTAAGTAGACGCCTTAGATTTTCTTTGCGTTGTTATTGTAGGTATATCATTTTAAACTAATAATCTAAATGTTCAAAACATAAAGCTATAGAAAAAAATCGGTTACAAAAAATAGTAAAGACGTCAGTTTTAATTATAAGACTGTTACAATAAGTACAACCATGTAATTGACCGCAAGTAGCAGTGCTTGCACTGTTGTGTTCCGGCGTGGAGAGCAAGACAGCCGGTGTAATTACTGGCACAAGAGGTATTCCATCTTAACCCTCTGGGTTGGCAACGCATCTGCACTCTCATTGTTGTTGCAGGTGTCTATAGGCGGTGGTGATCACTTACCATCAGGTGACCCACCTGCTTGTTTGCCTTCCTATGTTGTATAAAAAAAAATTAATAGTTTTAAAAAAATCTCTTAGTATTGACGTCGTGTCATTTGTCTGTTGCTCCTCGCTGTATGCCCGTTTGTCGTTTATTATACCTTCATTTTTGCAATAGTTTTCTTATCTCTTTAAAATTCACAAATAAAATGATTACTGGTTTATACTAGTAGGTTATGGGCCCAATGCAAAAAAAAACTAAAGTATTTTCTAAAATTAATTTAATTAGTGTTACTATAATTAAGTTGCTTTTAAATCCGATATGATTTGCTTGTGATACGATCTAATAAGACCTTATGACCTATTGGTGCGCCCACGCAGCTGACGGGTTCGAACGCGTGACCGAGCGACCTTCTGAATTAATTGTGACCGGTGATATATTTGACATTTTCAATAAAAATTAGAATAAAATTAATAATACATTATGTAAGATTAATCTGTTTTTCTAGCGATGACAGTTTATTTTATAAATTAAAATTTTAAAATAGTTTGTGCTCTTATTAACATAATTAAATATGTTTTACATACTTTTATTTAATGTGCCGGATTTCTGTTAGTTTGTTTATCATTTTCAAGCAAAATCTTGCATGAAAATTGAGAACCAGTTTCAGCGATGGGTATGACTAGAAATAATTAATCATTTATAGACACAAATAGTATTTAGTCCT
Organism: Ditula angustiorana; assembly: GCA_963691745.1. NCBI lineage: Eukaryota > Metazoa > Arthropoda > Insecta > Lepidoptera > Tortricidae > Ditula > Ditula angustiorana. Next base: position 813,292 of record OY829479.1, read on the forward strand.
AGTTGATAGATTTTCTTTGTGTTGTCATAACATTGCATTTTAACAAAAAGTATGTTCAAATAATTGTTTCTTTTTCCAAAACCTTATTTCCTAACAGCAGCCTAAAATTTACCGAATCGCAACCTAAGAACATATACAAATAAAAAAACTACCTTTAATAGGTTCTGCCCAGATCCGATACGGTTAAGCCTTTTAACCTGACTGGGTCTTTTAGACTGTCAATTAATGTCATGTAAGGCTTGACTGTAAGTGTTAATTTATGACATTAACAAATAAATAATAAAAATAATAAATAGGAGAAAAAACTAGGTAAATTAACCGGAAGCATTGTGAGCTGATAAGACCATAGTATTATGTTTGGGTCGGGACCATAGCTCGGTACCATAGGTCAGCGGTGATGAATGTCACTCGTTGCCACACGCGGCACTAATTGATCAATATTGATATACTACAGATAATATTGGCTTAGTGAAGTGAATGGCTTTATTTTGAACAAATAATTACGCAAAGAAACAGTGTGATGAGAATTTTAAATTCTACTTACCAATTTTTTTTAAGATCTTAATTCTACAGCTTCATTTTATTTTGATTTAGATTAGTACAAATAGTGAGGTGTTAAAAATAACATTGTAATTATTTTGACAGACATAGACGGACAACGAAGTGATCTTATAAGGGTTCCGTTTTCCCTTTCAAGGTACGCAACCCTATTTTTTTTATTAATGTTGAACTTATCCCTTTAAGGGATACTATTAGCGACCCGCCCCGGCTTCGACCGGGGGCAACATTACAAAGTAATATCATAGGTCACTATAGAACCTTTTCATACTAAACGTCAAACTGACTTCTCAATAACTACATAATATTCCAGCGATGACACATTGCGACAACGTTCTAGTGGCCTATGAATCAAATTGGTTAACTATACATTAAAACCTTCCCTAAAAAAACTCTGATAAGTGAAAATTGTATCAAAATCCGTTGTGTGGTTTAGGAGGTATGAGAACAGAGAGTAACAGATAGCGACTCTACTTTATTTTATGTAAAGATAACAATAAAGTTCAATAGAAAGAATAAGGAGTCTGAAATGGAAATGGGCTGGACATGTCTGTAGACTACATGATAATAGATGGACAACGAAAGTCATAGAATGGTTACCACGAAATGGGAAAAGGAAAAGAGGTCGGCCAAAGAACAGGTGGGAGGATATATTCAGACAGCGTTGTGGAGCAATATGGTTGAGAGTTGCCAAAGATAGAAATACATGGAGGGAACTTGGGGAGGCCTACGCCAAAGAGGCGACTTCCATAACAGACTAAATTAGTATTAAGAACAAAATTATGTAACCAAATTATGGTAGAATAAAGGCTTTTTATTTTATTATATTATTTTATAACAATAAAGTTCAGAGGTGTAATTTTTTAATCTCACCAGCTGACTAAAGCTTACCGAAAGGGCCGAAACTCTACGAAAACCGATTACTTTGGTGACCTTTAGTCACCCGGTGAGATTCGAAAATCGCACTCCTAGGGTGCAACTTTTGAATCCCACTAGGTGACTAGAGCTCACTAAAATGGCCGAATCTCTATGAAAAATGGCCATTTTGGTGAGCTTTAGCCACCTGGTGGGATTCAAATGCTATTTATGAATCTCACCAGGACTAAAGCTCACCAAAATGGCCGCATTTCTATGAAAAACGGCCATATTGGCGAGCTTTAGTCACCCGGTGAGATTAACAAATCGCACTCCAGGTCATTTAAAACAAGGTATGAGCCGGGCAATAAATTATGTCTAGTTATAACATTACTGTTTCCATCATAAAGCAGCTTCGTCTAATTATAATTATAAACTAATTACTTCACACTATACCACAATTTCTTAAGCACTCGTGGACATGAGAAATGACCTATGTCGTAAGAAATTATTACTTACGGATTTCATTTTGAGGTGGGTTGGTGTCTGAGGACGTTCGTACACTGTGGTAGGTATTTAATATTCGCACATTTATATACTTGTCCACTGTCCACTTTGCATATAATTTGGTTATTTAAATGTTAGATCCTTATTAATAAGTCTAGGTGTCTTCTTTTCTTTTAATCAAATATCAAGTCGAAAATGCGAATGGAGGCCATATTGAATGCTGATGAGAATGACTTGACAGCACTAATACTTTAGGTTTAGTGAATTAGGATATTTAAACAAAGGTTGTTGATTTTTGTGAAGTTTTTAACGGTGTTTATTTTTACCTAAATTCATGATTTCTAATATAAGGAATGGGAGTCGAGGTTTGAACACAATGTTACAAACTTCATTTCAGAAACGGATTATTTTGTAAAATGTTTTTTTCTGAAACTGTAAACCATTCAGGATTAATTTCAGGACGATTGTTCTGAAATAAATCCTGTGTAGAACCCTTTAGGTTAAATTTTGTATTATTAAAATCCAAAATATTGACAGTTTCAATAATTTTGACTGTTTGTGAAATGATGACCTTTAAAAGTTTGAACCCACTCCACCATGCTTAAGAGACAGTAGTTCTAACCGTTCAGATACCAAAACTTCAACGCTAAGTATGTTAAAATAATTCATATTCATTATAAAAATCGAAAATGGTTATAATCTCAAACTGAAATTTAAAAAAAATCCATCTCAATTCTTTAATTAAGTCCTCTCTCCCTAAATGCCATGACGCCGGATGACTTTGTGATATTTTTTCGTACTTGCAGTTTTTTTTTACTTTTGCCATCGAATATAATCTACAAGACAAGAAAACTAAGGTAACGATCTCAGTCTCTAACAGTGACCTAATTATTAACGAGAAGATACGGCAGCATACGATTAAAAACGAGAGACGATTATATCAACTACTGATACAAACAATGTCCTACGCGTGTCGAGCACTGGTACAATCGAAGACACATAAGTCACCATTAAAGAGGGAACTGCGAAAAATTGACATTTTCCGCAACGAAGGCACATTTGCACTATGAAGTTGATACATATATCTATCCCTTTCGAACAAAGACAATTTCTCTCAGCTCCCGCTTTAATGGTCGGTTAAGTTTGCTGCTGTTTGTATTATCGACCAAAAAATTGCTTGACCACTTTTCAACCGTAATACAAAGGGATAAGGTTCAAAAGTGGTCAAGCAAATACTTGGTCGACTATAGAGCAATACGGCTTCCTTATTTCTTTTCAAAATTGTAAGCTTCCGTGGAAGAGCTATCTGTCTCCCACACAAAGTATGTAGAAGCTCAAGTACCTAAAGCCTTGAAAATGTCAGGGTTTTTCTGAATCCTGTTTAGTATAATTAATTTATGAACCTACTTTGTCTTTTAATTCATGATGTCACCTTCCCAGCGACTCTTTTGACATCGCTAAACTATAAATAAAGGTGTAAAGTCTCGTCTATACTTATGAAAAAAAATCGGAGTAATAAAAAGGAATTTTTATTTTTAGAAGTAATAAAACTACAAAAGACATGAAAATTTTAAAAATTGACTCATTCGACTTTGAAAGCTTACCTTATCTTCCAGTTTTGTGTATTTCTTAACCTTTTCATTCTAAAAACAATTGTCTTTATAGTTACGGTATGTCCGTCTGTCTATTTACCACACTTACTTTTTCTTAAAAAGAAAACTATAATCTTAAACAAGCTTGATTTTTTTTGTTGTTCCAATTAAAAATTCAATTGTTTATTTTGTAATCTGGCCTCAAATGAGCTCTTTTACATTAAATAAAATTAGATTAACAAAAAAATTTACACAGAAATATGTTCCAAAAAAAAGAAGAACATTACCTAATTACAACTAGAACCTAATTACAACTAGATATGCTAAAGGCCTAAAAGCATTTTTGTAATCTAAGAATTAATTCACACTGCAATAAGCTTACTGCAACCTAGTGACTGAAGTGAAACTTAGGGTCTTAAACTGAGCTCAAATTCCAGTCTAATACTAACATACTCGTAGTAGAATAGAATACCTAGTTATTCATTATAACAAACATGTTATACGAACATAAAAAATCAGACTTATACAACTCCATTATTCTTAAATTTTTACAATAATACTAATAATGTATTATTACGTTTTTATAAAATTATTGTAAAAATATATCCTAAGATTTTAAATAAATATACATGAATAGTAATAGATAGTCTATAACTAAGTACTAGAAATAGTGTCTGCGGCACAAGTTGTGACCATGGGAGAGCGCTCAGTGTTTTCTATGCGCTCGCGCTCCATGTAGTCTCCTACCGCAGCTGCACAGCGCTGATTTTCAATTCGGCCCAATTCTCAGTTCGGCTTAACAAATTTGCGAATATAATGTAAAAAACCGGCCAAGTGCGAGTCGGAGTCGCGCACGAAGGGTTCCGTGCCATTATCTATAGTTAATGTTTATTTTATTCTTGTTTTTTTAGTATTTGTTGCTGTAGCGGCAACAGAAATACATCATCTGTGAAAATTTCAACTTCCTAACTATCACGGTTCATGAGATACAGCATGGTGACAGACGGGCAGACGGACGGACAGACAGCGGAGTCTTAGTAATAGGGTTCCGTTTTACCCTTTGGGTACGGAACCCTAAAAAGCTACGGTATTGTATTATTATTTATTAGTATGCTACAGAACCCCATACTTAGCATGGCCCGACATGCTCTTGGCAGTTTTTTATGTAACCTGTGCCTTAGCCTGTCACCTGCGCCAGCGCTGGCATTCGATCATGCTCCCTGACCGGCCTTGGCATTCGCGAGGCATTAGCAAGCGGTCGCTATGAGCTGCGCGGGAGTATTCTGAAGTTTGCTTTTTAGTGAGCATCCTTGTTTTGTTAATATAGCAAAGGAAGGCAAACAAGCAAGTGGGTCACCTGATGGTAAGTAAGCCCTTACCTGCTTAGGTATTTACTTAATACCTAAAACAAAACATTAAGCCCATTATTCGTTTGTTTTCTTATGTGATCTACAATCAAAATCAAAAGAGAGTATTTGTTTTTTGCTGAGTAAAAAAACCTCCTTTGAAGAGTCGTAGAAGAATAAATGAAGCTCTTTACCTTTAAGTTCAGAATAAGATTTTATTGTTGTGGTTTTTTTTATTTAGAATTTGAATAAAATTAATGAATTGAAATGAAATGAAGCTCTTACGTTATAATAAAATGCGCTATATTTAAAAGTCGATTAAGCTACCAGAATAAGGCCGTCGATTTTATTCTCCCATCCACACTTGGGGTCAATCCTAAGTTGTATCACAGAACAGCGCAACAATTACGACAGATAATTCACTGCTAACTACCATTTTGGCCAAATGGTGAATGCCTCAACCTCGCAATACCCGAATTTTTCAATAATACGGAATGCCAACCCGGTTTTTTTCTTTAAGGAAAGCTGGTTCTAACCGGTTATTTCTTGTAGAAAGTAATCGTGAAAAATTAGGTTATTTTCTTTAAGAAATAACCGGTTTGAACCGGTTTTCCTATCCAATAACAAACAATCTAGTGCTAAGGAGACGGGAATATTAAAATTTTTGCAATAATTATATTGTAGTGGCCAAATGATGTCCTGGATTAAAATAAAGAATATTTTATTATCGCGTATAAGTGATAAGAAATAAATATCATGCAGGCGAAGCCGCGGGTACAACCTTGTTGGTCATAAAAGTCGGGTTGCAAAGGGCACACAGACACAAAAAGACAAAAATTCAGTAATCATGTCTCTTTTTAATTAATTACATACTATCCAGATTTTCGTTGTACTCGTATAAGACTTTGAAAAGTTAAACCGCTGTGAATAAAAAAAAATAGTAAAAATATTCCAAACCTCATCTAGGTATGACGTTTATAAATCTCGAAAGATTGATGCGTGTAAAAAAAATAGTATACTGTTTCTTTTTAATCCTTTGAAAATTAATGCACAATTAATTAATAAAACCAAGCATATTAACAGAATTTTTATTTAAAAAAAGAAACAATGTATCCGGATATAGTTTTTTAGTATTATACAGCATAATACTAAAAAATAATGCATAATTTATGTATAATTTTATTGACCTAGAATTTGCCAAATAACTCCTAAGGTCAATGTTTGTTGCTCAACTTATACCGGCATGGTTCATTCACAGAAATATGACTTGAGAACAGAAAGCCTCAAAACATAATTGACAACAAACTCACATATTTATAACTGAAAATTTTGTTACTTTCGTGCTTTCATGTGCAATATTTAAGTTATTAATAACAAGGTAATTTTATTGTTTTAATATTTAATGGCCTGGATTCGGGACCTTTAGGCCAAAAAACCCCTTTTGTACACGAAATGTTGCCATTTTGACGGTCATGGCAGTTAGTAAATCAGTATAAATTTTGAGTCAGTGAAGAACCCTGTCGAAATGAGAATGGTGAGTGATCAAATCCGGAGACCAAGTAGAAGGGCGATCTGAAGGCTAGCAACGGATGTGCAGTCTTTAGAACTGGACGCTGATTGCATGCGGACTGCGCTTAACAGTTTTGATGCAGTTATGTTAACGGCATGACAGCAGTGATTGATTGCAGTTGAAATGCAGACAGTCTGTTTAGACTTTAAGTCCCAGAAACATAGCATACCATTAGAGACTAACAGTAATTAATTATATTTTCTAAGCATTTTTTTTTGTTGTCGTGACAAATAAAATTGCAAATATTTACTAATATTGTTTTAATGTTTATTTGGTAGAATTTAAGTAAGACATGCTACTAATAATACTTAGCATGCAAAGTGGTGCCGTTCTTTTAAGCTATGATGAGAAATATAATTGACACACCTTACTAACATTTGAACTGTCTGTTTGTACGTCACCTTTAGGGTCGATTTTTTAACCGTTATAAGATAAGATTTATATGTGGGACAACTTAACCAAATATTGCTGTTATCTGTTGAATAGTATATAGGTTATCTACCGGTTGAAAAATCGATCCTTTAGACAAGTGCCCCGGAGTCGTCTAGTAGCTAATATCTAGTAGGTACTCGATTTGAGTCTACTACTCATATGACAAATTGTGGCATATTATAGACCTATTCTGAATCTCTAATAACGTTTGTCGATCTTATTGTATATTTCTTATGTTGATCTTAAATTTAATGTAATTTTCAATAAAAATTGATTGAAACTATCAATTTTTATACATTTATGCCGTTTGGTTTGACTGTGAAAGACCGTATCTTTATCTTTTTGACGGCCGGATAGCCTAGTGGTTAGTGACCCTGACTATGAAGCTTAAGGGACCGGGTTCGATTCCCGGGAGGGGCAAATGTTTGTATGATGAATACGAATGTTTGTGCCCGATTCGTTGATATTAGGTGTTTTTATGTGTATTTCATCTTAATTGTAAACGTACGAAACCGGGGCGTGTTGGTAGTTATGAGATTATGACATAGTCTGAAACCTAGCATTATCACGGAGCTGACTACTTGCTCGCACAACATGATTGACGTGCCTTCCTCATACCGAGGCATCTGAGCTGGCCTACTGACCGTATCGTAAGACGGGCAACACAATGGGTATTACAATCACAGTATTTGCATGAAATTGAGACGGCATTTGAGATTACTAAATACCTAGCATAATAGAAGAGACATTAGGCGACAGTTACGTCATTAATTTTTGTGATTTCGAGTTCATGTATGTACGATCAGCATTAAATATATATACGTTACCAAGATGTCAAACATATATATATATACACCTTTACGCCATGAACATAACGCACGCTTAGTATTAAAGCGACCCAATTCTGAATTATACACGTCCAAAAATATCACTTTAACTAAAAGACTGATGCAAGAATCTTTAGGTCTAATGTTAAATATATTGGACAGTCTAGGTCTAAGTGTTTCGGCAAGTAAGTCGAAGTTTTGTGTTTTTAGTAGAGGTCGTAAAATTCAACGGGTGAGGCTTCAAATACGTGGACAGGAGTTGTGTCTTGAGGAGACAATTAAATATTTAGGGGTGTGGTTGGATCGATCTTTAAGGTGGGGTAAGCATATCGGTTATGTTTTTGAAAAAACTCAGAGATTTTTGAGTATTTTGAAAATGTTGGCTGGTGCTTCGTGGGGAGTTCATCCGAAGCATCTCCGTAGGCTGTATATTTCATTAATTCGCAGTAGGATGGATTACGCAAGTTGTTTATGTGATGTAGGGTAGCATTAAGTTAAGCTTGTATATTGACGGTAGTTTATACTTGTTGTTTCGTCTCGATTAAAGCACCGTACCAACTGACGTGTTTATTTGGAGCTCCCAGTTTTAGCCCTATATTACTCAGTGGCGACGAGTATTCACGTGTGCCAAGTGACTTTTAGAAGTTAAGTAATCTAGACGAGTGACTGAATTCATTGTAAGTAAGATGTCAATCGGCAAGATAGGTGAATTTAATATCCACACGGACAACTGGAACTTGTACGTAGAGCGAATTGAACAGTATTTTCTTTGCCAATAAGATCGATAGTGCATTGCAGGTGTCAACGTTCATAACGGTAATTGGTGCGGAATGTTATGAGTTACTAGTGAATTTATGTACACCGGACAAACCAAAAACAAAAACTTTTGCGGAATTAACAAAAATACTAGCAGATCATCTGCAACCCAAGCCGAGTATACTCGCTGAGCGGTATAAATTTCGCAACAAAAAACAAAATGTGGGTGAATCGATTAAGGACTATGTGGCAATCTTAAAAAAACTATCTACGTCGTGTGAGTTTGGAACGGCATTAGAAGACAATTTAAGAGATCAATTCGCGTGTGGTATTTATAGTGAGACAATTCGCCAAAGACTATTTTACGAAGGAAATCTAATATTCACAAAGGCAGTTACTATAGCAGTCAGTATGGAGGCGGCGGAAAAGGACGCGGCCGCGGTCATAGGGACTCGGGCCAGCGTCAGCGAGACCAACAGCGTAGAGGTGGAGTGCCAGGCGATGCAGTGGGGTGCGGGGCGCGGCGCGGCCGGTGGGCGCGCGCCGGCGCGCGCCGGGCCCAGCGCTGGGACAGGGCACCGCGGACGGCGCGTGGGCCGGCCGGCTCAAGGCGGCGGCGGCGCTTGGTTGACAGGGGAGCGTGTTCGGCAGCAGGAGAAGTGTCAAGCTTGCGGAGGCCTGCATAAGGCTACAGCGTGCCAATTTACGCGATATGTGTGCAGAGTGTGTAACAAGGTGGGGCATCTACGGCGAGTTTGCCCCAATTTATTGACGCAGCACAACATTGAAATAGACACGTGTAAGAACCAGATGGACATGGAGGAAGAAGACAGTGATGAGGTAATATTAAATATTAACAATATGAGTGCGAGTGACTGCCCACCTTTAAGAATAATTTTAAACATTAATGGTATCGAGGTCAATATGGAATGTGATACAGGCAGCGCTGTATCTTGTATAAGTTATCAGTTGTACCGCAGATTATTTAACCATTTGAAATTACAACCATGTAATTTAGCCTTACGGTATTATACCGGAGAACTTGTAAAACCCGTGGGGGTCGTACGGCCCCTGGTTAAATACAAAAACTTGGAGAAAAAGTTAGATTTGTACGTTATTAAAGATGGTAAAACGGTATTACTCGGCCGGCAGTGGTTAATGGAGCTTAATATTCAGTTACAAATTAATCGAAATAGCCCAGTAAATAACATTAATAGTGAGGAGTTTAACCTATCTGATTTTAGTTCCAGATTCTGTGATGTGTTCGCGGAGGGTCTCGGTCGATTTACCGGCGGCGCGGTGGGCATTCAACTGCGAGAGGGGGCGCGGCCGGTGTTCCTGCGCGCGCGCCCGCTGGCGTACGCGCTGCGCGAGCCGGTGGAGCGCGCGCTGGAGCAGCTGGTGCGCGACGGCGTGCTCACTCCCGTCGACCGCTCCGACTGGGCCACCCCCATCGTGCCCGTGGTAAAAAAAGATGGTAGTATACGGATCTGCGCTGACTATAAGCTGACGCTTAACAAGGTTATCATAATGGATCGATATCCACTGCCAAAGGTGGAAGACTTGCTGGCGCGTTTGCATGGCGGTAAACGTTTTAGTAAAATAGACTTATCGCAGGCTTACGCTCAATTTGAATTAGATGATTCGAGTAAATATACAGTCATTAATACGCACAAAGGATTGTTCAGATACAATCGGTTGGTGTACGGACTGTCGTCAAGCCCTGGCATCTTTCAGAGAAGGCTCGAACAACTGTTTGCGGATCTGCCCTATGTCGGAGTGTTTTTGGATGATGTTATTATTTCGGGGCGGGATTCGAAACAGCATATGGAAAACCTGAATAAGGTATTCACGCGCTTAAAAGCGTATGGACTTAGAGTGCGAAAAGATAAGTGTACGTTTTTCGCGAAAGCGGTAAATTACTTAGGTCACATTATAAGCGAAGAAGGAGTACATACTTGCCCCGACAAAGTTGCTGCCATAGTAAACACGCCAGCGCCCACGTCAGTCTCGGAGCTCAGGGCCTTTATCGGCATGGTGATGTACTATGGTAAATTCATAAAAAATGTGAGTTCTGTTATGACGCCACTGTACCAACTTCTTAAAGCAGGCGTATCGTTTGAGTGGGGGCCCGATTGTCAAAAAGCGTTTGAGACCATTAAGTGTAATTTAAGCTCGAGTGAAGTTCTTATGCATTACGCCCCCGAGCTACCCCTGGTGCTGACGACCGACGCGAGCGGGGTCGGGCTCGGAGCCGTCATATCCCAGCTGACAGCCGAGGGCGAGCGCCCGGTGGCGTACGCCTCGCGCACGCTCACCCGCGCGGAACAAGCCTACGCCCAGATTGACCGGGAAGCCTTAGCGATTATATATGGTACCCGTAAATTCCACCAATATTTGTACGGCCGTAAGTTCATGTTAAGAACTGATCATAAACCTCTAACTTACATTTTTGGAACCAAAGTCGGAATTCCAACAATGGCGGCGTCGCGAATACAACGCTGGGCGGTAATCTTGTCGGGCTACAACTATGACATAGAGTATGTCCCTTCAGAAAAAAATTGTGCGGATGCGTTGTCCAGGTTGCCACAAAGGCCGAACGTACGGGAACATGAAGGCAAGCAGGAAGTGACGTATCTCAATTTCGTAGAGGATTTTTTGCCAATTACGAATAGTGATGTTAAGATGGCGACACACAGAGACTTAGTTTTGAGCAGGGTACTTGCTTATACTCACTCGGGATGGCCGGCAACGTGTCCTAGCGAAGACCTTAAGCCTTACTTTGTAAGGCGGAATGAAATTTACGTGGACCGTGACTGCCTCATGTGGGGTCTAAAACAAAGTATTCTTAAACAATTGCACGTTAGCCACATGGGCATAGTCAAAACTAAAAGTTTAGCACGTAGCTACGTCTGGTGGCCTGGTATTGACGCAGATGTGGAAGGAATTTGTAAGTCCTGCGACACTTGTGCAGCGGAAGCAAAAGCGCCACCAAAAGCCCCACCCCAACCGTGGCCATATATTTCACAACCATGGAGTAGGTTACATTTAGACTTCCTTGGGCCGTTTCACGGTAAGACTTTTTTTGTTATGATCGATTTCAGTTCCAAATGGCTAGAAGTAGTGGAGATGGGGCGCACTAACGCAGCAACGGTTATCAAAGTATTGAGAGCCATTTTTGCGCGCTTTGGCCTACCGATAGAAGTGGTATCTGACCAGGGGCCACCATTTTCTAGCACAGAATTTAAAAGTTTCTTAGCTAACAATGGTATTCGTCAATGCTTTTCACCATGTTACCACCCATCTTCGAATGGGGCAGCAGAGAACGCCGTCAATTTGTGTAAGCGCGCCCTCAAGAAAGCCATGAGAGATGGGGTAGACACAGATACTGCCTTGCAGACTTACTTGCTAGCATACAGGAATAGCAAGCAAGCTACGACGGGCGAGAGTCCGGCCATGCTATTGCAGAAACGAAGTCTAAGATCGCGATTAGATTGGTTACGGAGTAATCTTTCGCGAGAGTGTCAAGTTTCGAAAGCGCAATATAAACAGGTGGAGGCTGCCGGCGGCGTACCGCGATCGTTGGCTGAAGGGGATGAGGTATGGGTAAGAAACCATACAGGTGCGGATAAATGGGTACAGGGGGAAGTTTTACAGAACGAAGGGTCCCGTAGATGTGTGGTAGTTAAGAAGGACGGTCGACTAATAAGTAGACATATAGATCAGGTTAAGCGCAGATCCAGTATATTGCACCCATCGGACGATCAAATAACCAATACCTCGGAGAATAGTCACGGCGACGGGAGCGAGAATGTCGTTAAAGCTGGATCGGGGGAGAAGGAAATGACGAATGCAGGCGTAGTCGCGGAAAATGACAGCGTAGATAACGACCGTAGAAAACAAGATTCTCCCCGTTTGTTTGGAAAGGATTCTCCACGTAGTGGAGCTCCTATTACAATGAATGCGGAGGGGTCGTATGAATCGATGAGGCCGCATACGTCATCACCAACTCCTCAGGCCGGGCGAGCCCCTAAGCACACGCCGCTGGAGATTGTTCGATCTCGTCCGAAACGGGAGATTCGGCCTCCTTGTCGTTTCGGATTTGAAGACAATCCTTAGAATAGTTAGAATGCATTGCTGAGACTGATGCGAGGACATGTTAATTTAAGACAGTTAAGACCTATTGATGTAAACCCTTAGGGTGGTTTAACATATTGTTTTATTAGGGTCGCATTATGTGGATGATTTAGTTGTTAGGTACGCAAGTAAAAAAATTACTGCTATCAGTGTAGAATTAATTACTTAAAAAGAAATTTATCTGTAATCACCTGTACTTAGCTATTAAGGGTGGAGGTGTGATGTAGGGTAGCATTAAGTTAAGCTTGTATATTGACGGTTGTTTATACTTGTTGTTTCGTCTCGATTAAAGCACCGTACCAACTGACGTGTTTATTTGGAGCTCCCAGTTTTAGCCCTATATTACTCAGTTTATATGACAGTGGTGCTAAAACTCATGTTTACAAACTAGAAAAGGTTCAAAATCAAGCTATGAGGGTGGTGGGAGGCTTTATTAGAACCACTCCTATTCATGTTATGGAGAGCGAGCTTTGTATATTACCACTGCATATTAGAAGGCAGTTTTTGGCTACAAAATTTTGTTTAAAAGCACTTTCCTGCACAAATAGTGTGACTGTTAATATGGTTCGTGAGTTAGAAGTTCAGTGTCGGGGAAGTTACTGGAATGAAAAGAAAAAACCGTTGTTGGGTGTGGTGAGCAATGAGGTTTCAGAGGAGCGTATTTTCTCTTCTTGCCCTTTATCTATGTTTTCATTAGGTGTGTGGGTATCAAAATTTGAGTTAGATAATGTTTTAATTTGTAGTTTGGAATGTATTTCTGGTGCAAAACGTACATATAATAGAGATATTCTTCACATGGACGTAATTTTAGAATTACAAGAGAAGTATTCGGGTTGGCTGAAAATATATACTGATGGTTCTAAGAGCGGTGATAAGATTGGGGCAGCGCTCTTTGACCCGTTAAACAATAAGAGTGCTAGTTTTAAAATTACGTCCGAAGTGTCCATAATGTCAGCAGAGCTATATGCAATCTCCGAGGCGTTGTCGTACGTGGAGACCTTGACCTCTCAAAATGTTGTAATCTTGACTGATAGTAAGAGTGCCATTCAGCATATAGCTCGGTCTACTTCTGGAAAAAGGTGCGTTTCATTAGCCTATAAAATCTTAGAGCAAATAGGTAATATTACGGCAAACGGGAGACTTTTAAGGTTGCAGTGGATTCCGTCTCATATTGGATTGTTCGGCAACGAGGAGGCTGACCGGCTTGCCGTGGCGGCTGCTTCGGAGGGATCTGAGGTTGACGTTGTGCCTGATTACTCCGAAGTGGTTGCACATTATAAAGGCAAGTTCCATTCTCGTTGGAAGGAGTACTTTGACAAGAGGTCCCGAGAAAAGGGTATCTGGTATAGGACCATTCAGTGTGAGCCTCCTCGTGGCCCTTGGTTTGATCATGTTAGTTTAAGCAGGGCTGAAATAGTCAGCGCACATAGGCTTCGTTCCGGACACGTTCCATTGAATAAATTCTTCTATTTGATGAGGAGGGTAAATTCGCCAAATTGCGAAGTTTGCGGAATTCCCGAAGATGTCTATCATTTGGTCATGGAGTGTGTCCGGACGAAGCCTATTAGGGACAGGTTGTTTGTGCAATTGGGGTTTGATTCCTTCAATGTGGGATCATTGCAAATGATTTTAGCTGAACCAACTAGCGATGCAGCTAGGTGTTTGTACAAATGTTTGATAAAATAGTTTTTTTTTTTTGTGTTGTGGATTTTTGATGTGTTTTTGTATATAATTGTATTGTTTTCTAATGGGGCTGACATGTTCAATTCTGATCAAAGCCCCTAAATAAATAAAGATTAAAAAAAAAAAAACTAAAAGACATAGGGTTTAATTTTGGGAAATGTCATGTTCAGAATTGAGTCTCTTTAATACTAAGCGTGCGATAAGGTCGATGTATACATATTTCGACGCTATGGCTGTTATATGAGCGGTTGGAGTCCCGCCAGACCGTCAATTTTAAGTCCTTTGTGGTGCCTGTGCCGACCGATCCTCAGTCGACCTTCATGAAGCAGAAATTCTGGCCGAAGGGAGTCGCTTTCCGTCGTTTTCGCGGACGGTTGCTGGACACCCCAAAACTAGGTCACACGTCGCCGAAGTAACGTGCTAATTTTAATGTTTTGTTTTTAATGTATATTAGTCTTTAAGGTATTTTTTCTATGAGCCTATGCAGCCTGAAATGAATGGTCCTATTCTATTCTATATATATATTTTTACAGCTGACTGTATGAGAGGCGTCTGAACAGCACTGTTATTCTCCTTGCGTATCAGTGTTGTACGGTGAGTTCACTGACATAAGTATCCCCTTTTCAATACAGCTAAACGTCGGGGGCATCGCCCTGTCTCGCTCACTCGAGCTAGAGCGCTAACAAGACAGGGCGCTGCCCTAGCGTCGAGCTAATTGCTGGTGTGCTTGGAGAATCACTCCCCAGTTCTGAGCCTAAAGCAGGGGGGTCCACTCCGCACTGTAGGTGCGCTCGCCGCATGACCTATGGCATAGGTTAATCGCAGTAGGTTGCCGGCTTGTCGCGCGCGCGCCCGCTTACTCTGTGTCGCGTGTTGAGATAGTAATTACAGTGAGCAGCCCAACCCTAGCGGTGCGCCAGGGCATTGCGGGTGGAAGGCGGGCGCGGGCGGCGCCTTCTTTTGACGCATGCCGCCTGGCGAAAGTTTATGAAATTATACGAACTTTTTGGGCCTGATCATAAAGTTGGAATTCGTTTAATGGTGGTCGAAAAAGAGAAGTTTCTGTACGTTAGTACTATTATTTATTCTGTGCCTGAAGGGCAATTTGCATGGAGCCAGTTCTAGCATGAAATTTGCATTATATTGTGGGTCACCGAGGTATGATGATGGTCCGTTTTCGCAAGAGTGCAACTAGGATTTACCTAATGTAAAAACCTCTTGTAAAATCATCTCTAAATGATTGGTTTAGAAGGAGTAGGCGGCCGAAGATATGAGGACAAAGTGGAAAGGACAACGACGTTGTTTTATACTATATGGATGTTTTAGACATTTTTAGGGTTCCGTACCTCAAAAGGAAAAACGGAACCCACTTTGTTGTCCGTCTGTCTCTCTGTCAAGACCATTTTTCTCAAGAACGCGTGGAGGTATTGAGTTGAAATTAATATCAAATACTCAAGTCTGTATTCCCTTAGAGGCGTGAAAAAATCAAACTTTTAAGTCAACGAAATCAAAAGATACGGTCGTTTATGCCACACGTTCCATACACTCGCAAGGCACTCAAATACCTATGGGGTACTTCGCGTTGACCTAGAACTATGAAATTTGGCAAGACGCCAGGTGTCACAGCACAAATGAAATCCGAAAACCGTCACACAAAAAAAATCGGCCATTTGTTTGACTAAACTTTCGGTGAAATAAAAATTGGTTGACACATCTGCCAAATGACTGATGGTTGTCGGTAATTAAGTGTTTATCGAGGTGCGAGTTATATTATTAACTCTACCTTTCAACACAGCACGTATTAAAGCACGTACATACAAATATCAGACAGAATGAGTTTCAAAATACGCTTTATTCATCGTTTATTGTCTTGACTTCTGTCCAACAACTGTCTCGGTGTAATACGTATGGTCATCTCCGAATAATTAGCATAACGAGCTCATGATTGTCGCCGACCGGCCGACTCAAATGTCAATTGCATCATCTTTTGGGTGCAGGCGCAAATGCGTCAAGTCTTCGGGCAGTTGGTGCCTTCTTTATGGTGAACTTGCGTAACTTGGTGACCATAGACCCTGGGGCAAAAAAATGGGACCCTATAGTCATGTATAAATGGGTATGTACCATGGTCGGAGAATATTAGCGAGTAGGACAGCTAGATTAAGAGTAATGCTGGCCAGCCTGGCCCCTAAGCTTGAGGGCATCTTCTTTTTGCAGCATTGTCGCCAGTATTCCCTTTAAATAAGGTACAAAGTAATTAATAGACGCAGGCATTACATTGCGGAGGTCTATATCAACAAATTGGAACAAATCAAATTCCTGGCCACTCCGCGAAACCAGTCTCGTATTTCACGGAGTAGTAAGGTTTAATAATATGTTCCGATTTGAAGATTGAAAGTGTCCATCATTAAATAGATGCCGACAGTAGAAGAATTTACCTAATTACAAATTATGGTAACAGTTATTACAGTATCATCAATCATCACAATCGACCAGTTTTAGCGTATAGAATACTGAATAGGAATGGTCAGCTGAACATTTTAGTACCTTGTCGCTAATTAATAGATTCAGGCGTTACTTTGCGGAGGTCCATATCAACAAACTGGAACAAATTACCTTGCTACTCCGCGAAACCAGTGCCGGGCTCGTGCAAAATAGCTGCGTCTGTGCGACACATATATGTTCATGCAAAAAAATAAGGGTAGTAGTGCAAAAATGTTGGCGGTAGGCGGGAGTAAAGAAAAATGTTTTAGTTTGTCAGTACGCCATTCGTTCAAGTAGCGGACGGTCGTACTGTTCGATCTTGATGATGCCTCGTATAGAGGCGAAACGCGCGTCGATCGTGTAGTTTTAGTGTTTAGTGGTGGTGGTGTGTAGTTGAGTCTGTGTGATATATGTTGTTTCGTGTGGAAGCGGAGGAGGGTGGGTTTTTGCATGAACATATACGTGTCGCACAGACGCAGCTATTTTGCACGAGCCCGGCACTGGTTTCGCGGAGTAGCAAGGTAATTTGTTCCAGTTTGTTTACCTTGTCGCTGTCAGTATAGTTGCAAGCAAACAACTTGAGCATCAATCGAGTAGAGGGGGTAAGTTTGCGCACACACATTTGTACTAGAAACGGCTACTGGCCAGTCAAGGTCAATGCTCAAGTTGTTTGCCGGCCACTGTAATGAATGTGACAAATGCGAGCAACTCTCATTTCATACGTTACTACGACAAGGTTCTTAAGTGTTTAGCTTCTTCTGAGGCTGACTGTACCACAATTATAGAAAACACTAGTTCTAAGTTTTGTTGCGGGTTAGGATCCGCAAGCAGAACCCACAGAATTTTACCGTTATAGAAGATACGGTACCCTAAAAATATTTGTCGGTGGAGTCACTAACCAGAGTCAAAGTGTGTGGTATGCTCGTGTACGCGGGAAGTTGAACTTTCGACGCATGCGAAGATGCGCCCGCGCAGACCGGTTGGATCGTTTACGTAACAAGGTGAATGTCATTGGGTTAGTTTTTAAAGGTTGAACATCGATTTAAACGAAGATGAATCTTTTTAAGAAATATTTTATGTCATCAAAAGATTTTTTTGTTGTTTCTGTTTAATTTATTGCTCTTTTGTATTTTTCATGATTACCGATTTTTTATTTTTGTTTTTTTTTTATTTTTGTTGGTTTTATTTAATACAGGATGGGGTAATTAATGGGTGAAGTCATCTTTGGTGATCTATATTTTTTACTATTCGTATATTTAAAGATTATCATGTTTAAAGATTAAAAATTGCCAATTTTTTTATTACGAAGTTTTTTTATCGTAATTATACGTTAGACTATTGTTATTTTATTTCATGCTTACTTTGTTTTGACCTAATTAGTTTTTGGTTGCAAAATTACTGTATCATTCTAGATTTATATTTTTTTATATAAATTGTTGCTATTGTTATTTTTGGAATTTGTGTTTCTGTTATTCTTAATTTATTATAAAATTATCCTTTCTGACGATCTTGATGCATAAGTTTGACATAAGTTTTAAATAATTCTGTAATTTAAATGAAAAAAAATCTAACCAAAATGAATTGGACATCAATAAAATACGTTCCTCGACTCAATTTTTGTCATAGTCCTATTTATGTAAAAAAATGTTGTTAATCAAAATAAATATGAAACACAGACACTAAGTTCTTCAATTATTGTTATTACGACAAGATTTGCTTTTAATTTATAGATACTAGTTCATTTGAATTAACATCCTATCCATGTCCAAACTTTGTAATATTTAAACATTTAAACGTTGTTTGTCTAAAACAGTCAAATGTCAAATTGTAATTCCAAGGATGGAATTAAGTATGATAATGTGGCATCTGCCCATCTTCTGAAGGTTAATGGAGATTAACGTTTTTTATGACATAATAAGACTTTACCCTGATTTTAGGAATTTAGGAATTTAAATCCTGCTTTAGGATTGCCTTTTCCTTATTTAACTGACGTCACAATGACATTAGTTGAATGTCGAGTTTGACCATTTAAAATGAAGCTAGGGTAAACTCTTTTATTATCGGCACCTCTTTCATGATAGGCACAATCTTTTTTTAATGTTATGTATTGGCAATTCAGTAAAATAGGCTACCAACTACTGAATACACTGTGTCCCGATTAAGAACTGTTTACCCTATTGTTGTTGAAAAGCGAAATTTAATTTTCAGTTATTGGTATTTATAATTCCAGGTCATTTATTGTTAAGAGTGTTGCAAGAAATAATGCTAAGTTAATCTTACTTGTGACATAATTTACGTTTAAACTACTCGTTTACAAGCATAACCGTTTAATGCATGTCATTATTATAGTATTTTTTGTGCTTTTGGTACAGTCGAACACACAAAGATGTATATGGTGCAATGGTTACTGTCACGTGTTGAACATAAGTTGCTCTAGTAACGGAAAAACATGTCTGTCATTAAATTTCACTGATTTGTAAAACATCTCTTCTGAATAAAAGATTGGCTCTACTATTACAATTCTCTTGCGTTATTCTCGTTTGCCACAGTTACATTAAAATTTGGTACAAAAATGAATACACCTTTTTTTGTATTCGACCAATACTTTTGAATAAATCTAAATCTGTTGAATAAAAACATAAGTTTCCTACGAAAAACGTTAGCGAAATGATGCTTTGCTAAGTAAAGATAGTTTTGATGCTAACTAGTAAGATATAATGATTGGCTACAGAAAACGATTTATTTCTTTACATCGCAATATCTGCAATGTGTTTAGAGAAATGATTGTTTCAAATATTGGGATCTATGTAGTGGTAGTTTACAAACGTCCTCATGATGTACGCCTACCACAATAATTCACAACTTTGTAACACTTGAAGAAAACATTGCCGCTAGTTTTCTAGCTTGGTCGGCATTCTATCTTTTTAAACTAGTTAAAGAGTGTTAAAGTTATCAAACAGTGGCACTATCTAATAAGTCTTAGCGACAGTGTACAGTAGAGTAAAACAACATCATAAAATTAAAACAAAGAAACTAAAACTTTATTAACAACCGGGCTTGTATCACAGCATCGCTTAGATAGACAGAGGGGGTGGGGTGACTAGTTTAGGGGGCGACGGGGAGGTGGGCGCCTTGGGCCTGGAAGCCGTTCTCGTCAGCGACGTAGGTAACGGTGTAGAGAACGCCATCGGGACCGGTGTAGGAGTACGAGCCTCGGACGGAGATGGCTTCGTTCTCAGTGCCGGGGTTGTTCAGCTGGCCTTGCTCCTGTTGGCTGATGCCGTTGGAGGTTTCCACACTGCGAAAGGAGATGAAAAATTAGTTATAGTAGCAAAAAAATAGCGTTGAAGAGCACGGGCAGTGCAATGTACAGTTTCAGGTTCTTAACGGCTTTCACGAATTCTTGAGAAAGTAAATGCATTGAGGCGTCAACAAACAACATTAAGTTCATGTCAGATTGTTAAAATTGCAGGACAAAATATTGGTAAGGTCAATAAAATTGTTCTTCTTTATGATTTTAACGAAAATTTAATGGTCTTTATACAAAATGCGTGGAAGTGTCAAAATGTTTAAATTAAAGTACCTATTAATCAACTGTGTTGTGATGTTGACCTCTTCAACGCTTGGCGATACTACGTCATTAATATTAAGTTTCATTGCACTTTACAAGTGACTTAACTATGCTCATCTCTGACAGATGTTCTGACATTTGAATTATATCGTCTGACATTATCTTGGTGTGGTTGTTTAGGTCAAGCAGGTCAGAAACACGACTTTGTTTACGAAGTGCTTGTAAATGAATTTTTCGTCGCTTGCATTGCTGATTAGGGATTAGATAGATACTTACCCATAGCTGTAAGCACCGACGCCGATGTTGTCGCTGTCGTACCGGAGGACCACGGCATCCTTGTCGCCGGTCTGGGGAGGAGCGGCGAGCGCGGCGGCGACGCAGAGGGTGAATACGATGAACTAGACAAAACAATAGATAACCATGAAAAATATAATCTAAATGAAGTAAAAGAGGATAACAATAAAAAAAATAGGGAGAGTTAAGTCTGACTGCGATTGGGTCAAAACAAACGCTAACAATGAAGAGGAGTTCGGTCCACTAGAAATAAAATAAAGATGTAAAAAGTAGTGATAGTTGTATTGTCAGACACAATACATAATGATATTGGATTGAGTTAATGAACTGCAAGACGAATTTTTAAACACATAATTATGAGGCATGAAGAGTCAAAATAAGACATGTTTTAATAAGACAACGTAATTACAAATAAGCAATGTCTTGTAATAAATTATAATAACTTTAGTAATAAAACTAGTAATGACCGCGTTTAACAAGCCGGTAGTAAGAAAACATTAAACTTATGATTGCAGAGTCTGATCAATCGATTATTAGATTACGATATACTAAAGCAAATATGAACAATTAATTTGAAGGAAATCGTTGGATATCAGATTGATTTACTTCGTGGCTCAAGACTCTTATTGATAAGAGATAAAATAAAGTTTAAATCTATCAAAATCAATCAGAATCAATCAATAAGAAGGAGTTGACCGTCATAGGTCAAATTTATGTATGAGATTTCACAAAGCTGAGATTTACTTGTGTAAACCAAGAAAACGCAGCTTAAATCGATTGTCAAATATTAATCGATAATCGCTTCATCACAACGTACCGATTTCATTTTTGGATAGTGTTTGGTTGTCCTGTTGTCTCGGGGAAGGCAAGTGAGCGACTGATGCCATCTTTCGGCGGGACGCGGTATTTATATGCGACTGCGCAGCCGCAAGGACGCGTGTTGACATTTGAACTTAGATCTTCAGCGATCTTCTTTAAAGGTTCTTTGTGACATGTCCGGCTGTTGGACCCGGGTTAAGTAACCCTGTGGAAAATATTCATAGTGTTAGCCGCCAATGAATGTTAATCGCGAATTATTTTAAACCTAGAGTTTTTAAAAAACACCCTTAAAAATGCGTTCGATCAGTTTTTAAGTGCCTCTAATCGCGAAGTAAGTAACTCCAAATTTACTGAATTATAGATTTATTTTGGAAGCTGCAGGTCAAAGTGCGGATTATTGCCTTCTTTATTTTTACGCGACTGCCGCCAGAAGGGAGGGTTATGTTTTTCGTGTCTATGTATGTATGGAATTTTAATTATCTTTGCCTTATTAGGGCGAAAATTGTGTCGTGGTGTAATTTTTTCTGAAAATTATTTTTAATTTTGTTGCATTTTTTTATATCAAATTTTTGCTAGGATCCAATTTTAAGTGGAAAAGAGAAATACTATTTCATAATTATTGAATGTTATAATAAATTAATGTATATTATAAAAAAATACTAACACTGTTAAGTTAACTTACATTACTTTTGATTTTTAGTTATTATGAACACTATTGTTTAGTTTATTTAAAATGAGAAAAAAAACAATTGTATGTATCAGGACTTAGGAAAACGAAAAATTCTGCTGTGAAATAGCACCGCAAGAAACTTCGTCGCTTAAGACCTTTTTCTTCTTACAATAAAAAAACAAAACTACAGAGCTACATACGCCAATAATAAGTAAGGTAACCGCTCCAGTGTTGGACACGCGTAGGACATTGTTTGTACTAGTAGTTGACATCATTATCTCCCAGTTTTACTCGTATGCTTTCATATCTTCTCGTCAACTATTGGTTCACTGTCAAAGACTGGGACCGTTACCTTACTTCATAACAAATAAAGTTTAAATAAGAAAAAGATTATAATAATAAATATCACTAGTTCCCTAAGGCCACCAAAAACCTCCAAATGGGTTCTTGTGGCCTTGTTACCTCTTCTCAAGGTCACACCTTTTTGAGATCCCATTATCCCTGCGTCACATCTCCTCAAAAGCCTTAAGATTGCGTCAGCGGGAGAGACAGTGGGCGCTGACACAGTTACGGCCACTTTATGGGACAGGTGTTTTGCGACATCGGCTCTTTTTAATGTGTTCGAAAATCATATTTCTTTTGTCGAACTCTTACACGTCGAACTTTGGTAGAATCAACATTTATTGTTGACTAAATAAACGAACTGTAACTCTTTCATAGTTAACGTAAGATAATAAGAATATAATTCTTAGCTGAAAGCTCTTTTTCGTCTGAAGCGTTAATTTTATAATTCGAGCACGTGCTTTCTTTAATATGTTTAATTTATACGATACGATAAAATCAAAAAATATTTTGAATAAATATTTATTTATTTATTTAATCTTTTACTGCACAATACAAACAATAATGTACAAATGGCGGACTTAATGCCGTAAGGCATTCTTAACCAATCAAACATCAGGCTAAAATAATTGCAAAGATTTAAAAAAGGTAAACTTTTTTTATGAAATAGGAAGGTGAACAAGCAAGTGGGTCACTTGATGATAAGTTATCACCACCGCAACCCCAAAGACTTTGCAGATGCGTTGCCTACCCAGAGGGCTAAGATGGAATACCTCTTGTGCCAGTAATTACACTGGCTGTGTAGCTCTCGACGCGAGCACTGCTGCTTAGCGGCAGGATTAGCGAGCAAGATGGTGGTAGCGATCCCGACGGACCTTGCATTAAAGTCCTACCATCCGCAAAAAGCTTGTAAATCAATAGAAAATATGCATACTCTATTGATAGTTTAACCCTAAATACTACGAGTGTTCCGACTCTACCTAACATCTCACATTCCAGTAAGTATGACACGGTGCGGCAACTAATTACATATTTTTTATATAGAATATTTTTATTTATTTAATTTTTTTATAATTAATACGAGCAAGTGGGTCACCTAATGGTGAACCCGCTACCCCACTCAAGAACAACGCTTTCCGTTTTAAAAAGAAATAAAACACCCCGATATTTAAAAAAAAACATAATAACATCACCCTATTTAGCCTGCCGGGACATGAGCTTTAAAAACGAAGCTCTGCCACAATTTTTCCATAAACTTAAGGTCAGAAACTGATCATCAGGGCAAACCTCATTCATCATGGCTTTCGCAACGGATTCCCGACACCCTGCGCAGGCGCTTACCGCCTGAGATGAGTAATTTATCACCTGCCGCGATCATCCTGACGCATTGCGAGTCTCGAGATGTTGCAAGGCATGAAAAATTAGTTCAAGGAAACGTGGTAAAAATTGACTTTCTTATAGCGAAGGGGCTGGCCATTCTGGTAATAGCTTCACTGGACATTTAGACAGTAAGTACCAGATTTTGCCTGCGACTTTTCTGCATAAATTATGGATTATATGGAGGGGGTGGAAGGTAGTCCTTCCACCCTCTTGTTAACCCTCTTAATGGTGGAATTTCCAAATATCCTGTCGTAGTGCCCCCTTTCACCCCCCAAGGAACATGTTTTAAATTTCATGTTTCTACAAGTCTTCTGTCACTCATGACTGGCCAAGATTAGTTAATCTGAGTTTATCTCTATGCGTCCTTTTTTTATGACATCTTTCTTTCACGACACGCAGGGACAGGGATAAATTGAACCTGGAGTGCAATTTTTGAACCTCACCAGGTGACTAAAGCTCACCAAAATTGTCGTTTTTCACAGAGATTCCGCCGTTTTGGTGAACTTTAGTCACCAGATGAGATTCAAATATTGCACCTCTGGGCCCTCATATAAGGGCCACAGCTGAGAAGGTTGTGTATTATTCTGAATGCGTCTAGATCAATTTTGTTTTTGAATTGTATTTCATTAACAATGTGACAATATACTAACATCTAGTCTCTTAAGGCTGCGTTTCCACCAGAGATGTGCGAGGATGCGTAGCGAGAGATGTGTTTGTAAAGAACCAATGAGCCGTTTCCACCAGAGCTGTGCTGACCGAGGCGAGGTAAATGAAGCGATTCTATTGGTTCTTACAAACACTTCCCTCGCTACGCATCCTCGCACATCTCTGGTGGAAAAGCAGGCAGCAGCCTAAGTATCATATCGTACTTCTGTTTTAAATATTATATGGATTCTAACCTAGTCGTAAAGTTCTATCCGATCGACAATAGGTTTGCTTAATTACTGTGGAATCATCTATCTGTGTTTAAACTAATTGTTAATCGTAGCCGCCCGTACCCTTCGTAAGGACTACCATTAGCAAAATAACAGAACCTTAAAAAACCTAGTCTGATCTGAATGTATGTTATTTATTAAGTACTAGCGACCCTCCGCAACTTTGCACGGATAATTATAATTAGAACGCAATGTGGAAAAACATTAATTGTACCTGTGCGAAACACTCCTTTCCTTAGGGCATCCGCTAAGTCGCGCGGGCGCACGGAGCGGGTGCACGCCTATGGAAAAATAGTATGAGAGCGTCCGCGAACTCGCGCGGATGCGGGTGCGGGCTCATACTATTTGTTCGATAGGCGTGCACCCGCTCCGTGCACCCGCGTGACGTAGCGGACACTCTTACAGACCTTTATTTTTGTTTTATCTAATCTTTAGACTATAGACTTTATATTTTCTTCATAATTCGTTTAGTTATGCAAACATTTGCATACGAATTGTGATATTTGCACGCTTCATCAGATAACTGCAGGCTTTCATGTCAATTCGTTACATAGGTCACAAGTAACGTCTGTGTGAACCAGTCTAGATCGATTATTAGTGATATTTTCGTATTGTTTTTTTATACAACATGGGTAGGCAAACGAGCAGGTGGGTCACCTGATGGTAAGTGATCACCACCGCCCATAGACACCCACAATACCAAGGAGACTGCAGATGCGTTGACACTCCAGAGGGCTAAGATGGAATACCTCTTGTGCCAGTAATTGCACCGGCTCTCTTCCTCTCCACACAGGAACACACCAAGGTGGTGGTAGCGAAATATGTATGGTTTATGAAAAATTAAGTGCTGTTATATTATAATTGGGCTGGCCATATCTGCCGCATGCACCCAAATAGATAGGCATCGATTGCCACCCAATGGTTGCCACAAGATGGTAGCCGGCAACAGGGCAGACCGAGACCGAGATGGCGGGATGATCTGGACGCATTTTCAAATGACTGGCCAGAGATTGCTAATGATAGAGGGAGCTAGAAATCCGAGGGAGAGGCCTTTGCTCAGCAGTGAGACACGGTTGCAGGCTAGCATTATTATTATTTATGTTATTCACGATTATTGCACATTCGCGTGTGGTAGACATCAGTGGAAGTTAAAAAAGTAAAAAATCTATTGTATTTGGTTGACCGCACATGAGTTTGTTAATTAATTAATTTAATTGTAGCCAGTAGCTGGTTGTAGTATCAAGGGCCGCCTCGACTGGGGTAGTACCACACAGTCATAGAATACCAGTATGAGGTAGCGGCTTGCGTTTCGTACAGTGAGTGGGCAGGTTACCAGCTTTCACATAAGGAAAAAGATGGAGTGCGATTTTTGAATCTCACTGGGTGACTAAAGCTTGGCAAAATAGCCGTTTTTTTCATTAAGATTCGGCCATTTTGGTGAGCTGTAGTCACCTGGTGAGATTCAAAAATGGTACCTCTGAGATCGATTTTCAGCACGTTTAAGTCAGGTACAGTTTTAAATACAATGAAATACTTATATTATTGTTTTGTGTACTATCCTTGTTAGAAGACGTATTATTTTTCCTATGACGGTCGGGTGTTTGAGTTGATAAATATTACCTTTTCAATTTTTTTTCTAATAAAAGTCAAAAGTCAAAATATTTTTATTCAGATTAGGTTTACAGGGTGCACTTATGAATGTTATAAAATTTACCACCGGTTCCGAAAAACCTCTAATGAGAAGATACCGGCAAGAAACTCAACGAGGTGTAATTTTTTTTTAATTTAATAAGCACTTAGAATATTACCTTACATACTCTTGAAATCGTCGTGAAACATACAAAATCTGCACTTAACACTCATGACTTATTCAAACAACCATAACGCATTTAATTACTTTAAAATAACTTCATCAGACGGCTACTGGGCCGAGGAGCCGTACCTAGGTGCTATTTACTTATTAGGCATTGAAGTCTATTTGAATGCAAAAATATTCTGTTGACATGGTTTGACCAAAGGCCCATCAGGTTAGAAAATTATTATAGTACTCTGCAATGATATTAAATATAATACATGAATGTACAGTGTCATACTAAATGACAGCAGAAAAACGAACCGAAATAAGAATACTTACAGGTTGACGCCAATGTCACAAATGCAAAATTAATTTACCATTTATAGTCATTGAATTTACAACTTTACGTCTAACTGCATAAAATAATAATTTAGTAAGTTTCGTTGCAAATAGGTTTTTTACAAAATAATAGCATTGACAGCAGCGCTTTCGGTCCGACAGACTGAGCGACGATTCGTTGTACTTTTGTTTGACTTTTGATGCGGCCATAATTTAAACGCTGACTAGAAGTCCATTACTTATAGGTCAGTGGTACTCTGGACGGTTGTCTAATGTTTTCCATAATTCTATTTGCCATAGAGTTCCATTTGCATAATGCAATTTTCACTGACACTGTAATTGTATTAAACCTAATATCGTTAAATTGTTAAACAAACAAAACCATAATGAAAATTAAAATGAAAATTTTATTTTGCAAGTAGGCCTTTACATGTCTGAGTCTACCAGCGCTTCGGAAAATGGAAGATTCTGCTGAGAAGAAACGCCGCTAGAAACTCAGCAGTTTATATTTTTCTTTATGAGAACAAACCTAACAAAAAGAACATGTTGAATTAATTGTGTACAATATACTGACATTAAAAACAAAAACAATTTTTATTTCTAATGGAAAAATTATAAAGATGCTTTGAACCTCCTTTTATTTTTTGACAATCAAATATTATTTTATTGAATTGGGGCCTTAATTTCTTAATTGCATTTAACGACCAAAAAAGTGTACCCAAAATCGTCCAGTATGATTAATAATAACGTGTAATAAAAAACCAGTTGTTGAAATGATTTTATTGGGCTACTGGCGGGTATCGGAATTAATTACTTATTAGACTCGGTTCATTGGACTCTTCCGAATGCTGATAATTCTATTAATAACTAACTTTTACCCGCGGCTTTTCTCACCTGTTTATCTCTTTTGACTAACTAATAAATACATTTTCGAAATCATCTTGACTACATACTTTTATTTTGTATCCCTAAATTATCTAGAAGCAGTTTTTTTAATCTGTAATTAAATACTTGCTTACTACTGCACTCAGTAGATAAGTATGTTTTTTAACATTATTATATTTTTTAATTACCGTGAAATTGGTAGTTGCTTCGTCAGATAACGGTAGTCAGTAGGAGTTTCGTGTCACACACTTGCTGAAATATAGCAGCGTTTTACCATAAGTCGTTCATGGGAAATTGCGTAAGATTTTACAACAAAAATCCAAAAAACGTAACTGAACTAAATGATACAAAATTTAAATCTAGTGTCAAGAAGACATTAAGTTCTCGGGCGTATTATAAAATCAATGACTATATCTTGGACAAGGATGTTTGGAAATGATCCCGATTTGTATTGGCGATCCCTGGCTCCAAAGATTGTACACCTGCTGTGTTAAATTGTTAAATTGTAATTTTTTTAAATATTTGAGATGTAAAATAACATTGTAATTTTGATTTATTTAAAAAATTACACCTCGTTGAGTTTCTTGCCGGTATCTTCTCATCAGAGGTTTTTCCGAACCGGTGGTAAACTTTTTTACATTCATAAGTGCTACCTGTAAGCCTAATCTGAATAAAACATTTTGACTTTGACTTTGACTTTTGTGTGACACGAAACTCTCGGTGCGCGATTCTGATATGAACTTTGGCGATCTTTTTTTACCTTTCTGTCATGCATGAATTTACATATAGCAAGGTGCAATTCTTGAGTTAAAATCATTCCTCGCTGGCCTTGGTTGGCGTTATGCAACACCTCATAAACTGCGCCCGCGGCTCGGATTTATTGCCGGCTCATTAATACCATTAAGCTGGCGATCTTCTGCATTAATCTTGTTTTGTCAAAATTGAATTAACGTGATTGGGTGTTAAGTCCGTGAAACATCTTTTTTTTCTATCAGTAATCGAAGTTTCGATCGTAGCGAAATTCTAGTTTATTATCAAACTGGAACTTGAGCTGGAATTACCACCTCTAATGATTTAGAAGGTTTAAAATCAAAAACATTGTACCGTCACCAAAATATTAAAATTGATTTCAGTTTCGTTTGATTATGACCCAGAAACCTAACTTTAAGTAAACCAAATGAATCTCACCAGGTGACTAAAGTTCACCAAGATGGCCGAAACTCCATGAAAAACGACAATTTTGGTGAGCTATAATCACCAGTGGCCCTAACATGACTGGCTAAGTTTAATTTATATCTATGTTCGTCCATACGTCCGTCGTGTGTCTTATGACACTAGTTATATAGACAGAGACACAGGGAGGGGTTAAACTAAACCTGGGCTGTCATGTTAGGGCCGCTGGTGAATTTCAAGAATCGCAATTCTGAATTTTCTCTCTCAGCATAAAGACATCCACTGAACATTATGCCTCTTACATGAATTTCAATTTATTCCTCGATGCAGCGGTTCTGGTCCAGCGGGTCGATTTTATTCGCGCGCCAATCAGTGCCGGCTAAAATGTCGAACGCTCGAAAATCAAAATTCGTCCGACATGTCGGCACTTCTGAACTTTATAGCGATTAATTTACTATTAAAACGTGCATACAATAATGAAACATTATGTGACAATGGCTGGACGATAACGATTCGAAATTGTGATATAACGATGACACGATTGGACGCTAAAAAGTTACGCAACACATAAGAACGGCAATTAATAACATACAACGACATGGTTGACTGATGTCTATAATAAAGGTACTTTATTGAATCCATTGTTCTCTGAGCCACCGTATACTTGGAGACTATATGTCACTGTCTGTCTTTTGAAAACGTAAGGTAAGAAAGACATTTAGATTTTTGAAATATTTCCTATCGGGATACAGACAACTAGACGACAAGAAGCTTCCCTGTAATTGGGTAAGACTTCCCTGTAGAGGTTATTTTGTTAGTTTTATTTTGAAAGTTAGCGTCTTAAGAATTAATAGATTATAGCTACGTTTTTCGTATACTGTTTATTCAGTCCGTTTAAACATTTGTAGGATTTTTTTTGTGAAGACCAAAGGAAAGCTCACTGGTCACTTACCATCAGGTGACCCATTTGCTTGTTTGCCTTAATATTTTGTAAAAAAAAAACACTGTATGTACAGCCAAGACGAAAAATGGTCACTACTCGTGGCCGTAGCAAGACGGTCGAAACATTCAGATAAATTAAAAATTATTTTATTGCGTTAAAGTCCCATTTGACGTTACAAAGTCACGTGAAGTTTTTAAACTGTACTTAAATGAAATCGCGGACATCTGCTACTTTAATCATAAAAAAAACTTTGTAATCACCGCTGCATAAATAAATTTAATCGAATGAAAAATGCCTTAAATATACATAACAAAAACAGATGAAACTCTCTTACAACTGACGAAAAAAAACAAATTATAATTCTGTAACTAAACACTTTAACTCTTCTCTTGGCCCTTTCTGGGCAGATGTAAGGTCTGCAGCAAGTTTGGTGGCGCAAGCGCTGGCTCTTCGACTTGCGCCCGCGCCGGGACGGGGCACAGGTCGGCACGCTGTGGTACGGACAGCATTAAGTATAATATTTCAATTACATATATGCAGACTAACATAATTTTGTAAGAAATAATTGTTACTAACATATCGATACTAGAAATCTGAAATGTCGTAAGGATATGTCCCTTAATGTCCCTTACGACATTTGAGATTTCCACTGTCTAGATAATGGGACCAGATCCTCCAATAAATGATTTGAATTGAATTAAGGGGAATAATGGGGGAATCGGATTAAATTACTTTTCTACTTAGCAAAACCAAACACCAGTTTTATTTAATTTTGTTTGTTTATTCAGTCAGTGTAAAGTAAGATTTTAAATGGCATAAAGTTACATGAACTTTGAAATAAAACAATTTATACGGTTTATATCGCGTGTATTGTAACGAATCTAATTCCCGACGTTGGACCTGTAAAGGGCTCGAAGCGTCGGGAATTAGATTCGTTACAATACACGCGATATAAACCGTATAAATTGTTTTATTTCAATGTCTACAAGTCGCGAAAGCAGAAGAAAATATTACATGAACTTATGTTGAAAAATGTATCCCTCCAGCGCTCTACGTCTCTGTCAAACTAGTGACATAAGAAAGGGACAGATGAAGATGAACTAAACTTGATCGGTTATTTTAGGGTCATTGGAACCTGTACCAGAAACTTAAAAGTGCTACAATTTAACATATTTGTCACTAAATTAATAGATTCAGGCGTAACTTGCGAAGGTCCATTTCAACAAACTGGAACAAATTACCTTGCTACTCCGTGAAACCAGTGCCGTGCTCGTGCAAGTTAGCTGCGTCCGTGCGACATATATATGTTCATGCAAAACCCACCCTCCTCCGCTTCCACACGAAACAACATATGTCACACAAACTCAACTACACACCACCACCACTAAACAACACGATCGATGCCTCGTACAGAGGCGAAACGCGCGTCGATCGTGTTGTTTAGTGGTGGTGGTGTGTAGTTAAGTCTGTGTGACATATGTTGTTTCGTGTGGAAGCGGAGGAGGGTGAGTTTTGCATGAACATATATATGTCGCACGGACGCAGCTAACTTGCACGAGCACGGCACTGGGTTCGCGGAGTAGCAAGGTAATGTGTTCCAGTTTGTTGTAATTTGTCACTTGTTTTGTATACAATTTCCTAACATTTTGACAAATTGTAACACTTGTAAGTTTAGTTACAATTTTCATATGTTATAGTGCTCTAGTCATACTGTGTGATTACTTAAAAAAAAATAAAAAATAGATACATTACAAAAGCCCTCTTTATTCTGCTTCCGAGTTAAAAAGGGTGTAACAAATTTAAAAAAAATCTATCAGTCTAGCTTGAGCTTTTCCTAATAGTATACATGTTGCCGACGCTACTCGGCTGCGCGGGCGCTGCACCCGGGTCATGCCACGCGTCCACTCAATCGAGATCTTGGCTAAGATCCATGACACGTCAATTCATACAACAACTGTAGCCTGCAGGTTCTCTCGCAACAAATAGATTTATCCCTTCTCAGAATTCAATGCAATCCTATTGTCAAGAAGTAATTAATTTCTCGGGCGAATTATAAACTGTCTTAGACGATCTTTATCGATTTTTTTATACGACATAGGAAGGCAAATGAGCAAGTGGGTCACCTGATGGTAAGTGATGACCACCGGCCATAAACAACCGCAACACCAAGTAGATTACAGATGCGTTGCCAACCCAGAGGGCTACGATGGCATACCTTTTGTGCCAGTAATTGCACTGGCTGTCTTGCTCTCCACGCCGGAACACAACAATGCAAGCACTGCTGCTTAGCGGCTGGATTAGCGAGCAATGTCTTTTGATCATTTATGAATGATGATGAATTTAAAGGCACTTGAAGGACATATCCCATGGAATGCTCAAAGCCCTGTTACGTATTCGCAAACGTAAAAAGCTGTCTTATCGTGACTTTCATTTTCTCAAACCGGTCGCCTCAAGATACGGCCTTGACCTCTGCTCGTGACGAGTCACTTTCTCGATGACGCTGGTTGCGCCCGCGCCGTGCAACATCCGGATGCCGCATGCGTCATGGCTCCGCTTAATTTGTCATGTCATGATCATTGCAAAATGGTGTGATTTTAGGAAATGTCGGTTAAGAAATATGTTTAAAATTCACCTTTTACAACTGTTACACTAACTCTTACACATTGAGTTTTTTACCGGTATCTTCTCATCAGAGGTTTTTCCTAACGGTGGTAAATTTTATGACATTCATAAGTGTTTCCTGTAAGCCTAATTTGAATAAATAAATTAATTCACGCGGGTGGTAGGGCCTTGTGCAAGATCCATCCGGATCGCTACCACCATCTTGCTCGCTAATCCTGCCGCTAAACAGTAGTGCTTGCACTGCTATGTTCAGGCGTGGAGAGCAAGACAGCCGGTGTAATTACTGGCACAAGAGGTATTCCATCTTAGAACTCTGGGTTGGCAACGCATCTGCAATCTTCTTGGTGTTGCGGGTGTCTATAGGCGGTGCTGATCACTTACTATCAGGTGACCCTCTTGTTTGTTTGCCTTCCTATTTCATAAAAAAAAACACGCGGCAACTCAATTGCGCCGGCCCCAGTGCAGTGGTGCCGATATTCTTGTAGCTCCGCAAAGGCCACGCCTGAAGCTGACAGGTGACAAGGGACAACGACAATTTAGCATACATGGCTAGCTTAAAGAGATTCTCATAGCCGCATCTCAACAATAGATGCGAAATGTACTCTAAATTGTCGTAGTCATCTAAGATACGTCAGTTTGGAGCCAGGTAACTGCCACGCAAAAACCACGATTGTGTGTATAATGATAGTTTTGCTAAAATCAGCGATCATTGCCGAAATCCCGAATGACCCAGCTTGTGAAACAGCCTGCTTCGTAATTATACGTCTCGGTATCGACGCCGGAGTCATCGTTATTGATTTAAATGATTTAATTACTGCTTTCAGTCTGTTTGCACTGCAATCCGTAATGTTTTACGGTGAGATCGAGGTTTTTTTGCTTTCTCACGCGATAGCGTTGACTTTTTGGGTGAATACTTTAGTACCTTGTCGCTGTCAGTAATATGACAAATTCAAGCAACTCTCATTTCATAAGTTACTACGACAAGGTTCTTAAGGGTGACTGGGCTGACTGTACTCTCACTGAATGTCAGCGTAAAGCAATAACTTTGGACTGAGAGATCAAAACGCCCAAGGTGGGAAGGGGAGCTAAAAGCGGGTAATGTGTCAGCGATTTTCTTGAGGTCGCTAGCACCTATGGGCGGTGGTGACCACTTCCCATCAAGTGACCCGTTTGCTGGTTTTCCTCCATATTATGAAAAAAAAAAATTTTTTTAAAAAAAAAAGGAAGGCAAACAAGCAAGTGGGTCACCTGATGGTAAGTGATCACCACCGCCTAACCCGCAACACCAAAGGGATTGCAAATACGTTGCCAAGCTAGAGGGTTAAAATGGAATACCTCTTGTGCCAGTAATTGCACCGGCTGTCTTGCTCTCCACGCCGGAACACAACAGTGCAAGCACGCTTAGCGGCAGGATTAGCAAGCAAGATGGTGGTAGCGATCCGGACGGCACAAGGTCCTAGCACTTTAGGTCCTAGTTATTTGGAAACTTTACCATTAAGGTGGTTAAAAGAGGTAGAGGAAGTAAAGTTTGTGCAGACGAAATCGTGAGCTGAAGCTAGTTGAAAAATAAAACGCCTCGACAACCGGTCCTTGGCCGTAACTAAAAACAAGATAAATATATCTGATTGTAATGGATTCGCCTACAAATGATCACTAATATTGTCATTGAACCGATTTTCACGCTTTGTCTTAATTAAATTTGTTTTTATAGTTCCGAGTGTCAAAAACAACATGCCAAGTGCGAATCCGGCTCGCTCACAAAGGGGTCCGTATAGAAACTTTGATAAATACTCTTCTTGAATAGAGACCCTTCTAATATTCAACTTCTTTATTGTTACTGATTGTTGCTATAACAGCTTTAGGAATACACGCTGTAAAATTTCAAGTGACCACCTGTTACGGTTTAAAAGATACAGCCCTAAGACAGACAGATGGGATAGCAGAGGTTCAGTAATAGGCTCCCGTTTCAATATTTGGGTACGGAAAGGTAAGGTTTTGCGGGTGGTAGGACCTTGTGCAAGGTCCGCCCGGATCGCTACCACCATCTTGCTCGCTAATCCTGCCGCTAAGCAGCAGTGCTTGCACTGTTGTGTTCCGTCGTGGAGAGCAAGACAGCCTGTGCAATTACTGGCACGAGAGGTATTCCATCTTAGCCCTCTGGGTTGGCAACGCATCTGCACTCTCTTTGTTGTTGCAGGTGTCTATAGGCGGTGGTGATCACTTACCATCAGGTGACCCACTTGCTTGTTTTCGTTGCTATGTTGTATAAAAAAAAGGTAAAGGTTTGTATGTATGACTCTTTATTGTACTAAACACATAAAATAACAGACAACAGGACAAAACAGATGTACAAAGGCGAACTTATCCCTTTAGGGGATCTCGTCCAGTTAAGTCTTCATGATTTTTTTATTGATATACATACTACCTTTAGCCAGCGTCTTCGTCCGCTTACTTTTACTCCTCCTTTTTAACCCCTATTGTAGTGGAATTTCCAAAACAAATCTTAGTGCCCATCCAAATACACTGAGAAACACATTTCACTTTTGGTATTTTGTAAAACTGTTGTATGATGTTGTTAATACAAATGTGCTGTCGAATGATGCAGCAGCAAATTACAAAATTGTACCAGTTATTTTAAACGCGTTTTTTTAATATATTTAATTACTTAATCCTCTCTCTCTTCGCTCTCCCGCTCTTAAGATACCCTATCAGCTTCCTTGATTTTATCGTTGGGTTTATGGACACCCTGTATACAGATTTTAAAATAACTGCACGCGTTGATGACTTCTTTAGATTAAAGCAAGGTCAAACGAAAGTCAGTCATTACATTTTATTTATTTCAATAGATTATATTTAATGGTAAAAAAGTAATCTGTCTCATTCGTACACTCTTGATTCAGATGCGTTAACATTTATTTTTAATGTGATCACATAAATCATATTAAAATAATCAGGTAGTTCGGACTAAATATTAACTTTAAGTATAAGGTGAGCGAGAAACTAATGCGGCCCATCATTTTTACAAACGTCATGTCACATTAACAAGTCGCTGCCTCTTATGAAAAATCAACCTGTTTGTAAGTTCTTACACATTAGGTACTATAGGTACTACCTATTTGTTTTTAATTTCATTTCATTGAACAGAGAGAAAAACAAAAATGCGGGTCACTAGATGGAAAGCGAACACCCCTGGCCCTAGGAACTAAGGACCCCTAGAATCAAGCGTGTTTCAATTTATTGTACAACCATAGTACAGCATACAGGATAGGCTATTTCAAAAATGTGTTTTGTACCTATACTTACGGAGTGTGTGTACGTGTGATCTTAAGGAGTGTTGTGTGTGATATCAGCTTGTCCGCGGCAAAAATGGCACCGATAGCGACTTGACAAAGCCACGTTGTTTCGTATACCTAATTAGTTTTTTTTTGCAGTTTGTTGTACCGCTTTTTTCAATAGAATCGTAAATTTTCCGAAGCGCTTGTAAACTCAAATGTGGAAAGAGCCTATGCGGCTTTCATTGAACGATTATAAGCTTAGCTATCGTTTAAAAAACATGACTCATAGTTATGTTATTTTAGTTTTAGTACTGGTTTTCTTAATGTCTATGTCTCATTTTGCTATATCCATGTTGAAAATAAATGACAAACTAGCTTTCATTTGCATTTTTTAATAGTGCATTGTTTCTCTGTAATTCTGTTAAATGTGCTAGGACCCGGCAAATGATATTTCAGTCTAAGTCAATTAGACCGAGCGTAATAAATTTGTCAAAAGGTTATTTCCTGCATATGTTTAGCGCGGGTTCACGCCCGAGTGTCAGGGCCGAGCCGTTCGCACGCTCGTTCATCATTTGTAACAAACAACCTAAACTAACCAATTTAGACAAATTTTTAAAACTGTGGCTATATATTAAATTGGGGCTAAAACCAAAAAAATATTTGATTTAGTTGTATTCATTGCTCAATGAAAATTATAGAGTAGAACGCGTTTATGTGTTATTTACTGTAGTTTAGCAGACCTAATAAAGGTCGTTGTTTGAACTTGAAAATAATATATTTTTAATTGCTTTTAATCGGTTACACTTTAGAGGTGTTTTTTTTTACAAATATTCTTTAACTGGATGTATCTCTTGAGCTTTTCTTCCTGAATTCTGGATAAATGTCAATTCCATCAATATTGTAGTCACCTATATCTCTATAGTAGTAGAGCTGCACTGTATAATTTAATATATAATAAAATAATGTACATTAGGGGAAATGTATTCACGTACCACCTTAGAACCCTATCGCAATGACGCGACGCGTTAAACGCCAGGCTATGTATATAAATGTCATGCGTATGTCTCTTCGACTAGTTTCTACGGTGGTACGTGTTTTAATTTCCTTGACTGTACCTGATTAATATTTAATTCTGCAAATGGACAATTTTGAGACATCGTCTTAAAATAAACTAATAGACATTTCAACCTGAAAACAACCTACACCAAAAGACACTTTTATTTAAATTAAATAAACTCTAAATTACAGTAAAAACCATATCAAAATTCGTTGCGTGGTTCAGAAAGAGTAAGAGGCCGGAAATATAAAGACAGACAGGAATTGATAGCGACTTCGTGTTATGATATTACGTAAAGAAAATTAGGTACTTACCTATGCCATCTTATTTTATTACTTTCATAATAATAGTGCATTGTAACAAATATATGATTCTGTATTTGTATAGCAGTTATTTGTAAGTAGTGATTGCGTTCACCGCTGACCGGCTTCGGTTACAACATTGACCCGTAATTATTGAAATATTTCTAATAATTTAAAAATTTACCTTTAACTTACTCACTATATACCGCAGCATCACTAAATACTCAACAAATACTCAACAAATATGTTAACTTTCGTTTTTTTTTTCTCTCTCCTAATTGTATGTAATTTTTGATTGTGTGTACTTGCAGTAACAAACAAATAAACGTTTTATCTATCTATCTATCTATCTAAATTGTCACCATTATAATATCAAACTAGCAAGTGGCCACCTGATGGTAAGTGATCACCACCGCAATTAGACACCCGCAACACCAAGGAGATTGTAGATACGGTGCCAACCCAGAGGGCTAAGATGGAATTCCTCTTGTGCCAGCAATTGCACCGGCTGTCTTGCTCTCCACGCCGGAACACAACAGTACGCTGCTTAGCGGCAGGATTAGCGAGCAAGATGGTGGACGGACCTTGTACAAGGTCCTACCATCCGCACTGCGGTTTATTTGAATAGTTTACTTTTAATAAAGTTTTTACAAACAATCTCTTGCATAGTATTTTGTTATGTTTTCGCGACTAGTAGACATTGAAATAAAACAATTTAAACGGTCAACGGAAACGTCGGGAATTAGATTACAATACACGCGATTTAAAGCGTTTAAATTGTTTTATTTCAAAATCTCTTGCATTTTACTGTTTACTCATAAAATAGACCAACAGACAGTTAGGACATTTTTAGTATCATTATTGAAGCACTGATTTCATTGTATATTGAATGCCTTGTCTAAAATGGGCTATAAAACGAAGCAAAACCGATCGTACAGCAAGTGGAAAGGTCGAACTATGATTTACACACACAACACGAATTTTGCAATTTAAATAATTTCGCATACACGATACAACACAATCAAAGTTAATTGACTATTGATGGTGCGGTCGTCATTTGGAAATAAACTAATATTTCTGTTCACTTGTGCCGTTGACAGTGTCACTTTTGAGAAATGCACAGGTGATTTTTAAGGTACATCACCAGTGCAGTTTCTTTCTTTCTTTGTGTTTGTGATTGCGTTATGGCATTAAGTCCGCCATTTGTACATTCCTTTTTGTATTTTTTTTATTAATTAAATGTTGTAGAAACTTTTAGCTGAGTTAATTATTGCAGTATCACTGGGTCAAAATGAATTTGCACAAAACAAACAAACAGATAAAACCCGGTGAAGCGAAATAAAAGCTTGAAAGGTTCACTTTTCTCATTTAAAGAAACAATAGAATACCAAGAGGTAATAACTGAGTAAAAGCATTGCAAGTCATCTAATAGAAACTAAAGTATGATATAATTATTTTAAATATTTGTAGAGGATGGCGTAAACATTTCACATTACGTTTTTAGAACATATTTTCAGTGATAATCAATTAAGAAAAGGAGGTGGGTAAAGATCGGCCTTTTTCTGCCCATAAAAATTCAAAGCATTTATAAAACCTATATAATTTATATGAAGTTTGGGTATTGTTTTACGTTTAAATTAAAATGGTAAGGATAATAAATCAACAAGTCACATAAAAGGACCATCAAACATGGCATACTTATTTGTTTTAGGCGTTTTTTTTAAATCTTTTACTTTTTTAATCTGTTAAATCTGTGTTAAACGTTTTAAACTGTAAAAATCTGTTAGGTGACCTACATGTAAGTTTATCTCCGTTTTCCCATAAAAACAAAAAAATGCGTAAATCACTAGACTGTGCTTGCAAATAACTGTGTATAGTTTTACCCCTTACGTGTAAACACAGCCTTAGAAACACGTGAAAGCTTGACATTTGCACTTGACTGCGCGCGCGCATGTAAATGGCACGTTACAACAATACCGCGACCACGTGGTAGCACTCAACATTCCCAAACCAACTTTGAATTGCCACTTTTTAGGCGCAATATCGCTTGAGCAATTAGTAGAAAAAAAATCGTGCACGTTAATATCAAAAATGAGTAATTATTATAAAATGCAAATTAGATTTTAGCACTATTAAACGTTTTGCTAAAGCCGAGTGATAATCATTTTGAATTGTATTGCCTTCGAAATAAAGTTTGTTTTGGTTGTTAAACAAAAGGTTAGTGACACTAATGTCTCTTGTATTCTTGTATAATAATGTTACGAAAGGTCCCTATTTCACCAAGCTGACAGGTGACATGTGAGAATAACTTGAAGAGTTTTTGCATTGCCGCGGTTAAAACCACGTAATGTAGGTACCCTGAATTGTCGCTTTACAAATTTTATGTTAGTTTGATGAAATTGTGGTTTTTAAAGCATTGCTCTATCATTATTAAGGTAAAGGTATTTAAAGTTATAATATACCTACTTCCTTATTCACAAAAATTTTATAATCTCTTTTAATTGGATTGTGTACCTACCGAGCAGCAAAAATCGCTCTCCACGCAACGGTGGTAACGTTTTCCATCCTCGAAATTTTAACCTACAGTTATAATTTTTTAGGAGCGTTAGTATATTTCACAAAAATTCGTCTTTTTATTGCCCAAGGATAGAAAAACAATAGTTTACAAAAGCCCAGCTTAATGTCTATCTGTTTTCGTTAACCTTTGCGCTACAGCGGTAAGTGGAATATAATATCGTAGAATAATCACGGCGCAGCAATAAAGCGGTTAAATGACCTTATTTGATCAAGGTTAGGCGATATTTGGAAGTATTAATATAAATTTAATAGGTTGACGTGAACGTCCAAATGGTTTATAATTTTGTGGGGAGACAAGATGGCCGCTTTGAAGGGGATTTTTGAGCGTTTGAAAAGTTACATTAAACTTTGAGACGCTATTGTCTGAATTTTAGGAGACAGTATCGAGCTCATTTTCCCGCAGTCTTATAATCAAGAGAAATGTTTATTAGTTTTGGTTGTTTTGGTGGCAACAATAACATGATCGATAGTCAAAGTCAAAATATCTTTATCCAGATTAGGCTTATAAACACTTGTGAATGTCATAAAATTTACCACCGGTTCGGAAAAACCTCTGATGAGAAGATATCGGCAAGACTTCGTGAGATGTAATTTTTTAAATAAAAAAAGATAAAAATCATTTCAGGCGTTTAAAGGGTTAAGTTAAAACCTGATACTACTGGAGTGGCAGAAAAAAAACAAATAGACGATGAAAATGAAAATGAAAATGAAAATGAAAAATTTATTTTGCAAGTAGGCCGTATAGGCTCTTTTACATGTCTGAATCTACTAGCGTTTCGGAAAATGGAAGATACTACTGAGAAGAAACGCCGCAAGAAACTCAGTAGTTTATTTTTTTTCCTCTCTTTTCAAACCAGATTACAGATAAAAATATACATACAAATAGAAGTAACAAAAAATATGAAGAAAGGTTCTTTTTGCAGTATGTTTAACGGACCTTGCACAAGGTCCTATCCCGCAAAAAAAGTTGCAGAAACGTTTCCGATGACCCTTTTATTTGTCGTAATCGTCATGTCACGTCGTAATCTCATATCATTAGGCCAACCATCCATTAGCGATGATCTGTCGACATTAATACCTACCGCTGTGTATTAGCATTTTTAATTAACCTTCTGGCAGAGTCAGGGGTCAGTGGTTTGAACCATATCTTTATTAAATCAATACTTATGAGTTATTATTATCATATATCTTTTTGACGTGACCAACTTTTTACGCATTTTTTTACCTTCTTTTAGAACTTGAAGACTAGTGTGTACCCAGCGATTTCCATACAAACAGCGATAACGTTTTCCATCCTCTGAACTTTAACCTATAGCCATATTTTTTGAATGTTGTCATTATGTCCTAAAACTAGGTTTGTATGTTTTGATTTTTTAATATTCTTTACAGTTTCTAAAGTATTCAACCTTTCAATCAACCAAAATGCAAATATTGTCTAATTAATGAAGAATATTTAAAAAATGAAAACATACAAACCTAGTTCTAAGGTATAATGTCAACATACTAAAACATCATTGCCATAAGTCAAGATTGAGAGGGTGTAAAACGTCACCGCCATCTGTATGGAAAGCGCTTTTTGAGGCTGGGTTCACATTCCTCTTAATTCAATCTGTCTATTGTCGGGGGCGTGGACTATTTTATATTTTATCTACCTGTAAATTTTTCTAAAAAAAAATCCTATTACGCAGGCGCTTTGAGAGCCGAGTTAAGAAAAACCGATCGGTTTTTATATTATTTTAGTAGGTAATGGCATTTGAGGTCTAGTTCTCAGTAACGTTTAAAGGTGGTACCAGACAGACCGCAGCCTAAGTGGAGTCTTCGGACTCGGGTCGACTGACGCCTTGGGTTGAAATAACATAGACTCAACCGCAAGTGCCAACATTTCTGATTACATATCCTCTTGACATTCCCGGCTCGAAGGCTGACGCGGATTAGTCAAGTAACAAACAATGTCCGCAGTGTCCCACATGCCTACCTTGACCCAACAACGAATAAATTATAAATTAATATGAAAGAAGTAAATCCGTGTGATGAGCCCTTCTCTTTGGGTGATGAAAACGTTTCCACTGTCACACGACACGACGAGGTGTTATAAGCTATAAGACCTGTATTATTTACCTGTGAGATTGATTGAGATTGAGATCAAGAATCGTTTATTAACCTATTAGTGTGTACATCTTTCAGTTCCCGTAGGATTGTGTCAGCTAACTTATGTCTTAAATGATCTGTGTAAGCTGGAGGTGTTTACCTGTGACACGCAATAAAGTGATTGATTGATTGATTGATCTTTATTGGAAAAGTTAACTTAGGATTTTAAAGGTTTTTTTGTGTGTAGGTGTACAGAGTAGTTTTTAAATATAAATACTTTGCTGCTATTTCTGAGATCCTGTAATTGGGTTTGTTAATGTTGCTGAAGATGGTTTTATGTATTTGTAAGCTGTTGGTTCTTCGAAAATATACATAACTATATAAATAAATATATAAATGTTGACTTTTAAAAACAGACAAGCTAACGGAT
This sequence comes from Ditula angustiorana, assembly GCA_963691745.1. Lineage (NCBI taxonomy): Eukaryota > Metazoa > Arthropoda > Insecta > Lepidoptera > Tortricidae > Ditula > Ditula angustiorana. Next base: position 855,533 of record OY829479.1, read on the forward strand.
AATGAAACCATAAAGAGTCACCAGAACTTTGTTTTAAATCTTTATCTCTACATAGTTTTTTTTATACAACATACGAAGGCAAACAAGCAAGTGGGTCACCTGATGGTAAGTGATCACCACCGCCTATAGACACCTGCAACAACAAAGAGAGTGCAGATGCGTTGCCAACCCAGAGGGCTAAGATGGAATACCTCTTGTGCCAGTAATTACACCGGCTGTCTTGCTCCCCACGCCGGAACACAACAGTGCAAGCACTGCTGCTTAGCGGCAGGATTAGCGAGCAAGATGGTGGTAGCGATCCGGACGGACCTTGCACAAGGTCCTACCACCCGTAATAGTATAAAACAAAGTCGCTATCCATTCCTGTCTGTCCTCATAATCCGCCGGCTACTCCTTCTAAACCACGCAACGGGTTTTGATAAGGTTTTCACTGTCGTTTCGCAATTTTTTTACGGAAGATTTTTACGTAACCGTATCGTAATTGTACCTTACGAAGCCAAGACGGGTCGCTAGTTATTATTAAATAGCTTTTCTTTCAACAACACCAATACATGGTGTTTGTAACAATCCCATTTAATAGTATTTTATGCAACTGCTATATAATGAGAGGCCTTAAAACACGAGTGTGGTTTTATGAAACGAGCGTCAGCGAGTTTCATAATAGTATCACACGAGTGTTTTAAGGCGTAATTATATACAGTTGCATACATTACTTTATCTACACACATATCATAACTGCAAAAAACCGTAACAGCAAAAAACCAACAAACAAGTATGGCGGCAATTCGATCTATCCGTCAAGACGAACGTTTTTTTAAATCATAGACAAAATAATGAAGTCCTTATTGTCATGTCACTCGAGATCAAATGTCGTGCGTTTAAATTAAAAAATCATACTGAGTTGACGTTTCGTATCGATAACTGTTTTAATATCTGTGGATACTAGAATAGAGTAGAGTAGAGTTAAATTCATAACGTCACGAGATATCGGTAATGTGATCACCAATAAACACAGACTACTAAGAGATACTACCCAATAAAGAACAGATTTACCTACTACCACAGACAAGAAAATTCTTATAATAACATTGGTTGTAATAATGCTGGTCATTTTCTATGGTTTTTGAACGCGTTATTTAACAATTATGATATGTGTGTAGATAAATATATGTAGAAATAATAAGAAAAATTACACAAAGTGCAAAATACACTACGCAGAGTACCTACCTACATACATACATACACAAACGCAGTTTGAGGAGTAACAGTAGTAGTAAAAGTTTTATGTGGTTATCTAGTTAGTCTGTGTGACACAAACGAAGACAAACGTTATAATGTGTTGGTACGATAAAGCACCGTTTTATTATGCAATTGTGCGAAATCATCTCATTAAATTATTTTGAATGTTAGGTTTAAAAATTAGCGCGACAATGCGCACGCGCACTAATTGATTGACATTGGTGCGATATGGGCGCGCTTGGACCAGTTCTGAGTGTTGCGACACGCGCAGGCACGTGTCCGGCGAGTGCTCGCTGAATTCGGTAGCCACACAAACATACTCAGGGACACATCAGACAATAAGAAATAGAAATGGTTTATTTCTGGGAATATTTATTTATTTTATTAGTTTGATATTTATTGCAGAAACTTCGGAATTAAATGTACAAAAGGCAGACTTAATGCCTTAAGCATTTTCTACCAGACAATCTTTCAGCGAAGCAGAGATAAGTTTAACGTCATATTCAGCATATCCTGCTAGTTTCGGCGTAGAAATATTTATACAAATTAATTTTAATATTACAACAATTAAATCTCATTAAACAATTATGTAAGTAAATAATTTAATAGTTGTTTTACTTCGCTTTAAATTTAAAAAAACATGTTTAGCTAATATTAATATTATTATTTTGTTTTATTATTATTTATTAATCAACTTACACTTATTATAATTACACTTATTCAGTCAAAGTCAGAAATAAAATATAGTAGTCATAAAGTATTTTATTACCTATAAATATCGTGACAAAAAGTAGCCTATGTCTTTTTGCTATCTCTATACCAAGATTCATCGATATTTGTTTAGCAGTTTCGGCGTGAACTCGTAACAGACAGACAAAGCTACTTTCGCTTTTATAATATTAGTTTTCATTATTATAAATAACGACTAAATATATAAATAGATGACTACTTGCCAAAGTTAATGCAATACAAACCGAAATGTCAGTCTCAGCGATGAGCGCATATCATAATCGCCAAATACGAAACCACATTTGTTGGAGTCTTGCGCAAAACAAACATGTCAAATAAATCCCTGCCCACATGCGCATGCGCATTCTATGCGAAAGTCAACCGTATCCAATAGCTGGTAAAGTTGATTTTAGATGGAAGCTGAGTATGACACCCCAAAAACAAAAAAAAACAACTTTATGTAGCGTTGAATAAAGTTATTTTTTATTAACTGGTATAAATAATGAGTATTTATTGCCTTAAATCGCTTTATTATTTCTTAAGTAATCGAAGTATAATGCTATTCAAATATCTCTGTAATTGGGAAGATTGATTGGTGATCAAGATTAATATGTTGGGCAGTTGGAATGAAGTTTTCTAATCTGACGTCAATTAATTTATTAGCATTAATACTGGTGACATACTATTCCATAATTTAGATAGATTTTCAAATGTTGACCAATAGATTGTATTGCAAAACAAACTGTTCCGTTTATAATTTTTACTGACTGACTTTGTCCACGTAGAATCTGCGAGAATATTGATATTTTTTGCATCGCCTCATCAAGAATCTCTTTTACATTCAATTTACTTATTTCCCAAAAAATCCAGCCATTTGCACTTTCCACACAAAGTTTCATCCCCTATTTAACCTCTTTAGGGGTAGGTGTTACAAAAAGGAATACCCCGTGTCAAACTATTCCTATACTTCATCCAAATTGGTTCAGCCGTTAGAGCGTGAAACCGGACAGATAGACAGAATAACTTTTGCGTTTATAATATTACTTTGAATTTATTACTTATTTACGACACAAACTTCCAAATACCTCTTTTCAATAGGTATCGCCCCACTTTTTACCCCTCTTTAAAACTCCAAATGAAAAAGTAAGTTGATAACTTCCCCTCGACACCGATTTTTCGTTAATTCTTACGTCTGGCGCTAACTAATTAATTTTTCAAGTTCCTTGGGAAAAAGGTTTAAAAGAGCACTTTCAATTTACTTCAGGTCTCGTACTGAAGGGAGTTTTTCTCGTAGGAATGATTAAGTGAAGTGAAAGGTGACACTTTGAGCTCTACAGCTGATTTTCATTTTTTGCGCGGTGAGTGAACAACGACACCATTTCCGAGAATGTTGTCTCCACTTAAGAGATTTCAGGATGTTTTCCTACCGAATTTAGATGTATTTAGATATGAAATTCAAGATAAAAATTTGGGCTTAGAGATGACATCATCTGATGCCCGAGTCGGGCCTTGATCTGTCTTGTCCATGAGATTCATCAGGTGACAAAGTCTCCATACCACATGAATTGCTCCTGATCTGACCAATAGCATTTATCAGACCATGGCATCTGAAGACCCTTAATTTTGATCTCGAATTCCATTTCCCTCTTATACTAAATAAATAAATAAAAATAAATATCACAGGTCAATTGACACCAATTGACCTAGTCCCAAACTAAGCAAAGTTTGTACTATAGGTACTAGACAACGTATATAAATAGTTATAAGATAAGAGATAAATACATACTTCAAGTCATATAACATCCAAGACTCGAGTACAAATATCATATTCATCATTGTAATCGAAATTATTTATTTCAAAAATTTTTCGATTTTTCTTTTTGTATTTTTTTTACATTCAAATTAAATTTAAAATGCTATATATGTCCTGCCATTACCCTAATTTTTCTTTGTGTTGTCATTCATTATATAGCATTTTAAATCATATTCATCATACAAACATTTGCCCTCCCGGGAATCCAACCCGGAACTTCTAGCTTCATAGTCAGGGTCACTAACCACTAGGCTATCCGGTCGTCTTTAAAAAGATCTTAGCATTACCTTCATTAAATCGTTTCGACTATCCTATGGATATTTACTCATGAAAGGTGCGCAAAAAATAGTATATTTACTTACTGCCATTTCAGAAACATTAACGAATGCTGGTCCAACGTAGACTGATAATTGCCACGCAGGACAAAAATGTTTGGTCCCATTAAACGATTCGTGCGCCCGCGGCGGAATGCGGCCTGTACACACAGGATACCTTATCATTATTATTTTCCATCGAATCAAAATGGAAACGAGCATGTGGGTCACCTGGTGATGAAGTGATCACACCGCCTATAAACACTCGCAATGCCAAGGAGACTGCAGATACGTTGCCTACCCAGAGGACTAAGATGGAGTACCTCTTGTGCCAGTAATTGCACCGGCTGTCTAGCTCACCACGCCGGAACACAAAAGTGCGAGCTCTGCATTCTTTATTCTTTAACAATAAAAATATTTGTATATTTTTTACTAGAGATCTACCCCGGCATCACCACGGATACAATTAGGATAAAATGTTCATAAAAACCTTTTATAAAAAAAATGATTTTTTTTCATCATGCGATCGGCTTTACGAGCCATAAGCAGATCTTTTGAACAACGAAGCATGACTTGGGAGGGCTGTTCTTCCAGAGAAGAATCTCCTCTTTACGATTACCGCATGTTCATGTGGTCAGGTCCCATATATGGTGGCGTTGGAGTCTCCTTCTTTGTAATGGTTCACCGAGGACTGTTGCCAGGCTATTGATGTGTGTGTTTGGCTACGGTTTTTATAGGCCCGTGCCTAAAATATCTAAATGACAGTGAAAACCGAATCAAAATCCATTACGTGGTATAGAACGAGTAGGCGTCCCAAGATTTGAGGACAGAGAGGAATGGATCGACTGTGTTTCATACTATGTTAATATTTTGCGCGTGGTAGGACCATGTGCAAGGTCCGTCCGGATCGCTACCACCATCTTGCTCGCTAATCCTGCGGTTAAGCAGCAGTGATTGCGCTCTTGTGTTCCGGGGTGGAGAGTTAGACAGCCGGTACAATTACTGGCGCCAGAGGTATTCCATCTTAGGCCTCTAGGTTGGCATTGTATCTGCAATCCCTTTGGTGTTGCGGGTGTCTATGGGCGGTGGCGATCACTTACCATTAGATGACCCACTTGCTCGTTTGCCGTCCTATGTTGTATAAAAAAAAATTGGAATGTTATAGTGTTACAAGTCTGAAATACCGTTGGTGTGTCCCGGCGGTCCCCAGATTGTATTATTTACGACGCAGGTAGTTTGGGCCGGCGCCAGCGATGGGAAGATTTCACCTCCGTATTTCAGGCTGTAATGGTTTAAGCGATACAGGAAGGTTCCGCATATATTTTGGCTGATTTTCTTTTTTAAAAACCGAGCTTTTTACTTTGTTGATTTATGGCGGTGTTTCAAATTGTTTCATGGAAGAGATAGATCTGCTGCTCTTAATGCGTGTAACTGTTTTCTTATTTTGGGAGAAGTTGTAATTTTGTCGTCATTTTTTTTGTATTTTGCAGAATCACCAAGTGACAGTAGTAATAGTAGCTTAGATAAAAGAATAAAGAGATATGTTACGGAGGCGTGACAGTGACTTCACGAAATGCAAAAATGAGAACATCGCCGCCCGCCGGAGACTAGTCGCAATTTAGACATCCTTGCGAAATGTTCTCCTGTGTTTTCACAAAATGCCGTGGTTACGTGTAAAAACAGAAGTGAAACTACAAACTATAATGAAGATGGAGTCACATAGTACATATAAGTAATAACATTTCATTAGTTTTTGACTTATTATATGCCTATTTTACTAAAATACAAAGCATGTCAACAACTAAATCCAATAGTAGTAGTGATAGTAATAGTGCTTAAGGCTACTTGAGCCAAAATTCTTTTTAGTGCCTAAAAAAAAATTGAAAATGTATAAGCACTTTTACAAAATTGTAGATGTCTCGAAATATTTTCTTAGTTAATTATCCTGGTTTTTTTTATTACAGAAAATTCTCATTTGATACCCAAATTACCACTGCGTTACCAGTCCCCAATAGTGTCCACTGCGTTACCAAACAATAGTTTTTTTTCTTATTCTGACCCCAAATATTTTTATAACAGTCATCATTCGGGTATGCGTATGTCATTCCGAATTTAAATATAACATATTATTTTAAGAATATCAGGATAAATAAAAAATATACGTTAAAATGTACAAGGGACATTTTTATAGGCATCAAAAGAATTTTGGCCCACTTGACATGTGTAGCACATTGTTTTTACCAGTAGTTGACACTATTTTCTCTCGTTTTTATTATTTTTATGTTGCCGTATCATCTCGTCAAATATTGAATATCATCTAAACTAGGACCGTTACCTTATCTTGAATGTGTTTATGTTGAAATTGATATTCTGGCCAAACATGTTGTATATTCTTTAATAAACTGGTGGCGTTTGAATCGAAATCAAAAACATTCTACCAGTATTAGGATTTTTTTTATGAAATAGGAAGGAAAACAAGCAAGTGGGTCACCTGATGGTAAGTAATCACCACCGCCTATAGACACCCGCAACACCAATAGTATTGCAGATGCTTTGCCAACCTAGAGGGCTAAGATGGAATACCTCTTGTACCAGTAATTACACCGTCTGTCTTGCTCTCCACGCCGGAACCCGAAAGTGCAAGCAGGCGGGATTATTTATTATCAATTTCTACCTAATAACGATTTCACCAGTTACGTTACTAAACTGTGCACCTAGCACGAATCTTCTCGATACGCGTTAACTCGCTACGTAAATCGGTGCGTCTCTCTCCTATTGAGCTAGTTAAGATGAGATGCACTGAGTTACGTAGCGAGTTAACGCGTATCGAGAAGATTCGTGCTAGATGCTCTGATATAAATCGTTACAAAACCCTTACCAAACTGATATTCATTGTTTAGTAACGGAACAATGTTCTTCACCTTTGACTGAAATGTTAAGTGAATACTTCTTACCCAACTGCCACCAAAAGAGAGGGTTGTTTTTCGAGTGTATGTCTTTAAACACGTTACTCATCTAGTTTTGCGTAGTCAAGTAAATACTATCTTCACTACTAACTACTGAAGTACAGTCAAGGAAATTGAAACACGTACCACCATAGAACCAAGTCGAAGAAACATACGCATGACATTTGTTTGACATAGCCTGGCGTTTAACGCGTCGCGTCATTGCGATAGGGTTCTTAGGTAGGTACATTGAAAAGGAGATTTTTTAAACCAGTTAAACCTCTAATCCATTCCATCCGACTACACAACAATGTAGTAACTTCAGCAGGTCACCTGTTAGACGAGTTAACCACCGCCGTTACCTCGCTCATTCACGATGTTATTTCCCGGTGGAGAGCCCTATGCAATACGGCATCAAACATTTTTATACGTAGCTTGTTGAAACATTATGTTAGTTGTTAAAAGTGGGTATATTTGATATTAATAAAAGTTTGGAGCTTCTTTTAGATCAGCTCAATACTTTATTATTCTTACCTTTTGTTAACAAATTGAGCTGGGCCTGTGCGACATAATTGTATGTTTTTTTGCATGAAAAATATATAAGTTGGACAGACGCAGTTGTTTTGCTTGTGAGTACGGTCAACTTTAGAAATCACTGAACATTTTAGTACCTTGTTGCCGTCGGTAATGTGACAAATTCGAGCAAGTCTCATTTCATATGTAACTACGACAAGGTTCTTAAGTGTTTAGCTACTTCTGAGGCTGACTGTACGTAATAGTGGTTTGACGGCGGAGCGAGAGTAAATTGTTCCATTTTGTTTACAGAAGATTTCCGATTAGTAACGCCTAATTCGAATTTATAAACTTATTATCTTCTGACTTAAAAGTGTCATATTAAGTTTTATTAGGTTAAATGAGTCGAAAAAATTTTTTTTTTTAATCGAAAGATCCAGAGGTAAAGAAGTGCCAAAGACAAAGAAATGACAAAGATCGTGTCAATTTACAAATACTAACAATATGGCGATATTTTAATACCAATTCAAGACGTTTCTCAACTCTTAGTTTGCGATTACTGGTTCTTTGTTTACACGGACAAAATTTTAACTCCACAACTTAAAAATGTAATACTCTATGTGCTTAAAAGTTGCGTCTGTAAATAATAGAACTCTTCTGCATACTGCCGTCCCCGCAACAAACAAGCCCAGTGCGCCCAATAACGGCACGGCGGGGTGCTTGGAGCCAGTCATCGTGTTTTTGTAAACAACCCTCTACGCCGTAGAGGGCTACGAGCGTCGTAGCCCGCTACGCTAACAAGCCAGGCTACGTTAAATAGGACACCTTTTTAAATCAATGCTGCCTCGCTAAGAGGTTTTTGGAAACTCGAATGTAGGGGAAACTGGTCACTTTTGGACTTTTACAATAGTTTAGTCACTTTAGTTTATAATATTTAGTCAATACACATACATACATTATAAATTATATTAATAGAAACGGATTACTCACGTATTTAAAGTCGAGTAACTGCCCGACATGTTTCAGACCAATCCGCGGTCCTTAATCAACTTCAAATACGTGAGTGATCTGTTTCTATCAATATGTACGAGTCTCGCGGTAATTTTATGGTAAAAATTACATTATAAATTACATAAAATATCAAGCTATATGAATTTATGTAAATTTAAATCGTAAAAATCTGTAAAGATTATTAAACACTAGCTTTTGCCTGCGATTTCGTCTACGTAGACTTGTTTAATTGAATCAAATAAACGTGCACCCAACATGCAATCTGCAATATTTCCTGAACAAATTAATGAGAATTAGTTACTTTGCTGTTCATGACGTCCATGCATTTTTACGGGATAAAAAGTATCCTATGTGTTAATCCAGGTTATAAACTATGTGTGTGCCAAATTTCATCTAAATCCATTCAGTAGTTTTTACGCGAAAGAGTGACAAACATCCATCCATACTTACAAACTTTCGCGTTTGTAATATTAGTAGGATACACATACCCTATAAAGCTCAGTATTACCACAAGTATTACTATATGACTGTTCGCGTTTTAAATAATAGTGCCTACCTAAAGTATGCAGATTCTTTGATAGTTCTAAACTAGATCTTCCTCTAATTATTTATTGGTTAGATCCATTTCTTTCAATCCAGGTGGTAAGCCCGTTCGTTGACCCCACACAATGGCGGCTCAAACTTTTCCAATCTACTCTACCTTCGGATAGTCTTTCTTTTATCTAGGTTCATATTGAATTCCAATGGGGAATACAGCTCGATTAACTTTGAGATGTTACGGTCCAGTGTATTCTAAAGTAACTGTACTAGTGCATGACACGTTTTAAGACATTGTTTGTACCAGTAGTTGACATAATTGTCTCTCGTTTTTATTCGTTTGTTGCCGTATTTCTCGGCAACTATCAGTCACGTCAAGGACTGGGACATTACCTTACTGTATTAATTATTACATAATTTTCATTACTAAGCAATCGTAGCCGTCCATACCTTTTGCACTTGAAAAAAACTAGGAACGTTTTTTTTACTGGAGAGTGTTTGTAAGGCGGTCAGGAAACGGTTTATTTTTCCGTCGTTAATTATTTCCAGTTAACAAGGTGTTGTCTCTTGCCTTATTTATTACTTTCACGGACGAGTAAAGTCTGAGCTGCACTTAAAGCGATGATTTTTTAAGAAAAAATAATCACTTCATACTACTGCAAGAAAATTTCAACATCCTTTCCGACGCTAAATATGCAACATTCAACAATTATTAGTCGTTAAATTCAAATTGAATTCGATAAACTTTAGGATGTGCTATGTATTCTCCATAACATAAGACATTGTTAGATTCTTTTTAAAATTTCGTACTTCAAAAAAGAAAAAGCAACCTTTATATCACACGTTGTCTGTCTGTTTGTCGGTCAAGACTCAGGAAGACGTAAAGGTTGAGTTATAATTAATATCAAACACTCAAGTCCGCAGTCTCTAGCAGCTATGAAAAATGAAACTTCTAAGTCAACGCAATCAAAATACACGGCCGTTGATGCACTTTGACACTCGCAAGGGAATCAAAAACATACAGAGTACTTCCCGTTGATCTAGACCCATGACATTTTTCAAGCCAGAAGAGCTCAAAATACAAATAAAGGAAAAAATCCAAAAACCTTTAAGTAGAACATCACTTTTTATGACGTTATAAACTCTTAAGTATTTGCATTTGGTAAACTGACTGCGACCTACATGTATATCGATCTACGGAGACAGCGGTTTTCCAAGGGAAAAGTTAAGTACGTGATCGATAACAACCTGTTCACTATTTTTTTTTGTTTTTATTACTTTTAGCTTCAGGGCCCCACTGAAAATCAGCGCTGCTGCAACAGCATATGCTGAGTGGGGTCCTTTTCAGCATTAACTGTGTTATTTTGTATCTGTATTCTTTCTGTTTTTTCTTGCTGAATAAACATTTTCTTTCTTTCTTTAAGAGAAGTGTGAACCCAGCGCTATCCATACAAACGGCGATAACTTTTTCCACCCTCTAAACCTTAACCTAAAGCAATGATTTTTTTTTTCTGTATGCCCTAGACCTAGGTTTGTGTGTTTTGATTTGTTAAATATTCCTAATAGTTTCAAAAATATTGACGCTTTTGTGTTTTGTATAAAACTCCTAAAATGCAAATATTCTCAAATCTTAGGAGAATATTAAAAAAATCAAAACATACAAACCTAGTTCTAAAGCATAATGACAACATACCAAAAAATCATTGCTATAGGTTAAGGTTTAGACGGTGGAAAACCTTAACGCCGTTTGTATAGGGAGCCCGTTTTGGGGCTTGGTTCACACTCCTCTTCATAGAGAACTATAGCATATAGCATAGCTTAGCTCCCACCCCTCCACAGCCCTTAAGCCATGTTTTACAGAGCTCGTTAGTCAGGCACCTCGCGAAAGAATTAACTGCTGTATTTTGACGCTTATTGCGACTCGCGACGGGGGATTTGTGCCGCCGTGTGGGCATGCCTTATAATTCATAGATAGTTAGTGCAGTTTTAGAAAAAACGGGGTTGTTTAGGGCTATGTTATTCCACTCGTAAGCTTTTGTGAAAAACACAGTAATAATATTTTTAAAAATCATGCCCTTTTATTATCGCTGAAGATTTTTATGTTGCAGATTGTTTTGTTATTGTACAAGGTCCGTCCGGATCGCTACAGACACTTGCTTGCTAGTCCAGCCGCTAAGCAGCTTTGCTTGCTGTTATGTTGCGACGTAGATAGCAAGACAGCCGATTAAATTACTGACACTAGAGATATTCCATCCTATCCCTCTAGATTACTGCCCTTCACGCGGAGAGTCAAAAGAGATGGAGGTCTACGGATGGAGGCACCTGAAGGCCGGCAACGGATCAGTTACTCCCTTGGGGTTGCTGGCTCCCGTCGACGGGGGTAATCAAGTGACCATTCCTCTTTCATGTTTTTTTTGTTGCTGAATAACTCACTATGGTCAGTAACTCTGACAATATAAGAGTAACGTAGAGTTAGAGACTAACATAAATATAGCGTTTATGTATTACTAACAAAATGTACTGTTGTACTTATATGAACTTCTTAATGAAATAAACAAATTAAAATTGAATCGTATTGAATTGAGAGTTCTCTCCCCGTTAGGGGTAGAAATTTATATGACAAAATGAAATACAAGTATCTTAGCCTATTATTTACTGCAAATTACTATAAATTACATACTTATTACGTTTTTCGGGACTTTAGCGCGACTACTACAATTTTTTTTACTATAAATTATCCCAAGATGTTTGCTTAAACTAAATACATCTATATTCCGTCTTTCACCTTTATATATCCGTCGGTCCACCTCTTACCCCGCACCGCCTAAACCAATCGCCATTGAAACTACCTCCAAACTGCCTCAAAAGCTCAGTCTTCGGGAAAACTTCGGATGAATTGGTCCCGACGCTCCATAAAGGTTGATAAATGAAGTCACTAACTGGATTATCTTTGCAGTGCCTTCACACCAGGGTTTGGCCATAACTTTGTTTTAGGTAAAGGTAAATTTGGAAGGAGATATGCACATCTGTACACCAGTATGTATTTTAATGTAGATACAGTCAATGGGGCAGCTTTGAACACATTTGATAACAATGAACAGCCAGGAAATAGGTTTAAGAGAAGTGTGAACCCAGCGCTCTCCATACAAACGGCGATAACGTTTTCCACCCTCTAAACCTTAACCTATTGCCATGATATTTTTGTATGTTGTCATTATACGCTAGAGCTAGGTTTTTTTGTTTTGATTTTTTTAACATTCTTAATAGTTTTTAAAATATTGACGCTTTTGTGTTTTGTATGAAACTCCTAAAATGCAAATATTGTCAGATCTATGAAGAATATTAAAAAAATTAAAACTTACAAACCTAGTTCTAAGACATAATGACAACATATCAAAAAATCATTGCCATAGCTTAAGGTTTAGAGGGTGGAAAACGTTATCGCCGTATTGTATGGGGAGCGCTTTTTCGGGCTGGGTCCACACTCTCTTTACCGCAATATATCTAGATATAGTATAAAGTAAAGTCAAAGTCAAAGTCAAAGTCAAAATATTTTATTCAGATTAGGCTTACAGGTAGCACTTATGAATGTCAAAAAATTTACCACCGGTTCGGAAAAAACCTCTGATGAGAAGATACCGGCAAGAAACTCAACGAGGTGTAATTTTTTAAATAAATCAAAATTACAATGTTATTTTACATCTCAAATATTAAAAATTAACAATTTAACACAGCAGGTGTACAATCTTTGGAGCCAGGGATCGCCAATACGTCACTATTTGTTTCTGTATCATATATTATAGCTGATGACTGTACGATACCCTAATATTTTTACATACTTTCGTCAAAAGTGCAACTAAATTTCATTAATAACAATAAAATAATAATAAATAAATATCTTGGGATAATTAACACCAATTGACCTAGTCCCAAAGTAAGCAACTGAAGCTGCTTGTGTTATGGGTACTAGACAACGGATATACATACTTATATAGATAAATATATACTTAAAGTCAAAGTCAAAGTCAAAGTCAAAATATTTTATTGCATAAATACATATAACATCCACGACTCGGGCACAAACATTCGTATTCATCATACAAATATTTGCCCCTCCCGGGAATCGAACCCGGTACCTCAAGCTTCATGGTCAGGGTCACTAACCACTAGGCTATCTGGTCGTCGTGGTTCATTTCCAACACACACACTTCAAATACCGATATACATCAAGCGAACGCTAGTGATTCACACATAGCAAAAAACCTCCAACGCAGACAATGTCTTACATGTTTTTTCCCCATAAATTCATAAGTTTTATGAGTTGGATGTAGTCGAGGCCCCAGGGGCCCCGCAGGCTCCCGCTGGCCCCGCAGGCTCGGCCCCCGCCCCGTGGGGTCGATTATGACGCTTAGGGGGACAGGTGTAATGAGATTTGAACGACGTGTGACAATTGTGGTGATATTTGATAGGTTTTTGTAACCTATCATAAGTTTTTCCCGTACATTCATCACTGTTATGCACTTTACAACTCCGACAACAGACGCTGAATATGTCGCTATTCACTTGAGTAATGTGTATTAAAAACGAACACGGAAAAAATACCATTATAATATTATAATTATACTTAGACCGCTTAGGTAAGCGTACCCTTTTAGCACTTCATTCATTTTTTGCGGGTGGTAGGACCTTGTGCAAGGTCCGTCCGGATCGCTACCATCATCTTGCTCGCTAATCCTGCCGCTAAGCAGCAGTGCTTGCACTGTTGTGTTCCGGCGTGGAGAGCAAGACAGCCGGTGTAATTACTGGCACAAGAGGTATTCCATCTTAGCCCTCTGGGTTGGCAACGCATCTGCACTCTCTTTGTTGTTGCAGGTGTCTATAGGCGGTGGTGATCACTTACCATCAGGTGACCCACTTGCTTGTTTTCCGTCCTATGTTGTATAAAAAAAAAACTTTCAACGTCGGTGTTTCCAAACAGATACGATTAAGTCTTGCGCTTTAATTCTTCTGTTATTGCACTTATAACATGTGTCTTAAGCACTGGGCAGCGGTGATAACTTACCATCACGCCTGTCTGCTCGTTTTCCTCATTTCTCTTTATAATAAAAAATGGGTACCTTTACAAGTGAGCTTCGGATAATGGAAGATTATAATTATAACTTTGACTTATCATAATAATCACTTCATATGATTACCTAATAATAGATGCCATAAATAGATCATAGCCGTCAGCATATAGTGTACAACATTAGTATATTATAGTGTGTCTTGTCTGTATGATAGTTTAATCCGGCCCGGACACTTTTTGCCCGAGCAGGTGTATCTTATTAGACCGGAACTTCCCGGGCAAAAACTACCCCTGCCGGATAAGTTGGGGCTGAACTTGTCCCGACGTGTTATGAAACGTTTTTGTGGAAGGTGGGTGGCAGTCTCATCTGATTTGGGCTTTTTACTGGGAAAGTTTTGGGAGGGAGGTAGTGTTTAGCTGATGTTTACACGTTTAGTGGGAAATGTTGCGTGGAATTGTTTATGATTTTTAATTATTCACCCCCTTATTCGTAAACGCTCAGTAAACCTATATAAAAACATGTGTTGTCCTCGTCTGTCCTTGCGACGTTTGGTTTCGTGTGAGAGGATACTAATATATTTATAATTGTTATTGTCCTATACTGTCTGTGTCGTCACTAACAGTGAAATTTTAGGCGATCTCTAACCAATACTCCTTGTAATATTCACTTTTAAGCAATAAATCCGCCTGTTTTCTGTTTTGTTATTTTTATTTATTCCTCGTATCTGTTTTTTTTTGTAGCGAACAATAAAGAGAATTTGTTTTTGTGTTGCTATAATTCCGTATTTGCAGTACATTGGTCTTTAACTACTTCGTCCAAAGACGAATATTAGACCTTTAAACAATTGTTCAAAGTCAAAGTCAAAGTCAAAATATTTTATTCAGATTAGGCTTACAGGTTAGCTTATGAATGTCAAAAAATTTACCACCGGTTCGGAAAAACCTCTGACGAGAAGATACCGGCAAGAAACTCAACGAGGTGTTGCCGGAATTTTGAAGAGATGGTGGGAATAGTATCAATGTGTAATCAAACCAGGTGGCTCCCAGCAATGCTTACGTATATTAAATGTGAATACTAATTGCTCTTTCTTAAAAATTCTGGTAACATTGTTGCTGACAATAACAGCGGTTAAAACGCCCGAACATTCACCCCGTTCCTTTCATCTGCTGATTTGCCAAGTGATATCAAAGTTTCCAGCAATCACTTCGATGGAATGTACGTCACTTCTCACTTCTCATCCATGTAACATACCATCACACCATGCGGCTCCGCTACACAGATGCAAAAATCGCAATTACTCCCGCCATGATCAAAGGACTAGTACGTGACTCGCTCAAAGAGCCCCGTACACGTAATGGTGCTCTTTTAGCTATTAAAAATAATAGCAGCTGTCAAATGACACGTAGGCATTTGGCTTCTTGAAAATAAGACAATCGGGACGATGCGTTTTATATGAACTATTTATCTACACACATATCATAATGGCTAAATAACGCGTTCAAAAACCCTAGGAAATGACCAACATTATTACAACCAATGTTATTATAAGAATTTTCTTGTCTGTGGTAGTAGGTAAATCTGTTCTTTATTGGTCATCACATTACCGATATCTCGTGACTGCTCGTGACGTTACGAATTTAAATTTGGAACAGCTGTCAAAATTCAAGTTGGTCTCTATTCTAGTATCCACAGATATTAAAACAGTTATCGATACGAAACGTCTACTCAGTATGTTTTTTTAAATTAAACGCACGACATTTGATCTCGAGTGATATGACAATAGGGACTATATTCGTTCGTCTATGGTTTAAAAAAAACGTTCGTCTTGACGGATAGATCGAATCACAGAGTACCTTTTTAACATACATGGCGGCCATTAGTTGTCATTCGTTTTTGGTTTTTTGCTGTTACGGTTTTTTGCAGTTATGATATGTGTGTAGATAAAGTAATGTATGCAACTGTATATAATTAGGCCTTAAAACACTCGTGTGATCCTATTATGAAACTCGCTGACGCTCGTTTCATAAAACCACACTCGAGTTTTAAGGCCTCTCATTAGATAGCAGTTGCACAATAGTATTTTATGCAACTGCTATATAATGAGAGGCCTTAAAACACGAGTGTGGTTTTATGAAACGAGCGTGAGCGAGTTTCATAATAGGATCACACGAGTGTTTTAAGGCCTAATTATATACAGTTGCATACATTACTTTATCTACACACATATCATAACTGCAAAAAACCGTAACAGCAAAAAACCAACAAACAGTCATGGCGGCCATTCGATCTATCCGCCAAGACGAACGTTTTTTTTAAACCATAGACAAACGAATAGAGTCCCTATTGTCATGTCACTCGATATCAAATGTCGTGCGTTTAAATTAAAAAAACATACTGAGTTGACTTTTCGTATCGATAACTGTTTTAATATCTGTGGATACTAGAATAGAGACCAACTTGAATTTTGACAGCTGTTCCAAATTTCAATTCATAACGTCACGAGATATCGGTAATGTGATCACCAATAAACACAGACTACTAAGAGATACTACCCAATAAAGAACAGATTTACCTACTACCACAGACAAGAAAATTCTTAAAATAACATTGGTTGTAATAATGCTGGTCATTTTCTATGGTTTTTGAACGCGTTATTGAGAAATTATGATATGTGTGTAGATAAAATACTATTATTCAACATCTACATTTGCGGGTGTAACCTAGTCCAAGTTCCGTTGGGACCGCTACTACCATCTTCCTCGATGATCCGGCCCCTAAGCAGTGTTTGCACTGTTGTGTTCCGGCGTGGAGAGCAAGAGAGCCGGTGAAATGACTGGCACATGAGGTATTTCATCTTTGCCCTCTGGGTTGGCAAAACACATCTGCAGTCTCCTTGTTATTGCGGGTGTCTATGGACGGTGGTTATCACTTGCCATCAAGTGACTCACTTGTTAGTTTCCCTTCCCATTAAAAACAATTTAGTGCAATTTCACTTTCGGTGGTAATTCAAAACTTTTGATAATTTAGCTCCCGTTCTCAAATAATCACTTAAATATAACTTTATTCTCACACAGTCGTTTAATAAAAGGAGGAGTACCAGCCAAGTGTGAAAAATAAAATAAATCGGTCTCGAACCGTTTCGCCACCGGCCAAGGATCTGACCGGAAGTCGGCGAGGCGACAGGTGGGGGAAATGGCGGCGGTTCCGGTGCACGAGACGCTCTTACATCCGGTCTGCGCACGAGTGGAGAACGACGGGGCCACAAAACCAGCGGGCTCTCATTTCAGAAGGTGTTTTAAATTTATGATTATGATAAAAGATCTTAAATATACCCTGCGCCGCCGTTGAAACTATACGGGTAATTAAATAATTAATTCATGTTTTCAGTCTGTTTTATATAATTCATTCCTTCACTGTTGCTGTTGTAGTAGCTTCATTACATTTTATATTATACGAGTAAGTGCATAATGTTTACTAAGTGCTTTATGAAGTTTATCTACACACATATCATAAAGGCTAAATAACGCGTTCAAAAACCCTAGGAAATGACCAGCATTATTACAACCAATGTTATTATAAGAATTTTCTTGTCTGTGGTAGTAGGTAAATCTGTTCTTTATTGGTCATCACACACAGAGCTATTAAAACAATAGAGAGAGCTGAAAGGTTCCCGCGGCGTACACTTTTTGAAAATTGCTAGTGATGTAGATTAGTCGATCAAAACTGACGATGAATTTTTGATTTGAAGTACGGCATTTTTGGGATATTTTACAATCTTGTACTGTAACAAACACAACACAACACAAGCAACACAACACAATAACACAAGCAGCTTTAGTTGCTTACTTTGGGACTAGGAAAATTGGTGTTACCTGTCCCAAGATATTTATTTTATTTATTTATTTAACAAACTAAAAAAGTCTTATAAAACCTTTAATAATATTAGCGAACATACAACCATAGCTCAACCCTCTTGCAATTTCGATTTACTAACTTAATAAATAATTTCTTTTGCAGAGACAAAAGATTACCCGTTTTAGCTATTTTCTCGGATATGTGAATCAAATGTGAATGTGGACAACTGCATTATTTAAGACCGCGAATTATTTAACTTGCATAAACAATGAAAATATTACACCCAGACTGACTCGTTTAGGTTTTAAAAAAGACCCCTGGTCCGAGGGTACACATGTTCCGAACTTCATGCTTCTATCTTCAGCGCAACTTGCGAGTCAGAATGGTGAGCGGCGGTGTAAGCAAGTATGCTCCTACCTCTACTCCCCCAGCGAGCCCGAAGGGCTAGCTCTGTCCGCGGGCGCCGAAGCGTCCCTTTGATGGAAGTACCTACTCTTGAGCAACTCGCAACCCCGAAGGGCGAGTGGTGGTGTTAAGTCAAAAGTCAAAACCAAAGGTCAAAATATTTTTATTCACATTAGGCATACAGAAACCACTTATGAATGTCAGAAAATTTATAATCATTGCGGAAAAAATCTTCTGATGAAAAGATACTGGTAAGAAACTCAACAAGGTGTTATTTCTTAATAAATCAACTAGTTCCTGTGGCCGTCCCAATATTTTAATCCATATCTCTTTAATTTCTTCTTTTTTGGGAAAACTGAAAAAAAAATAGTATTAATTATAACGCAAGACAGCTTGTGGCGAGCTGTTGGGGAGTAGCGACTGAAGAAGAAGACTGGAGAGAAGGGTAAACTATATTAAGGGCCTCCGCTTAGTTGCGCAGGCGCACGGAGCGGGTGCACGCCTATAGAAAAATAGTATGGGAGCGTCCGCTAACTCGTACAGGTGCGGCTGCGGACTCATACTATTTGTTCGATAGGCGTGCACCCGCTCCGTGCACCCACGCGACGTAGCGGAAGCTCTAAATCGACGAAAGGGCCTCTAGGTGTTGGCAACGGCTCCGCGCCCGCTTCCCAAAAGTCCTGGACACGATTGCCCCATACGAGGGAAAGGTAACAGATTGGCGGATACCTTGTCGATAATTTCTACAAAATGTCAGATGCACCGCATCACTAGTCTATATTTCCATAACCTCTTGTAGAAATAATAAATCATTTATTACCATTAAAATTAATAAATAAGCTTAGTTTTTACAAGCACATATGAGTCTTTGCTCCATAATTTAACCCACATAATAATACTAGCCGTCCAAAACGCGACATTCCCATAAATAAACACCAAATAATACTTACTTGTAAACGCCGATGTGTTGTCCTTCATTGCTTTCTTTAGGACACCGTGATGAATGCGAACTGCAACCATGCGCGAAGTATGCTATTTCGCACAATAAATATCACTTGCTTGTCTCAAAAATCTAACGATAACCATAAGAATTTTATTAAATTGCACCGTGAGCTCTACGAACCGTCATCAAAATTTGACGTGAATATTATGCGACTAAAAAGAATGGCTGCTATTCGACAGCATATTCAATACACGAAAGAAACTTTTTTAAACTGTTGTATAATAACATGACCTATATGACCAAATGTCAGCACTGAGTGTGTACGGTAGTAAATTTAAAGATGGTGTCAAATGGTTATGTTTGTTCACTCCTTCACGTTGTTACATCGTAAGAGTGAATGGAGCAGATACATTCACGCTTTTTCTCAATTTTTCAGGCTTGCTCCATGGGTTTAAAACCTCCTTGTCATCACATTACCGATATCTCGTGACTGCTCGTGACGTTATGAATTTAAATTTGGAACAGCTGTCAAAATTCAAGTTGGTCTCTATTCTAGTATCCACAGATATTAAAACAGTTATCGATTCGAAACGTCAACTCAGTATGATTTTTTAATTTAAACGCACGACATTTGATCTCGAGTGACATGAAAATAGCAACTTCATTCGTTCGTCTATGGTTTAAAAAAAATGTTCGTCCTGACGGATAGATCGAATCACAGAGTACTTTTTTTATATACATGGCCGCCATTAGTTGTCATTCTTTTTAGGTTTTTTGCTGTTACGATTTTTTGCAGTTATGATATGTGTGTAGATAAAGTAATGTATGCAACTGTATATAATTAGGCCTTAAAACACTCGTGTGATCCTATTATGAAACTCGCTGACGCTCGTTTCATAAAACCACACTCGTGTTTTAAGGCCTCTCATTATATAGCAGTTGCATAAAATACTATTTTCAAATCTATCCTTTTATAAATTTAATTTAAACGTGGCCTACCAGTAGGCATTACGGATTTAAAATTATAATATGTTCTTTCATTAAAAAATCGTTTCTGAAATAGCACGAAACAATTTTTTTCCCATCGATGTACTCGATAAATTCCAAACAAGTAACAAAACCGCGACTATAATGCTATTAAAGCTGCTCATCAGTTATAATGGCGTCGTGACGCGAGGCCGTGGGTTCGGTCCCGGCCGGACCACAATCGGCGGCGACCGGTAAAGGGCACGGGAATTACTCATCTTTGTTCTGAGGACCCTAAAGGTGAATGCGGCCATGGCACGGAATGTGCTGGTCAGGTGTAACTTGTAAGTTAATCATACAAATTGTTATAATTCACACCATGAATCCCATACACATCTTCTTTATTTCATAGTATTAGTGACCCACCCCGGTATCACACGTATTGAACATAAAATCTTTCTTAAAACCGGCCAAGTGCGAGTCAGACTCGCGCACCGAGGGTTCCGTCATCAACAACATTTAGTATTGCATTTTTGCTTTGTAAGACAATTTTTTTTGTATGTATTAACTAAAAATTCACAGTTTTCGGATTTATTATTATATTTGTGCTGTGAGACCTTGCTTCTTGCCAAAATTCATAGTTCTAGGTCAACGGGAAGTATCTCATAGGTTTTCGAGTGTCTTGCGAATGTATGAAACATGCGGCATAAACGGTCGTATCTTTTGATTGCGTTGACTTAGAAGTTTGATTTTTTCACGGCTCTAAGGGACTACAGACCTGAGTACTTGATATTAATTTCAACTCAATACCTTCACGCGTTCTTGAGAAAAAAGGACGTCCGTCCGTCCGTCCGTCCGTCTGTCTGTCTGTTCGACGGACGGACGGACGGACGCACTTTGGAAGCATGCTGGGAATAAGCCGTCATATCCTATCAGTTTTGCTAGTTATCCTGTTTAATACGGTGATAGTAAAGAGTAACTGAGATGGCAATCTCAAAATGGTATCGGTGTGTATTTATTACACATATTTAATAATTATTATTCTAATCGGTAAAAAAAAGAAGTAAAAATAGAAGATTATTCGACGTTCAAAATACTTCTGCTGGCACTCTGTTAATTTGTGTTACTTGCTTACATTTTTGCTATAACTCCATCATTACAAGACAGCTTTAAACACATCGTAGTTAGCTTTACTGCACTTGAGCTTAAACGGAATATTTATTTCATTCCTTGTAATTTGATTCTTCTAGCAATAAATTTCCAAATTGCTGCTATACTATTGCCAATAAATCTTGCCGTACAGGGTCGTTCTTATTGTCTTACCTCTTAGGTCAAAGAGGCAAGACCTAGGCATGAGCATGAGTCAGGTACCTAAATAACCCGTCTAGACCAAAGCGATCGAGGTGATTTAGTGCGTGTATGTACACGTGCTTTCAATTTGGACTTGGCCGTTTTTTACTGTGCACTCTAAAGTATATCGTTTCACCGGAGATAGGTGATAAATTTTTGGAGGGCTTTTTCGTGTAAAATTTTTAGTCGAGTGTTTAAGGGAGATTTATATTTCAAGCTTTAAGTTAGCCGGCTTAGAAATTATGGTGCGAATTTTTGGCAGAATTTTAACAGCGTATGCTCCTTCTAAGAGTTTGCTGTGTTCAGTTAAAAAGTGAGCGTGTCTAACTGTCCGTTAGTCTAGTTTAGTTTATTTATTCAGTCAATATAAAATTACATTTTTTTTTGTATTGATGATGGGTTCTCGCTTGGCCACAGTTACACCTGATGGAAAGTGTTGACGAGGCCGAAGGTGGGACGCGATTACCCAGAAAAAAGCCTATTTACTCTCCTTTTGAAAGTGTCCAAATCGTATCTGTCCGGAAATACAGAGACAGGGAGATCGTTCCATTCTTTGGAAGTGCGTACCAAGAAAGATGAAGCGAAACGCTTCGTACGACAAGGAGGGAAGTCAATTACAAAGAATGTCAAATTACACATCTTTATATTGAGATCGTCAAAATTACACAAAAAGTATTAAACAATAAAACTATAAAACAAAATTAAGATGGGAATGTCAGCATAACAAAAAAAAAGAATTAAACACTAAAACTGAACAAAAATTAATATTCGTATGTCAGGATAATAAAGAAATATAAGTATTAAACACTAAAACTAAGTCAAAATTAAAATTGTAATGTCAACATAAATTTTGTTTCCAACAGGGATCGTCATAACAAAAATAAATAAAAAAGAAAGAAGTAAAAAATAAAAAATGACAAATTATACTTATAAAAACTATATAAAATTGTCTAAATACTCTTTAAGTGAATGTTTAGTATGATGTTTTCTACATGTTTATTTATTGTAAAACATTCTTTCCCGGAAAAGGGCATAAGACTAATTTTGAACACCAAAACAAAATCCTATCACGTGAGCCACGACGAGAGCAGAAGCATTTTTTAAATAAACCGTAATAAAAGTGCCTCTAAACCAGTGGGGATATAAAATTGTTAGTCCCACAGGGTTGCTCTACCTTCTGAAGCAACAGGAACCACGCTCCGTTTATTTTAAAAGTCAATTCTAAATTGCGACATTTGTGGCCTTTTTCACACCTGACTGGGTGCAGATTGCGAGGTGCGCAAACGGGCCAAACGAGGCGCGAACGTGGCGAATATGGCGATCGTGGCTGAACGTAGCATTGTGGTGATCCTGGCTGGATGTTCGATCGTGGCTGAATGTGACGACCGTGGCAGAACGTGGCTGTAACGCAGAGTACCGTGTCGCGACAAATGATGCCCCACTTCCGGTACAGACTAGGGCTTTGGTGTTTAATGTTTGTTGAGAGAGCCTTAGAAATGATGAAAGTATTCTGTGTTGTTATGGAAAAGAAAACGACTGTAATTATAGAATATGTTTCATGTTATTCAGGATATGGTTAATATTTCATTTTCTACCAATTTACTAAAGAAATGGCAATTTGAACTTACGGGTACTTATAGGTAAGGCTATCAGAGTTGAAGGCACAAAGCAACAATGGCATATGTCATAAATATGTAAAATGCGTTAAATTTTTATTTGGTATTGCATGCCATTCAGCTCAACTCTCGTGCCTTTACCTTTACTTTGACATTGACATGGACAAGTGCCATTATTGTCAGTACTTTTAGTACAAAGTTGACAACGATGTCAATTTTGTACTTAGAAAAACTGACAATTCGGATCATAATGCTATTTTGCTAGTTTTCAGTCATGCAAGTTGATGCAGACGAATTTTTGGCGAAATGTAATTATAATGAAAATAGTGCGAGTGTTCGCATTTAGAGTAAAAATGTTTTGTCGCCTCAAGTTAGAGGATGGGTTTATGCCGGTTGGCGCGGCGCCAGCGCTGGCGACCTCTTGCGTACACCTTACCTGTTTTTCTTTTAATTTCTCTTCCAATGTCTTGTTTCTTTTAAGGCCCGTAAATTGTTTCGGTTGAGTTAGTACGGTCCTTAGTTCTTACGGATAATGGAGCTGTTATTATTGTGCCGACCATCTCTTTAAGGCTCCTTACCGATGAAATACCAAGCCTTTACAAATACTACATTCTAAGAGTATTTTTTTCTGAAAATATATCTTCAAGTTTGTACAATTAACTTGGAATTTGTTTTTGCTTCGAACTTTCTTGTTTAGTTTTTGCGGTTGACTTTCAAGATATCGTGTTCAGAATAAAAAATATTTCATAAGAAAAGTCAAGGTTTTTTTAACAAAATAATAGCCAAGTAACTTGGTATTCCAAATACAGTAAAAAAATAATTCGAAGAAAGTTTATCCAATGGCTTGTCTACGCGTATAAATTTATATTACCTTTACCATTCATCTGGCTACACTTTTTCCACCAATTCATGGGGAGCCCTTCGCTTTGGATAAAAAAATAAAATAAAAAATATATTATATTATATGTATGTATATCTTACTAAAACACATACCTAAAACATTTTTTTTAAGTCGGAGTGGGTCGCTAGTTGGGAATAAACAAGAAATAAACCAAAAGCCACAGCTCTTAGAACAATAGAAAAGTAAAACACAACGTCTTCACAAGTTCCAATTACTTAACACACGCTCTAAAGGTTAAAAAACGCCGTCTAGACGGAGCTAATGCCGAGATACCTGCGGACAATGGGAGAGTCCACATTTTACCGCATCTTACCGCTTTCCTCACAATGGCCATTCAATGGTATTTAAGTTATTGGTTCTGAGCAAACAGGTGGGGAATGCCGACGACATTTGTGACCTTTTTCAAAAGAGTGGGTCTTTTCTTTCGATAGAAGAGGATCTGGAGAATTTAATGTCCTTTTGTGGATTGTTTGCAGTTTTGCTAAATAGTGGGTGTTTATTCAGTTAAGTCTGTCACCCTACGTAGGTATCACACTTTACATTAATCACGACACAAAAACAACAGAACGTAAACAAATAAAAATAAATTACTGTGACTCTATCAACGCTTCGGAAAATGGCATCGGATCAACCGTTAAAAAAATATTATTTCTCTTTCGACAAGTCCCAAAAACATATGACACATTATTTATTTAATATTTATTTAACTGTATTGGTATAAATATGTTTATTCTATCTATAAACTATAACTTAACAAACTCGTCAAAAACGCTTCAAACCAGAAGCATTCCGCTTAATGTCCGCACTTTCAGTCGTTTTAATTCCGCAAAAATATCGTATTCCTCCGCAAACATAGTATCTTTGCGGTCGGCCGACTCTTGGCGTGGCTCCCACCTCCAATTGAAGGTGGATTTAATTGTCCGAGTCAGGATAATGGCGTCTTAAGTTTGCTGCCATTCTGCCTGAAGACCGCGGCCGCTTTCCCAATGGCATCGACACGTTGCTAAATTCCCGGCGCTTTACAGAGTTAAAAAACTGAAAAAAACACTATGCCACTATTTCGTTTGGTTTTTTTTTTACTTGTAAAGAATTTTATAGCACTTTCAAGATTGGAAACTAGAATTAAAAGCATTTACTTAACATAAACTTAACGAAATTTCGGCCCGAGTTCGCTTAACGTCGATATCTTTAAGTGGACTTGCAGTAACACTTGTCAAAATTATCACGCATAAAATAAATAATAAGAATTTATTGTAATGTTTTATTTTTTAATACATTTTTTTACGTAAAGTATCTTTAGTTTGAGAAAGACTTATATCACGTTTTTTCCTATTTTTTTAAAGCTTAAATATCACCCAGCGAGTTGACAGCAATGGAAAACCGCGCGTCTTCCCAGATCGGCTGTAAGTGGCGCGCGCTAATAAAGTCGTCTCGTTACTCGCAGCTAATCTCCCCTCCGCCGTGAGGATACACCTTAATGGCCGGCGCAAGTTTATACCGGTTTTATAACAGAGAACAACACTTTACAATGTTGTGCTTTTATGATGTTAAGCTCCAAAACGTGTTGAGATTTTTTCAGATATTACTTTTTTTTATATAGGACTAAGTATTTCAGTTTTATGTTTATATCAAACACTAGTAATTTTTTGTAACCGAAATTTGTTTCGATTTTTATTTTAAATGTTTTTGACGGCCGGATAGCCTAGTGGTTAGTGACCCTGACTATGAAGCTTGAGGTACCGGGGTCGATTCCCGGGAGGGGTAAATGTTTGTATGATGAATACGAATGTTTGTGCCCGAGTCGTGGATGTTATATGTATTTAAGTAGTATATTTATCTATTTAAGTACTCGTATGTATATCCGTTGTCTAGTACCCATAACACAAGCAGCTTCAGTTGCTTACTTTGGAACTAGGTCAATTGGTGTTAATTGTCCCAAGATATTATTATTATTAAATCATTAACATTCAAATTATTAAATTAAAATTGTAATGACAAAACAAAGAAAAATTAGGGCAATGGCAGGACTTGAACCTGCAACATCAGCATTCCGTGCCTTGCGTTTGCCAGTTTCAGTTGAGCGGCAGTGTGGCGAAACTGGCAAACGCAAGGCACGGAATGCTGATGTTGCAGGTTCAAGTCCGGCCATTGCCCTAATTTTTCTTTGTGTTGTCATTACAATTTTAATCAAACACTAGTTCCAAAAAACTTGTGCAAGTGGTGATGTGTGTTAGATACTGCAATACAGCATCTACCATGACACAGATAAAAAGGAACAATATTCTCAGAAGCGGAATATAGCTCTACCACAAGTATGTACTAAAATAATAATAATCTATTTTATAATATTATTATTATATTCCGCTCCGCTCTTCACTCGCGCCCTGCGCCAAAGGTCACACGCGGAGCCAGACGGAAGGCTTTAACTAATCTTATTATGCTCAAGAGCGTTTAAGGATCATTGTGGACAATCTGTGGCCGCACTATCTGTGACGCCAGGCTTAACCTTAAAACAATAGAGGCGACCACTTAATGGAATCGTAAGTCTACCCGGAGGTACGGACGGACAGGTTGTTATAAATTATCATTAAATAATTTATATTGGCAGAAGAAAATAATTAAAGAACTAAATATATTTTAGAAATTATAGCTAGTTACACAAAGTTACGAAAATTATCGAGATGAAAAAAGTGTTTCAAAATGCATCCATTAGAATCCAGATAATTATAATAGTATTTTATGTGCATAGGTAAGTATTTAGTATGATTTATTTTTACGGGATCCTTTTATTTGATATGCCAAAAAATCATCATCATCATCATCATCTCAGCCACAAGAAGTCCACTGTTGGACATAGGCCTCCTCCATGGATTTCCAAAGTGGCCGGTTGGAAGCAGAATGCAACCAGCGCCTTCCTGCCACCTGTACGATGCCAAAAAATAATGATCATCAAAATCGAAAATCATAGTTTTTTCTTTACACGAACATAGGAATTTAAAAAAAGCACAATTGTAAAATATTTTCTAAGACAATTTAGCTCGATGCGGTACCTTCTGTCCTTACTATAATAGTCCTCAGGGCTATAATACAATTATAACTGCATTCCAAAGGCTTTGTTACACATTTAACCTTTTGACCAACAATAGGCATTATTCCACGTTGACGATGCGTTGTAAACAACCTTTACAATAAACCCTTAATACCTACCAGTATAAGGTCTGGGGTATATGTACAGTCAAGGAATTTAATTTCCAACCCACCTAAGGTTCAAAAGCATATAGCAAACTGTCACCATAAGAGCTATAGAGCAAGACGTTAGTTTGACATATCGACCTTAATGCATTGCGAATGTCAGACGACATTTCAACGAAATGGGTAGGGAATTAAATTCCTTGACTGTACGTTCAAATTAAAAAGTAAATTCAAAGTTTGTCTTTCGGTTAACAAGCAGTAAGTGGTTACTCGACTGCTGTCATATGATACACGATGTGACTTCGTAAATGAAATTAAGCGAAATACATTGCTCAATTTATATAGAAGTTCTATTATCATGTAATCGTTCAAAGAAGCAATGTAAACCAAAACAATCTTTATTCGACGAAACAAACTTAGAAAAAGGCAAACTTAAAATATTCGTGCTGTACCCTGTGTATTCTAGTCCTTATTCTAACATGACATACTTAGAAAAGACCTAGACTTACTATATTTGACCTTGCTTTCAAATAGAGCATTGAACTTATAAGCACAGATGTACGTACCTACATATATGTATGTCTTACACAAGCTAACTTGATAAAGATACAGCGTCCATTTTTAACATTAGACTACCGTGAGACTCGGACATATTAATAAAACGGATCACTCACGTATTTTTAAGTCGAGAAATACCCGACATGTTTCGGACCAGTCAGTGGTCCTTAATCATGAGCCCCCGAGTCGTCGTCTCGCCACCGCCGCAGGGGCTCATGATTAAGGACCACGGACTAGTCCGAAACATGTCGGGCATTTCTCGACTTAAAAATACGTGAGTGATCCGTTTTATTAATATATACCGCGTTCATCCTTATCTTAGCCCTGTTTTTTTGCAATCCCCTTGATGTTACGGGTGTTTATGAGCAATGGTGATCACTTACCATCAGGTAACCCACTTGCTCGGTTTCCCTTCCTATGTTGTATAAAAAAACATATAATAATATTCATACTAAAAGAGACTTGACTACGATTAAAATATGTAAACTATTAAAAATTTACACTAACATGACCAGCCTGGGTTTAACTTTATCCCTCCCTGAGTATATAGAGTTAAACTCAGATAAACTGAACTTGGCCGGTTGTATTAGGTCTACTGGGACTCCAGGGTCAAATTTCATAAACGCGACAGTGACAATTCGACATACATTGCTTGCCCACTATCATTTAAGTCTGCAAGTATGTAGCGTTACTTGTCGACACAGTAATGTATGGCGAATTGTCACTGTCACCTGTCGTCTGTCGCTTTTATGAAATTGGTCCCTGATCTCACTTCATGTCTTAATTCTAGTACTAACTCGTATTTGCACTAATCAAAGCGTCAATTAGTACTGGTGAGTTTGTTAATAAATTTATCAACAATGGTTGCAGGACTACACTTATAAAAATATTATTTTTAATTTGCGTGTTTGTAACAACTAAAAACAATTATAATTAAATGTTTACTAGTTTTTGCGCTTCTAACCGTCTTTGAGCAAGTCATTCCAGTTTTTGTCTAGTTTATATTGAGGAAGCTCTAGTTATTTATTATTTTTATTGCTATAATATTTGGACTAGACTGGTTCATGACAGGCTTACAATGTAAACATCTTTAATTATTATTTTAAGTCACCTTCGACTTTTCGAAATCAACAATTTGAGTTTTGCAAGTGGCTAATCCGATTTTGATTAAGTAAAAATGCTAAAAATCTAATATGTTGTTTCATGTGAAAGCAGAGGAAGGTGGGTTTTTGCATGAAACTTGAAAAAGACGCAACTGAGCACGTACACGTATAGCACTGATTTCGTGGAGAAGCAAGGTAATTGGTACATGTTTTTTAAAACGGTTAAAGGCTTATTATACTACGCGGTATTCAGACAGCCTTACTAAGATTTAGCATAGTGTAATAAGAGTTAGCCTGTCTAATTAGACCGACCGAATGGGTTCGGCCGTGCTTACTTGCTTACTAAGACTGTCTGAATACCACGTAGTGTAATAAGCCCTTTACTACGGTGGTCTACTCGGGACCACGGCCGTTAAAACATGGCCGAAACGTCGAGGTAAATTAACAATGTTTCTATCGCGTTGAAGTCCCGATAATGTTATAAAAACGGTTACACGTCAAGGAGAGCTTTTCACGTCTATACCTATGCTTAGTTTACGGCAAGAATATATGTTTGCAAATAGCATCTCGTAGGCTTATTGCCCTTTGTCCTCAGACAGAACTTTATTAATACGGGCCTCAGCCCTTGAGGTAATTGATTCTGCTTCGGACCCATCCGTCAAGATTATGGGTCGCATTATGAGCCGTACCTTTATGAGCAAGGAGAATGATCGTATGGATATAAGAGGATAAATAGGTTTGGGATTTTAAACATAAAACACACACAGATTACATATTTTTTTATTTCAATATGTCAATAGGTTTCAGATGTTTTGATGGTTGAAAATTTGAGGTGTGTTTTTATAAAATAGGAAGGCAAGATGGGTAACTTGATGGTAAGTGATCACCACCGCTTATAGACACCTGCAACACCAAGGAGAGTCAACCCAGAGGTCTAAGATGGTCCTCTTCTGCCAGTAATTTCACCGGCTATCTTGTTCTCCACGCTGGAACACAACAGTACAAGCACTGCTGCTTAGCAGCTGGATAAGCGAGCAAGATGGTGGCAATCCGGACGGACCTTACGCAAGGTCCTACCACTTGCAAGAGTGTAATAGCAGAGTGCTTCGAAACAAAAAATATCAGCATACAGATAACCAAACAGCCAGTGCACCAAGCACGCTGTAACTTGATACGTAACTCAGTGCGTCTCTCTCCGACTGGAGTAGTTAGAAAGATACGGACTGAGCAACGTACCAGCAGTCCTAATAGTGCTGTAGTTGCCCTACCATGACCGCTCAAGTTTAATGGATGCCTCTGCTGCTCCAACTAGTGTCACAACAAAAGATAAATTCAACTTCAGTGAGGTCCATAGGCCTCCATGGATGTCTAGGGTAAGGTAATCACATAACATCAGATGAACCTGTTTTGTGTAAAAAAAACTAATGTTGCAACAAGACATTATTCCATAACATAAATGTCGAACCCCATACACTGCCGCTGACACTGATAATGGTAGCCTGCAATAATCCGTAGCGAGGGAAGTTTGCTCAAAATATTTGTATGTAAAGCAGAAAGCAATCCACTTATACTGTCTCGTCTGTTACCTGCGTCATTACATGCTTGCTTTGGGGGGCTTTTGGGAGTTGTGGAGTGGAAACAATACAATATTTTTTTAATATTATTTCATTCTGTTACGAATTCATTATTAACTGATATTAATTGTTACGAAACTGATAACATTTACTTTCCAAGCGATAGACTTTCTTTTTTGGCCCTTGATTCATTTTTGACCAGTCTTGTCAACGTAGCGAAATACCGAAACCTTTATTGATCGAGACTCAGGAAGCAAATTACAAAATATAACTTACCGACCGGTTAGATGGCTAATTAAGTAATTAATAGATTCAGGCGTTACTTTGCGGAGGTCCATATCAACAAACAGGAACAAATTACCTTGCTACTCGCGGAGTAGCAAGGTAATTTGTTCCAGTTTACTAATTATGTGGCTTAGTTATAAAACATTCACAGTGGCAATATAAACAGCAAAAAACTATGCTGTTGGATTTCAAATTATTTAAGTTTCGATTAATGCCAACTACGCGAACAAAAAACTCCACTTTCTAGCCATATCAGCTTTCTAGCAGAAGACTTAAAACACCTCAGGCTGTGACAGGAAGAGCTTCAAAAAATAAAACGAAGAAAACATCAAGCACGATCTGAGCCTTTCAATTTTTTTGCCAATCCAAGGGTCTTCATTCTCCTAGCGCTTTTTCTCGTTTCTTAATTACGCTTTGACCATGATCACCGATTTGGCAGGTAAGGTTATAAACACCCTTAGGGTGTAATGTATCTACTATTTAACTTTTAGAAAACTTTGCACCTAACCGTCTCCACAGCTTCCCCCGCAGACAATTTGCCAAGGACTTACCTCTTCATAAAGAGGGAAGGAATTTTTCTTTATTGTCCGGATTATTCGCCTCTCGACTTTACGTCCTCGCAAGATGGCCTCTTTACGACATTATCAAAGTTCACCTTTAGATATTAAGTTATTGAGGCTTTTGCCGGCTTAGCGGAGCTTCGGGAAAAAGGTTAAAGGGTTTTAGAACTTGTTTAAGTTTTAAAAGGCGCCCGTGCAAGTCGTTAGGGAATGTTTGTCTTGCAATTTTAAAAGTCGAAGTTGCATCTTGATGACGCCTGAAAAAAAATACCCTTTCCTGCGGCTTTGTCTTATTATTACTAGTTTCTCTTGGCAATCAGAAGCAAGCACATAGAGTAAGCTTCAGCAGTCATGTTAGGGTCACTTTTAAACCGACTTCAAAAAAAAGGAGGAGAAAAAAGGAGGTTCTTAATTCGACTGTTTTTTTTTATCTAAGACAAATACACGGACTGAAGTCGATCTTTTGCACAGCTGAGTATAACAGAAGCCAGTATGTTTCTTAAGCTTTTCTCAAATTTTATTGTAATATAAAACCAACAAAGTGCAAATGTAAGTGTCAATTTTATAGGAAAAGTAAAGTACGTAACGTATAGTCGACCAAGAAATTGCTTGACCACTTTTCGACCGTATTACAAAGGGATAAGGTTCAAAAGTGGTCAAGTAATTACTTGGTCGACTATACGTGACACAATAGTAGAGCCAAATTCCAAATCAGTTGGACCAGTGAAAGTAGCTTAAATCCCTTCATTGACTAAGAAAAGAGCTGATGATTCTCAATCGGCTGAACGAATTTTTATCAATCATAGCTAAGGACCATCTCGAAATAAATAAAAAAACGGTTCAGCTTTTAAATAAGAAAGACCATATAAAAATCAGACAGACAGACAGATACACACGTCAAATTTATAACACCCCCCTTTCTGCGTCGAAGGTCAAAAACGAACGTAAATCAATATTCCTATGGGTATTTAGGCAGTAAAATGAAACGCTAGTAAATAGCGACTTCCCAAGTAATACAAAAGCGTTATGAAAGCTGCATAATACAGCTACTAAACAGATTAAATAGTGTTTAGTATGTATTTGAATTTAACAGTGACTTCTGCTGTTCTCCAAGTGAACCATACTTTTTCATATCCCCCTACGAGTAATTCCCCATATCGCTGCCGTATCAATCGAGCAGTTCCTCGTATAAACATCCACAGATTCATCTTATTATTGTCGATTTGCGAACGATAAGTCCCCCTCTGACAGGGTTGTCGAATGTACAATTTGATAATAATTATAAAGGTTTTTTATTGGTGGTTTAAAAATGTCAAAGCCAAAATATTTTAATTTAGATTGGGCTTAGCAACAGCATTTATGAGTACCAGACAATTTGCCAACGTTTTGGATAAAGCTCATACCAAAATTATTGTAAAAGTGCCCTAAACGTGACCAAATAACGCGAATAAAAACAAAATTAAATGTTTTTTGGAACAAACTGCCAAAACTGTGAATAAATCTTGAAAGTCAATGGATGTGGTTTTAGGCACAATATTACTTGCTATATAAGTTTATTTTTGACCTGAAATATGAATAAATTGTTTTAAACATTTGCGATTTTCACACATATTTATAACGTTATCGCGATAAAAGTATATTGTTAATTTACCTCGACGTTATTAAATTAAATATGAATGTTTCTTCAATATTATTCGTTAGCTAACCACTACAAATAACAGTTCTTATTGCAAAAAAATGGTATAGCTTAAAATATTAACAACCCTATTTGGATCCCCTGCTGAATACGTGAGTATGCGAGAGTGACGCCCTGTGTTAGCCAGGTATTGGGGTTCGGATTCCTGCAATCGGAAATGAATTTGTCAAATGCCTATTTAGATTCACGTAAAAATGAAAATTCTACATTTCAAGGGGATTTTTGAGGGTTTGGCGAATAAGTTTGTTTTTTATTTGTGTTTTCAGAAGGATCTACTTTAGTCTACACAAATTTAACAAATAAGTCATTAGCCTTTCAACCATCCTTGTCTATTTTTTAACCGACGAAAAAAACGGAGGAGGTTATCAATTCGACCACCTATAATTAAATTAGTTTTTTTTTTCATGTATGACCGCGCATAACTTTTTAAGACACACAAGATCAAGCTAAGAAAGGCTTCATATAGAAGATAGAGTTGCATTATTTAATCAAAGTAATGAAGGTTCTCGTCCAAGTTACATAAAAGCATGAACTTAAAATGTATTCCTCGAAATATTTGAAGTCCTTTGTTCTTGCACAAAATAGTGTCCTACTTGTAAATTTTAAATAAACGTATACATTTGCTCGCCCGTTCCGGTCGGGAGCGCTGGACAGACGGACAGACAGGGAGATATATTATCATTAGTGCGCGCACTCTGCGACGATCCGAGCACGATATTTATATTAAAAGCTCTCTACGTGGAGTGGTGCGCTAGCTTTAGCGTGTTGACTTTATTTACAAGAAGGTACTGATGCTTTGTTACCGTTTTATTCATATACTAACGACCAGCCGCGGCTTTGTTCAGGTAGAATTAGGATGTATCGTACATAAAAACCTTCTTTTAAAAAATCTCTAAATAACAGTGAAAACCATTTCAAAATCCGTTGCGTGGTTTAGAAGGAGTAGGCCGAAGATATGAGGATGGACAGGAACGGACAGCGACTTTAATTTATATTATGCATGATGTTGGGCGAACGGGAAGGAATGAAATGCGCAACGGTCGAGTAAAGACTATATTTATTAATAATAAAATGCCCTTATATACTAACAATATTAGTCATATCCTAATGGGGGGTCGGCACGTGTAAGGTGTTGAATTACTATGTTTTTTTACATTTAGGTACAATAACAGTTTCAAATTACTATATTCCTTTTATGGTAATGTTTCCCTGATCTTAAATATGATTCTTTAATATGATATTTGAATTTTATGTACCTACCTACTCTACATATGATGACAATGTATAGAGAAAAGAATCAAAGTCAAAGTCAAAAGTCAAAATATTTTATTCAGATTAGGCTTACAGGTAGCACTAATGAATGTCAAAAAATTTACCACCGGTTCGGAAAAACCTCTGATGAGAAGATACCGGCAAGAAACTCAACGAGGTGAATGGTACGAGGGACCGTGTTGTATGCTCGTCTTGGTGGGAGATTTAACGGACAATATCGATTGAGGTTTTAATAACTGAACTAAACTTTGAGTTGTAGGTATCTGATTGAAAAGCCCAAAATTTTAATTATAGCCACTTCAACTATGTCAGCGGAGTTGTAGTTGTTGTTTAATACTGAAAAAAGTCTTTTTTTTTTAAATAGGAAGGCAAACAAGCAATCATTACACGTAACCGAAGTTTCGTTTAGGTACTTATTACACAAAAAAGTGACTACCGAACTATTGTAACGCCTTACCTAACTCTTGATTTGTAAATAAATCATCAGATGTTTATCAGTAGGAAATACTTTGACTTTGATTACCATTAACCAAATCCACGAGTAACTAAACTAGTTCTTTTATCCCTTTTTTTCGTAAAAGTATCGTCAAAAGTTTTAGAATTTACAGAGCCTTGTATTTAGGTCGACGAACCGACCAAACCAAAACAAAAGACATGCGATAAAAGTATAAAAAATCCATTTAAATATTATTTCGTAACAATGTACATTCAATCCGCCCCGTTGTAAAACGACGTAACCCCGTTTTCCCATAATCCGTCGTTCATTATTCAGGCTTCCGTCTCTTGAGCCAAGTTTCAGGTGCGTTTTTTGCCTGCGCGGGAGTGAAGTAATCGACAGAAAGAAATTAATGTGGCGTCACTAACCGGCCCGCTGGCTGACACTTTAAAAATCTCTTTCTTAATTTTTACATCTTTGCAAGGTGTTTGAGGGGTAGTGATGATCGATGAGGTTAAATATCGATAAGTGAAATAAAAAAAATGGCTCGATAAGTATATTTTATACATGCACGGTGTAGTTGTTCTTTTAACTCCTTTATTACTTCGTTTAGAGGTACTAAATTGTTTAGTTATTTTATAGCGCCGACTGTATTTCCAAGTTTCTTTTGGTAGTAGAAACTAAATTTAATGGGATAAGCATATTATTATAGTAAAATTTTACTAACTGTAACTAACTGCCTAAAGTTAGGAAATTCTATTAATATAATACCTAAATGTGAAAGAAGTGATGTTTGTTCCTCAATTATGCATTCACGGCTGGACGGATTTAGATGAAGTTTAGCAGACAGATAGTAGATCAAGTCCTATATCCTAAGTTTCGTATCCAATTTTTAATCATTTTAAAGTGCATAGAAAATAATATCACGCAGTCGAAGCCGCGGGTAACAGCTCGAAAATAATAAATAGCCTATGTAGGTACTGTAACTTGTTAATTGTGTCAAAAACTTTACCTTTTCTTGCTCGCATTTTTTAAATTACTTTTTTTGTGTGTATAGCTGCATCGCGCTTATCGATGAATATCCATTGTCGGGATTGTTTTATTTTAGAACATCGATATCTTTCTTTACAATTCCGCAAACAGCGCAGCGCGTCCCTAGGTCTACGTAGAAACCTATTAATAATTCGCGGGTGGCAAACTTTTTTAAAGTGTTTCCGAGCCCCCCGAGTCGCCCCGATGTTCCCCGACGTGCCCCGAGCCGGCGAAAGTCATTAATTACTGACCTCTTGTTGATGATATTGTTGAATTTTTTATGAGCACGGATTTGGGGGAAACTGCGAAAACATTATTATGAGGTTAGCGCACTTTACCGCGGGGCCGCGAACTTTATGAATTTTGTTGTAATTTTTTTGAATGCCGGTATTTATTTTTCATCCGTTTAGGGAAATGGAAATGTTTCGCGGATTGCGGAGGGATGTGATTATTTAATTTTAATTATAATACTTATTTTTGTTTGCGGTTTTACGTGTAGAAAATTTGATAAAGCCAATTTATAGCTTAATCTTAGGAGCTAAAAATATTTGTTAACCGCTTCGTTCTTCCAATTGTCCCTTTAAAGTCATCCCATAATAAAAAATCTGCTAAGCAGTTTGCATTTAGCTGAAAATAAAAAAATACAGTAAACATGTTGTATATTTTTAGTCATCAATCTACTGTTAAGTAGAACCCTACTTTCATTTATTTTTTATATCTGAAGATTGTTGCAATTCTGACCAGCGATATTTATTTCTAATTAAGACTCATTGGACTGTCTCAAAGACACTCAACTCAAGTTTTAAAACATCGACAGCTCCGTATTTTATTTCTTTTATTTTGTAATATTTTTAAATCCTTATTTAATAGGAAAATTCTACCTTCAGTTTTAGTTTAAAAATCTAAATTGGTTCTCAGAACCCCCAAGGAAATTACAAAGGTGTCACGATGTCTCAGGTCTCCCCCCTCCCCCTTATGTCAGAAGCATCCAGTAATTCACGAGGAACAAAAATTAAACGCTCGTGCACACAACAAGAACCAACCAAAGCAATGTTAAACCACCCTTATGTTAACAGCTTTAAGAGTTATAACAAGTGCAAGGATAAGTTTGGAAATTAACGATAGTGGTTGCCGTCGTGCCAAACTAAAACAACCCTTGTGTGTCGTAATTAAGAGTTGTAGTGGGTGCAAATGTTAACATTGTAAGTCGATAATAGTGGTGTGGATATGACAGCACCAAGTGATTTCGTTTAAGGTGGGCTCATTTGAATTCTGAGCAGTTTTGTTTGCGAGGTGGAAATTGGTTTGTGAGAACAGTTGAATGGCTAAGGAATGTTTTGGTGGCTGTTTTCAATTTATTAACCTCTAGGGTAAGGGGGAACTTTTAACCGACTTAAAAAAGAGTAGGTTCTCGATTCAGGTGAATTTTGAAAATTCTAAGAACATTCTTTGGCGAGCCCTACTTTTTAAAGTCAAAGTCAAAGTCAAAATGTTTTATTCAGATTAGGCTTACAGGTAGCACTTATGAATGTCAAAAAATTTACCACCGGTTCGGAAAAACCTCTGATGAGAAGATACCGGCAAGAAACTCAAAGAGGTGTTATTTTTAAATAAATCAAATCAAATTTAATATATATCATCAGTATATTTATTTTGGGATCCAAGATCATGATATTTATTGATGGTGTATTGTGCGATACTGATGTCATCGCAAATGTTGATGATCAATACTAAAGTATAGGTTTTGCCTTAGAAGTACCGACTAGCAAAGAAAGAATGCTCAATAAATGTGGGAATGTTTGCAACACGGAATGAACGACTGACGTAAGCGAGCGAATGACTGGAAGAGATCTTTGTGAATGAATGTGTATGCCGGAGTGACTGGGAGTGCGTTAGGTGATTCTTTAGCTGCTAGTTGTGTTCTTGTATTGTCCCGTGTTTTTTTATTTTATTAAATTCTTTTAATTTTGATATTGAAAGTTTTCCTTCTACGATCCCACATAAATGTTCGTCTCCATTGACACCAACCAAACCAAACAGATTTAAAACATTATCGGGACTTTAACGCGATAAAA
Organism: Ditula angustiorana; assembly: GCA_963691745.1. NCBI lineage: Eukaryota > Metazoa > Arthropoda > Insecta > Lepidoptera > Tortricidae > Ditula > Ditula angustiorana. The sequence continues at coordinate 893,522 of OY829479.1, forward strand.
ACACGGTAACGCGACACCCAATACCGCGAACGCGATAACGTTAAAAATATATGTGAAAATAGCGAAATTTTAAAACAAACTTAACAGATCACGCAAAGAATGCTCGTTAGTTCTTTTGGTTAACTTCGGTGTAATCTCACCTTAACTAGAATATTTTCCATGACAGCAGGAAAACCCCAGAACCGCTGGCAGGGCAATAAAAACTTTGCTACAACCTTAACACTCCATAACTTCGCCACCTCCAAGGTAAAAAATTACTTAAAACTTTTTATCGTCCGCCGTCGCCCGGGTGACGGGCGGCCATTTTTCACGAGCCCGGGTATAGGTGCCCACGGCGAGTTGCGTTAAGGTTACTTGAGCATAGACCGGGATCCAGTTGGAAACCTTTCTTTCTATCGCATAGGGAGGAACACGAGCACGCAGGTAACCAGGGCCAGATCTATCATATGGCTTTTTGGGCTTCAGCCCAGTTCCCCGTGGACTCAAGGGGCCCCCAGCTAAGTGAAGTCGTAGTGAAAAATAGACGATAATGCGAAAAAATCTATAATTTTATTTACTTTGAGTAATTAGGTGGGCCCCTAAGTAGTATTTTGATTAACCCAGGGCCTTAACTCACAGTCCGGCCTTGTAGGCCACCTTGTTAAAGGCATTAACAAGCTTCACGCCGGTATTCTGTGAGAGTGTGGTACTACTCCGGTTTAGCCGACTACAACCAGCAACTAGCTACAATGTGGTTCTACTACTACGAAATTCATACGGAGTTTGTCTGTCTTGTACACTCAGCGTCAAATAGGAGCGACCAAAGTGACTAAATACACTGTTTTGTTCTGTATTCTTCTAACGGGCTGTTAAGTAAACGATATGATCGACGAAAAAATTGCTTGACCACATTTCGATCGTATCACAAAGGGATAAAGTTCAAAAGTGGTCAAGCAATTACTTGGTCGACTACACCAGTGCGTGACACACGTAGGACATGTTTTTACCAGTAGTTGCCACCATTGTCACACGTATGCTTCCGTATAGCCAATCGGATTTGACGACCGGATAGTCTAGCGACGCCCTGACTACAAAGCTTGACGTTCCGGGTTCGATTCCCAGGAGAGACAAATGTTTGTATGATGAATACGAACGTTTGTACCCGAGTCTTGGATTTTATATGTGTTTAAGTATATATTTATCTATTTAAGTATGTGTATCCGTTGTACAGTACCCATAACACAAGCAGCTTTAGTTGCTTACTTTGGGATTAGGTAAATTCGTGTTAATTGTCCTAAAAATATTTATTTCTTTATTTACATTTATAATTTATTTATATCCTCGTCGACTATTGGGTACCTGTCAATGACTAGGCCATTACATTACTTACCGGGGTAGATCATCCAGCAATAAGACGCCAGTAAACATTAACACTGAATCTCACCAACTCCATCTGAAGAAGGTTGTTTTTTCACATCCGTCAAAACAGGAAGTTGCCTAAAGCGCTTCCGGCCGATAACAACATCCGTTCAAGTTTCCAGAAACTTTGGAAAGCTCCGAAGTTTCGAAACAGGTGCCGGTTTCGGATAAAAATTTCCACCTCTTGTTGGCAGTTGGAGATCTTTTTATGACGATAAGTTTGGAAGGGTACAATGCGGGGTGTCATTTGGGCGTGTGAGTCTGAACCCTGGGTTCTGTTCGGTGTAGTTTAAAAGTTTCGATTTGAACTTGTAATATTTTGTCAGTTCTGTTTGTTCTTTGAAGTCATTGTGAGCAACTGTAATCATGTTACAGGTTTTTTGTGTCCACACTTGCTGTAATTTTAACCTAATGTAATGAAAAGGTTTCTTTTATAATTTGACATACATTATACTTTTCTTTTTGTAACAGGTCGCCGAAGTAACGTGCTATTTTTTTTTTCTTCTATCATATATCTTAGGTACATATACTTAAGTTAGTCTGTAAGGTATTTGTCTACTTATATGGACCTTTTGTAGGGTTTACGCCGTCGCTAGCGAGTACGGTTACGGCTAGGTGCACTGTACTCATGGTAAGGGTACTGATCATCAACCCCCGTCTGTCCGTCGGCGCCTAATCTAATAACTCCCCATTAAACAACAATTTAAACCAGCCAGGTATAACAATAAATCTTCAGAATAGCCCCCTGCTTTAACCCACTCAATATTTCACCGACCAACTTACACATATCGTTAAAACTGTTGACTATGCACTTTATTTTAAGGACTATAAGGTGCTCCTGGGGTACTGAAGTAATAGTGTAATGGAGTCCAAAATGGCGATGGATTAGACACGGCAGATAGCGATATTAATCCGTCAGATCGAGATTATATTCAGTGGCACGGAACTAGGTAATATATTCGCTAAGGTGTCAGGACAGGAGTAATGGTGGGGTGATATCGATAGATTTTGAAGGAACACCTCCAAAATATCTCAGATATTCGACAGGCTACCTAAAAGCAGTTTTGTAGTTGCATTACAAATGGGCCGGCTCGACTGGGGAAGGTGCACACTCACTCAGAATGAGGCGATAAGTAGTAATGTGCTACTGCATTTGGTACGGTGAAAGAGAAATCTGAAGGCCCACAAGAGGTGGGACATATAGGCCGGCAGCAAAACAAAAGTGTTAGTTTGTAAGTTAGCAAGCTAATAATTGAAATATAGATCTAGGGCGCGGCTCTTTCTAATTAGTGTGCTAAGGAACGGGTGCACAGAGGAATAAACTAAAGTTGAGCAGTTATATTAGAGCCTAATAAACATAAAATTTCCATTTAAAATGTCAAGGAGCAACATAACAAGATGTTTTAGTTTTATGGTAGTTTTTAGAAGGAGTACACAATATGCTTAATATGTAAAATTTATTTAAAACAAAAAGTGTGATTGTTTTAAAAACAAGAACTTTTTGAAAATAAGAATATACACGTAATATAGTCAAGAATAATAATAATGTAATGTAATGTATAATTTCCCTGTATGTGTTCCTATATTTTTGTTTACTTGTTGAATCAATAAAGAGTATTTGTTGTTGTGGCAGTCGCAGATATTATTCACTATCTATTTATATATTCCACTTTACAGTACTAAACCACACTAAACCAAGACACATAACGTTAGCAAATATAGACGGGTACTAGTAAAAGAGAAAGAACGTTTTTAAAGGAAACAACAACTTTAAATAGTTTATGTATAAACATTAGACTTTGCAAGGCTATCGTCAAATGCAAACAGCACTCTGACAGCCACAGTACCTAACATTTTTATAAAACTATCGATATCATAAAACCGCGGTCCGACACTTTCGACAGCACCAAAGAACACGCTGGCCCGTGTCGATACGGCGCGCGTGCCGCGGCAAGCGCCGCGCGTCTTAGCGGAGGTGCTCTACCTCCGACATCGATAACTTAGGTGCAGCTCTAGTAAACAGTTTTCTTACGTGCCGATACCAATGTTCTGTTTGAAAATGTGAGCGCAGTTAGGGATAGTTTCGTTTGAGGAATTTTAAAAAATACGCAGTAATTAATTTGTTGTGGCTTATGATATAACTTTTTAATAATCTAAGCTATTTTGCGGTAATAGAGAACTATTTCTTACACGATGCGTTTGGATACTTTGGATGTTGAATGTTTGAGTTTTTGTTTAAAATTGTGTTTTATTTTTTATATTTTTAGTCAAATTTCACGCATTTAATGAATAGTTATTTAACATTAACAGATTTAATTTCCATGAAAAACACAACGACTTAGGATAAAGTGTTTTACTAGGTATCTAAAAACTATTCAAACTGATAAAAAGACACACTATTTAGCCGCAAGAAGTATACCATATTAACCAACTGGGCTGGCAACGCATCTGCAGTCTCCTTGGTGCTACGGATGTCTATGGGCGGTGATGGCCATTTACAATCAACTTGCTTCTTTTCTTTCGTAGGTATTTTATAAAAAAAAAGGTTTAACCGTCAACATTATTCGATGAAGGCAACTTTCCTCATTCAAGGCACTGTTGGGACTTCTTCGCTAGTAATTCGTTAAAAGGAACTACTGCGATTAACCACTTCAAGCAAATTCTAAAAAACCAAACAAGTATCAAAGGTCAAACAAAACAAGACAAGTGACGAACGCCAGACACCAATTTTCAATTCATTCAAAAGACGGCTAATACAAAATGGGCGCAAATCACAAGGTACGCGACAATATGAGAATCAGCGCCCTGTGATCAACCGTCTACTGATCACAGAGGTAATTATTGTTTATCAAGGGTACAACTAAGCATACCTATAGGATAATATGAGTACCTAACTTAAGAGGCGGCGCAATCCTGACGTAGCGCAGCGCAGCGCACGTATGCGCAATTTCTGACGCTAAACCCACACCTGTCAAAACAAGCATTGTCCTGCACATAGTTAAACTAAGCAAACGAGCGAGACGTTACACTCACTCGCTCTAATAAACTAAACTATGCGCCGGGATTAAAGCGGTTGGAACGAAAAATTGGCGAAGTGCGATTTGGACTCGATCCCGAAAGTTCCGTGCAAACTTAATAAGCATCGAACGTTTTCTTTGAATAGGTAGCTACCCTGTAGACTTGACCAAATAACTTGCATTTACTTCACTTGTTATGTCGAGTCAATTAAAGCCGAACAACGAATGCTATGCGTGCTTGTTCGGAATAGGTCAATGGCATTTGTGTTCCCCTTAAACGTCAGCAATAAGTAGATTATAAAATGAAGTTCGGACAAAAATAATTCAGCGAAAAGGTAGAACGCCCACGCCAACTTCGGACTAAATTCGGGGAAGCCTCGACAAAATAAAATGGCCGCCGTAACGACGAAGTGACGGCCCGTAATCGGCTCAGAGCAGACAGGTGGACGGCATTTTAATTCCGAACTAATTTCCACGCTTAAGAGTTAAAGCGGATTGCTAACTTCGTAATTGCGACGAAAAGTTGTCCATTCAGAAAGGGAGGGTTTGTAGTCAAATTATGTGAACATACGACCTTTTGGAAAGGAAAGTGATGGCTTCGCAATGTGCTGAAACAAATTGTACGTACATTTCAGGAGCGAATGGAAAGGTCTCATAGGCCATAGTCGCTATTCACTACTTAATACGTTTGTTTTTGGCTTGGCGGGGTGCACTCCCGCTTACGTTCCAAGTTTACTATGGTGATGGTTCAGGATGAGGAGAAAGTTTTAGATTCATTTGAAATGTTGTATTTTTAAACCTGGAAAACAAAACGAGATTATATTGTCGTCGTAAGAGGACTGATCGATTTTAAAAGGAGTACGTACTAAGCCACAAATGCGGTCTGCATACAAAAGTCGGTAATATTTCCCATCCTCTAAACCCTAATGGGGCTGTAATAGGACAAATGCATATTTTAATCCCAAATGTTCACAATCAAAAACACATTACATATCTGTATGTTTTTGTAGACCTCTAAAGGTTTAGAGGACTACAATTTTGCAGCCAGAAACTTTTTTTATATCACCCAGCGGCTCTTTATAAAGGCCGGGCCACATCGGATGCGTGCCGCACGGCTCCAGCTCGCTTCGTAGAGCTGCGTCACGTTCACGCAACGCAGGTGATGTGGCATCTCAACATATAATTCCATACATTACAACCGGCCTATGCACGCGTGTCTCCCAAGAAATCCGTGAATACGTATCTTATAAATCGGACACTATAGTTAGATAAACCCAATTGAGGGATAAGTTATCCACTAGATAAGTTATCTACTAGATAAGTACAGTCGCCAATAAAGATATTGTAACGGAAGAGGAGTTCAACAATATCTAAACACGGTCGAACGCATTTGGCAATAGTCGTTTTCAGATGTTTTTGAGCAACTTTCCCACTCCTAGACTATACTCTATCAATACTAAAACTCACTTTAAACAACACCTCCCATTCAGCATTCACCGTACTCTTATAAAAATCACACCTCCATGGAACTCGAGTGCTTTCAGCGTTGCTTTAAATTGTTTCCCGAAATAATGGGTCCCCAAGTCCCATTGTCCAGTGGTGCACAACCTTCCCCTTCAACTCGACTTATAAAAGCGGGCACTCATCGCCACGGCACTTCAGTGCGTGCAGGTGCAGGTGTCGTAAACAGGCAATCGGGTAGCCTCGCTACCCCTGCCCTTAGGGCGCAGTGAATAAACAATGAATGGAAATGTTTATTGCCCCTGGATGGTGATTTTTGATAGACACGGGCAAAATTTTAAACTGAATGGAAAAATTTGTGAAACTTTAGAGGATTAAAAGTTGTTCTTCAGTCCCTCCCTTTCTTATGACACTAGTTAAATTCAGTCATGTTAGAACCACGGCTTTTTAGTGTTAAGATGAAAGAAATATAAATTTAGAATTTAAATTCCCATTAAAGATGTCCCTTTTCTGATGTCATCATGTCGATAGTGCGACTATCGATAGTTCATTTCGGAAATCAGTAAAGAATACTTAGCTAGGTATCGATAGTTTATATACTTACAGCTTCAGAGTGCTTCAACAGGATTAGTGACAGATATATCTGTAGCGTTGAAGTAGTGGTGAATAAAATCAGTCATTGGTGACGGATGTATCCGTCTTGGACGTTAATACAAAATGTATAAGCACTATAGGAATGACTTGTAAAATTTTCTTATTTTTACGAAATAAACCTGAATCTGAATATCTGTATCAGACGTTGAAACGCCATACTACTTAACACCCTAACACACTCGTAACGTGTTTATCTCATCCGTCTCGGTTTCACGCGTTTATTGATAGAAAGGGACATATGCTTTATACATTAAATTAATAGATAGGTACAGGCGTTAGTTTGCGGAGGTCCATATCAACAATCTGGAACAAATTACCTTCCTACTCCGCGAAATCAATGCTGCATATGTCGCCCATACACAGCTGTTTTGCACGTGTTAGTTGCAGTGTAAGTGCAGCGTAGGACGACCAGCCACAAGATAGTCCGATGACCTCATACAGGTTGCAGTAAGGGGCTGGTTGCATGCCGCTTTCAACCGGTCACTTTGGAGGCCTATGTTCAGCAGTGGACTTCTTGTGGCTGAGATGATGATGATGATGATGATGAGTTGCAGTTTGTTCAAATGCTTTAAGTCCGTGACATAAGCTAACGTGGTAGGACCTCCGCTCCAGTGACCCGGCGCGAGTGGCGACGCGTGCTCGATGGCCGATGTGTCGACGTTTTAGGTCAAACGGGCTCTCCGGCGAACAATGGGCTAGGGATGGCAAATATCGATGATTCACTTTTATCGATGTAAAATTAGTAGGGAACCTTTTCGTAATCCATTAAATTGTCGCTAATGTTTACTTTGATTCTATATGTGAGTCTTTTATGATATGACACTAGTTAAACAGTAGCGGCTCTAAATGGTGATTAAGTTGATTTTTTTCCTTGAGCTGCTCTAACTACCAAAGCCCCGTTTCATCACTCTTTGAGAACTTCCTGACAATTATGATATCTAAAACATTATCTGTGATACTGTCTCTGTTTGCGTCCATAGACTAAAAAGGGACGGCATAACAGATATTTGTTATATATAATACTAGGAACTCGACAATGGTGAAACAATGAGACGGACTGTAACTTATATTAAACTTAGGTGGTAAATGTTAGATTCACGTGCTTTGGTAATTATATCTGCAGTCAGTTACTGTTTCTAGGAAGTTATTACCATTTATATTACAAAGGCGATCTATGCTTACCATCACGAAACCCATCTCGTTTCCCTTTTTTAACATAAAAAATGAAATCATCAAAGATGTGTGGATTTATGCGTAGCTACGCACTTGGTACTCTGTATATTTTTATCGATAAATTACGCGCGTATCGACAACATCAGCCCTATTGTATCGTAGGTGCTTACCTCCCGAGGGCCGAAGTGTCAGCGATTTGTAAACGGGTTAAGTGCACAGGTGCTTACCGCGACTTAACTGCAGCGAGCGGGCTTTTAAAGCTCGCATAACACTCTCGTATGAGGTCAAGGTTGGAGCATGTTGTACAGTCGACAGCAAGATATATCTACACACTCGAAAAGCTCAGATCTACACGCGACTGTACTCTGAGTAATAGAGCTTTTGTAGACTTTTTAAAGTTACTCTCGTAACACTGAGCAGCCTTAAAATTAATGCTAAACGTTCAAATACTTGTAAAGTGTATTTATTTTAAAAAAACGCAAACTTTATTTTTGCTTCTTTGACTGTACTTTGATAGTCAAAATATCTCGAAATATGGTGGCACTTTTATTAAACCTAATTTACCTTTTTAGACTTTTCTAAGTGCCCCCTACCAGGAGTGCGATTTTTTAATCTCACCGGGTGACTAAACCTCGCCAAAATGGCTGTTTTTCATTGAAATGCGGCCATTTTGGTTAGCTTTAATCACCTGGTGAGATTCAAAAATTGCATTTGAATCTTACCGGGTGACTAAAGCTCACCAAAATGGCCATATTTCAAAAGCATTCGGCAATTTTTGTGAGCTTTAGTCACCTGGTGAGATTCTAAAATTGCACCCCAGCACGTCACCGATTGTCCACTCATTACCGAAGGGGTCATCCATAAATGACGTTACGCTCACGCAGGGGGGGGGGGGGGTAACCAAACGTGTCAGCCCGTGTCAAAGAGATAGGAAAAAGCGTACCAAAAAACAAACCCAAAAAGAAAAACATAACCCTTCCTTTTGGCTTTGCCGTAGTCGGGTAATAAAACAATGACCGTATCCGTGAAGACTTTATTGTGAATAAAGTATTAAAATAAAAACTCTACCAAACGGCTACGTGACGTGTAAATCTAGGCGCCTGTGGCAATAAGGCACGACACCTCGTGACGGCTCGGGGACACCCTCACAACACCAAACTACCACCACCAAACAACAGACTAGGCCAATGAAAACCTTTACGTTTTACCACTTTGTCACTCGGTGTTGCTCCGCACACCTCTGTACTGGGGCCGCTGCAATTGGCTTATGTCAGTCATTCTGCTATCAAAATTGAAAGATTTCGTTAAAAGAAAAACGGTTTTTTTACGTTACGTTAAGTTATGTTTTCGAGTGTTTGTCCAAATACTGATTAGTTATTACGTTTATCGAGACTTAAACGCGATAGTAAACTGCTTATTTGTTTTGGAGTCTGCTCGTGACCACGGCCGCTGCAACGCGGCCGAAACGTCGAGGTAAATAAATAAACAGTTTATTATCGCGTTTAAGTCCCGGTAAACGATGTGTAAAATTCGCGAAAGTTTAAAACAATCGATTGCATGTCCAAATATTAAAAGATTAAGTGGATTGTTCCAATTTTAGGATGAGACACTTATTTTGCAGTTCAGTGACTTAGTTTTTGGTGGTTGGTCAGGTGTCCCTTCGAGCCAGCTTTATATGATACACAAAATGTATGATATATGTTGCAAAAACTTTGCTTCTTAATTAATAAGTAGAAAAACATACGTTTACTTTCAAGGTACATACATTGCTTGCAATTCTAGTACTTACTCAAGTTTGGAAACATACAGTTAAAAACATTTATAAGTTATAATAACCTTTTAACCAACGAATTCATCATCAAATATGTTCGTGTCACCACTTATCCAAAAACAATAAATTATGTGCACAGTATACATATAATCAGTAAGGAATCTACGTACAAACGCTCGAAACCGGCGCACTCACACAGACGCACGGTCAACACGGCCGCTAAGGCGTTTTCGCGGTCCTGTCAGTCGCGGCTGCCGCGCCGAGACGAGTGGACACGCTTTGCGTTATCGTTATTGCGTGCGCCCGAGACAATGCGCGATCTTTTTAAAGATGCCACAAAAGTATTGTGTCGTAATATGGCTACTTGAACTTGAGTTACTTCTTAAAATGTTGAAGTTTTTTTTTAATTGCCCAATTTTATTTGTAAACTCGTTAATTCATTTCCTTATTTAATAATTATAGAACCCAAGTGAACGTTGTCATAAATAACAAAACAATAACTTTTAAATTTTACTAAAATTAAGAGGACAACCCGGTGGTTCACCGGAGCGTAGGTATCTATCTTAACCACTGACCTATAAGTAATGGACTTCTAGTCAGTGTTTAAAAAATGGCCTTATCGAAAGAGGAGTAAAAAGAGGAGTAATTTGCCCCTTTAGAATTAAAGCGACTCAATTCTGAATATGACATTTCCCAAAATTAAACCCTATGTCTTTTAAATAAGGTGAAATTTTGGGACGTGTATTATTCAGAAATGAGTCGCTTTAATTCTAAAGGTGCGAATTGTACTGTCAGTTTCCGTGCGACGGCGCTTCTGTCAAAATGCCATACTGCACTGTAAAAACATGTAAAAAATAAAGTAGCAAAGCCAAAAGAAAGGATGGAATATCGTATTTTCAGTAACTAATCTATTGTGTTATAATTCAGAATTAATTAATTGCTCAGTCTTTCATTTACGTTCGAATTAAATTACCATATCAATGATTGAAAGATTCAGAACAAAGAAACTATAGAGCCGCTTGTGTTAATTTTATATTCATGCAAATTCTTATTAAATGCCTGATTTTGCTGTTTTCCATATGCCCCAAATCACGTTTAGTAGAAAATTAGGAATGTTAAAATTAGTAATCAAGAATTTTACCTACCTAATTTTACCTAGCTCAGCCAATTTTTTTAGCTTTCATTTTGAAAAATATTTGGAAAATATAACAGAGTCCTAATAAAGTTTTTGGGACTTGTAACATTTGGAATCAATTAGAAAATAAAATTTTGGAACATTAACAGAAATAGGACTAAAGTGTTGTGTTTCAGTAAAGACGAATGGACTTCATTGCATTTATAAGCTTTATGAAGTTAAGTATTTTTAAACCCTAATTTCACTTTTTCCTTTTCTGAAAGCGATTTGAAAAAAATGCTGAAACAGGTGTTTCTTAATTTTAAATAGTAAGTATGGATTCTGAGTTTCATGAGTCTAAAACAATCTTTTAATTTTTTCCATACAAACTTCACCACCCCATTTTTCCCCCGTCCTCCCCTTTTTTAAATTTTTTTGTAGCCTAAGTTGTATTCTGGATTTATTTGAATAGGCCTGTGAAAATTCCATCAAAATACGTTCAGCGGTTTGTACGTGATACGCGTTCAACCAAACAAACAAACATTTTTTTTTTAAATGGTCTTATCGTGTTCAGTTACTCATTTTAAGTCGCCCTGGGTGGTTCTTTTTTTTTAATCTTCAATGTACAGACTTTTTGTCTTATCGATTCTATTATATGTATAGATAGATTGGGCGCATATATTTAACTTTTATGTTTGTACATGGTTGTAAATAAAGACATTGCAATTTAGAATTATTTTGATTTTACGGAAGTACTGGTGTTAAATAATCCTTTAGTTTACAAAATAAATAATTATAATTTAACATGTTCCCAGTCCAGTGGTACACAAAAAGTATACAATCAGATCCTTAGAGACGAAGTGGCGTAGATACTTAAAGTTAAGCGAAATGCAGGCTGGGTTCTTGCCGGAAGTTTGGAAAATGTCCTCTTACCAGCCTCAAAAACCATCATTTCACTCGTGGTCCTGTTGTATCTGAGCTCATGAGCCTCAGCGTATTTTTCAGACTTGTGATACAGTCTCTCCATGCTATGAAGAAACTTAGCAAAACCATGTTTTATCTCCATAACTGACAATGTTAACTGAAATGGTGGTAAACCGTAAAAAAAAGTATGGTCATCCAAAACAAAAGCTACCTAGCTACCAAATTTCGAGTCAGTAGGTGGGTAGTCATTTATGTGTAATAAACACACAAACATTCATTCTTTCATTTCAATGGTATTTGTGGTGGTTTTTTAATTAGTTTTATGCTTCAAAGTACATTTAATTGTCATTATTTTATTAATAAAATAAAAACTAATAATAGTTTCTACAAGTATCTAAAATTAAAATATTTAATTGTTGAATTAGGAGAACTGCGACTCTATTAGTCTCTGTTCATTGTGACAAGACAACCGCCATTTCAATGACAATGTTTTTTTTATAAGTTCAAGCTGCCAGACATATTTTTAGAAATGCAATAATAAAAAAACCTATTTGCGACAAAACTTTATAAATTATAATTTTATACCATTTTATACAGTATGGCGTCGTAGTAAGGTTGAAATTAAAGAAAATATAAAAGTCAATTAAGAATTTACATTTTGAACATTGGCGTCAACCTATTCTCAATTGTCGGGCCGTTTTTCGGCTGACATTTAGTATGACATTGTACATCCATGCATTATAATATCGTTGATCTTAACTAATAGGCCTAGTTTCGTTACTGCGTTATTTATATACTGTGTTATGTGTTTGTCTTACTTATAAGACTGTGGCGAAATGAGATAAACAGACATCGGCGGTTAAAAAGTCCAATTAAATGGATAAAGTCACTCATCTAATAATGATTGTCATAATTTTAAAATTAATAATACCATTAACGTAATAAAAAAAATTACAACTAATACATTTGAGTGTCAGCAAACAAAATTACAGAAAATAAAAATATATTTTGGACGGAAAACTATAAAAAAAACTCTAAAACTAAATACGATCTCTTGTCTATTGAAACAAACACTAATATTATAGAGATTCCAGATACAACTTATAAACTAAGTCTTATACGCTAATTTGTATTTTTGTCACGATTAAGATGTTCATAGATGGAGAGATTTCATATTTCCTTACAAAGTATTGTCATATTTTTTCATTTAGATTCGGACTCCGTGAGTTTCGTAATTTATTTCAAATGATGATATTCTAGGATTAAGCAAGATTCTATCATAAAAGATTAGCATAGGCGTGAAAATTTTAAAAAGCCGAATGGCACAACGGGAGAGGAAGTTTATAGAAAGTATAAATGTCTCAACGACCCATTATAGATCGATTCCATAGATTAATATTTATAGTTAAGGCAGTGAGACTGAAGAAGACTCATTTTTCAGATACGTGCGCTAGACATTTCAGGCTGCAGTTTTACTAAAATCACTATTGTGTATTCACTTATAACTAATGTTAAAATTAATCGACTGCCCATTTTATCCTGCCTGTATAGTCACCAGTGGCTCAACATGACCGGTCCAGGTTTAACTTATCCATCCTTGTGTCTCTGTCAAACTAGTGTCATAAGAAAGGGACACACATAGAGATAAACTCAGATAAACTAAACTTGACCAGTCATGGGCCACAGCAGAAGTACCTGAACACTTGAAGAGTTCGACAATTACGCTAACATTTTTTCTCCTTACGTCTTTTTGACCTCTTCGACCGTTTAGATAGATCTGCTATTGAGTGTACTTACTATAATTTATCTTTATAAAAATATCTAAAATAATATCAAAATCTATAAAAAAAATTGCTTACATTATGAAAGCTATACCCGGAGCTGAAAGTACCTAAGGTTTTTTAAATACAATGCAGCCTATATACGTCCCACTGCTGTCTGTCCCTCATGACAAAGTCCCTCTTGTCCCCAAGCGGGAGCAGTGCAGATGTTCACACAGTAAGTTGCTTGACCGATGTTCGTAAGTTTCATACAAGTTTCATACACGTCCATGGTACGGTACAGTCAGCAACGAAAGTCCATGAACACATCCTAATTTCCAAAACACCTGCACACTATAAAGTTCCATATGTTACTGAACAGGCTAATGTACAAATGTCTGTGGACATTTGAGAATAACAAAAGTCAATAAACATCGATTTTTCAATAGTCGCTGAACATGTCTGACTACATAATTAGTTGATATGTACAATATCAATAGTCGCTGAACATGTCTGACTGCAGAATTAGCTGATCTCTAAATTATCAATAGTTGCTAAACATGTCCGATTGATTAAATAGTTTAAGGTTACATTCGAAATGAAAGAGATGAAACGCTCACTGACAAGTGAGTACTCTTCTCAGTGATTGTCAAAATTCAAAATTCGAAGAGATGAGCATATCTCAGTGAAAAAAAAATAGGACAGGCTAAATTAAATCTTATCGCGTATCGTCAATGTCACACACAGTAAGTAACATATTCATTAACCCAAGATAAAATTAAATTAAATCTAATGTCATTTAAAATAAAGCTCAGTTTACCTTAATACCTTTAAAATCAATAATGTAATGACCGTAAAGACAAAGCACATTGAAAAATTTGCAGGGTATGGTAGTAGTAATGTGGCGAAAAAAAGTTAAATATTATTATCAAAAATATGTAAATCTAAACTTCCAATATCGAGTCGCGCGCTCAAAGCCTAGAAGAGATATATCTCGCATATTGACGTCAAGTAGCGACATATTAGTCGCAAAAAGTACAGCCGTGCTACCTATTTCGAGAGTATGTCGCACATGTCTGTCAATCGACAGCAGTATGTCGGAATGAGGTAAAAGCGCGAGTCGACAAAGCGACAAAGCACTATCTCGCGCCTCCATGTAGCTTCTTGCGCAAGTCGCGCCTTGTCGTGCTAGCTGTGCAATTTGAATGAGATAACTTGATTAAGTTTCTCATAAATGACACCGAGGGTAGTTTTCCCAAACAAATATCAATAATATTATGACCGTAAAGACGAAGCACATTGAAAAATTCTCAGGGTAAGGGCAGCGATAATGTGGCGAAACTGGAAAACGCAAGGCACGGAATGCTTAGGTTTCAGGTTCGAGTCCTGCCATTACCCTATTTTTTCTTTGTGTGTGTGTAATTATACATATACTATCAGCGACTATTCCAAATATTTAAACAATGGTAGTGTTCAACGACTTTTGTAACTAAGCTGTTCAGCAATTTTTGGAATTATGCTGTCCTGTAATTTTTGAAATTACGCTATTCAGCGACTTTTGTAATTAGGCTGTTCAGCAATTTTTGGAATTATGCTGTCCTGTAATTTTTGGAATAAAGCTGTACAGCGACTTTTGGTATTTCATGGTGTAAATGTAATTTTGTTCTTAACGCAGTTCAACGACTTATGGACAAATGACCTGTTTAGTGACTTTTGTAACGTTATTGTGTTCGGCGACATTCGTTGCTGACTGTACGTTAGGCAACCATGACTTTTTTTAAATGTTATCGAGTAAATATTTTAACAGGTCACTTTGAAGACCATTGCCTTTGATATTAGCGGTAATTTCAAACTGTATAGTTTTATCTTGTTTTTCTGTCACTGAAAAAGTATTTCCATCCGTTTCGACACAATTTTCAACTTAATAAAAAGTTAAGTAGGAATTAGTCGCTAATTTACAATGGTGTTACTATATCATAAACATGCGAGATCTACACAAAGTAGGCCTAATCTTTGTTAGTGTCGTAACTAAATAATAAGTCATTTATAAGCTAAAACTTAGCTCTAAAGCTAAAGTGAAATTCTACTTTATAAAATACAAAATACTCTTCTACTTTTTTGGAAAATCGATTCGACATGTACTAAGTAAGATTCTACCGGAAGACAGGCAATACTTAATGTAGGCACCATTAATCGCCATTGTTCAATCAGAAGAAACCGTAAAAGTATTAATCAAAGAGTATTAAAAAAACTGCAATACATCGTATATAATATTTTCATTCCATTATCTGTTTTCTGTGTCTGGTAAATCCATACCAGCGAAAATAAAAATTACTTATTCTAACCCTAACGCTCTGTTAGCAGTTACTCGAATGGGATTATAAATACAATAAGGAGTTATCAGAAAGAGAACCTATTAATCGAGTAATAGATAGTGACGTCACGGTTGGTGTATACCTCCAGCATCTACAGCTGGTTTTGTTCAGCTAAAACACAGTAAATTTACAGCTGGAGCGGTAAAGCAAAACCACAGAAACGTCCGAAACGAGGCACTTACACAGAAACGCGCAAATAGACCTCGAGCCGAGCTTTGCAATGAAGTCACTCGAGGGGGGAAATTTGGGAGTTTAAACCGCAGTCATTGTCAACAGCTTGTTGACAGAATTTTGACAGGATGGTGGATCAAACCAGGTACTGTTACCGTCAAAGCTTCGGCGTCATGTCACATGTGGATGCTAAACTTTTCTTCAAAATTCTGGTAATAATTGACGCCAGAATCACTGGGAGGCGACGCGGGACGGGGAGATTTGACTGTGTGTAAAGCAGAATTGATTTACTGCTCCAAGATTTTCTGCGGCTTAGAAGACTGTGGATATGGGTACAGTATTGAAGGGTCATAGGGTCTCAGTCTTCCCGGACCCTGATCTGGCTGTTGAGAACATCGGCGAGCAGGCGGAAGGAGACGAACCTGTTGGTCGGATACTAGATGAAGAACTCGCGCCGCTTGGTGACCCGCGGCCCGGTGGCGGCGGCCAGCGCGGCAGAGTCGGGATCTGCGGCGCCGTCCGCACCGCGCTCCTCCTGTAAATTAAAACGAAAAATTTATTTTGCATGTAGGCCATATAAGCTCTTACATGTCTGAATCTACTAGCGCTTTGGAAAATGGAAGTTCCTGCTGAGAAAAAGCGCCGCAAGAAAATCAGCAGTTTATCTATTGATACATTAACCCAAGTCACAGGGCAGTCTAATCGCAAAATAAGTCTCATTTTTTCCTCTCATACGATGTAGCATTTTTTGATAGCATTACGTTATTCGGAATACATATACCAACACCCGTTATATACAGCCAAAAAGGTGAGCCGTTTTTAAAACTTTCTAGCTGGCATCATTTCCTGACCTGAAAATAAAAAGGTAACGCTTTGGAGTAGTTACAATTTGAGTCTTATGCTGTGCAGCATATTATATAGTTGATGCTCCTTCAAAACCTTCAATGCAGTGAAACCTTTTTTATTTTTAGGTCACGATTTAAACCAATTCAAAACAAAGGGTACAAATATTGTAATTTTAACAACAAGTTACCTGCGTGAGATATTCTCCCTTATGTCGCGAGAGCGCGCGCACCAAAATCACGGCCACGATGATAAGAAGCAGGAATATGAATGCTAGTACGGCTGCAAAAACACGTTTAATAATTAAAAATAAGTAATAATACATACTCAAATAAGGTATTTTACGAGATTTTAGACACAAACCGACAGAAAATTGAAGGCTGGTCAAGATTGGCACCTTCCAACGGAGGGTTTTGGGAAGCAGCGGTGCAAACTACAAAGTTTTGGTATGGTACAGTGCCTGCCCAGACTGGCTTCATCGTTGGAATGCATGTCGATTTCGAAGGGATAGCTAGGGCCTGCCAGAATTTTCAGCCGAGATTACACAAAATGGGGGCAAATGGGAAGTGGCTGTGCAAAACACAGTTTTGGAATTATTTGTTTTCCGTACAGAATAGCTTCAAAGAAGGTCATGGGAGCGGGTGATCGTTTAATTGTTATTATTACTCTGGAGGATGGTTTAGAGGGTGTTTGGTTTCAAAGATGGTTAGGATTTTAGGACTACCAATCTGGGCTTACATAATATGAATAGCAATACAAAACAGAAAGTTTCGGTGTATATAATCACTTTCCAGGACGGATTCGTTGATGATTTGCGTGGCAATGCTGAGTCAATCTAATCAAGGTTGGTGAGAATTTTATAAAATGGATCATGGCTCTAGCCATGGAGTTTTTCTATATGATAGAATTAGAAATCAACAATCCTTAACAGAATCAAAGCTTTTAGATCATGTGAATCGAAATGGTAAAAGCAGGGAAGATTACAGACCAGGAAATACCGCACAGATCGGTATTTTATCAGACGGATCGACGACTGGCAGTCGCCAGATACCGGCAGATGCGTATTCAGCCTCATATGTTGAAAGGGTCATGCAACCAATAGTTTACCTGAATACATCAGCATGTATTCAAACTTTGCAAATATAGCACGAGCACCATGTGTAGTGACTGTGCTATATTTGCAAAGTTTTCCTTCCTGGGAGGGTCGCGAACCGTATACGCCTACGGATACAGGAGGCAGCAGAAGGCGAACGATCGTCTGTCACGGGAGTGTTGGGAGAGAATGAAACTCGTTCAGCAGGGAAAGTCCTCGGACGAATGGAAAGATGGAGCGATGGGTACTCACTGCCGAGGATGGCCTCGTCCGTGGAGTGCATGTCGGTGTCAGCTGGGTCCCGCGGCGGCGGCGGGCGCGTCTCCACGGGCTCAGGCGGGTGCGTGACGGGCTCCACGCCGCAGAAGTCCTCGTGCAGCGCGCCGCCTGACACAGAACCTCAGTTAACACCTCTCGCCACGATTTTGATGACGCGAAATCGCTTTCAGATCAAAATCACCCTTTGAACGCCAAGGACGCTGTCGCGCCCATCACGCCACCGACGTATACGGGTGACCGATGACATTGTGCGATAGCGACCGATGTCCACGTATTCAAACTTAAAATTCGGGTTTGACTTAACGGCGTTCTTGCGTGTAGGCGACACTTTTGAATACGTCGGCGGCGGTGAAAAGGTTTAAACGCAAAAGCCGTCTAAAACTCTATCACAGAAGCGTTAAAGGTCCCTCTGGCCATTAACTCTGACTAGCGATTCCACATAAAAAGTGCGATGAGTTGTACATCCACTATTATCAACGTATGTTATTCTCACTAAGATATTTCATTTCATGTTGAAACATGAGCTTATGTATGTAGATATCATCAAACTTTCCTGACACTGCCACCGCCGTCAACCTGAACGGCTAGCACGCGTGCTCGCTTGACGCTCATTACGTCCCTTGTCTACTCAGCTAGTAAGAAAGACATGCACTGAGCGACAACGCTAGCCACGCTGTGTCGTGCTAGCCATTATGACGTCCACTCACCTATACTGCGCACGTTGGGCGGCGGGTCCTGTTGGAACATGAGCTTGAGCGGGTAGATGTCATCGAACTCCACTCTGCTTACACAGCCCACGAACCCTTCGTGCATGCTCTCGTTGCGCCCGATGTACATGTACTGTATGTTGTTAAACTGCGCGTCCGCTGATTGTTTTATGTTGAAGTTGTATTCTTGCGTTTCGTAGTTGTCCACCTGCGGAATGAGAATGGTTGTGTTTGTACCGTGGTTAATATTTAAGTAGAATCCGTAAATTTTTTTTGGCGAGCAAAAAATGTGCGATGTTTTAAGATTGGGTCAAGTAAATTGTTATGCGTTGCGGAGTTTTGGACGGAATTTATTTCCGTGTTATAATAGACAAAATAATATTCAGCAGAAGTTCACGCGGCGAATCTAGCGTTACCTCACAAAAAAGGCATTGTCAATTTTATTTTATTTTTATATAAATGGTTGGACTTTTGTCATATTAATTATATTCTAATAGCCACTTTTCATCATCATCATCTCAGCCACAAGAAATCCACTGCTGAACATAGGCCTCCTCCACGGATTTCCAAAGTGACCGGTTGGAAGCGGCATGCAACCAGCGCCTTTTTGCCACCTGTATGAGGTCATTGGACCATCTTGTAATAGCCACTATTGTGGGGTCAAATAATGCCCACGGAAACAGAGTGCTTATTTAAACTGAACCAGAACTTGCTAAGAAAGGTGTCACAGTGCCACATCAAATTTACTCACAAATCAAACAATTAGACGAATCTCATCATACAAAAAATAATAATCTGTTTAACCTCGTATTTTAATAGTAGAAAATCAGTTATGTCATTCGTTAGAGACAATTTTGTTATAGTATTTTATGCAACTGTTGCATAATGAGGGGTCTTAAAACACGAGTGTGGTTTTATGAAACGAGCGTCAGCGAGTTTCATAATAGGATCACATGAGTGTTTTAAGACCTAATTATGTACAGTTGCATACATTACTTTATCTACACACATATCGTAAGCACTCTATGATGGGTTCAGAAGCCATAGGGCAATGACCTGCATTGCTACTAGCTACTAGTGCTAGGTACCTATTAAATATCTATAGACTGTACACATTAAAATAATGTAATAAAAAATGAATTCGAACAAATATAGAATCAAATTAGAAAAACTCTCATAATAATATTGGTGGTTATAATGCTGGTCATTGCCTACGGTTTCTGAACGCATTATAGAGCATTTATGATATATGTGTAGATAAAAGACTTTTATAGCTGGCTTTAAGCAGTTGCAACTAACCTGCAGCACCATGGTGGCGCCGCCATTCTTCCTCGACAGCCTGACGTCGTGGTACTGGCCGAGGCCGAAGTGCTTCCCCTGGAATATGATCTCCTGCCGCTCGAACCCGAAGTCGAACACCACTCGAAGGTGGCCTGCAGACGACAGATATATCCGTTACTCTCAGACCCAAGCGCGGATCAAGGGAGGTTAAGACCTCCTGGGATGGTCCAGGTCGACTGGTAATGATTTTAATATCATTGATAATCCTGAACTTCAGCGTGCCTGGATGACTTCTTAAGTTACAAACCAAAAGCAATATTGTTAACAATTAACATACATGAACAAAGAGGGAAAGTAAATATCAAGCCTAATTAGAAGAAGTTAATAACAATACAAGTCTGTTTTTTCCCGCAAATATGTTGAAATTTTAATTGAAAAGCGTCGTACAAAACGCGTGTGCGTTGATCATTACACACTCGGCTCCTTTATCACGCTCGCGTACCGCCTCGTATATAATGACCAACATAACAAACTCGTATCATTTTGTGCTATTTTTGTTTAGCTAATCTATCGTGACCAATAAAAGAGATAGCGATATAAAAATTAAATGATCTGAAAAAAGACAAAAACTTTTAATAAAGTTTATAAAAAAGTGATAATGGTAAAGATTGGACATTTCACCCCTTGGCTCAAACGCCCACAACCGTGGGCGGCAAGAGACTGACCCGAGTTGGAGACCATGAGCGTGAGGTACTCTGCGGAGATGTTGGAGTTGAAGCCCAGCAGGAAGCCTTTGGGGTTGGTGGTGGTGAAGCCGACGCGGATGCGCTCCGCGATGGTGGAGCGCCACGAGCCGAAGAAGTCGTACTTCACCATCGAGTTCGGCCGCAGGTTCACGCCGATTTCTGGGTGCAAAACGAGAATATATCAGCTCGTTGAGTCATCATCGTCAGGGTCGAAATCACAGAAAAAATAAAAACGTGGTACAGACGACAGACGTACATCCATTCCATCACGGAACCTCAAATGGTCATCACACAAAAACGTCCCGGTCGGCAGCGGATGCAAGCTCATTAAAAAATCGTAAACTACTAATAAGCGATTGCCTGCGAGACACTGTGGTTGCGGACGGTATCGCTAACAGATGTCTATGGCGACGTTTAGAACTGAAATTGTTTAATGGTGAAACGGATAGAAGCACCGGCAGTACCACCAATTCGGGGCAGTCCGAAACACCGCGTAAGACTACACTTCGAGGCACGTGCTGCACTCACCGTCGGCGCAGATGGGCCCCTTGAAGGCGGTCCAGCGGCAGTCGCACGAGTACGTGTCGTAGCCCTCGAGGCACGTGCCGTTGTTGAGGCACGGCGACGACAGGCACTTGCCCACGCAGCCCTCCGCCACGCCGTACAGCCCTGCACAAGAACAAGGTTTAGGTTAAAAAGGACCAAAACGCGTTCTCTTGGTGGTTTTACGTAGATGATGTACGATTCCGATATCCCACTACGACGCCCACCGGCCTCGGGGCAAAGGCTCTCATGCAATAGAATCGTGCAAGGGCAGGAAAACTGACGGAAAAAATCCACTCAATGCGGGGGAATAGAGGCATTTATCCCGCTTAATTGTTTTAAGCTTTCGCGATTTTCACGATGTATAACGTCAACAGGACATCAACGCGATAAAATCGCTGTTAGCTTACCCCGATGTTTTGACCGTGTTGGTCATGAGAAGACCACGTCTTGTCTCTCAGCGGTTCTGTATTATTAAATATTGTCGCCTTACCTACCTACTAACATTACTTTTTAAGTCTTTATTGTAACTAACTAACCCTATGGACAATGTCCGAAATAAAGTGTTATATTATATAATATAATATAATTATGAACGGTTCGGCTCACCTCGCCTGGCGTAGGCCAGCAGGTCGACGGGCCGGCCGTTGAGCAGCAACGCGCGCACGCAGCCCACGAAGCCGTCCTTGCGGTCCAGCGCCGCGCCCAGCAGCAGCGGCGACGTCAGCTGCAGCGCGCGCACCGGCTCCTTGGCCGTCCTGATCTCGTTCTTGAGCGCGCCGTCCACCACTACTCGGGCTTCTTTCCTGTTGGGAAACGGTACATTATGATACGAGTGTGCTATGTTGGTCATCACAACCGAGGCTGTATTATTCGCGCGAGCGGTACGCGAGCGCGATAAGGGAGCCGAGTGTGCGATCAATGCACACGTGTTCATACGACGTTTATTCAACACATTTGCAGGAAAAAAACATACTTGTGTTAATTGTTATAAACTTTTATTAGTTTTTTTAGACGATAGCTGTAAGAAGCGGGTGTCCTTTGATGGAGCACCTAATAAGAAATACTCTCTCTTTGGTACAATATACATACTAATATAGTTATAAGCTAATAATACTAATAATTCTGTGGATCTTGTTGTCCGAATAAATAAATATTCAATTCTATTCTATTCTAAACCAGTAGGTAAGCTGCCAAAGGCCTGGGTAATAGCAAAAACCCGCTTGAAAAGTGTGTCCCTACCTGTTCCTCTCGATGGAGACGGAGTGCCACTTGTTGTCGGCGAGCCGGTTGCTGGTCTCCACGGACACGCCCAGCGGAGTGTCTCCCACTTGGAACTGGAACTGCAGCTGGTCGCCGCCGATGATGGACAGCTTGATGTAGTCCTGAGGGCCCTGGGGGACGATAAATCGTCATCATCTGATGTGATCATCTGTCGGCCTTCAGGCGTCTGTGACCGGGTATGAGTCAAACAAGAAACCGGCTCTGATCGGATAAGGTTTAAGCAACAAATCGCGTCTGACCAGGTAAGGGTCAAACAACAAATAGCCGCTGACCCGATTAGGGTCAAGCAACAAATCGTTTCCGATCAGATAAGGGTCAAGGAACAAACCGCCTCTGACCAGACATGGTTCAATCAACAAAACGCCTTTGACCGGACAAGGTTTAAGCAACAAATTACCTCTGACCCGATTAGGGTCAAGCAACAAATCGCCTCTGACTGGATAATGGTCAAGCAACAAATCGCCTCTGACCGGATAAGGGTCAAGCAACAAATCGCCTCTGACCGGACATGATTTAAGCAACAAATCACATCTGACCGGACAAAATTCAAGCAACAAATCACCTCTGACTGGATAAGGGTCAAGCAACAAATCGCCTCCGACCCGATTAGGGTCAAACAACAAATCGCCTCTGACCGGCTAAGGGTCACGCAACAAATCGCCTCTGACTAGAGGTCAAGTGTGTTACCTTGGAGTGCAGCAGCACGGCGTTCTCGCGCGTGGTCCGGAACTCGAAGTAGATGTCCCCGCTGTGACCCAGATCAAAGGTCGGCAGCGCGATCACCGCGTCAGCGATGCGGAACGTCACCGCGTTGCTGAACAGGTCTGCAGGACGGACGCTTGCTTATTTCATTTCATTTCATTTATTCATTGCAAATCATGTTCATTGAATACAGGTGATATAAAAACAGTGTCAGTAGGTACATGATACCCTAGTTAGGGCATAGCAATTACACTTAAGTTACTTATGTTAAATGTTTTTAGCGTCAGTAACAATATGTATTAATTCATTATAGTTAGTTATAAATTATTGAAATAACTGAGATATAAAATAAAAATTTAAAAATAGTTCTAGAAGAAACAATTACGTTTAGTTAAAAACTCAAAAATTTCAAAATAATGAAAATAATTAAGCTTATTGATCATTGAATGGATTATATTTAATATTTCTAGGTTTAGCATTAATTAATAGTGTATATAAATGGATATTACTGATTTTAAATATATATTAGCAATTTAGTGTCAAAAACACTAAGCTTTCAATTTAATTGAATAAATTAAATTAAATTCAAGTCAAATTCATCAAAATTTGAATTACATGTTAGAATTATTTCTGAATGTGGAAATACTCTTATAAATTTACTAACCAATTTGTAATTCTTGTGGCCTTTTGACACATGATTTTACTTTAATTTGTATTTTAATGCTTTTTTAATGTATGACAGAAAATCGGGGGGCACGGCAGTGCCCCCGCCGAGTCGAGCGCGAAGCAAACACTGCCGTACCATCCTTTACTAGAACCATTTCGCCGGATTTTCAGGCCCCTATTTGAGAATCCCTGGATAAGACCAGAACGCAGAAATTTTCGTCGTCCAGTAAGCTATAATCACATACTTAAAATCCATACATTTCAAGTCTTTCGGTCATTTACACAACATTAACTATAATTATAAAGAAATCGCAGTAAGGAACCTTAGACTTGGCACGACTTTGTCTAGATTTCATTACTTTTTAGAGATAAACAAGCAGCTCCATCGAGACTTGGCAAGTTTTTTACAGAATGTTTTTGGTGGGATTTTTACCGACAGGAATGCCTCCCTTTCGATGAATTACGTACATAAATGCACATCCATGAAGTTGATAGATTTACCATTTCGAGCATAGACAATTTCTCTCAGTTATCTAAGTCTTAAGTTTGTTGCTGTTTATACTACGCCATACAAGTTTATGCGAACGTGTCATAATATTTTCTACGGGCAGTATTATAAAATTTAAAAAAATCAGAGTACAGTATGAGTAGTCTCACCGTCTCCCTCGCACAGCAGCGGTCCGAGCGTGTAGCGTCCCTCTTTCTCATCAAGATGGCTGCCGGTGTCACCAAAGTGCAACGACTTGACCGGCAAGTACTCCTTCTCTGTGATTTCGCCGCCGTCCGTTTGGAATTCTACAGATAAATAAATAAATAAAGGATTGTTGACAAAACCAACGGTCACATAAAGACAACAAGCGTACAGTTTTACCAAAAATATATTGAGCATCGGCAGTATTCATTTGCGCAGAGAAGCGCAGACCGGATTCCGACAGTAGCCGAACGTGTGAATAATCCATATTGTACTTTATTTGCAAGCGCAACTGGCAGAGTATTGCTTGCTATGCATTCTTAGCTTTGTCCCGCTTACACAGTTCGTACACTGTGGCGCACGGGCTGCCGCCATGTTGCTGCGAAATCGATAGACCAATAAAAGCGCAAGAGTTTAGCGCGCGTAAAATTCTACTTTATCATTGGTAGATCGAAATTTCTCGCGCTACTAAAATTGGTCTATTGCGCAGGTACATCGTGGCACAATATATTTTCGGTAATACTGTAACAGGCTCTATTTTGGGCATAGAACTGGCGTACTGGCACATGCGGCTGGGGGCTGGGCGCCGGCCCAGTGGTCCGAGCGGACTGTTGGCGCTACACACTGACCGTTGGCCTTGAGCTGCGTGTACTCGGCGTCGCAGTTGCACCACTTGGTGGGGTCCACGCAGGAGCCCAGGACCCCGCACTGGCACATGCGGCTGCCGGGCTGCGCGCCGGCCCAGTAGTCCATGCGCTGCCCTTCCCGGGACACCCACCAGGCGAAAGGGTGGAAATTCGCTTCGTCACCTGAAAACAACGCATCATTTACCGGGCGCCAAAAAAAATTACGCACCGTAGAGTATTTTCCCGGTATCGTCTGATCGAAGGATTTTTCCAAACTGGCAGTAAAATTTCTGACGTTCATAAGTGCTTGCAGTAAGCTTAATCTGAATAAAGACATTGACTTTGACTTTTACCAAAAACCAAATGACAGAGTATGGCAACAATTCGACATTAAAAAAATTATGTTGAAGGAAAAAAATTAAGAAATTTCTGGAACAATTCAGTTACAAAGGTACGAAGATACGAAAAAGAATCAAAATGGTGCCTTCGTAGTGTGCACACTTACTGGGCGAATTGAGCAGCCGCGAGTGCCGGCACATGTATTCGAGCCGCTGCATGCATGAGCTCGACCGGTTGAGTAAAGCTTCCAGCTGCGCGCGCGACGCGTCGTACGCTATGTCCTGGACAAAAAACAGTTTCCTTCTATTATTGCTTCCAGTGGCAACATTGGTCAGTAATGCCAGGCATTACTGACCAATGTTGCCGGTTTAGACTTGTAAAATTGTAACTTGTAGCTTCGTGAAACGAGCCACTGAAGACAATTTATTTTTTCACACATGATCTTGTTGAAATGTAATAATCTGTGACAGTGAAACGTCACTAAGCTACAAGTTACAATTTTACAAGTCTAAACCGGCAACATTGGTCAATAATGATCAATGGCAATGGGCAAATTGACCAATGTTGCCGGTTTAGACATGTAAAAATGTAACTTGTAGCTTCGTAAAACGGGCCACTGTTGGAGTATGGAACACGCGTCTCAAAAAAAAAGTAGAGCAATTATTTATTTGTTATATGTATGATGCATTTATGTCTAATGTCTGGTAGACAACGCAATGGTTTAAAATGTCCCTCCCACCCTCTTCGTGTAATCTCAAAGCGTACTTGCCTGGCTTTTCTTTTGCTCAGAAAATGAGGAAGATTAAAATGATCAATGCAAACGTAAATATAAAAGCATTACCTGTCGGAAGCTGCCGGGCTCCTGGTAGCCGTCGACGACCGTGCTCTGCGCGGACGAGGCCGAGTGCTGCACCGTCGTGATGACGCGCCCGTCCGCTGCGGGTCACACGTTTATATAGTAATAGTACATTGTGATGCGAGTGTGCTATGTTGGTCACTACACTCGAGGCGACATTATTCGCGCGAGCGGTACGCGAGCGCGATAAGGGAACAGAGTGTGTCTTTTTTTAAGGTCTGAACTTTAATGCGCGACGATTGGGAAAGCGTGTGAAGCTAACAGTAACTTTCCGTTTTCCCTGACTCTCCAGGTGATTCCCTCGATTTCACTGACTTTCCCTGACCACCTCGAGCTTCCCTGACTTTCCAAAAGTGGGCACCCTGTAAACAGAGCTAGTTGGGCGTACGTACTGTAGAACTGGCAGGTGACGGGGAAGGCGGGCAGCGGGCCGGAGCCATCCACGTCGATGCGGATGTCGGCGGCGCGCGCCACGGCCTGCACGTTCTTGTACGCCTGGCACGACAGCGGGTGCACCGCTGCAACCAACACGCGATCAGCAGAAGCACAACACAACATTATATCCAGCCTTTAGCGGCAATTACACTACTTCGGTCACCTAATGCGGTCGCCGAACTATACGTTGTTTTTTTATTGTGATAAATAGGGTAAACAAAGAAGCAGCGATCGTAATCCTTTTTCTTTTTAGGTTAAGGTAAAACATTTGATGGGCTTCGTTTTTCAGAACAGTTTCGGCTTTCGATCAAATGTAACAAAATATAACAATAACAAACTTAAATTATAGCAAGATTAAAACTAAAGCTACATTTAATTAAAACAAGTAAACAAAGCAAAAACCTTTTGCAACAAATAAACAATCACACTCATACACTGAGATATTTGAGTGAAATACGGCATGTGACACTAATTCTAAATGTATGTTTACCTAATGTTTTGTACGCCCATTGGCAAGACATAGATGAACATAAAATGCGTTTAACAACTCTGTATCTTACAGCCTACCTATGTTCTACAATAAACATTTTTTCTGATTCTGATTCTGATTCTGAAATTTGTTTTATTTGGATAATTATTTTTTAGCATAGCGCCACCACAGACTACAAAAGTTCGGTTTTACGTTTAGAACCTCTGCTTTTTAAAGTCTTCTATAGTACACATTTCAGAAAACAGTTTATCATTTGCATTTTTTAAATATTATTCATGGACTGTCACCGCTTCTCTTAGGTAAAAAATATTGTGACCTAAAATTTCAGTTCATGCTATTAAAATATTACTAAGACATTGAAAAACAACGAATTAATTTATTTACGTGTGTATTAATTTCTTAGTCGGAAAAGTGAGAGCGAGACAGCAAATATCAGTAAAATAAATCCATAAAAATGTCCGAAACGACATATTCCCACAAACACAGGCCACAATCAGACCTCTAAACGGGCTTCTCGATGCCATCACTCGCCGAGGCCGTTTCAAGACGGGTGGTCGGTGGTGTAACTGCATGGGATACTGCTCTAGATACAACTGTGGTTAAGTAGTGTGTAACACAGCATGTGTTGGCACGCTAAGCTAAACTCACATGTATGACAAACGGCGCCCGCGTACCCGGTGCTCTGGCAGTTGCAGTTGAACTCTTCAGATGTTTGGGTGCACTCGCCGCCGTGTTCGCACGGATTTGGGTTGCATCTGCAGACGCAGTTTTATTATTATAAGATGCTCGTAGAAGTATACGCCCGGTACGCATGGCCGTTATTAGCGACAAATCATGAGGTAAATTAGCCGTTTGACTGGCTTGGAAAAGAAATGCATGAAAAAAAGGGGCTCTTGGTACTGCTGGTATTCGTGGGTGGCTGTGGTCACTTCCTTCCTTTTCTTTAAAGAGGCCATTCTTTAGTCTCTCGTCTAACTTAAAGAGCAACTATCAGAAACAAGCAGAAGGAACACACCGTTTAATGTAGCTTTAGTTTAAGGGGCTTCCGTTTAGTCCACAGGTGTAAGTCAGTGGCGACTGTACCCATGCTGGCAGTGACTGACCTGTCGATCATCTGGCAGGCGTCGAACACGACGTCGTTGGGGCAGCAGTAGTCCTCCTTGCGCCAGTCGGTAGGCCGCTGATAGTTGCCGTCTACCGCGATGCGCCGCATGCAGCCGATGAAGCCGCGCGGCGGCGCCTTGCCGCCTACAATCACACGATGTATCATTTTACTTAAAAATTTTGTAATTTTTAAAAGCAATGACTCTATGAGAAATTGATATTCTTACCGGACTACGTCAAAGCGCAAAGGGTTTGAACAGTCTACGTATGTCTTTAAAGTGTTTATTAAGATTAAGAGTAAGTGAGCATGGCACTGTACCAGCCGTTGAACTGTTCGACGTAGTCGTCTCGCTATAATCAGTGCTCACCACCAATGTAGTAAGTGCTCCCGGTGAGGAAGCGCAGTTTCTTGGTGGTCCGCACGGGCCGGCGGTCGATGGCCAGCACCAGGCTGTCGGCCGCCATAGTGAGCATGGCGCCGTGCCAGCGCCCGTCGTTAAACTGCTCGGCGTAGTTGTCGAGCCGCACCTTCGGCGAGCCCTCCGTGTACAGTTCCACCTTCACCTTGCCCTCGTCCAGGTACACCTGCGGCACAGACCGAGGGTTGTGTTCATAGGCTTATGGCTATCGGATTCTGCTTTTTTTGGGGTCCCATACTCAAAGATTGCCAATTCGGGTCTGTCCCTGTTGGAAGTCTGTCCGTCCGTTCGTAAGTTGTCGGCATTGTCGATCCTTGGCTTCAAATAGTGTATAGTATATATCCGAACCGTTATAGTATACACTGCATACTGCAACACTATGAATTAATGACCTTAAATACGAATATACTCTTATATACAAAAACGGAGGAGGAACGTCCAGTCTGGGACGAGTTTCACTGGACTTGTCAGTAGACTTAATGAATAAAATAATGAGGGAGGGAGGGGTGTTACAATATTTACTGTGTTAATACCTAAGATGTAAACATAGTCATTTTGATTTATAAAAAAATGCCGCGTTGAGTATCTTCACAGTACCTTTTCATCAGAGTTTTTTGCAAACCGGTGATAAATTTTCTGATATTTATAAATGCTTTCTATAAACCAGATCTGAATAAAGCTATTTTGAGTTAAGACTTTTTTGACTTCACAGAATAAGCCGCTATAATTTAATAACCTTCAGGTCTCTCCTCCTCAGCCTGTACCCACCCAATGCAAAGTGTAGGCCTCTTCAATTTCACGCCATTCCTTCCGATGTTGAGCTTTCCTCATCCATGTCTTACCAGGTACCACAACCAGATCATCTGACCATCTCATTGGTATGGAACCCTAAAAAAGTATCGGTGAGATTGTAAAAACCAGAATGGCACTTACCTTAACGTAGCCCTCAGTCTTGAACTTGTGGTATATGAGGAGCCCATGGTTCTCGTAGGTGCGGAAGTCCAGAGAGATGTTGAGCGTGTTGCCGCCGGAGTACCCGCGGAGTTTGGCGTACGAGCCCTCCTTGAGGAACGTTATGGGCACCACTTCCGGTTCCTGGAAAAAGTTTTGCTTGAATTTTATGCTTCTATAGCAATTTCCTTCAAAGCTCAGACCGAAAACGATATAAAATCGTAGAATTGCTGACACATGACAAACATTTTAGAGTCTAACAGAAGTTACAAAAAAAAAGAAATAAGAAAGTCTATAGAAATAAAAATAAAGTGATTTCTTGATCTATGACAGTGAAAATGAAAATTTTATTTTGCTAATAGGCCATAAAGGCTCCTTTACATGGCTGAGTCTACCGGCGCTTCGGAAAAAAGGAAGTTCCGCTGAGAAGAAGCGCCGCAAGAAACTCAGATGCTTATCCCCTATTTTATCCCTATACAATGAGTGCTAGATTTTTTTGTTACACTTACAGGGCAGTCGTAGAGTGTGTTAACTTTCTGATATTTAAAAGCTTCTCCGGTCTCGTAGCCTTGCTTCAGCTCGTAGATGACGTTGGTAGCGTTCAGATACAGGTTCTCGATACAGCCGGTGAAGTTCTGGCTGACCACCAGTCCCTCTTGGAAATTTGGAACACCCCCTATGTAGAACTGCAAAAGGTAATGCAACAATTCTATATTTTTTTATGGAACAGTAAGTTTAGAAATCAAGTTAGGGTCTGTAGGCGACATTTTTTTTATTAAATAGGAAGGCAAACAAGCAAGTTAGTCACCTGATTGTAAGTCTAAACCACCGCCTATAGACACCCGCAACATCGAAGAGATTGCAGATGCGTTGCCAACCCAGAGGGCTAAGATGGAATACCTCTTGTGCTATTAATTACACCGGCTGTCTTGCTCTCCACGCCGGAACACAACAGTGAAAGCAGTGCTGCTTAGCGGCAGGATTAGCGAGCAAGATGGTGGTAGCGATCCGGACGGACCTGGTCCTACCACCCGCAGCACATGCCCTTAGACCTGATGCTGTATATGATCAGATCAGGAACAATATCATGTGTTGTGAAGCTGATGAAGCTTGCCATCTGATAAATCCCTAGGACATGACATATCAGGCCTGGCCGTAGCAGGCATCACATCATTGCCTTTATAGACTCTAAGGCTGCTTTTCCACCAGAGATGTGCGAGGATGCGTAGCGAGGGATGTGTTTATAAGAACCAATAGAATCGCTCCATTTACCTCGCCTCGGTCAGCACAGCTCTGGTGAAAATGGCTCATTGGTTCTTTACAAACACATCCCTCGCTACGCATCCTCGCACATCTCTGGTGGAAACGCAGCCTAACTTACGATCTGGGATTCAATTACAGAAAAGAGCTAAAGTCTTATTCCTTTGTTCATAAAAAATATCAATCATTTTTAACGAACAGATGTTTTATTCTTTTCATTTGAAGGCAAACGTCACGACAAAAGACATGTTAACTAACATGAGTTTACACGGCCTTGATGAATAAAAGGGATTAACTGCGTAAACCAAGTATTTAGCACCAACCATATCGAAAACCAGACAATATACTGCCATCTCTCGGCTTCATCGAATGATGATAAAACCGGAGTCGATATTTTAAGCATACGTCAACAAGAACTTCGGCACTCGCAATCCTATAGATCAGTGTTTCTCAACCTTTTCCAAGGGCGAACCCCTAATGCAACCTTACCATGACCCGTGGACCCCTCAAAATCAAACAAAAAACCGCTTAGATTCTTGTATATGCAATACTCGTATAAGTCTATTTGACTCACACGAAAAATGCGAATAATCTTAACTTTTAATGTTTAATTCGTCTGCAGTCCCACTAGAATAGTTTCGCGGACCCCTGCTATAGATAACGATTTCCGACGCCCGCGACTTGAGCATTGACCTTGACTGCGCAGTAGCCGTTTCTAGTACAAAAATGTATGCGCAAACTTACTTCCACTAGATTTATGCTCCAGTTGTTTGCCTGCAACTATAGCTTGCGTGTTGTACTCACCGCCCTGTTGAGGTTGAGGCGCGAGAACTCGCCCTTGACACGGCCGCGCACGATGACGCGGTCCACGGAGAAGATGACGTCGCGGCGCGTGCGCGAGATCAGCACGTCGTGCCACATGTTATCGTCCAGCAGGCTGCCTACTGACAGAGAGCTCGCCGTGCCGGACCCTGCGATAGTTACAGCTCAATGTTAAGCGGACCAACAAATCGCTTGACCACTTTTCAAACACTAAATGGCGCCAGGGGGGTTCCACTCCGCACTGTAGGTACGCTCCACCGCCTTGCCTATGGCATAGGCAAATCGCAGAAGGCTGTCGGCTTGCCGCGCGCTCGCTCGCTCGCCCCCGCCGTGTCAGTGTAATTGAAAACGAATGTCGCGCAACCTTAGCGCGTCGCCGGGAGTAGCGAGGGGAAGGCGGGCGCGGGCGGCGCGTTCCTTTTGAATCGCGCCGCCTGGCGCATGGTGTATGAAGTAATACGAAGTTTTTGAGAGTGTAAATAAAGTTGAAATTCGTTTAATCGCGGTCGTAAAAGAGAAGTTTCTGTACGTTAGTACTATTATTTATACTGTGATGGCGCCATCTGTTATCAGCTAGCGGTCGCTGTAAATTTACCCATTCAACTAAATGAGATAACTTGCAAAAAGTTTAGATAACACCGAGGGTAGTTATACCTTTAAAATCAATAATGTACTGACCGAAAAACGAAGCACATTGAAATATTCGCAGGGTATGGTGGTTGCAGATTCGAGTCCTGCCATTACCCTGGATTTTTCTTTGTGTTGTCATTGCATAGCATTTTAAAATAGTTATGGTAAAGGAAGGTGCTTGAAGCAAGATTTTGCTAGCCAACCCTACAGCGTTGTGTGACTCCCTTTATTTAAATCACATTTCGATCAAATAACAGATAGTTGCATAATTTTGCGGTGGGATCTCAGACTATGATTCTGACTACAGCCATAGGCCGTGTTCCGGATCAGTTTACATCGCTCAGAGCGCTCACGTTTTCGGACCGAATCACACTCACAAGGCTAAAGTAACGTCATTGACGACGTCATGGACAAGTTCTGAGGCTATATCCATGCTTAAGTTCTTCATCCAAGGAGCGATGTAAACTGATTCGGAACACGGCCTATGGCTGCGGTCCGAATCATAGTCTGAGATCCCACCGCAAACTTCTGCACCTATCCAAAAACGTGAGCGATGTAAACTGATTCGGAACACGGCCTATGGCTGCGGTCCGAATCATAGTCTGAGATCCCACCGCAAACTTCTGCACCTATCCAAAAACGTGAGCGATGTAAACTGATTCGGAACACGGCCTATGGCTGCGGTCCGAATCATAGTCTGAGATCCCACCGCAAACTTCTGCACCTATCCAAAAACGTGAGCGATGTAAACTGATTCGGAACACGGCCTATGGCTGCGGTCCGAATCATAGTCTGAGATCCCACCGCAAACTTCTGAACCTATCCAAAAACGTGAGCGATGTAAACTGATTCGGAACACGGCCTATGGTTACGGTCCGAATCATAGTCTGAGATCCCACCGCAAACTTCTGAACCTATCAAAAATGTGAGCGATGTAAACAAATTTGGAATAGGGCCATAGGTCTCACCCAGGTCGATGTTGTAGACGAGCCGGTTGTCGCGCAGCTGCAGCGCCACGTAGTCGCCCTGCGTGCCGCGCGAGTACAGCAGCGCGCCGGACGCCGTGCTCGTCTTGAACCGGAACCGGATCGTCTCACGAGACGCCGAGATCGGGTCCCGCAGCAGATCCATCTTGATCAGGGACGACCCGTTGAACGACATGGTGTTGGCCTCTGTTAAACAATAAGATAGGCTTTTTACGATTCCGATAAAAATCGATGCCTAAGGCCGTTCGTCTACCGGCACCGTCGCCGGAACGTCACCGAGAACTAGATAACGGCGGCGCCGATTTAGCGATATATTTACTCTAGTATTGTTTTAGTGTTTAATAGTGGTGGCGTATAGTTGAGTCTGTGTGATTTCGTGTGGAAGCGGAGGACGGTGGGTGCACACGCACGGCACTGGTTTCGCAGAGTAGTAAGTTAATTTGTCCTAGTTTGTCATTACGACAACGTACCGTAGTCGCATCCGAAGAGCTCCACCCGCATCGAGATCTTGTCGCGCCATCGCATCGGGTTGATGCGAATGTACTGCGCTATGATCGGCACTTCGAATTCGTTCTTCTTGACCGTATTCCCGTCGTGATTGCCTTCGAAGGTCTACAAATAAATAATATGCATAATTACAACGATTCCGTGAACGGTGCTGCAAATATTACCACATCACACAATAATGCAATATTACATCATCAGAATACACCACCAAAAATCCTAATGCATCTTGGTCGTTGACGCATTATTCTACAAAAGGTGAATTCTCCAATCGCCAGATAACCTGTTATTCAACTGATAACAGCGAATTTTATATGCGTTATTCGAAAGATTAATCCTATTCGACGATTAAAAAATCGACCCTAAAGCTTAGTACTTCCCTTTTTAATTTTCCTTGCCTTTGCACGGAGCGAATGCAGCATGTCTCTTTCAGCCCAACTCAGTGAGAGCGAGAGACTAACATTTGCGATAATTGTGTAATCGCAATTTTACGTAATACCAGGGAAATACTCTAAACATAGTAAAAGGAAACCTAAAGTAATGTAGAATATTCAATAATTCAAAACATACAAACCTAGTTCTAAAGCATAATGACCACATACCAAAAAATCATAGACTGAAACGTGCGTGGCCCCTATAAAAAAAAAGGTTGAAATATGGCTGACCTAGACGCGCCTACTTTACTCAAGTAAATAATTAATAATAATTATAATTAGTAATTTTAATTTAATTTTATAATGTATATTTTACAAACATAGTTTAAGATCCAATTGTTTTTTTAACTAACCAAATGAGTCCTGTTACTTGTATTATTATTAAAGGAGAAAGTCTATAGTATGTCATGTCGCATCATGAAGTCAGGTCCTTGGCAGGGGACAGAGTGAAATGGCGGTTAGTCCACCGACAAGAGCTAAGCTCTTAAGTCATATGATGATGGTATCGTCTCAACACGTCGTTTCTCCCAATGGTACCTGTACCTTCTTCCTAAATTTAGTGGCCTACCTGCGCGAGAGCATCAACGGCGGCGACGGTCCGCCAGCTCTCCCCGTCGTCCGAGTACTGCAGCATGTACTCGGACACGTACTCGTCGGTGGCGAAGCGGCCCCTGGTGGCGATGGCGCGCAGCTCCTTGCGCTTGCGCAGGTTGACGGTCAGGTGCTGGTAGTACGAGCTCTCGGTCGCCGTCCACGCCCCAGTGCCTTCCCGGTTAACGTGCCGGTTAGTTTGCGTTAAGAGGATGGCCAGAGGTATGCGGAAGTTTTTTTCGACTGTTGTATACGTTTTGTAAGGTTTTTTTTTGCTTTTATCAAGCTGATGGCCCCTTAGGCTCACATTTAAATGTATTGTCGTTGTTATTCTACTTTTGATTTGATTCAATTTGATTTAAAAATAAAAACACTTAAGTAATGTTGTGATTGATAACTTGTTACAATCAATCAAAATAAGTAATTTTATTTTTGAGATAACACAGACATCTGGCCAAACTTGAAAGTCCACTTTCACCAAAAGAAAACCAATTATAAATATATTTGAATATAGAAAAAGCATAACAAAGAATTGTAAAAGCTACTAATGTTTTGTGCGTACACCCATCATGCAAACTAACTACCAGCATGCAAACCAAGCAAAATGCACATTCATGAAGGTACCACTTGACACATCAGCACACAACTAAAGGCTCATTTACATGGTGCAAGTTCTCGCATACGAATTGAATAACATTGCGGGCTACCGAGGAATGATGTGACCGATCGATTGATCGAGCCGCGCAATGTAATGCAACTCGTACAGGAGAACTCGCTCCATGTAAATGACCCCTAAGTGTGGACCTGTCTTGCTCTAGTAGGAGACATTAGAGCAAAACTATGTAGCCCGTTCAGCGAAGGCTTCAGAAGATGTTGGTTCAATGTCAGCCTTAAAAATAAGAGAGCTAATCTCTTAACAACCTTGCCAAGTGCTTTATAATAGGGGCTGTTAAAGAAAAAATGTATAGATAATGGCACCTTCATATGATTGTTACCCTTTACTCCTAAATTAGTTGATGTTATGTTTCGTTAGTGGATATTGCCATTAGTAAAGCCATTATTCAGCCTCCCCCTTTTTTTACCTTCACTTCGCCTCCTGCGGCTTTGTACCGGACGTAATCAAGTCCATTGGTACCGTAGCTGATATGGTACTCTTGGACAAACTCTCGAGAATGGGCGCGACCTTGGGTAGCCACGCGTGTAATGTTCTTCACTGAGCCCAGGTCAATCAGTAGCTGCTGATCGAAATCATTCTCCGAGGCAGTCCATGCGTTGACACCTTAACGGTGAACAATTTTAATGTTTAGGCTGGCAAGCGATGTTTTATGGTGATGATGTTTGAGTTTGCCATCATATCAGACTACAGATAGATGTAATAGTTAAAGGCAAATCTTTGATTGACACAATATCGGACAGTCTTGATACTTAATAGCAGGCATGAGTCTTCATGTTTTTTCATTCCTGATGCATTAGGTTAGTGTCTGGTTGGTATGTTAGAACTTAATTGAAATCAAATTTCAATAATGGTAATGGTTTATTTTTAACATCTAACACACAGGAGATTACTAAGTCCTGATACGCCTACACAAAAGCATTACAAAATACAAACAAGCAACTAACAATGATAAATAGCACTTTAAGTGCACAATTATTTTCGGAAATAGGTTCTAAGAAAGCATTATTTTAAAATTGTGGATACTACTAATAATAATTCTTACATCTAAAGCTTATATATTCCTAAAAATGTTTCATTTCCTTTCTCATAAATTTATTCGTAAAATCTGCATCAGGAGAGCATAGTGGCTTAGCTTCATTTACGAGTTCTTCAAAGTTCAAATATGAAAACGGTGGAGGACTCAGTGGTTTTTCTCCGTTTAACTGTAAAGAGACAGCGACAGTATGTCTATCATCCACCAGGGTCTCTTCAAACAGCCAATCATGTTTCAAAACATTATTGACATACAACTGCGTGTCCGTTACAACTTCACCCACTTTCAAATCAAATGTTTTAATTGAAAAGCTTATATCTATCAATGGAATCGTAATCCCAACACCAATGTTCTTAACATAAGCCTCTTTTAAACACCACAGTCGGTAAAAGCACGCCATCTGTTGAGATTCTTGTGGAAATTTGCGTACGGTTTCCCATTCGTGCCTAGAGAACTGCCTTTTCATGAGTCTAAAGAATTCTTGGACATTTTTAGTTGCAGGAGCTTCTATCTTCATGACATCAACTCCTATATTTCTTTCTTTATTTCCTGCAAATACAGCAAACTCTCCTTGGTGAGAAACATTGAAGTTGATTGGGGTATCACCCACTCCCAACAAATACGGTTTTCCACGCTCATCTCTACCAAATTGTATTTCATTGTATGGAATTCCAGAAGATAGATGAGCAAACTTTCTCATCAACAGGCGTCCCACTAGAGATGATTTTGCATCATCTTGATATACATATTTGTCTATTCTTTCCTTCTCTTCACTCTGTATGTAGCTAGTAGCTACCATCATTTCTTCATAAGTAGGCATCCAAGCTTTGGTGTTGAATGCCCATCTTACATTAAGGTGTGCCATCTTAAGAGTGGTTACGATACCGTATCTCTGTGCAATTGTAAATTTGGTCTGTAAATTGTTTTTAGTGAGATTGCGGACCTGCAGACGAAGAATCCTGTTATTTTTATTTTCCTCCTTATCTTCGTCTCTCTTGGTGAGTTTGAAACCACAATATACGGAGCCAATGCAAATTAAAACATCTATTTTTGGTCACACATAAAAACAAGGTTACAAACACATGCCAAACTTAACTTTTGAGATAAAATTTAAAAAATGGTGTCAGACAAAATACAATTTACGGCAAAAGAATACTCTAATTACAATCATTAAAAAAAATATAGCATTAAACAAAAGAAGTTTTATTTTATAAAATCAAACCCGTACTAGAGGAGCAAACTAAAAGTCTTCACCATAATCAAGACTGACCATTGTATTTAAATAAGGTAAATTCAAATACCGAGTTTTGTATAAACTTACCATATAATTTAGCATTCTCAGGTCCCCGCTCCCTCAGACTGGACGTGGCTGTCAACTTAGCGTTAGCAAGGAGAGGCTCGTTGCACTCATAGTCAAAATAATATCTTGCATAATCTGAAAACAAGTTTGTTTATTAAATCAATCATAGTACTAGGTAACAGACATTTTGAGGTTAAACTGCAGATATGTGTATGATTTAAATGTTTCATTTCTTTATTAAGTAGTTTTTTAAGTTAAAATCCATCAGGCAAGTCTGTGAGAAGGCAATAACATCTCCTCATTAGCCCAAATTACAAACGAAATTACTAGTAAATAAGTAAGAAGTTCTATTGAGAACTCTAACTATTCATGCATGTAATTGGAATATGTACAAAGTAAAATTAATCATTACGGCTTACGGGGGGAAATAATAATGTAATTAAATCACAACAACTAAAAATTGAAACCAAAATCCGTTGATAGACGCACTCACCTGCTTTCGAATTGGTTATGCTATAGCAAAGCAATGCAACGAAATAATATATAAAATTTCTCATCATAATTTCATACTGGGGTTTAATTTGTAAATCGAATAAGAATCGGCGATTTTCGAATAATGTGTTAGTCAGAATAACGGATAAAGTTGTTTGATCATTACGCTAGCGTTGTCAAGATCATCAACGCAAGCTGTCAAGCAAGCCGGAGAGGACAACACCCTAAGCAGGTTGTACTTGTCGTCTGGTCCGTCACATTCAAACATGAACGTCAAAGCGTAAATTATAATTGGTTGAAATGTAACAAATTGTGATGCTGGCCACCTCTTGACCAATGACAAGAAAGATATCGCGTCCTGGAAAACAAGGGTTCATAAATGAAAACTTAGCAATAGAGTGTCGTTCAAATACTGGCTCCCACTCGCTCTGGTCTTTTGTGAACTTCATTTCCGGATAGTAATACGTAGACATTTTGTGAAGTTTTCTTGTAAAAACACAATTTCTTTTTTCATTTTTTATAACTTTGTAAATTATAATAACTAAAATCGTCGTAAATATCATCCTTTTTTTTACTGCGTAGTTGAGGAATTAGTTTCAGAACACAAAGGTTGTGACATTGCTGCCATACAACAAAAAAATCATAAATGACGGGTAGTGTACTAGTAGCTATATTATGAATTATTTGAACAGTTCATTTTTAACATACCTCAAAAAAATCACGTCAAGAAATTATATCAAAAAACTTTAAAAAGGGGGCTGCAAAAGGTGAAATGTATATTTTAAGAACACTTCATATTTGATTTTTATGTGGTAAAATAACTAAACTAGTGGAAACATTTACTATTTTCCCCAAATGGTCCAAATTCCCCATTGAGTGAAAAAAAAAAGAAAACCAATATGAAAAGCTGAAGACGGCCGATTGATTTTTCAAATATTTTTATCTATCATTGTCAAAATAATACAGATAACCAGTGAAATCAATAATATTCTAGTTTGCATTACTCATTTAGTGCAATTTTTAACTTTCAAATGAGTACAAAACTGTTCCACACACTTGTTTGATTCCCCGTTATACGTTTTTGTGCCACGTTTTGTGGGCATTTTATGCAGTAAATTGGCTGAAGATGGTGTAGAACGTCTAACCTGAGGATCACTAATAAGGTAAGGCACGTAATGTACTCACCGTAAAGGCCTGCAATGAATCATTAAGCTAGTATGTTATGCAGACGCAGGTACGGTATGATGACATCAGAGAAAAGCTATCGATGTTGTGTATTGATATTTCTTTGACATAAGACGCCGCTAAAGTTATTATATTTCAAACCGAAAATGGTGTGATTACCGTACATTTTACGTTACTTTAAGTTCAGCCCTAAGGAATCTGTAATTGTTTGCTTTACTTTGTGTCTTAAAACCCGCTTGTTACATATAAATACTTATTAGAAAAAGAAAACAAAGTCTTTGGCAGGGTCTGCAGAGAATATTCACTTTTTTTATTAAACAGTTATGTGAGCATATTTTATTGACAACCAAATGGGCTCATGCTTGATGAAGTGTTTCATTTATTAACTGATAAGGGCGACAGTCATAGTGCACTAAAAATAAACTTCTTTTATTGACGAACCACAGTGATGGCATTTTTATGTGTGCTTGTTTGACAATAATTTGAGTATGACCTAATTTTAATTTTGAACAAGAGGCAGAAACAGGTAGTTTATGAAAGTAGAGGAATGGCCTACAGGTTATTATTATTGATTTGAATTAAATGGTTTCTGTCCATTCAAACGTCACCTTGGTTGTGTTTGAACATCATTATCGATGCAAAAACGATTTCACAAAACTGAAAGATTTATGACAAATAAAAAGTGACGCTCATGTTAGGAAATGTTGAGTTCATGATTTACCAATTTCCTTTCTAATATCTTACCGAGGTACTTAACTTGATTAGTAACTACATACTTATAAAGATTAGCTACGCAATCCTAATGTCAACCTTTTTAGTCACTGCAGCAACAACAACAGCAGTAACAAGTTTATGCTTGCTTTTTTGTTTACCCTATTTCTTATCTTAAAAAAACTAAAAACATTGCAATAAATCATTTTTGATAGCACCTCAATTGGAAGATGTTTCCTTTTCCAGAGCAGCCATCATGTCAAGCATGTCGGACCGCAAAGCGGAGCTGGAGCGCAAGAAGGCCAAGCTGCAGGCACTCCGCGATGAGAAGGACCGCCGCCGTCGCGAGAAGGAGCAAAAAGATGCTGAGGAGGCACTGGTAGGGCACCCTCATTGTTGAAGTCTGCAACATTTTTTATACCCACTAGAAATCCAATGTCTCAGCTCTGCTCCGGGAAACAGGTCTGGCATGTGTGTATCTTTGGCCGCTTGCTCCGTCTTAAAGGATTTCTTATGAAAGGTTTATACCTTTAATACAGTCTACTATTTTTTTTTGTAAATTGCATCCATGTGAAGCTAGGGCGGCTCGTTAATTTGACAATAAAGTCTAGTTCAGATATTTCTGAGCAGTTTACATGCTCCGATATATGCCGACTGTACAGAAAGACATGAGATATTGACAAGTATTAAAACTAGACACCATTTTATAAAATTAGAACTTCTCTGAAATTAACAGTCAAAAAAATTACGCAAAGCCTTTGACCGAGTTTTATTTACAAACAGGCCAGAGCGTCAACGACGTCTAGCCTGGACAGCCGGCGCGACCTGGACGAGATGCTGTCATCGCTGGGCGTGGCGCCGGTGCGGGACGTGCTGTCGTCGCTGTCGTCCATGCAGTCGCTGTCGCCGCCGCAGACCGCCTCGCCCGACGCCAGCCTGCCGCACACCGAGCGCGCCAGCTTGCCGCAGCAGGGGTTAGTAGTGCGGGACGTGCTGTCGCTGTCGTCCATCATAACGACATGCTTATAATGGGTTAGCCAGACGTGACAGCCCCTGTTAAAAAGATGGGTGAAAGCGTGACAAAGGGGGAGTCTTGAAAGCATAAAAATCGTGTGACATTTATGGATAATCCCTAATACGCCATGGCAATATCAAAGAAGTATGAAATTGTTGAAAAAATTAAACATAATTAATTTACGTCAAACGAAATAAAAAGTACACTTTAAAAATTATAGCGATACAAAGTTAAAATAAGTGCTTTTTTGTCCCTTGTTGTCGTTTTATTATTACTTGTGATATGTCCAAAGGTAATGATCGTAGAAAACAGCCAATGACAAATTTATCTTTGTTTAATGTCAATATCTTTTGTACTGTATTGTAACGCTTCATACATTTCCCTGTGTCACTCACGCATTGCACTAGTTTCTAACCATTTCTGCAACACCCTCTAACCACACAGGTCTATGAAGAAGTCGCCCCAACTGCAGATCATATCGGTGCAGTCCACTGACATCCCGCCGAAGGAAAACGTCACGTACGCAAAGCAAACGCAGACCACTACGTCGGGGATCACAGAAATCAGAGATGGTAAGTTCCTGGGCTCTTTCATTGTATTACTTCCGATTTTCAATTGAGAAATTTCGAGTACAGTATATGTGTCGATTCAAACTACTCAAAATTATGTAGAAGCGGCCTTATGACACCGGTATATTATTATAGTCGACCAAGTAATTGTTTGACCACTTTTGAACCCTACCCCTTTGTAATACGGTCGTCATTTTTGAGACGTTGATTGTATCCATATTTTGACACTTGACTGTACGTAAATTATTTACTGAAAGGGAAATTTATAACAAGAATGCTAGCACAAAACAAGGGCAAAATCAGAGTTTTTGACTTAGTGTCAATTTCGACTTTCGCTTTCGAGTAAGGTTTTGTTCCAGACTTTTAGTCTCAGAATTATTGTCTAAAGGTAATTTGACTGTCTGTAAAAGCGTCTTTGTAGCAGATTGGGGAGTATATATTTATTTGGACCCAAATTAATGTTCGACATATTTATACGGAAATGGTGGGAAAACTAGTTGATGACAGACTAGGTTGGCCAACAGTCACGTATTTTACAGGATGTCCCGTTTTTCAGCTATTATTTTGGTCGTGTCCTGTATTTTAATAAGAAAAATACAAGACAGTACCATACCAAAAATAACTTGGTCCCGTATTTATCCATGAACCCAGTAATTTTAGATCCTGTGTTGGTCACCCTATGACAGACAGATGAACTATGGAATTGTGTAAAATAATTTAGAATATAATTACTGTCATCAACGTGGTTTTACTTATTTTGTGACTACAGTTTTATGAGTTACCCGTTTTTGTTTGCTCCCCTGCATTTAACTGAAGTTTTGTTAACTGTGATGTCCGGGTGTTGGTATTAACTGGGCCATTTGCAAATCCTTTAACCGTTACGTGTGTATTAATATTAAATTTATTTAAATTTCCTTTTTTTACATTAACCCATTAAAACACATTTGCATGAAGTTTCATCAAGATTTTTGACGTCATTTTCAATAATTAGTGTACATTTCACTATGCCAGGTCATTAAATTCACACGTTTTATTCCGAAGTGAGCTTCGAGACACCAGTGTTTATCATGGATTATAAATTTCCTTGCCTTTCTCAGAAGTAGTTTTAAAGGGACAAAAGCTTTTCCATCTGGGAGATATAACGAAAAATCATGAAACCCAAAGGGATCTATATCAGATTTCAACAATGTTTGTTCCTTTTCAACATTGTTTTCCATAATTTATTTATATAAACCACCTAACCTAATAAGCTCTATTGGAGAATCTTATAAAAAAGCCTGAAGATGCGTTTTCCGCAAAAAATACTTTAAACAAAATATGATGATTAGAACAAACTATACATTACGACAAACATTATTAGGGATTCAGAATAGGTCCTGATATAACTTGATGAATAGCTAAGCATAAAAAGCCGTGGTTGACTATTGGCACGGTTCACTGACAGAACTGACAGCCATTGTCAAAGGTAAGTTTACCAATGGCAACCTTGTACTAGAAGACGAATCGAAAAACTTTGATAAAACAGTTGACCTGTGGTATAGCGAATATCGCCTCTCGCCTGTTACACTTCTGATGATAGCAATAATATTCCTGTATGCGATAAACGCTGTTGCGCTAGGCTCTCGAGCGCCAAAGCTTATTTTTGTTAAATTATGAAGGTTTATTTGGAAAATCTTGCAAGTGTGTTTTGTCTTATAACCGTGTGTAACAACATCATTAATTCCTTGTTTATTCTCTAGATCTAGTATTTGCAAATGTCGCCTCTTTCATAACCAATGACATCTGTAGTTCGTCAGTATTTACTTTTTGATCATCCTTGTTTCCATCTGCAGTCTGATTGTCACATTAAACGCCTCTCTGTAGACATGTCGCAGGCCAAAAAAGTTCGGAGACAATTTGATAACTTTTACTAGATTCAATGGAATAATAAAATTAAAATAAAGTTCACATGAAAATTACATTTACCTTAAATTGAAAATGCTATGTAATGAATGACAACACAAAGAAAAATTAGGGTACAAGACAAGACAAGACAAATACTCTTTATTGAAAACCACACGGAAAATAGTTAACAAACATTACTTAAAAAACAATTACACCAGTATAATAGGTAATAGGGTAATGGCAGGGTTCGAACCTGCAACATCAGCATTCCGTGCCTTGCGTATTCCAGTTTCCGCCACATTACCGCTGCCATACCCTGCGAATTTTTCAATGTGTTTCGTTTTTACGGTCATTACATTATTGATATTTTTTCTTTGGGAAAACTACCCTCGGTGTCATCTATGAGAAACTTAATCAAGTTATCTCATACAACTTGGTCATTTATGAATGCCCGTAAGCTGACGAGAGATGACGCCATTTGTTGTTAAATTATTGTAATCGAAATTATTATATTTTATATAGCATTTTAAATTTAATTTGAATGTAAAAAAAAATACAAAAAGAAAAATCTAAAAAATTTAAAAATTTTATTAGTCCTCAGCATGACATGGACAGACAGTCAAAAGTTTCATATTTTACAATCCCTTCTTTAGTTTGACTTAAATTCACATCAATTGGTTCGGTGACATCCTCAGAAAGCAGATATTATTCAGACTTTTTTGATCTCAGCTTAGTAATTTCACTTGTGTCTACAAACCCCCCCCCCCCCTTTCCCGTGAAGGG
The DNA here is from genome assembly GCA_963691745.1 of Ditula angustiorana. NCBI lineage: Eukaryota > Metazoa > Arthropoda > Insecta > Lepidoptera > Tortricidae > Ditula > Ditula angustiorana. Next base: position 938,270 of record OY829479.1, read on the forward strand.
GTTCAAAAGTAAATACTGTATGAGTGTTTGGTGCAATGTTTGTGTTCGTGCTACCGTAAAACAAGGCTCTTCCAATGCGTCACCGCTTGCAGGGTACATGGAGGACTGGTGGCGGCCCCGCAAAGGTAAATTGAACTTTAATAACGCTAATGAACGCCGATTTTCCTTAAACATTAAAGTCGGGGTGGATTTCAGCGATTTTTTTACCCGCTTGGAAAAATCAGTCAATCAATCAGAAACGATTTGTGTCAACTTTTGCTAGACGTTTTTTATTATCTGATCAAAAAAAAACCTCATTTTTTTATCAACTCTACTGATGTTGCGGTGAACACTGATTTTTTTAACGAGCTGGTCAAACGCTCTGAAATTCACCCGTCCCTATTTTGTATTAACACAGAGGGTGTCCCGAAAATAAATGTTATCGATGAAACTACAGTGTTTGTAAATTATAGACGATAAATAAAATAGTGGTACTAAAAAATTTAATTTTATATCTGTTTATGGCAGTAATGTTTGTGGAAAATGTAAATGCAAAATGTTTTCTTATTTTTATCTAAAAGAAGAACGATATAGCGAATGATATTTGGAAATCGTCTTTGATTTTATAATGCATCATAAAAAAACATTCAAAGTTTATTTTACTGTTTTTATGACTGCATAAAAATCATGATTGCATGGTTTTTTGAAATGATACATTTAAGTCTGTGGGACAACAATTTGGGATGAATTAAACATGTGTCACTGCGCATGTCTCACTGCATGGGTGCATAACATGAAACTAACAAATTAATGAACACATACATAATTAAGGAACTTACGGCTGACTAAAAAGGTTATAAGAAGCGGCTGTATTATTTATTTTGCAGTAGATTCGGTTAAAATATAAACTTTTTTTTTTAGTTGGCCGTAATTAAATCATTGTTTATACCATTACTCATCACGCAAAAATAGGAATATATTTATGTAAATATATATTTGGAAAAATCGCAATTCTTATTCACGTACATACAACGATATTGCGTTTTAGCAACACGCCGTATTGACTGACGAATTGTTTTTATTTTTTGTCTCGTTCTAGCACACGCAACCGACTACTACGGTAAGTCATTATTCCTCTCGTTTGCAGTTAACTTTTAACCTACCTCTGTCGAATAACTTGGTGTCGGTTGAAATTTACCTACTAGTGTTTCATCTCGATAGTTTATTGTAAATAGTCTTTACCACGCTTCTAGTTATTTCCTACTAACATGGTTTAGGTGAAATTATTTCAGATTACTCGATAATATTCCAAATTTCTCTAGATTAATGCACGAGATAGTTTTTAATTTTGTTTTTATCAAGAAATCTGAAATGGTGAGAGGGCGGGTATCGAGTGACGTTCAGAACACCTGATGTACTTCATGTCGAATTGTGGCCTTCCAGAGTTCTCCACGTGTCCGCAGGGCACAGTATATATCACGGCCGCATACAGTATATGTGTATATCTCGTATGGTGGTAGTATGGGGCGCAGTATCATCTCACGCTGACCAGCCGACTAACCCCGCACAGGTCTAAAAGTCCTCATGCTGTAAATTAAAGCACTGTTTGCTAATTCTTTATAAAGTGTTTTTTTAATATAATGGTCGAAAGATACTGACATTTTTTTTGTTTTTCCTCCCCTTTCAAGATGAGTACAATCTAAACCCGGGTTTAGAGTGGGAGGACGAGTTCACAGGTAGGTTTCAACTCGGATCATACGAAGTCTGTGAAACTAACTTGCCCTTGGTAGAGCCTACGCTGTCACACTAGCATGTTTGTGTTGTAACCTACATCATAATCTATATAATTAACGCTATTTATGACTATAGTTGCTAACAAATACATTTAACTTGGCACATAGCTGATATTTAATTAATATAGGTTGTATACTGGATATATTTTGGCATACGATACAGGTGGCTTTTTTAAGGACGTTATTTTTGGCTTTTCAACGGAAATACTCTTGAAACGTGAACATCCTGTATGCATGCAATTTGACAAGATCGATTTTTGAAACTTGAAAAAAACATCTTGTTTTGACCAGTAAAAAAAGTAAACTCGTATAAATGTATTTTGCATGTAACAGAAGATTTTCTGTAATTGCATGACATGAGTCATTGTATACCTAGTCAAATATAATGTTATTTATATGTTTTATCACATAAGACCATGTACCTCTCTAGTGGAGAGCTCGGGAAGTATGTTTTGCGCATTCTAGTTTATTTAAGCTGTCACAGTGTTGCTTTTTAATACAGTTTGTGTTCTCCGTTGCACATGATCCAGTTTTTGCACTTGAACTGTGTTATGTTCGACGATTAGGTATTAGCTTAGTTGATGTTCAGAATAGAAATATAGCTAGTATCCTACCTGCTTTCGAGTAGTGACTCAACAAATTTCAATACAGAGCATTCGTTTTCAGTTTGTCTAATTTTTTTATGCAAGAGTCATCTGTTTCATTATGATAACTATCACCATTGAGTAATAAACGACTTAAAATCATTAATTTCTCTTTGTTATGAGAAACTGGAAACAATGTCAGATTTAAAATGCAGTAATTTGTAAGCTCAATATTAGTTTTGTCTTAAAGTTTTAGGTTATTTTATGAAAACCTTATCACTGTTCAAGCACTATTCATATGGATTTCAAGAGCGAGAAGAAATTGCTCATTCGCATACGTAGTCAGTCTCACAAATATCTTTTTTTAATTCATGCCATGCGGTGAATTACGAATTACTGTATTATATGATCATCACACACATGTAGGATAGCTGACTACATACAAAATTGACATCATCAATTATCGGCGAAAGGTTAGCAACAGACAACAAATATTTGTCTGTCTGCCTACCTTTTGCCGATCATTAAACATCATTTAATAGATGCGATACATTTGCGCATCCTCGTCGAGCAGAATATCGGCCAATTGTTGGCTCGGGTTAATATTTCGATAAATTAATTTAATTCCATTCAATTGAATAAAAATGGCCAATGCCCGATGTTCTGCTTACGCGATGCTCAGATCTATCAACGCGTTGAAACTAGCATAGCGGGGCAATTGCATTAACACGATTTAAATTGACTTTATCTATATAGTTAGGTAATTGATAGATAACCGTTCAACTCTAATGAAAAGTATAGACAATGCAGGGAGTTAAATCTCGATCCATTCAAAAAGGTAGAAATATTATTAGACGGAAATTATTAGTCTTCGAGATATATATATATAGCACTTCAGTTTCAATTTTAATATTTTTCTGCACACACAGATAGGGCAGGTACAGTCAAGGCATTTAATTCCCTACCCATTTCGTTGAAATGTCGTCTGACATTCGCAATGCATTAAGGTCGATATGTCAAACTAACGTCTTGCTCTATAGCTCTTATGGTGACACTTTGCTATATGCTATTACCTTAGGTGGGTTTAAAATTTAATTCCTTGACTGTACTATATGACCTTTTTATTCAATAAGACTTGCCATATCTCTTTTTAAGGTGTATGCATCAAGAGTCGAAACACCCTGTATTGTTGTATTATGAAACAGTAAAATTATGTCGGCTTTAAAAGTTTTTTTGCTTAAAAAGGAAGTTTTTTTTTGAAGTAATCATCGAAAAGTGGCACACACACATACTTTAAATATATATAACTATTTTCACATAATGAGAACTGGTTATCTATTCATTCTATCTAATGCCTTATAACGCTTAATTTATGAAAAAAATATAATTTTTGCGCAATCGCCCTGCTGGTTATAAAACCATCGAAACTTCGTGTAAAATTGCTTTTTTAATGAAAAGATAAATTTTGTGCGAGGTTTATTATGTGCTAACTCATCAGTCATCATAGTCAGTTTAATATGAAATAATTAATTCAGTAGATTCATCGACAAGCTAATATGCCTGTTATGTTTAGAAATATGTCAGCAGAACATAATAGTCTTTGCTTCAATCAATTTATTTGCATTAAACAAGAGTACAAAACGGTGCTACATGCTACATGCCGTACAGTGCTTAATGGCTGGCATAAAGAGTGGCTTCGCCATACATATTTCAAGGGGTAGATAGTATCCTGTGCCTCGTTTTTCCTGATCTATTTGTATAGTCGACCAAGAAATAGCTTGACCACTTTTTTACCGTATTACGATGGGATAAGGTTCAAAAATGGTCAAGCAATTTCTTGGTCGACTATACATAAGATTAGTTTTGTAGTTCAGCTGCGAATAAGTAACAAACCGACAAACAGCAGACACGTTTTATTATATTTTTTGGTTATAAATACGACAATGGTAAACAACCGGTTATTGTTTGGACGAAAATAAAATAGGTCTACTTAAATTGAGTTTTGCGAATACAAAGCGTCAATTTTGGAATCCCATAGACCTATATTCCTTCTGATAAAAGTAATAAAATTTGTAAAATAAATATTAGTCCTAAGGTGTACTGTCTGCTTGATCTGGTAGGTAGGTACACGGACAGTTGGGTATTTTTTACATTAAAAAAACCTGTCAGAGAATTCCTACATACATATGGGCTCATTACTAATTTACTACCCTAAAGTTATGTGATTTCAAAATAAACGGCGTTATATTCATCCTATGAACATACTAGGTTTAATAAAATAGCCAATTAAGGTGGATCGATTCGCATGGGGTGGGATTTCAAAATTTTCTCAGTTTTTAATTTATTGTAGCCAATTGGTGTGATTTTTTATAAATTCAAGTAGTTTCCCGGTAGTAAAACACTGTTTTTTATGCAATTGTGATATCATTATGAAAATTCAAGTTACTAATTTTAAATGATTGTGCTCTTTATGCGTCAACGGAATTTTAGGCATTGAATGCACAATTATTAAAAATCAGCAGCTTGAACTTTCAAAAACAATAAACAGTATTATACTTACGGAAAACCACTTGAATTGATAAAAAGTCACACTATTTAACCACAATAAAAACTGTGATAATCTCAAAATTCCCGCCTCATACGAAGCGATCCCACTTAAGTATCTAGAGTTAACTTTTTTTTTTAATCTTAGCTGCTGACACATTTCTAGATCACTGATGCAAGAGTAGTGTCTTTAGTTCACCGTAGCCATCACAAGTAGTTTCATTAATTAGACTTATTAAATTCCATACTCACACTTAACAAGAAATATTTTCATGAAGTTTATGAAAAAATATATATGCAAATTGGAACAAAAAGTTAACGTTTGCTTAATAATGCTGCTAAAAACTTCATGAGTCTATTGTTTCAAAATGGCTGATTTATTGCCTATAGTTTTTTAAACTGCTACAAAAACCACGGCAAGGTCTTTCCTAATTTGATGCTGGAATTAGTAATACAATACAATACAATAACAATGGCAATACAATTTCAATTAAAGATCTGACCCAAACTTGTAGGTTTGACATCATATTTTTAATCACCAAGTATAAATTGCTAAAGACTTCAGATTCTGGTTAACATTACAGAAGAAAGTTAACCTCTTTGTTTTCAACGCTTACACTATAAATTCTTAAAATCTAACCCCTTTCACATGGCAATATTTTTATAGAAACATTGTCCAAAAAGGTCTTGAATAGGTTCTTAGGAGATTTTTGATTTACCGGATTGATCCCTGAGGCGAGTAGATATTCATTTTATAGCTAGAAACTTAACAATGTTCTCAGTTATTCAATTGAAAGACCTTCCAAGTGAGTGCCTTTCTAAGCAGACTTATCCGAAAAGAACTCTTTAAAACAAGCGAATAAATCAGCCGCCACACTGCACGCGACACAACACACCCTCCCCACCCGGCAAGGGCCATTCTTATTCACCGTCCAGTGCTTACATTCGACGGCGACGCTGCGCGGCAAGGTGAAGACGATGACGCCTTCCACGGGAAGCTGCCGCCCGGCATCCTGCCGCACGGCCTGCCCACCGTCAAGGAGGTGCAGCCGGCGGTCACGGCCGCGCCGCCCGAGAAGAAGGACGAGGAGAAGGAGAAGAAAGGTGCGTGCTTATTCTTCTATCTAGAATCTGTGATACAAGCTGCTGAGAACGTACAATCAGCCATTACCGACGAGATACCGGACAATAGGCAAGGTGGAAACCATTTTCTCGGCGTGCTTACTCTTGGCTATTTTTGATAGAATATTAGTCTGATATTACCAGTTCACCTCCCACAAGGTGGACCGACGACCTGGTGAAGATCGCTGGAAACCGGTGGATGCGAGCAGCACAAGACCGACCGTCGTGGAGATGCTTGGGGAAGTCCTATGCCCAGCAGTGGGCGTCTTCCGGCTGATATGATGATGATGATTACTAGTGTTTTCACATATAATAGCGTCCAGTAATACTTGGCTCGTATCATCTGAGAAACAGGCATCAGATGTGACGGCGGTGCTGCCAGAAGTAAAAGGAGATAAAAGGAAGAACGAAGCTTAGACACATTGTTATGTTGCTGGTTGGGCATTTGTCTAAGCGAGGTATGTATGCGCTTAGCAACATCTGCCTTTCACTTCTCTTTATACTCCACGATGTACGTCATGAGCTACACACAAGCCAGCCGTAATGGCGGGAGGGAATAAAAGAAGCAGGCAAATGAATAGAAAAAGTCGAGTCTGCCTTTCTTTCGGCTTTCAACCGTAAACTGCGGGCCGTCTAAAAGAAATTCCAGCAGTTACGCGATACATCAATATTTCATTTATTGAATTGAAAACTCTAGTGTTGCTATTTTCAGTCCAAAACAGTTTCCATCACCGCCATATTTGTATTTAATATAACACAATCTATTCACATTTATTTTCCATTGCAAACTTTTCTCTCCTGGCTCTTCAACGTTTTCAAACTGTGATCCACCTTGCCCCTATACACCTTTCAGTCCGCGAGCTCAGCGCGGACGAGAAGCACACCATAATGCTGTCGGCGGAGTTCCAGCGCTTCATCACGAAGGCGGGCCGCGTGATCGAGCGCGCGCTGGGAGAGTCCGTGGACATCTACACCGACTACACCGGCGGCGGGGACAGCGAGAACGCGCAGTGAGTGCCCTGCCAGAATCATCGGTGTCAGTACGAATACTGCTGATCATAGGTCTCCAGCGAAGAGTTCCTCGACTAAAGGAACGCCTGGTTCTTCACTAAACTGACACGTGATATGTGACTACGACATTTCGGCATACATGGCCAACGGGAGGAGATTTCCTATTGCCAGGCTTTGATAGTGGATACGCAATGTACTCTGAATTGTCCCTGTCCCCTGACATGTTAGTTCGATGAAACAGGACCCTGCATACACCGTTTAAGTTATACTCTGTCGGAGTTAGTTTTTGACTTATCGATTTTGTCCATCCGAATGCGACACTACAACTTCGTAGATATTAATCAAGTTTATTAAATGGAATTTAGAAGCTTCGAGGTAGAAACCCTACGACCCAAGGTTAATGCATATCGTTAGTGGAAATTAACTCTTTTGGTGCGAATTAAGATGATACGTACGGAGTGGGCGTTTTATTAAGGCACCTTTTCAGTTCTACTGGATAAGAACAACCGAGAAAGCCTTCTAATACGTATTTTAACCAGCTAATAAGAGTCACGAACACCCAGGTCTTAGTGGAGCTTTGGTAGACCACTGTTACACTTTTAACGAATACGGTGATGATTCCATGAATCTTATAAACTTAACAAGTGCACGTTATAAGCTTCATTTGAATAAAGATACAGTGATTTTGATGCTGACAAACGTACCTTACCAGGGACGACAAATCCGACGCGCGCCTGTCCCTCGTCCGAACGTTCTACGACGAGCGCTGGTCTCGCGGGCGCTGCGTGACGTGCCTGGACTGGTCCTCGGCGCACCCGGAACTGCTGCTGGCGTCCTATCACAACAGCGACGACGCTCCGCACGACCCGGACGGCGTGTGCCTGGTGTGGAACACCAAGTTCAAGAAGACCACGCCCGAGGACGTGTTCCACTGCCAGTCGCCCGTCATGAGCGCCACCTTCGCCAGGTAGGTTCTAGATTCTTCCAGAGCTCTAGAGAGAGCTTCTAGATTCCACAGCCAGAACTGTTATGCTATCAGTGGAAACTTCCAACATCCCAGTGTCATTTTCCACTACATCAGTTTCTCCAACCGTTCATACTTTACGCTTTCGTACATGACGATTTCAGAATGTTAAGAACAAACGATCAACTGTATTTTACCCCACCAGGTTCCATCCAAACCTGATCCTCGGAGGCACATACTCGGGCCAGATAGTGTTGTGGGACAACCGTGTTCCGAAACGCACTCCCATACAGCGTACGCCGCTCTCTTCGCTCGCTCATACGGTAAACTTAAAAATATACTATTCGACATAAGCTCGAGAAGGTCACTAGCGATTCCCGAGCTCTAAATGTAAAGCGAGTCGCATAACTCTAAAACTGTACGCTCTCTAATCTAAGGGCGCCCCTCTAAACCGTTTCCCCAGCACCCGGTGTACTGCCTGTCGGTGGTGGGCAGCCAGAACGCGCACAACCTGATCTCGGTGTCGTCGGACGGGCGCATGTGCTCGTGGTCGCTGGACATGCTGTCGCAGCCGCAGGAGACGCTGGAGCTGCAGCACCGCCAGAGCAAGGCCGTCGCCGTCACCGCCATGGCCTTCCCTCACGCCGACGTCAACAACTTCGTGCTGGGCGGCGAGGACGGCAACATCTACACGGGTGAGCGGCCGCCCGGGCCCGCCCGCCAGGGCTTCTAGAACCCCACTATCTTCGTCGGAACCGTGCGGTTTGGCTGGTAATGGGTGGAAGAGAACTGTAAGTGTTTGTCGTGACTCGCAGGCTGCCGGCACGGGCAGCGCGCTGGAGTATCGGAGTGCGTGGAGGGCCACGCGGGCCCGGTGACGGGCGTGGCGTGCCACGCGGCCGGCGGCGCCGTGGACCTGTCGCACCTGTTCCTCACCTCCTCCATGGACTGGAGCGTCAAGCTGTGGAGCCTCAAGGTCCGTACGCGCTCCGCTTCTAGCTGTACGCGACAGGAACGACTCGATATGCGGGTTGGGCAACATACGGGGTTGGTGGTCGTTTGTTGCTTCACGTGGTGACCGAAGCGATGGTATCTCAGGGGTTGGATAACCGTGCATTTATGATCTGTGACTCACCGCAGACTATCATTGCGAATACGTTACCGACGGTAGCTGGCGTTCAGAAATTATTCGCCACCTGCAATGAACATTTTGTACATTTAAACGTATCTTTGTGTAGAGAGAATTAATACGATATACCTCCTGCAGCTTTATTATACGAGTCCAATATTTACCCCCAAATGAATACAGTTGAGAGGTACAATAAAACCGTGGTTATTGTGATGTCCAGTTTCGTTGAGTCAGATCAAAGAATAATTAAAGTGTTGACGTGAAACTGCAGGATCGGAACAGATGGCGCGCTCTCAGGGGCTGAGATCCTCCTCGCGTTATAACGCCAACCTGGTCGGTCAGTTCACAGAACGATCAGAGAATGTTGCAACTTTTTTGTTTCACACGAAATTCCAGAAATGCAAATATTATCTAATCTATGAGAGTTCATCAACGTCGACGCCGTTGCAGGAGAACAAAGCGCTGTACTCGTTCGAGAACAGCGGCGACTACGTGGTGGACGTGCGCTGGTCGCCCGTGCACCCCGCGCTGTTCGCCGCCGCCGACGCCGCGCGCCTCGACCTGTGGAACCTCAACCGGGACACCGAGGTGCGAACACATAGCTGTCCTGCTGTATCCCCCGAGCGGGCATCGCATTCGGAGCAGATGTCATCGCTGGAAATTGGGGTTTTAATTGTCAACGGAATCTGATAGTTTGAAGTGATCTCGAGTTACGCATTTCTAATTTTGCATGCACGAGTATAGCAGGAAGGAAAACGCTGAGCACTGCATCTATCGTAACCCAAATTCATCAAATTCAATATTTCATTTCATTTCATCACGGGTTTAAACTTTAGTAGTAGTAAAAAATCTTTAAAATTATTAGTTATTTACTCATGTTAGTAGTCTTTAGCGGATTTGGGATTTTTTTGTTGACCACCGCAATTAACGTTTGAATTTTTACGTCACCCCGGGCCATTAGTAGCAATTTACCGCCCGCTACGCGAGCAGAAATTTTCACTTCCTGGCAGGGGAAGACGTAAAATTGCGTGCACACCGCGGGCGATGATAAAGAAAGCCTCAGGTCGCATGTTTATCGCCCTCGCCTTTGGCTCGTGCGACAAGTTCCTGCGATCTGTGACATTCTTTATTTCACCACCCTCAGGGTGCAATGTGATCTGGTCACGTTCCTTGCGCAGGTGCCGGTGGCCTCCATCCAGTCCGAGGGCGGCGCCTTCAACCGCGTGTCGTGGACGCCCAGCGGCGCGCACCTCACGGCCGGGGACGACGCCGGCAAGATCTCCGTCTACGAGCTGGCCGAGGTCAGCCGGCACCAGACTCTTCCGTCCTCAGGATACTACACTGATATAAAATCTTTTTAAGGCCGATATCGGCTCCTAGCTATACTACAGTCATTAAAGGCTTCGATTGAAGAGAAAAATCTGACGCCCCAGTCAAGTGTGAACACTTTCATTCTAACGCTCAGCGCTCGGTCACGTTCGTTTTAATAATTAGTATCATTGAAACACCACACGGTTTCAATGCTGACCAAAAAGTGAGTTTATTGAACAAATGAAATATATAGATCATTCAATACATTAATGTACACATATACAATCAAATCAAAACGGTATCTAATACAGAGGTTGCTACTACTTCATTTTGATATCATAACAACATGTTTGCTCTCGAATCTCTATACGGGTTCAATTACGCCGATACCATTAACTGATAAAATCTTTTTTTTTTCAGAGCGAGTACCAACCCCGCCACGACGAGTGGAGCAAGTTCGTGTACACTCTGCAAGAACTGCGCAACAACCAGGCCGATGAGGAGAGCGACCGGCTCAGTCTGGCCAGCGGGCCGCCCTCTCTCACTAGCCTCACCAGCCTGGCCAGCAATCCCTTGCGATAAACATACAACCCCTAATAAACTAACAACCCTTCGCGATAAACAAGCGCACCCTCGTTATAAACAAGCAACCCTTCGCGATAAACAAGCGACCCCTTGTTATAAACAAGCAACCCTTTGCGATAAACAAGCAACCCTTGGCTAAAAACTAACAACTTCTTGGGATAAACAAGCAACTCTTTGCGATAAAAAAACTGCTTGGGATAAACAAGCAACCCTTCGCAATAAACAAGCGACCCCTTGTTATAAACAAGCACCCCTTTGCGATAAACAAACAACTCCTTGGGATAAACAAGCAACCCTTTGCGATAAGCAAACAACTCCTTGGGATAAACAAGCTACCCCTTGAAAATAAACAAGCAACCCCTTGCTATTAATACAAAGCTATTGGGCATTATGCTAAATGCTTTCGTTGATTTAGTTAAAAAAAGGCTGGTATATGCAGAAATTGAATGAATGATTAAAAATCAACATCTGAAGCAGACAGGCGAGGACTGATAGATTATTTTGGATACAATGGAATGCCTGTCTCGTGAAGGAAAATGACATGTTAACCCACTCGCTGCCGCCCGTTTACCCCAACAGTTTTACGCGTCTCAAACACGCCAGTGCGTTCCAAATTAGTCCAAAACAGCACTGGATGGGCAATGAATGCTTTATAATATTAGTAGTTTTCTGCAATGCTTTGGAATCAAATCAACATGACTAGTGAAATTGGTGATTATTCTTAGTTAATTGTCATCACTCTATGCTCTGTCAGCGTAATTATTGTAAACATTTGTGATACTGTATCTACTTACTACCGTATTTGCTAAACTCTTGTGGCTGTATCATTTACTTTGCGAATAAGAAAGTAATGATAATTAAAAAGCTAATTACAATCAGATATTTTACTCAAGAACTAAACGTAGAATAGGCGCTTCAAAATATAGATAAAAAATTAAAAGCAGCTATAGTATATTAATTACTGTTTATGAAATATCACTAAATTTTTTATTGGTGCAACATTGTAAATATTTTACTTACCTTAAATAATCAAAAAAATAATTCTGAAGTATATTATTTATCAAAGTATTTACTAAAAGACAAGTTTAGGTTAGCTGTAATATTTCCTTGAAGCAGGTACTTGTATTACGCTTTATAACAGTTGATTATATAAAATTATTAATTAACCTTTGGTTTCATTTTAGAATTCCATTATTCACTGGCATTACAGATTACTGAATGCCAAATATAGGGATGGATAAATTGCAGAAAGTTATCAAAAAGGCGTGAATGTTTTCGGTAATTTGAAACATAAAAAATTTCGTAATTTCGGAAATTATCCGCAGGCACATCAGTCCACAGATTAAACTATACTTGAAGCTAACAAAGCCTGCAAAAGGGACTCGGTTATTTATTTAACCTCTGCATTATAATCAAACTCATGTAATTTTTCTACCCTTTATTCAGGAGTGAATGGCAAGGAGACCTTGCCCTGTGACAGGTTGACCTCTTCCCAGCAGGTGCAGCTCAGGGTCTTTCGGTCCATAATGTCCGTATACAGTTTGCCGTCCAAGTGATCCAACTCGTGTTGGGCTATCCGAGCCGCCCAGTCTTTGAAGGCCTGTGTTTTAGGCTCGCCTTCTGGATTGTGACCTGCAGCATCCAAAAGTACTTATGTACTATAAAATATATGTAATTAATAATGTATGAATGACACTTGAATGGGTGGGAACTTATCCACATATTACAATAAAATACAATATGCTTTGTTGAATACCACATTACAATTTCACAGAATTACAGATTAATCTTAAATATATATCATATTGTAAACTTTCAATTGATTTCATTAAAAATATGTGTTTGTTGGTAAGAAAGCTTTGAGTATTTAACATTGAGATGCCAAGCCGTATTATCACCTAACAATTTTTTCTGCCAATTTTAGCGGGGGAGACGGGTCTAGTGTTGCCCGATGGCTGGGAAATTCGGGATTGTCCTGGAATTACGTGTCTTGTCCCGTGCCCTGGAATTACACTTTATAGTCCCGGTTTGCTAGTGTTACTATATTTTCAGAGTTCCTTACCTCAAAAGGAAAAATCCGAAAACTGTAAGCAGTATCGGAAGTCTCCAGATGAGATATCCGAATAAAATCACAACATGCTGTCGGCAACACTGCCACGAATGCCATGATGTCAATTTTTGAAATGTTTACGTTATGTCTGTCAAAAAGCTTATTTATTTAAAATGTTTTTGGTGTTGTAAATAATAAATTAATTGTGAAGAAAATTATTTACGTGTGATAAAAAAATCCGTCTTTAGTGAAATTTGAAGTTTTTGATAGCCGTTTGAAGGTAAATACAGCACGATTAACCATTTTTGCAGAGATCGCTTTCGCGATACGGACTAAAGCAAAATGACACACGATATCGCGGCGAACTGGTTTTTATAAACCGTTATGATTTTAATCACGGTTTTAGGACATATGCATTGGCAGAGGGGAATGCGTGCCTTGCGACGTCCAGTGGCTAAATTGTCTAAGTAAGAAAGTCATAGTATTTTTAAAGATATTTAAAAAGTTCAAATGAACATATTTGTTTAAGTAATCATTGAAGTTGGCAACACTTCTATTCTAGCATTTCAATGAAATAAATACTAAGTTTATGATGAATACTAAGCTTATAACCTCCCTTTGCAACCGTAGAGGGTTTTAAGTAACATAAAATTATCTGTCAACTTTTTTATTTTTTTTGGACCTTACCTGATATTTCAACTTCTTTATATCGTGCCACCTCAGCAGAAAACCCTCTGACGCTTTCACAGCCTTCAGCATGCAACACCTTGTAATAATCAACCACTTTTAATTTCGGATTGATGAACACCTACAATAGAAAATGGCAATTATTTTTTTTTATTTATGGCAAAGCTCATCAGCCATAAAATGGAATGTAGAATGCGGTTGCTATATTTTTCTGAGACCCACTTGAAACATTTTAGTAAAGGGAAAATTAAGTAGATGAAATAAAAGTAAAAGAAGCAATTCAGTGTTGACTGTGCTAGTCAGGTTGCAAATTCTTTTTTTTTTTTTTTTTCATAGTTATTTTATACTTTTTCAGGACATCACTACCAATAACAGTGACTTGTTTGGGTTGAAAGCAGCCCTAACTTAGAAATATATATCTATAATATCCCTCATTCCAAAGAACCAATTAAATCAGAAACATTGTGTACTTACTCACAGTGTACGGTACGACAGCCATTCCACGGGATTTTACAATCTCTGGACGAATAGACCTCAATTCCTTGGCTGTTAATTGCATAGCAAATATCCTCATGTTAACGCCTACTTGAGGCGCTGACATCCCCAAACTACCATATTTATTTATCACGTATTCTAGCTGTTTTAGTATTGCTTGAATTTGTTCAGTCTTTATAGCTTCGACAGGCACCGGCTCGGAGACTTTACGTAACCTAGGATCGCCTATCTGAACGACATGCTTGTAGGGCGGCGAAACATGGCCGCGGCTTGGAGACATTCTTGCATACCAGTTGAGTACTTTTCTTGATACACTCATTTTTACTATCGGTTTCGGTTATTTATTTCTAATTATTAAAGTTTTTATTTACATTTACGTACGATACGAACCGGGTACGATTTTTTTTATTTAAACGTCAACTCAACCAGTGTGACCAACTTAAAATTAGAGATCCTGCCCCACTTAGGCCAGAAAACTGACAAATCCTGCCAAAGTCTTATGCTCAAAATGCCGGAAAAAATGCCAAAACATTTTTAAGATTTAAAATTAATAGACTTTTTTTATACTTTTATTTAAAGAGAAAAAGTCAAGAATTTAAATTACAGACAACCTAGAGTTACAGTTCGAGTTACATGCTTTACAAAATGCAAGATCTTCATCTTTCACTTTCAAAGACGAAAGTGCAGGATTCTGCTCCCACTCCGGGCGATATAATCCTTCATATTTGCGTTTCATGATAAATCAGCAAAACATTCCCATCGCAGGAAATCGTAAATGACAGTGTGTTGTGTTTCCGACTAATTAGGAAAACAAGTGACAGTTGAAAATTGAACGAGCTACAAATTCAATAAGAAATGCCAAGGAAAATCCCCAAAACCGTAGACGGCCAAAACTAAGAATTTATTTACCCTATGCCAAAACAAATTTCTTTAAGTTGCTTTTTTTTCGTCGTTAAACTTACTCCTTCAAGATTGGGTTCACAATCAGAGTTTACAAGCGATAAAAACGCAAAAACACGTCAATGGCTGTCTCTGGTTGGTCAATGGCTGCGCTTTTGCGTTTTCATCGCTTGCAAATGCCTATTGTGAACCCAGTCTAAGGCTATACTGCCAAATGTGCCAGCTCATATTGCTATCCTGCCAAATACTGCCAGATTTCGAAAACTTCAACCGATCTTGCCAGAAGTCAAAATGACGGTCTAATCCTGCCAAAAAGGCAGGATCCTGCCACATATGGTCACACTGAATTCAACTCAACAATGTCAATGTCATGTGATTTGACGGATAAGTTCCGTTTTTTTAGGTTTATTCGTTCAAGTTTCAACTTAATGCACTGTGGTGTGCTGACTAATCGGTTATTTTTAATAAATTAAGTGCTTCATTAATTAAATTAAAAATTAATGAGCAAGAAAGAAACATTCTGCTTTGTGTTTATAGTATTTCTCTTTGTTGCTTTATCTTTGAAATATTTATAGCGCCTTAACGAAATATGTTTTCTGGGTAAATAGTAACGTTACTTACTATAGCCCGACTAATTTAAGTAAACTGGTAATCTGAATAGAATGTGCGCAATTTCGTGGTAATTAAATTTATGAGCATTGCACTTAATTAAATGTCATTTCCATGCCGATTTGCGGAATCCACTGTGCCACTATAGGATTTGACGGTCAATTTTGGTAATTGACCACGTTTTATTACTGTTTTATAGTTATCAATTTCTTCCTTATCCTAAATCGAAGCGGCTGGTGTATTTATACAGTCATTTATGTGGTGTGGTGTTGTTTACTCGAACTTCGAAACTCGGCAGCCTCGCCTCGCCGACAAACTTTAAGTTTGTGTTAACTACTGATAAGGCACCTTTTCCAGGGTTCAAGGCAAGTTCTTACGTAATTATTTACATTACATATTCAATGAACCACTTCTATTATTACACGTGTTAAATATAACATAACTATAACTACATAATGGATTCATCTGAAATGTTTTTTTGTTGTTTATGTCCACTAGGAGTTAGACCAACCTGAATAATAATTATCAATTTCATTAAGAATAATGAATTATACATGAAAGTGTGACGCAACATTATTAAAGACTATTTGCCTACTGAAAGGATACCCCTTTAGTAGGCAAATGACTTTCTACTATATTATTGCTAATATTAATTAAATTAAATTAAATATCTTTATCTTAGACCAATTGATCCATAGTGTGTTAGTTACTCATTTAAGTGCACCTTGCTCATTTAAGTTTTCTATTTCTGTTTCACTTAAGTTCTAACTTATACTTTTAAAACTGTAGAATTCATACTGTATTATTTTTTGTAAGCACCTATTTTTAATTGGCACAGACTGAAGTTGTAGTAATTTAACTTTGTTATTAAATAACTATTTTACCCTTTCAGCTAGATTACCCATTTAATAACTTAAGCATATTTATGGCTAGAATGAAAACAAAACACTTTTTTCGTTTCAGAAACAAAACCAACATTCTTATCAACAGAAAGTTCCAACATGTTCATAAAATATTTTCAACATTTAATATTTTCTATCACTCTTACAGATGTTAAAACTTAGAATCAAGTTATCAAATGCGCTAGCATTTAAGCGCATGATGTCTACTCAGGAGTCAGATGTCCTGTTTGAGACTCTCAACAACGCGGGAGTAATCACCCTCAACCGTCCCAAAGCACTCAACTCCTTAAACACCTCGATGGTAACAAAACTATTACCACAACTCCAAGAATGGGAAAACAGTAAGACTTGCGTTATCGTGAAAGGAGCAGGGGACAAGGCATTCTGTGCTGGTGGAGATGTTAAGGCAGCTATAGACAGAGTCGAAGGACCTATCTTCTTCCATACAGAATACAACGTAAATTACTTAATAGGCATATATCAGATACCATACATAGCGATCATGAGCGGAATTACCATGGGTGGAGGCCTAGGGCTCTCCGTTCACGGGAGGTACAGGGTGGCTACTGAGAAGACTGTCATAGCGATGCCGGAGACGAAGATTGGATTGTTTCCGGATGTTGGAGGGTCTTACTTCCTGCCGAGGTTACAGGTCAACTTAGGATTGTACTTGGGCTTAACTGGTAAGATATTTACGCTAATTAAAAAATCAATTGACATGTTAAGATATTCAAACAACCATGCAATATTTTTGTTATAAAATCCACTCACTTTGGCTCATTTTTATTATTTGTTGTGTTACTTTTGAAGATGTAATACTGAATGGTTCTTGCTATATCTAAAAATAATAATTTAGCTAATAGCATCCCGTTACATTACGTTACGTTACGTTACGTGGCCTCATTGGCCTGGTTTAAAGACCAAACTATCAAATAGTTTTAATATCAATGAAACATTTTTTCAGGGGACAGACTAAAAGGCAAAGACGTAGTTAAATCAGGAATTGCTACACACTTTGTCCCAAGTTCCCGGCTGTACGAACTAGAGACTCTTCTCTCCCGGTGCTCCAACGAGATGGAGATACAAGCCCTGCTGACCAAATTCAACGAACCCTCAGAGGAGTTCTCTCTGGCAGACAACATCAAACACATTAACTACTGCTTTGCTGCGGGTACAATTGAGGAGATCATCGAGAGGCTGCTGAGGGTGAAGAACGAATGGTCTAGCAAGACACTAGAGGTATTGATGACCGTGACTTTTTTATTTGGTTTCTTCTTTTTGAAATAAATAATGTACTATGACAAAGATGATCTACAACAATTTTATGCCATTTGGTTTGTGAGAAATCCAGATGCCTACATGGGGGAAGGGAGATCTAAAGGCTGATAAAGTCGCGGCAAGTCTCTAGGAGTAGTAAGCTAATATTTTCCCTTGGTATTCCGTGAGATAGATACTAGCCCGGTCGAAATGGACCATTCGTGCTCCATGCAGCAACTAGCTACATTAGCGTCGGACTAGACATGTAGTTGAGGTGACTTATGAAATGAAATGAAATGAAATGAAATGAAACCTAGCCTCGCGAGGAACCCTTATAATGCCACCCGGCCTTTGAGACCTAGTAGATCCTGAGCTGCATTTTTTTTCTAATAGTAAGGCAAACACGCAAGTGGCTCACCTGATGGTAAGTGATCACCACCGCCTATAGACATCCGCAACACCAAGAAAATAGCAGATGTGTTGCCAAACAAGAGGGCTAAGATGGAATACCTCTCGTGCCAGTAACTGCACCGGCTGTCTTGCTCTCCACGCTAGAACACAACTGCAAGCACTGCTGTTTAGCGAGCGAGATGGTGGTAGCGATCCGGACGGACCTCGCACAAGGTCCTACGCTCTCGAGGCTCTACCACTGGTCTCCGTGCCGCAGACGCTGCACAGCGTGTGCCCGGGCTCGCTGAAGGTGACGCTCCGCGCGCTGCAGCGCGGCGCGCAGCTGGCGCTGGGCCAGTGCCTCAAGATGGAGTACCGCGTCGCCTGCCGCAGCACCGAGAGCCACGACTTCCCTGAGGGTACGTAGCCACATGGTGGCGTTCGAATTCTGCTCTTCAATATAGAGGAGTCTCTGGCCCATGTGGCGCCCGTGTGCAAACATTACCGGTCGAAATGGAATGGGTACAGAGTACAAGTAACAGCGCTCCCTAGGACCGCTGCGCCCCTGTACAACGCACAGCCTGCACCATAGGTAAAGACGCCTCTGCTTCAATATATTTCGCCATCTGAACGTAAGTTGCTTACATCCGGTCCGAAGGACCGATAGACCCTTCTATTGGTCCTTCGAACCGAAAATCCAAATCGGGACTATTTCCAAATATTCCTACCTAAAATATAATCATTTATTTATAACTAACGACCGGCCCCGGCTTCGCATTGTTACAATAAGAATCTAAAGTACATAAAATAAAAACCTTTAGTAAAAAAACATAACCCTTCCTTTTTTGGCTTTGCCGTAGTCTGGTAAAAATCTCTAAATGACAGTGAAAACCGTATCAAAATCCATTGCGTGGTTTTGAAGTAGTAGGCGACCGAAGATGCGATGAGGACTCATGGACTTTTATACTGTGTAATACGAAATATATAAAGAAAGATACGCCCTAGAAATTACATCACATTTATTTTATACTTCGTCCCACAGGTGTCCGCGCCCTGCTCATAGACAAAGACAACAATCCAAAATGGCAGCCGGCGACCCTGGCCGAGGTGACCGACGACTACGTCGAGAGCTTCTTCAAGAAGCTTCCAGAAGACCGGGAGCTCAAGTTCTTTGACTCTAAACGCTAAAACTACCTAGACCGCTAAATGTTCAGTATTTCGTCATCGACAGTTTCGTCAAACTTTTAATGACGCCAGAATGATGGATTGAGTAAAACTATCTGATTTATTAGTCAGTGGACTGAACGATACAATCTGGCGTCAATCTAACCAGACTGATGGGCTGTACTCACTGACCTATAAGTAATCTACTTCTAGTCAGCATCAAAAGTAGAAAAAAAGTAAGAAAAGTACACTAAATCGACGATAGCTCGCGCTGTCAGTCTGTTGGACGGACGGCGCTGCTGTCAATGCTATTATTTTGTAAAAAAACCTACTTGTAACGAAACTTAATAAACTATTATTTTATTCAGTTAGACGTAAAGTTGTAAATCCAATGACTGTTAATGGTAAACTAATAATTTGCGTTTGTAACATTGGCGCCAACCTATATTCTCATGTCGGGCCGTTTTTCTGCTGTCATTTAATATGACACTGTGCATCCATTCCATGCATTATTATATCATTGGCTGTACTGACGAAATACTGAGCGAGCTTTTCCTACGCCACATCAAATACAAGCGCCGTCATTAACACGTCAAGCGTTTTTTGTAAGTAAGGAAGTTCAAGCTTATGGTAACGTGCGTATCTCACTTATATTGAACGTGTTGTCGGATATATCCTATGCCGTAAAACCTAAAGTAATGGATATATTCGTCATTGGCGTTGAACCTATAGTGACGAATATATCCGTCATTGGCGTTTAACCTGTAGTGACGTCATTGGTGTTTAACTTATAGTGACGGATATATACGTCTATGACGTGAACCTATTGTGACAGATATCCGTCAATGACGTGAACCGTGAACATCTTGATTTCTACTTATCATCATCATAGCTCGTCTGTCAAAGGCCAGGTTTCGTTGCTATGCTATGCAAATACTATGATTAAAATACCCACGAAAAAAAGGCACACGCTAGTCTTTATTAAACTGACTTGAAATCACTTTTTGCCTGATCTGTGGGATTTTTTCTACAGGGTGTTGATTTGGTTAACCAGGGTATTGGACGCACCACACACAACCCTCTATACAATTCGATCGACTCCCGACTTGATCAAAAAGGGAGTTGACAGGGTAACTGCATGTGCTTAAAATAATGTATATTTTAAAATGATTTAATTTTGTACCGAAAGTTTTTACCATAAACTTACTACATATTAGCGTACAGACTAATAAAGGCCTCATTGACGCGTAATCTTTTTTTTACAATTTAATTTTTTTTTGGTTATGCTTCCCTACGATGTTTTTACTTTAATTAAAAATGTTGAAAATAACCCATATTTTCACGGGTTCGGATCGGATTCGGATCAGACTAGTGCGTAAGCAATATCCGAATTCGGTCCACTCGGACCATCCTAACCCGTGAAAACATGGGTCTAGAAAACTCTTTCTAGACCCATGTTTTCACGGGTTAGGATCGGATTCGGAACGGATGTAGTGCGAAACCGCTCTTACGTCGAGTCATCCAAAACGGATTACAATGTCATTGAGTTGTTTTCTCTTTCTTGTGCAACATAAACATTACTTCCTCACTCGCACATGCAGAAGGTCTATTATATGATAAGTTTATGGTATTCACTCTGAAATGTGTTATAATTATATTGGTTTATGTTATTATTAATTGTGTAAACGAAAAAATATATAAATGGATGGCATAGTCAATTAGGAATAGTTTCGTATAGAAATGTACTCTAATTTTGAATTTTATGCCAGTGGTGGAAATACGTTTGCCTACTAAGTGGTTTTTTCTTGTTAAAATGTGTTTTCTCTCATTATCAGGCCTCACTATAGTAAATGTGAATTAAACAAAATGTAAATACATTTTAACTGCCCTGCTTTCCAGGAAATAGATATCTCAAAACCTTTATACTTTTTTACTCCATCAGTAGTTGAAAAAAATATATAATCATAGTAATAAAATAAATAATATTCCTCGAGAAATTAAAGTGCCTATTTATGGTGCAGCAGGGCAGTAAAGTCTGTTATTGCGATTATTTTCAAAAAATAATTGGTCTGAACTAATCTTTAAGTATCTTTACATACTATAAAACCAAGGCGTTACCCGGCTCTGTTCTCATATCTTTGGCCGCTTACTCTTTCTAAACCACGCCACGGAATTAGATACAATATTCACTGTCATCACAGACGAACCAAACATAGTTCATTATTCTATGCTGTCATTTAGATATTATTTTATGCACTTCTGCAAATTTCTACAATGGCCTAGAAATCAGTTTGGCTGACTTACTTCTGAAAGGATGAATTAAAGTTTGCTTTTATTTACATTTACTAAAAATTATGACGTATATTAATCAAGTCTTTTACACTTAAAAGCGTTTGCACATTATCCGATCCGAAACCGGGCATCGATATCTGACATCCGAAATCAAACCATAAAATTGGTAATATTCATTACACGTTACATTTTATAAATAGTTATTATTCAACATTAAAGGAAATCCATATGGATTTCCTTTAATGTTGAATAAATATATATTGTTGAAATATATATATATTGGTGGTGTCTTCACATATTTCCGATATTTTTAGTCCGATTCCATAATTTCGTTGATCGACGGCGGTCGTGTGATCACGCACACTAGGGAGAAAAAATACACGTATAGCTCACAGTTAAACACTATCGTCCGATAGCCCACGATAGTATCGGATCCGATGTCGGAACGGACGTTGTGAAAGCGCTCTAACCTACCTAACATGAAATACTATAAGTGCATTAAATAAATGTATTGATTTACTTAAGATTTTTTTTATACTTTTTGCTTTATAGTTAGTTACGTTTAAAAGTGCCACTTACTATTTCTAAGATTAAATTGTTTTTATATAGATACGGACCAGTGGCGTAGCTTGGTGACCATAGGCCCTGGGGCAAAACAAAATTAAGGCCCTATAGTCAAATTATATAAATAGGTATGTACCGTGGTCGGAGAATATTAGCGAGTAGGACAGTTAGGGTCAGAGGGATGCTGGCCAGGGGCCCCCTGAGCTTGAGGGCCCTAGGGCACGCAACCGCCTAGCCCCTGGGCCGCTACATCACTGGTACGGACACACGTTCGTATAACGTTGAATGGAAAACGTAAAACAGGGTGATAAACTCCGGGGCTCAATTTCATAAACGCGACAGGCGACAGGTGACAGTGAAAATTCGCCGTATAATACTGTGTCGATAAGTAACGCGCTACAGACTTACAGACTTAACATCATAGTGAGCAAGCAATGTATACCGAATTGTCACTGTCAACTGTCGCCTGTCGCGTTTATGGAATTGGGCCCAGTACGGGGTGAATAGCAACGAAAAAGGGTTGAAAGCTTTCAGAGCGTGAGACTACTAATTGTTAACAAATAGTTTAAATTTTGTCTCGGGATTGTTTAGGATTGCATTTTTAAATAAAATTGATCAAAGTTAAGACCCAATTAAATTAAATGAATAAAAATGAAATTTTTGCGTGAAAACATTTCTATTCACCCCGGCTGACTTTATGATTCAAAAATGTCATAGCAGACTCTAAAATGCATTTATTTTGTCTATCTTAAATATGTACCTACCTAACGGGTGTCAAAATTCCTTTACTTGAACAGGTGGTTAGGTGGTTGGTGACTGAACGCCTCGCGAATAGCGGGTTCTCCATTAATTAATGGATATGGATAGCCTTTTTTTTGGAAGGATGCCATGCCATTCCATGCATTTTGCTTATAACACCTTTTTTTGTAATTAATAAATAAAAGATTCAGACCTTTTTTGGTGTTATTTTTGCACGATTCTTTTAGCAATAGTGCAATGTCACTTTGTAGTTTATACGCCTCACGGGGAAAAGACAATCGTTTATCTAAAACAGCATTTTTTTTATTAATTTGACAAATACCCTGTAATACCTACTAGCAACCCGACTCTTTGGGCTTTACACTCGTTATATTATTATTGGCAGGTGAAAATTCCAGTTGGGTAGGTCTGGAAATTTACAGATTTTCATGCTGAGTTTCGATGTTTGTAAAATAAAAAAATGCATTCCGGTTGGATGAAGTTAACAATTATATCGACATGTAAACGAACTATTTTGTAAATTTTTCAATGTAGATTAAAACCGCCAATACTATTGGTCTAGAGCTTTTATATCGCCATTTTGTATGCGTACGCGCACGTATGTTGAGACTGTGAGAATATATCAATTAAAAATTGAAAAGTTTTTAAGACTTTTATTTAACTTCCTTCGTTTGTGTCTGTTTTTCGGCTCGGAGTGGCCAGTCGTTTTCGCCCCTTTCTAGTGGTCTCTCTGGTTTGTATATGTGCAGTAAGCGTCAAAAGTAGCTGTATTTTAGGGTTCCGTATCTCGAAAGGAAACCCTTATAGGATTGCTTTGTTGCCCGTCTGTTTGTCGGTCTGTCAATTCTCTTTTCCTCAGTAACGCGTGGAGGTATGGAATTGAAATTAATATCAAATACGCTGGTCTGCAGTCTCTTGAAGCTACGAAAAATCACCGTTTATGGTGTATATTTCGTGTATTCGCAAGGGAATCAATAACCTATAGGGTACTTCTGATAGGAATGGGATTTAAAGGCAGGTAAACAGTGGAATTTAGTAGATTTATTGTTCAAGCACACACACGACAGGACAATCAGTAAGAAGCAAGCGACAGCTATGTCAGACGGAAAAATAAATTAAATAGGCATAGTTTATAACTAGGTTTACGAAAGAGTTCCAACACTTCCCTATACGCCTATACCTACCACCTACCTAGAACCATGAAATTTGGCAAGAAGCAAGGTCTCACAGCACAAAGAAAAAAATCCGAAAACCATAAAATTGTAGTAACATCTTTAAAACAAATTGTGTTGTATTGTAGCTACTCCTAGCGTCATCTAGTTTAAAAAGGCGGAAACCAACAAATATGCGCTAACTCACCCTGCATAACCACAGATGGCGTTCTCTCTAGGTGCAACGAGGTAGCGTTGGGCTGCCGTGCAATCGATTAGAGATCGGCCTACCGTTTACATTAAGGGCAGTTATAAATGCATTCATGTTTCTATAAGAAAGGCCTCATCTTCCGAAAACTGCAATTGTAAACGGCCGTATCTTTTGTTTGCGTTGACTTAGGAGGTTGTTTTGTTTTTTTCGCAGCTCTAAGGGACTTCAAACCCGACCCGAGTATTTGGTATTAATTTCAATTTGATACCTCCACGTGTTCCTGAGAAAAGGAGCATTGACAGACAGACGGACGGACAATGATGTGATCCGATAAGAGTTCCGTTTTTTCTTTTGAGGTACGGAACCCTAAAAATTGATAAGTTACCATTAAATTAACTTCGAGGTAAATTGCTTAACACCACTATAAATAACATAATATTTTTAAGCAGCTTTCTTATGACACTAGTTAGACAGAGACACAGGGAGGGGGTTAAACTAAACCAGGGCTATCATATTAGGGCCGCTGAAAGTTTGTGTGCGACTTAGTATTTTATTAGTTGTTCACGCTAAAACGGCTCCACAGATTTGGATGAAATTTGGAATAGAGATAGCTTAAATCCTGGATTAACCCAAGGGCCACCTTTTATACCGAATAAAAATCACGCAGACGAAGGTGCGGGTAAAAGCTAGTTTCTTTTTTATAATTATTTAACCTTCATTAGTCAGGCTATAACCAACTGAGTAACCAAGTAATACGAAAATGACGCCGTAGCCAAAGACTTCCACGTACACACTAGACACGTACGAAACAGAAACATGTCACACTTAGTTACAGCTTAGTACAGTACATGGCCGCAACTCATGTGCGCAGGTGTAAGAAACAAACACTTATATCACACTTAACCAAATACCTACCTACTTATGTGAAAATTCTTCAACAACACAGCATTACCGGGTTGAAAGGACCACCGCTGTCCTTTGAACGCGCTGATGCCATGTCGAGTTGCGGCTGCACCGTAACTCAGTGTGGAAATGTTTTTGTTCCGTACAGCATGTCTAGTATACATGTAGAAGTCTTTGGCCATACCTATAGGTAGCTATACCTACCGTGGCTTCTTGAGTTTCATCGCCGACATATTTCCGTACCCCATTCATACTAAATCAACTACTTAAGTTAAGTACCTAGTTACACACATTTAGCTGATTTTAATTCTAGTAATTTCCTGTGTGTTAAGTACATGATATATCGTATACGTAGTACATAAGTACCACAGGTAGGTAGGTAGGTAGGTACAATACATACAAAGAAGGTAAGTCCATTCTTAGTCATTTTAATCAATCCTTACGCTCAGAGATGACATGCTAGGTTTAAACACCTATGTACATCAGTGGCCCTAACATGACTGGCCAAGTTTAGTTTATCTCTATCTGCGTCCCTTTCTTATGACACTAGTTAGACAGAGACACAGGGAGGGGTTAAACTAAACCTGGGCTGTCATGTTAGGGCCACTGATGTACATAACTTTTTAGGCTAGCTAGTTTCGTTTAATAATCATTTAAGTATTTATATATTTTGGCATTTCCTGATAATTCACAAATTGCAATTTTTATTATGTCATGTTATCTCCAACAGCACACGATGTCAAAAGAACCCGGTGACATTCTCTTCGACGATGTAAACAACGCCGGCGTTGTCACACTCAATCGGCCAAAATCCTTAACGCGTTGAGTTCGTCTATGGTCAACCAACTTCTGCCGAAACTACAGGAATGGGAGAGAAGCAAGACCTGTGTGATTATTAAGGGAGCCGGAGGCAAAGCCTTTTGTGCCGGAGGCGATATATTGGCTTTACACTCTGTCACAGAGAATGACGGAGCGAGTGCCTTCGTGGAATACAATGTAAACTATCTAATAGGGAAATTTAGAATTCCATACATAGCACTTATTAATGGGATTGCGATGGGTGGAGGCCTGGGATTGTCGGTGCACGGCTGGTACCGGGTCGCGACCGAAGCCGCTGTGGTCGCGATGCCCGAGACCAAAATTGGGTTGTTGCCAGACGTCGGCGGCACATACTTCTTACCTCGTTTAAAACACCACTTAGGATTTTATATGGGGCTGACCGGTAAATTTGCACAGTCATTATCATTTCTAATCCCTTCTCTTATCTTCATCTCTTCTCATTTCAAAGATATTCTCCACAACGAAATAATTAAATGTGTTTTTAGGGCAAAGATTCAAGGGCAGAGACGCAGTAATATCAGGAATAGCGACGCACTTTGCTACAAGCAGTCGACTTGTGGAAGTAGAAACTCAGCTTACTCTATGTTCCAATGAAACTGAAATACAGCGGTGTCTGGACTCGTTCAGCGAACCGCCCGGAGAGTTCTCTCTGGCTGCTGAAATGGAACATGTTGACCATTGCTTTTCAGCTGGTTCTATTGAGGAGGTTATGCAAAGACTTTCGAAAGTTAACAATGAATGGTCCAATGAGACTCTTAAGGTAACTTTTACTGATTAGTTTAGCGGAAATTCTTAAGCTATGCAGCCTGGATCCTCGAGTTTTTCAACGTAAGGCTTGACTTGGTGACTTATTGCCTTGTGGTTTAATGAGTGTTTAAAGACTAAAACGTACTCAGTAGGAGGAGCAGTTCAGCTGATCCACTTTTTACTTTTGACATAGATAATCTTTTTGACCGGCTCTTTATTATATGTTTTAAGGAATTCACTTAGCTTTAGTTGGCAGCAACTTGGGCGTTCATGAATCCTGATTGCGGTAATTGGTCCTCCAGATACTCAATGGTTGTTTTCCAGTAGCTTATACCTATTTTGTATGTTCTCATTGTTACTCCTAAGTTGTAACCCTGAAATCCATCTATTCACCAGACGCTAGCCCGCATGTGTCCGACCATGCTGAAGGTGACACTGCGCGCACTGCACCGCGGGAAGCAGCAGGACCTGGGCCAGTGCCTCCAGATGGAGCACCGTGTAACCTACCGGTGCACCGGCTCCCATAACTTACGAGAAGGTTAGTAGAGCGTCCCCTGACGCTTGTTAGAAAGTTTTTTTTTGCTGAAATGGTTAACTTTTAGATCAGACTATGAACTATGTACTTACTACAAAATCACAGTTCCAGCAGAAATTAATTCGATCTAATGACATACAGTTGGCCAATAAAGTTTCGGATTTTTAATGGGGGACCATAGTAAAGGCAACAGAGAGAGAGAGTTGTAATCGTAAAGCGAGATTCACTTGCTACCCGTTTCGTGCGGTGAATTATGAGATCCAAAAGCGTAAGCATGGGGTTGATCTAAGGGCTGGCAAAACGAATCGGCAACATTCTTGCGTTTGCTTCTAACTGACTCACTAAACGGGAGACCATTGGTTCACCAAGTCAACCACCAATCTGCTGGTCGCCTTGAGTTGAGGGTGTCATACAGTTAGATTACTTTAGTAAAAGTCCCAATTTTCTCGATCTGTTCTTATAAGTTTTGGAATCACATAACATGTCATGTTGGCCTATTATATTTTAAGCTAGCAATAGCATAGTCAAGTGCGAATGATGCGATATAGTAAGAAGCTAGCTAATAGCTGCCATTGTTTTTTTTAATAGGTGTGCGAGCACTCCTCATAGACAGAGATAACAGCCCGCAGTGGCGCCCTGCGACGCTCGCCGAAGTCACCGACGCGGAAGTAGAAAGCTACTTCGAACGACTCCCAGAAGACCAGGAACTCAAATTCTTCGATGCTAAACTTTAACTTCTTTCATTCATAAAATGTACAAATATAAAGCTAAAAAATGTTTTTTCTCTTTCTTACTAAGTCCAAGGTCAAGCTCGGTTTAGTGAGCGTTTATAAATAAATGAGAGCTAAGGGCCTCCACTAAGTGGCGCGAGTTTAAGGTTTAGAGGGTGGATAACGTTATCGCCGTTTGTATGGAGAGCACTGGGTTCACACTCGCCTTAATGGGATCGCGATTGGCGAAGGCCTGGGAATGTTAATGCACGACCGGTACCGGGTCGTGACCGAAGCCGCTGTGGTCACGATGCCTAAAACTAGAATCGGACTTATACCAGACGTCAAACTTCTTACCGCGTCTTAAACACCATTTAGGATTTAACATCAGACTGACCGGTAAGTTTTAACGGTATTTAATCGCAATACATTAAGGGGGTTCGATTCCCATAGAAAATGTCGGTGCACCTTTTGAAGCTTCTAGGACATTAATTTGAACGGATTTTTTTGGAAATAGTTAGTTATGGATTAATTACTTACGTAAAACCAAACAAAGAGTTGCTTTACCGATCCTGAACTGCAGTAGGATCCAGGAAATTATGATGCATTTTACCGTTGTGGGAGTACAACCGCAACCATGTGTGTGTGATATCTTTAGATGGGTGCGTCAATTAGTGACAGTTAATATAGGTGAGTAAAAACCTATTGACAATTTCAACCAGTCACGTGACCACCTATTTAGTTCCGTGGTAACATTTACATGGGTAAAGATCGTGAAAGACCAAGTTCAAATCTCGTTGTATCTTTTTTTTTGTATTTTAAAATTTTCTTTTTTCAATGAGTTTTGCAAAGTAGGATATAGTCTTCCAAAGGAAATGATAAAACTATAATTTTTTTTTTCTGATTTTGGATACAACGTAATATGACTCATTTTTATTACAATCTAAATGGAATAAACGTTCGTTTAACAAATAAAGAAACTGCCTTGAATAAAAGGATATGGACAAACTGCAGAAATATCTCAAAAAGGTAGAAATTTAAAGTTTACAACTATGTTAAATTTCATCCGGCTCACACGATTACTGTGGTACTTTTCCACAATAAATGACATGCTGATTCCTTCACAGGGATTGTCACATCTTTAAAATATTTACTGTGAAAAGGTTCCGTGCAGTGGTTCGCGGATCAAAACGGTGCAACTGTGCACTGTATCATACACGCAATGATACTATCCTTTATTTATTACAGAATAAAATTGCCCGCAGTATGGACTCTTATTTATTTCGTTTTACAATTATATTAGGTCGAGTGATAGGATTTTCTCCGACCTGAGAACTTTTTAATGGTCACTTTTGTGGTTACTAAGCACGGCGCCTATTTTAATACATTAACTATAACCACAGCAATTCCATGGGGATGAACACCGGCAAAATGCTTGGATATTTTTTCGGTACCAAGTAATTAGCTGTTTGTTGTTGTTGTTGTTAGCTTCGTAAGTGAACCAAAACAATATCACATTTTTGGTTGCCTCATTTAATTTAAAAAAATAAAAACGTAAAATGTAATAAAATGTTTTTATTTTTTACAATTATATGGCGCAACTAAAAAGTCTAATGTTATTTGGGGCACTAATTACTTTGTAATGTAAAAATATCCAAGCACTTTGCTGCAATTCATCCAGAGGAAATTGTTGGACAGATTCAAAAGAAATTATATACGAAAGACAGAATATCAACAGTTAAAAATCTAACATAAACATAACTAATATTATAAATGCGAAATTCCGTCTGTCTGTCTATTTGTCTGACCAGCTCTCACGCGTTACTGGCTTAGTCTATTTATATATTGACACCTGCGAATGGATGCAGGGTGACTTTTTCTTTTTAAAATGTTCAAGTTTTTTTAATTACCCAATTTTATTTGTAAACTCGTTAATTTATTTCATTATTTGATCGCGCGATCGTTATAGAACCCAAGTAAATGTTGTTCTAAATAATAAAAATGTAACTTATCCATTTTATAAAAAATACGAGGACTACCCTAACACTCCACCGGTGCGTAGGTATGTCAATCTCAACAAATAGGCCTAGTTTCAGTACTGCTTTATTTATAAACTATGTCTATAGGCCTATTGAGCCTGAAATGAATTGATTCTATTCTATAATGGGGGTGGACATTGGGAAGTGGTCGTTTTGGGAAGTGGTGAATTTATTTTAGGAAGTGGTTATTAACTTTCATAATATAAAAAAATCAGTACCTACAGTTCTTTGCAACTTTAGCAACAAAGTGTCATGACTCCATTTTTGAAAACAGAATGTTGCATCTTTCACACTATAGTTGGTGTGTCACAAGACATAATAGCTAACTGCTACCTGACAAGTCAGGCAGCCAAGGCCTTCCAGAATGCCCGTGAGATTCCGCGTGACGTCGAAGGCGCATTCTATCTTATTCATGTATTCTGTGATATTATTCAACGATGGCTAGGCGTTTAGTTAGCTGTTGTCTTTGGGTTTCTATCAACGGTGCATCATACGTGTCTTAACTATTATTTTCCTTAGGATTATCATGTGTCTCAACAATAAAAATGCATTACATAATTACCACTTTTCTAGTTTTATTATCTCACAGACTCATAACAGCCCATCTTTTTCATTTCTCTCAAAAGCAGCGTGCCTAAACAAAGTGGCATTGTTGGCGTTGACGTTCTGGTAGAAATAACAACATTGTGCGGTTGACGCCAAATACTGTTTACTGTTTTCCACCTTATTGCAATGGAATAAGTTATAAAGTGTTTGACGTCGACGGTGTAGTCAGCCAAATTGAACTCTGGGTCTCTAGAGAACTAGTAGCAATGAATGAAAGCAATATTATTAAGACATTTACTATGAAAAGTCATTTTGACATTTATTGGTAAAGGTTCTCAGAATTCACATTGATTGTCTGCACAGACTCGATGTAAGGGTGGCAAAAGCAAAATTCAAAAAATATTTTGATTAGACATACCTACATTCACGCTTCAACACCAATTGTATGTACCTTTCTTTGTTGAGGTTCAATCGGATTTATAAAATATCATATCATCCATCAGGGTCCATTTAACATACTCAAAAATATGAACGACCGCTCTTATAACAATGTATAATTAAAGCGTTGGTAAGTATATACTTTTACACATGACCGTATCAGAGATTCGCAAAATACTTAGTCCATATAAGACATTTTTCAACTACCGGCACTTTCACTCGCTCGCATTGAGTAGTGCGACACAGTAAGAGTATGAAAAAACTCATAATCATAGGTCATAGGTTAGGTTACAATAACCCCAAGCTATATCAAGGCTCATGAGCTTTGGGGGCCATGGTCAGATAACCCAGTGCCCAGTAGCGGAGTTCCGTCGACCCCACCCTGAGGAACAGAACATCCTTGTGCTCCTACCAGCAGTAGCACTAGAAAATGCTCAAGAGTGGTTATCATTCGATAAACGCAAAGTAGAAGATTAATGTAGGCAGCCGGTATAAATATTTGTGGGAGATTCTGATATTTTGTGAGTTTAGTATTTGGAGAGTCAGGTATTTTGCGAAACTGGTATTCATGGACGTTTCTGTGGGTAATCGTAACTCCACATGACTTTTTTTTATAAATAAATAAACTTCACTGTTTTGGTCGTACCCCGAATCTGGTATTTAGTGAAGCAAGTATTCTACTCAAGGGAGCTCCACCTCTGCCACGATGCTTCAGCCTATCAGCGAGTGGAGAAAGTTCGGCTTTTATGTAAGTATGGTAAGTCCTACCTACTACGGTCTGACGACGAGTGGAAGGCTCCTGTAAGTCTCTATTTTCCACTATACGTTTGGTTTTGCTTTGGTACAGGAACCTTCCGCTCAATAGTCGGGCTATTGCTAGCTCAGGAATCTATGCTAACTAAATAAGTAAGGCTCTTCACAAAGACCAATTCTGTATCCAACGTCTTACCGCATCAGACCGTCGAAAATATTATCGGTCAAACCTATGGCAGTCAGCGAGATAAGCTTGGTGGTTATTTAGGTACAGGTACCTTCTATCAGGAACCATAATCCTTAGGATCAGTCCTTCGGTCGACTTATGGTAACCGACCCTGTAATGACATCAGTAGGTCACTAAAGCCAGCAATCATGAGACACTGGTATTTTAACAACAAAAAAGTTGTAAAGATTTCGAGTAAGGAGTACCTAGGTGTGATGTGTATGATTGATATCACCTAAAAACGTTACTAAGACTTTATCTGAGTTTAGCACCAAAGTCTTTCATGGTCACCAGTTTTTACTACGATAATCACAATCACACTTGTGGGCCTTTATATCTTAGACTTGAAAGCCTGAAATCATAAGAGATGGCTTTTCTGGTCTACACAAGTAAAACTAATAAAAGTTATGTATTTTAGTCATTCGTGTATTCAGGTATACAGAAATTAACAACACGATACAAATATTTTATATCAGTTTTATTGCAGTCTGAAAACGTACGCCAACTAGCTAGCTAACTGCCGCGAAAGATTGTCGCTAGCTGGCGCTGTATAGTTGCATGTGTGTGTGTGACGATAGTGTCTGTATACGCTCGTAAACAGATTCTGCATTTTTTCTCAGGACTGGCACAACAATACCTTCCAACTGTGAAGTCAAAAAATCAACCGTATTCAGATACCTACGGTAACAAAAAAATAATAAAAAAACAGCGATAGGTTACGAAAAATTACGAAAAAACCGTAATTTTTTTTACAGCGCCATCTAACGGGACTTTGTTTGAGAGCGACCCTAGTCGGTCCCCCTTAAATGCGAGAGTCTGCGCCTGTTTGTGTGTCCGGCTTTCACAGCTTTGGAAGATGTGCAGCAATTTGACCTTTGGATGCGAGAAATGTAATCAATTTGTTTTCGTGAGATCATTATGTATATTTTACTATTATTTACCACAATAATAATGTAACATTGGTGAATTGATTAAAGGCATTACCCACTACAAGTATTTGCTTTTATTAATAGAGCACTGAGAATATGGAGTAAGATGTCTTGACGATCTGAAAATTCAATAAAAATCTATATTAGTTAGGTGTTATCAAAGTTGACTGTCAAAGTTAATTATCTTTAAGCACGCTCTGAAGAATAATTTTAAATGTTTACCGATAAATAGGACTGATAAGACAGCTCTATAACCCCCAGAGATTTGATCACCACTGGTTTCTGTAACAATGGAAGGCGTTTATTAAGACTATTGGTCCTTCGAAAATTGATAGGTACATGCAATTTTGCAGACAGATGATACCACTTTCTAAGATAATTTGTACGTCGTAGAGTATTGGAGGCTCTGTGTACTTGAGGATGATAGAGGCCCTGTCTATGATATACTTCTAGTAGGTTGGTGATCTGGCAGAAACTATTAGGCCCCGATCGCGGGATAGGGCAGAGTGGCCAATTCAAAAGAGCACGAATTTCCTCGATACGTGTTAACTCTCAGTGTAACTTAGTGCGTTTCTCTCTTAGGGCTTTTTAGAAAGAGACCCACTGAGTTACGTAGCGGGTTAACGCGTATCGAGAAGATTCATGCTAGGTGCATGGTGAACGACATGTCTAATGGGAGATCAGGTTCAGGAAATTCAAGTAATTTCCCTTTGCTTTACCTGGCTCTGGGTGATTGCAATGAGCAGCAGTCGTCTGATGCGGCGGGAAGCCTCGTCCTGGCACTGTTGCCACCCCGAGAGGAACATGGCCGTTGGTAAATGTGCTGCCTGCAAGGTACAAACCACTAAAGCCTTTGATTAAAATAAAATATAAAGCCAATGTAATGTAGTATTGACAGTAGTGAGTAATATTTTATAAGTATAATTTAACAATACGAATACAAGTCAAATATGATGAACTTAACCTAATAAAAAAATACAAAAACTTAATTATGTTTACAAATATTTCCCAAATCTGTCCCCTGCGGTAAGTGCCCATAAGACTGGCTGCATTTCCACGTTGGATCGTAATGACAATGCGTTGACCAAGAAATGCACCAGCCCTAAGGTCATGAGAGATTCCAATTAATTTTGTTTTTTATTGTCCAAAAAGTTTATGTGCGTCTGGGCGCCATGGCCCCAACGTTTTAACTCTTAGAGCATCCATACTAAGTTTCAACTGCAAAAGCCGCAAATACGTAGTCTCCTGTGAGCCCCGTGTAATTGCGGCGTTTGGCAGACCTCGGCTTGAGATATATAAATCAGTTTTGTACACTGCTACATCCAAAAGGCCTTTAGTCCCATCTTGTAGCCAGATTTGGTAGCTAACTACGAAATGGGCAACGTGCTTTCCCGTATTGTAACTAGCTACGAAATGGGAATGATTTTCCCATCTCGTAGCCAGATTTGGTAGCTACACACGCAGTTTAAAAAGGGTTTTACGTATTGTTCTTTAGGATGGCTTTACTTAAGCTTTTTACCCATACATGTACTTTATTTTTCTTTTTTTTGTTACCTCGACGGTAACGTCTCCAGCGTTCCACATGATGAGGCCGGTGCTGAACAGCATGCTGACGATGGTGGCTGCGATCGGCAGGGTGTTACTCAACGTGCGCTCAGAGTTCTGTTACAGTCAAACAACATCTTAAATTTCATAAGACAGAGTTTCCCAACCTGGAGTCTGGGGACCCCTGGCGGCCTGCAAACCTACCCCAGCGGCTCTAATATGACCGGTCAAGTTTAGCTTATCTGCATGAGCTTATCTTTATGTGCGTCTCATTCTTATGACATTAGTTTGAGTGAGACGCAGGGAGGGTTATAATTAAACCTGCGCCGGTCATGTTAGGACCACAACACTAAGAGGTTCACGGGCAAAACAAAAGTATAATGTAAAAATTAATATACGTTTTTTTCGGCGCGGCTAAGCGTTAGACGGTTATCGCATTTTTCTTATCAGTATGTAAGTATGTGACTATAGCAAATAAAAGAATTGAATTTTTGTGTTATTTCTAGGAGTTCGTGGATCATGGCAAAGTGGCACTAGGGGTCCGCCCTTGCAAATGCAACCCTGTTGAATAAAGCATTGCGGACTACGACAACCCAATAAGAAGAATAAAGCTCGGTAGTGGTCAAATATGTTTTGAAGGTAATTTTTGTTTGTCCCCAACAGCAATACCTAACATAACGTTGAAGTTCTATTCAAAAGGCTTTGAAGATTTCTATCTACATTGGTCAAAAAACTTTCTAGGGCTTGTTTTCTCTTTTCAGTTGGGTATCTTTTCGCAGTCAGTTTTCTTTCTTGCTTTTCTCCCACTTCTAAAAGAAATTAAAAATTCTACAAACGACCATGATCACTGACCGCCATCTGTGACAGGAGCATCACCATCACAGCTATGTTCACTATGATCTGCCCGCTGAACACCAAGCCGCAAGTTCTCTGGACTTGTTGCGTGCACCTGTGGATGGCTGTATTTGCATTAATCCTATTATGGCACAAAACATCATTTGGAGTTTAACAAAAGTACATATTTTTTTATAATATAGGACGAAAAAAACGAGCGAGTTCGTCACCTGATGGTAAGCGATCACCACCACCCGTAACACCAAGAAGACATTAAAGTTAAAGAAAAAGGAACGTCTATGTGGAAATAATTCTAGCGTTTTGCTTCAAGATTGTGGCGACACCACGCTCCCTCGTTGAATCTGGGGGCACGGCAGTGCCCCCGCCAAGTCGAGCAAAAATTTCTCTTTCTTGCTCAGCTGTATTCTGTACCTACTGAACCCATCCAAGTTTATTATCTCTCCCACTGTTGCTATGGCAATATGTAAAGAGATTCAGAGAATATTTATAGGTAAGTTGGGCGGTACGGTAAAGTTAGGACCGCTGGTTATTTAGGTATCCTTAAACGTACCATATCGTAGTAGCATGCAGTTTAACGCCGACCTTAAGAGCTTTTTCGTATCTCACTTCCTTAATCGCCCGACTGAGATGCTTTTCCTCAAAGATTTTCTGTAGGCTTTTGAAATATAGCTGTAGGTTGGTGTATTGGTGGCTGAGGCAAATGGTAATAGCTAGGACGAGGAGGTACGCTGATGTTACTCGTGCCATGAAGAACCACCAGAAGATGTAGGTGGCGATGCGCCCAGCGCTGGCGGCGACGCTGTGGTCGCTCACGTCTGGCCAGAACGGTATAAGGGTGACGAACGTACCGTCTGAAAAGTGTTTTTGTTACACAGAGTGAGCAACCGGAATGGGAGAGTGACTGGAAATCCGAAACTATAAGAGATAGGAGAATTTAAGATACCGTGTCTTCAATTTTAGGCATCGATCACATTTTCTATATCGAAAGGAAGAGTCACTTATTTATTTTGTGGCTACATGTATATTGCTTTGCTTGATGATTTTAAGACATACATACAAACTCACGAAAACATAACCGTCGGTCTTCCCTTCTGGCGGCAGTTGGCTAAAATATCTCTAAAATATGTGAAAAAATAGTCACTGACGTCCCATAAATCTAGATCTAGTTAGAAAATCGCTTAAGTGGGAACTCTAGTTATAAATACAAGATGCCGTCACCAATGCAAAAAAATGTAGGTACGCTGCCTTAACTCACCTGAATAAATAACCTGAACAAGACCGTCAATTCCATAAAATATCAACGCATTGCCGCAAATTACGACAAAAGCTGACGTGTAGAATTTGGTCCTCTTTATCATCAGCCTTTCAGTTTCAGCGTCATTAAAATCTTTTTTCAGTGTTACGGCCAAAGTGAACAACAGCTTTCTGACTCTCTCTTTGTGGTGTGTAACGACCACAGTAAAAGAGTAAAGGATCGTGTGAGAAAAAGACATAAGGAATCTGTCACCTTTCTGTTTCTCGGTCAGGTTGTGTTGGGTGTAGAACGCTCCCCATTCGAACGCTACGAAAACGTAAGCGGCTACATTGATCGGCTGTGATAAACTTTGGTAGATTTTGACGAAAACTTTGGGTATACCGATATCCTCGACCCAGAAATTCATTGAACTGCAGAAGAAGATGACTCGGTTCAGTTTAAAGAAGAACTCTGTCGTTTTGTTCTTTTCATATTTTGGAAAGTTTATCATTTTAAATAGCAAAATGTGCGTTCTTGAAGAGAGAACTCGATGTTAGTGACAAATTTCTCTAATTGTGTAGTAATCTATGGTAAGTACTTAGGTAATAATAATTAATTAATATACCGCGTCGATGTAACAATTATTTCGCCAGGGCCGAATTAGTCCATGTCAAAATTAAATAATAAATCGCTACTATTAATTATTAGGATATAAATATCTAGGAGAGCCTAGGCATTAAATTACTATTGAGCACAGTACTGCTAACGATGAAAGATACGCTTGAGGTGCAATTTTTGATTCCACCGGATGACTATAGAGCTCACCAAAACGGCCGAGTCTTTATTAAAACCGGCCATTTTGGTGAGCTTTAGAGACTTTAGAGCTTTAGAGCTGGTGAGATTCAAAAATTGCACTCCTGGTTCTCTCGTTTTGTACCTCGAAGCAAGGTTATCTTCAACACTTATATTATGCTGTTATTTTGGAGGTAAAGACCATTATAGAAATGAGACGCAGGTATACGTTAGAAGAGCTTTTTTCAGAGTAAGAAGGAATCGAATGCAACCGGTTAAAGTAAATAAAACAAGAACTACCCTCTAGTCTGAACACTAAGCTGTTATTTATTGGTTACTGCTTGGATTCAGCCCTGCTCAATCCCTTTATAAATTCACTAGTAAAAGGGTAAATGATCATAACTAGCTACTAAACCCCATAGGAGATAATTGGAGTTCATAATTGCTTGGATAATCAGCGAGAGCTCGTTAATTCCAGTTAAATCATAACTAAATATGAGTATTTCGAATTTAATTATTATGATCACTTGTCAGAATGTAATTGTTCGTAATGTCCGCTATTATAATAACCACCGTGAATTTACACGTTGTATTTATTTATTAATACTGATAATTTACCCAAAATAATATATTTTTGCTAAAATAATGAAAGTTAACAGGATTTTCAAATGCATTAATCACTGAAAATTTGATTCATCAACGTCACTAACTGTGACCCGCGACTTCGTCCGTAAAATTCGTTTATCGCTAGATATTCTACGAGATTTTTTATCTTCTTGGGATGAAAAGCAGCCTATAACATTTTCGATACGCAAAAACATTTCCCCGCCTCATTCAGATTCTCTGTTGTTTATAAATTCAGTTTGCTTGGCATTTGCCGCATTTCCCATACAAGTTTCGAACCCCATTCCACCCCCATAAGTATAGATTTTTAAAGTAAAAGTTGCCTGGTCTATCTACCGGCTATCAACTAGCCCTGTACCAAATTTCATCCAAATCGATTCAGTTGTATAAGCGTGAAACCCGTACAGGTCGACAGACGGACTTTCACACTTATTTGGTTTAACAAAACAATCAATCTACATTAAACGTATTTGTGAAATACTTTCGGATTCTTTATTTAGACAGGAAAACGTACTACATTTAGTACGTTTTCCTGTCTAAATAAAGAATCCGAAAATATTTTATAGTAGAGTTGCAAAGGACAGTCGTTTTACCGATTAATAGATTCTTTAAAGTGATTTCAAATCATTTTTAGGTTTCGTTTCCTAACAGTACTATAAACCTGTGCACCTTGAATGAATCTTCTCGATACGCGTTAACTCGCTACGTAACTCAGTGCGTCTCTCTCGTACTGGGCTGGTTAGAACGAGAATCACTGAGTTACGTAGCGAGTTAACGCGTATCGAGAAGATTCGTGTTAGGTGCATTGGTAACTTCGCTTCCGGTAACAATACTAACAATGGATGGCTTTAAAAATAATATTAAACGTTCTAATACTTGTATCAAATTCTAAATTAAGAAAAAACCAACAATCATAAATAAATATTCTTCCTTTGGATACAGAAGCTCAGAAAAATTAATCGAAACCAATTTTATAATTTCTTTATTCATAGTAATATGTTTCAGATCTAATGTTACCTTAGAATGTTACCTACTGTGCCTCCTTCAGAAAAGCATTTACAATCTTTTTTATCTTTTATAATTACGGCTCTACTCTTAATATCAACAATTAAATAAAATAAAATAAATTACTAATAAGAAGAGTATATTACTGAAAATAGAGAATACGACGACTTGACAATCTGGAAAAAAAACCGGAGTTATCATGGATCATGGTGCGCAACAATTAATATTCTATTTTTATATTGATATAAAAAAAGTTAAAGAAAACTTAAGATGCCCCAACAAGCTGATAAATTGCGATATAATATGCTTATTACTAAACTTATGCTTTTTACCGAAAAATGTTACTCTAATT
The DNA here is from genome assembly GCA_963691745.1 of Ditula angustiorana. Classification (NCBI taxonomy): domain Eukaryota; kingdom Metazoa; phylum Arthropoda; class Insecta; order Lepidoptera; family Tortricidae; genus Ditula; species Ditula angustiorana. The sequence goes on from OY829479.1 coordinate 977,796, forward strand.
TTTATTACAAAAAAGATTTAGAAATATATTGAGACTGGCAAAGTGTTCATATTATTTCGAGGCAAACCAAAAAAACTAATACATAAAAAAGCTATGGCAAAAGTAATGTCCACAATAAAAATTATAAATTTAAAATAGTTGTCTTTTTTATTACCGAAACATAGGACTGGTACGAAAGCTCGATAATTCCAAGGCCTCTTATAATCACAGGTTTCTGAAAAAAAAACCGTTTTAAAACATGGAATTTTTGACTGACTTTGTAAACGGAGGAGGTTCACAATTACCTAACATTTTTTTGTATGTTTGTTACTTAACTCCGTTACGTAACCCGACTTTTTTTTGGCCGATAAGGTGTACCTCCGGCTCCAGATTGATCCCATTAAGGTTAAATGTAAGCTTACACTACAGCTCAACTTCTAGGCCCCACCTGCGCTTGCGCCAGGGCCACGGTGACCAGTCTTCGGCTTCGCACAGACGATTGGCCGCGACAGTTGTGCCAACCTGACAGGAACATCGCGGTAGGGAGTTGCGACGCCTGACAGCGCAACACACAAACAATTAGGTACCTACCATGGAATATATATTAGCGGTAAGCGGAAAAGAGTAAAAAATAAATTACTCTTCGGCAGCGATGTGAGCCACAGTACAATTCCTCCATTTACTTTCTAAAAGAACAACGAAAGCTGCGTCAATTCCAAGGGGCCTACCAAATTGAACACTACTATCGGCCTGCCCGGACTTCGTGCGGGTAAATTTTATTAGGGTGTAATATAAAAATCTTTCTTAAAAAAAACTCTAAATGACAGTGAAAACCATATCAAAATCCGGTGCGTGGTTTAGAAGTACCTAAGCGGCTAAATGAGGACTGAAAGAGACAAATAGCGAGTTGGTTGTATATTATGTACAGAAGATTAAGATAAAGAACATTAATTGATAGATTTCAGGCGTTACTTAGCGGAGGTCCATATCAACAAACTGGAACAAATTACCTTGCTACTCCGCGAAACCAAGCGCGCGAAAGCAAGGTAATTTGTTCCAGTTTGTTGATAAAGAAGATTATTTACGCCATGTAAAGTGACAAACCAAAACGTCTAGTCGTGATGTTAACCCTTCTACGGGTGTTATTATGATAATTATGATAAGTTTGCCTCGATTGTCACGTCGCCCGCGTTCAGCATGAAGAGAGCAGACCCGACCAGCACGCTGGACCCCAGCATGACGATGGGCGCCACGCTCGTCAGGGTCCGCTCCGTGTGCTGGAACCACCAACTTAAAGCTACAGTGCCAATGGCACGTTTAAGAGGATATGAAAGCGACAAATTTTCAATACAATAGGCCTCGTTTTCCTCTCATTTCTCTCTCATTTGGGTCTCGTTTGCCTTAACATAACATACTAAACTGCCAGGACCAGAGCAAATGGCGTTCTGTGGTCTCTGCCTACCCTAAAGGGAAACAGGCGCGAGCTTATAATAATAATAATAAAATAACATACAATATAGTATGCCTTGGCAACAGGTACCAGTCACAGCATAATGCTTTTATGTGAGGGAGATTTCCAATAGGTGATCATACGCTTGCGTGATATTTTATATCATTTAATAAACTGTTATAATACTTCCTGATTACCTTCCGAAAATCCTAATAAAAGCCGTAGTTTTTATTAGTAATTAATATTCTTTATTGTGCACTACATAAAATAATACGGGAAAGTAATAAACATTATATTAAGTATACAAAGGATACGCGTGGCAATCCTACAAGCCGTGATCAAAGACTTGCTAAACCCTAACATAACTACCCAAGTAGAGTTTTGTTGATTGCTCTAGACCTTCCCTTTCTTATGACAGTTAGATCCGCAGTTAAGAATAAATGGAACATTGGCGGTTATGTTAGAGCCGTAGGAATTCCTCGTCGCGCCACAATTCCACTAACCATCATCTGGATCATAAGCAGGACTAGCACACTGACGTTGATGAGAACCTGGCCGCTGTACGCCACGCCGCAGGTCACCTGGGTCTGTCTAGCACACCTGCACGCAGAAACAAACAGCACAATGGTCTTCCCCATAGTGATTTCTTTCCTTCCTTATCATTAAAAGTTAATCAAGTTAAACATAATATGGATTACAAAATTTGAAAAACGCTGCACTCATTTTGGTGCGATCGTGTGAAAAGTTGCTTTTTGGTTGTTTAAGAGCGTACCCAGCTTTTAGCCCACGGGGGGAGGGGGGCAAATTAGAAATTTAAGGGCCAGCCACACCGGTCGTGTACGCGTCAGTGCGTTACGCGCATACCACAAGCGTAATGCAGCTCTACAAAGCTAGTTAGAGCCGCGACGCAAACGTGACCAGTGTGGATCGACCTTCAGCTGAATCCCCGTACTTGTTTTGTTTTACACAACACAATAGGTACACAATTAGGTACGTTACAAAAAATGTTGTTCTAGCGAAAAAAACGAATTTCGTAATAGAATCTTGATGAGCTGAGGAGGTGGTAACATGTCGAAAGTATTAGCCATAGGGTACTTTTTGTCCCGAACCAAATTCTCGCGGGATAGCGATAAACTAATTTTACGCGAACAAATTCGCGACAGCTAGTATTTGATAGGTAAAAAACAAAAAGAATGACCAAGAATGGTGATCAAATATCAGAAACGATACTAGCCATAGTGTAATGTTATGCATTTTAATCCCAACTTTCATAGCTTCCTCATATCTCCTTTCCTTTTCTGCCTGGGAGCAGTCTTGCTCGAAGATATCGTTGAGGTTCACGAAGTATCGCTGCAGATTGGTGAATTGGCACCCAAGACAGATGGTGATAGACAAGACGACGAAGTAAATGGAGATGACGCGAACAATGAAAATCCACCACATGATGTAGTAGATAATTCGGGCGATCCCGGCAACGAAGCGGCGGTCTTCTACATCGGGCCAGACAGGGATTATCGTCGTGAATGTCGCGTCTGCAATGAATGGCCTAAATTAAAAACGGCATCATACACATCTAGGTAAATAGCTTGAACTATACGTTACCCTATAGAATACTATATTGGAACAATGATTGTGGTCCGCGCGAGTCCTTGAACGTGTGCGACGTTGGTGCGACGGAACGCATGGCGTTACGTCGCGTTCCGCAAGTAAAAGCGACACAGCTAGTGAGATGAGGTGCCAGAACTGCAGTAGTGAACATAGTGTAGTTTAGAACATTCAATCTAGTAAGTACATAGATTTCGTTTGAAAATTGTCTATAAAAGAAGCGCCATTTATATCCCTAGACAAACCACATAAAACTACTGCTGCTATGAGACGACCAGGCTCTGCTTAAGCCTTTCCTTTAGATCAGGGGGTTTTAAAATAGCACCGTATTTTCCGTAATTTTATTAATAATTTAGGGCATCGGTTGCTGATCTTAGTACTTAATTACTTTTAGTCTATACCCTATAGCGACGACTATTGCCAAGAGTTCTGACAACAACATCTCAAACATAATGAGTACCTTTCGTCCATAATACATACTGGAGTTCAGAGCCTGGACTCCTCCATCAAGCCCATATGAGAAGAGCGACCCGCTGCACACAAACACCATTCCAGTCAAAAACCAATAAGTCTTCTTAATCATCAACCTCTCAATTGCTTCGTCGTTGCACACTTCCTTCAAGGTCACGGCCAGGGTGAACACCAACTCTCTTATCCTGTCCCTATGGTACAACGCGCTGGCATATATGGCGTAAATTACGACATGGGAGAAGGCAAACAGAAACATATCAGCAGTTTGTTTCTCTGTCAAGTTATCTTGCGTGAAGTAAGGACCCCATTCCGATGCAACAAAAATGGCAACAATTACTTCTGTCACATTCGATACCGGGCTGTATATTTTTTTGAAATAAGAGGGGAGGTTCGTCTCCTCGAAGCCAAAGTTGGTGGCACAACAAAGATAGATAATTTTGCAAATTTTGCGAAATAACATAATAGTTTCATTGGTACGCTGTGTTCTTGCGAGCTCCATGGTCCACGGCATACAATAAAGAATAAATCAAATGCATTAAGGTAAAATTGATGAAATTGCTCTGATAATTAATCCGTTTTGCTAATCCGTATATTAACTATTCAGTACAGGTTTCATTACAGAGCAGAAACGTATTCCGAGAGTTTTTGCATCGTGGTCGGGTTTAGGCGTAGGCTTTAGGTAACTAAGTATTATAAGATTTTGCCTGTATTTTGAAGATGTTTTTATAAACATGATGCTTTTTATCCCGATATCCTAGCTGGCAGGAATTTCGGGAAAGCTAACTTTACAAACCGTAATATGTAAGTTGATGAAGCTGCGCTGCCTACTGTGGATAATCCTTGCGTTATCATGTTACCTAACAGGTGTAGCTATTTTAATTGAGGCTGCTCCTAAAGACATGGCGACAGCTGATCCCTTAAAAAAATATTTCGTTATTCGAGCAGTGCAAAACCCGCGATTGCTCCTAAAAACTGAGCATGTTTATTTAATTTTCGGCCATTGCGTGCGCGCCATAAATATTCATATTTTATCTTTTTAATTTTTATAGTTTTCAAAGAAAAAGTGACTATCACATGAAGACAGACAGACGGACACCTATAAAGTAACTATAGGGTTCCCAGTTTGAATTGGTTTGATTACGGAAACTTTAAATTAACTATGGCGTGGTATGGCTAGGATCGCTGCGGCCCTAACATCACGTCCCCTTCTTTGAAATGTTTTTATTGCATTATATTAAGTGTTGTAAGAACGCGACAAGCTAAACTAACTAAAGTGGTAAAGCAGATAGAGTCACACTGATGGACAAATTAAACTAACCTGGTTAGGGCCGCCAATCAAGTTTAAGTTATCCCTCGGTACCTACACTATATCGCTTTCTTTCGACCCTAAAGTGTTTTGAACCTATAGTTCTTGGTTAGTGGTAGAATTTTTTTAAAACTATTTTCGGTGTAGTTTTCAATAAAAAATATTTGATGGAAAATCACACGGAAATAGTTTACAAAAAATTGTCTTGTCTTGTCTCATTTAGACAATTTATAATTGAAGAAAGGCCTCGGGGAAGATTTTTCTATAGTAAAATCTTTCTGAAGTAATGATACTAATACTAATGATGTTATAATTATATTTTTTCGAATGTTTAAATCTTAGCTCTTACCTCACTATGTAAAGATAAGAAATATTGAAGTCGAAAATCTACGTCAGGTTGCGTGCTAAGTATACTGAATCCAATTATTAATTTAAACTGTGATTCGCAAGGGATCGCTTAGGTGGGTAATTAAAATCCCCAAGTGCGCAAAAGCTCACGGTTCCAACCTAATAATTATACATTTTAATGCAGCTAAATTAGCTAGCCAGCTTCATTTAGCTTAATAAATTAAAAACTGTTACCCGACTACGGAAAAAACTAAAAACTAAAAAATAAGTTATAATTGATCACTATCATTGTCCTACAGAGTAAGGCATGTCTTTTGATGTTTCAGATATTACTGTTAATTTACTTTTGTTTAAGTTTTCTGGTAGTGTCCCATTAATAGCATAATAATTCAAACCCAATGCCTTGGTCGTGCGTCAACTACAACTATCAAGTATAGCAAATACGCACGACCACGGCATTTGATTTGTATTATTACGCTGTTAATGGGACAATGCCAGAAAACTTAAACAAAAGTAAATTAACAGTAATATCTCAAACATCAAAAGACATGCCTTACTCTGTAGGACAATGATAGTGATCAATTATAACTTATTTTTTAGTTTTTAGTTTTTTCCGTAGTCGGGTAACAGTTTTTAAACTTTTATTTTATTTTAACATTTTCCGTTTTAACTAAACTCATCATCATCGCCAAAGGACCCCTAACAGGATAGTCTGTTTGTCAAGACCCTTTTGCTCAGGAACGCATAGAGCTAATTGATTTTAATATCAAATTTTCAGGTCTGTAATCTCTTGGAGCTGTGAAAAAATCAAACTATTAAGTCAACGCAATCAAAAAATAAGACCGTTTATGCCACATATTTAGACATTCGCAAGTGAATCAAAAATCTATACGGTACTACTTCCCGATGACGTAGAATCCTGAAAGTAAAGTAAAGGAAATTGTACAAAAAATTTAATTTTGTAGTTACCACATCTCAAAAGTTTTTTTTTCGATTAGTTACTTATATTTACACATTGTAAACTGACAGCGACCTGCGAACAATTTTCCAATAGTAAAGTTAAGTTTGTCGCTCAATCCGGTTTATCTTTTCGTTAGAGCAATGTTTGGCAATTATTTTGCCGGGCGATAGGACCTTATGCAAGGTCCGCCCGGATCGCTACCACCATCTTGCTCGCTAATCCTGCCGTTAAGCAGCAACGCTTGCACTGTTGTGTTTCGGCGTGGAGAGCAAGACAGCCGGTGACATTACAGGCGCGAGAGGTAATCAATTTTAGCTTTCGGGGTTGGCAACGCATCTGCAATCTTCTTGGTGTTGCGGGTGTCTAAAGACGGTGGTGATCACTTTCCATCAGGTGACCCACTTGCTTGTTTGCCTTCCTAATTCATAAAAAAAATAGGTGTTAAGTTTGTACGGAACTCTTGGTGCGCAAGTCCGATTCGCACTTGGCTGGTATTTCATTAGGGGTAGGCTAGGTACGCTTTGGCCATGATCTCATATTTGGCAGGCCGATTTATTACATTGGCGAAAGTGCCATCTGACTTATAGAATTACTGTTACACATTCTGTGGTCTCAGTAGGGGAAATATATCCACGTACCACCTTAGAACCCTATCGCAATGACGCGATGCGTTCAACGCCAGGCTACGTCATACAAATGTCATGCGTATGTCTCTTCGACTAGGTTCTACAGTGGTACGTGTTTCAATTTCCTTGACTGTACAATGGTCTGCGCGAACGAAGTCGCGGGCAACACCTACAGTTTACATAATAAAATACCTCATAAACGACAACGTGTATAATTCTCTATAAATAATTAAACAGTAAGCATATTTATTTAATATAGCTACTAGACAATAGATGGCGTTACGAAATATGGGAAAATTGATTTTCTGTAGCTTGGTATACTTTAATAATGAAATATATTTATGTTTTTGAGCTCAGAATTCACTCCTCTTTCATTTAATATCCATGACGACATGATTGCCAAAAAAAATTTTTTTTGACCCCCTCTTTTTTGGATATAACATTCGTCATTTTCATTTTGTTCGCAAAAAATATAGCCTATGTCACCCAGAGTACAATTACGAACCGATTGACACCTCATTCCTCAAAATCGGCTCAGTCGTTTAGGCACTACAGTGGAACATACGTAAATACAAACATACATACATAGGCTGCTAAAAACATAACCCTTCCTTTTGGCTTTGCCGTAGTCGGGTAAAAAATAACATAAAACTTTAAATTCACAACCATAATTTGACAACGTGCATACTGAGATAGAAATGTTACAGTGTAGGAAAACCACAGTTTTAAATTGATTTTATAATAACCCAAACTCATTCTACGAGTACAGGGTGTATGGAAGCTGGCATACGATCCACCATACACCCTGTATTTTCATATCTTAGAGCAATATACTACCTCCTCTGAGATTCATATACGTGCTATTTGGTGCTATTGCTAAGCTGATCATCCCATGAAGTATTCCAGATAGTTAAAACCAAGAAATAGCGTGTGGCCCTTAAAAATGGTATAATGGCATCAAATACTGAAATATATAATTATAACACAAAAAAAAAAGACATGACATTTTAGCACTTGATGAAAAAACTTGGTAGTATGGACATAGATCCTTTTGCCGTTTTCACAGAAGATGAAGTAAAAAAATCCAAGGAAATGTCAATGTCAAACATGTCACTGTCAAAAGAAATCTGTCAAAAAAATTAAGATTGCATTTCCGCGTTTTTCCCTTTATTTATCTGAAAGAAGATAATTACTTATGATAAATAAATGATACTGAACTTCCATTATTCATCCTTAAATTTTACCCACAAGGATTCATTTAAAAACGAAACAGCGCGTTTTACAAGTGTTTGAATGTTCGCCATGTACATTCGTAGACGAGTTGCGTTACCTGTAAGCTTGTATGTTTTTTGAGGATGCATATGATCCGTACGTACTCGCGCAAGCCGCAGGAATGCCGGTACATCGAGGGAGTGATGGGGCTCTGCCGCCTGTGCTTGCGGCGCGCTGAAGAAGTCGTGCCCATCTTCACGGAAGAGTCTTCCGATATCTGTTCGTCGCTCGCACTCAGAGTCATGATGTGCGTCGGCTTGGAGGTAGGCTCACCATCTATGTTTGAGCTACGTAGCTACGATGTCCAGTTATAATTATAGTGGTCAAGCCACACCACAAAATATGATGAAATAGTATTTTATACAGTATGACCACTCACTTCCCAGCACTGAATTAAGACACCCAGCAGCAGGGAATTAGCTCCCGCTCCCTAGATTAACGGTAAACTGAAGACTTCTGCGGCCCTAACATGACAGCCCAGGTTTAGTTTAACCCCTGCCCTGTGTCTCTGTCTAACTAGTGTCATAAGAAAGGGACGCAGATAGAGATAAACTTGGCCAGTCATGTTAGGGCCACTGATATTACATCCACACAACTGTAGGTGTAGTAGGTTCAGGTTTCTGAGACACTTTATTTAAATTTTAGATTAGATTTTGAGATTGGTGTATGACAATCTCAATGAGGGATTTAAAAGATACTGGGCTGCCTTGCACCGATCTGAGAATAATAAGATAATAACATGACCAAAGGTTTAGACTAGAATACTGGAACTGTCCTACCCTTTTTTTTATTTATTTATTTAATCATTTATTCTCAGGCTACAAAGGCCCATAGACAAATACCTTACAGACTAACATACATATAATAAAATATATAACTAAGAATAAAACAAAATTATTTCGGCGACGATTCGGCGTGCCCTATGCCCGGCAGTGGGCGTCTTCCGGGTGATATGATGATGATGATGATGACTGTAACTGTATAGGTACAGTGACAGTATTCTAGTCCAAATTAATTTAGGTGCAAATAGCAAAACACAGTAGGCTGTGTTTTGCTTTTGCATCTAAATTTATTTAATTACCTATTTTATTTTTGTTTGTGTTTTACATACAAACATTAATGTAATATGTAAATACCTAAATAAAGAACTTCTATTATTTTATATTATTATAATTATAATGGTTTCTGATGCAAGTCGGTCAAACTTGATTTGAATTTAGATATGGAACGGATATCAGGAATAACTCATTATCAAGCTGAGATAAGATTTTTACTTAATAAACAGCAACAAAAAAAACAAATTGTGAGGCAAATAATACAAAACTGACCGCTGACATGCATGTCTAAGCAACTTGCATAGCCATAAAGCATGCTATGCTCTCCCCATAGGCTTTCTTATATTTATATACAAATTTAGTTTTACATTTTTAGATAAAACGGGAGGACCTCCTCCCCAACCAAATATGCTTGGCCTGCTACAAAGAACTAGAACATTATTACGCGTTCCGTAAAAAGTGCGAAGCGTCCAACCAGAAGTTAAAGTTACATCTCCAAGCGATACGCAACAGGCAGTCTGTGGAGGCCATTACTGCGGAGACTGACAAGGCCATGCAGCAGATAGACAGTTGCCAGGGTCAGGAGGAGAATGTGAATGCCGATGAGTTGGAGCTGATGATGGGAAACGAGGAGAGCTTAAGGATTTTGGAGATTGAAGCTGAACCTGTGATAAATAATGTGAGTATAGATTCTATAAAAGCAACTAGAATTAAATTAAAATGATGCCGGTACAAGATATTTATTTCTCGATCACGTGACAATATCCGAACTCAATAGAATGTGCGTGTGATGCGTTGCGCGGCCGCCGGGCAAGTGGACGAGTCTTCTCCGAGCCAGCTCCCACCACGCCGCTGGGCGCTGCCTGTGTGCGTGCAGCGACGTCGGTGTGCGTCTCCATCTAACAATACCTTTATACAACTGTTGTATTGCCTGCCAAGGAAGTTGTGATACTTAAGGGACAATTTATTTACTATTATGATATGAAGATTTTAAAATGTATCATGAGCTTTTTACTGAAGGAAAACATTTAGCTCTGTGCAATTTAGTGTTGTATATAAAATATTTGCTGTATTATTTCAGGTACCAAGTGCTGTTTCTGTTAAGACAAAGCAGCCAAAAGCTGAGGTCAGTTCGGCATGATATTTTCTAGAGATATGTCTATATTAAAATGTTCAGCTACTTCTGAGGCTGATCATACCCTAAAAATGTGAGATAGACACACATAATGCAACACTCTTATTTATCGATCACATTATTAAATTAATATGTGTAATGCAACTGGTGTAATTACTGGCGCAAGAGTTATTCCATATTAGCCCTCTGGGTTGGCAATGCATCTGCAATCTCTTTGGTGTTGCCGATGTCTATAGGCGGTGGTGATCATTTACCATTAGGTGACCCACTTGCTTGTTTGCCTTCCTATTTCATAAAAAAGCAAATAATTACCTAAAAATAAAAAATGAAACAAAAATTTGAAAATTCGAACGAAACTGACACGCATGACACGCAGCAGTGTGGTTGACCTCAAGTCTCGTTGTGCTACCTATACCAGCTTCACGCCGGCGTGACCCTGGCTCTACCACAGAATATATTCACTATAGTTGTTGCAAAATAAGAAGTCAATCCTGACAGCTGTCAACCTAGTACAAATTCTAACCTCAACTGAATTTTTGTTTGTATCGTGTGCGCTTCATCAAATTTAACGATGATTTCGCCATTGTCGAGGTTTAAAAAGTGTAACGTTATACGTACATATATAGTTTTACTTATTTATCTAGCTTAATAAAATACAACTTACCTACTTAAATCTACTATTTACATACCTAAATGTACACTATTTACATATTAAAAACAACTTACTAACTACATTGAAGCTATTTAAATTCATCAATACGTTGACATCATTTTATTACCTCGCAAGCGCCGTCTTAGCGCTCACAGTAACTAGTTATTGTACCGAGACTATTGCTGTGACGTCACGGCCATCGATGCGCTGCGCCGGCGCATTCCCTAGCGACAGCGCGCCGCACACACCCCGTATTGCATTCGAGGCGAATGCACGTCACTTTTCTTCGCGGTCTCTGCTACGTGATTTAAATTTCGTAACCGTGAAGTCAGTGTTCGTCACTAAGCGTTCCTCGAAATTTACTAAATAGTTTAATCCTTAGTTAATTGTGCAGTATTCAACCCCATACTGGGTAAGTGGTGCATTATTGCTTTTATGTTGCTAGATATAGTTTTAAGTGCAATTATAATGCTTGGGAATTTGTGGTTCACCAAATCATCACCATCACAGCCATTTCATAAAATCATTATCTTGCTAACGCTAACTGCTTATTAGAAATCGGCTTATGATGATTTCATTTCACTAAATTTCCACCCTCGCATTTGCATAAAAAATATAAAAGTGTTCATTTCATTTCACAATCATTTAGTTTCGATCATTTTGTAATCTCTGTTTCTGATAGTGAACATCCACGGCAGCATAACTACGTAAGTACTGTTCATATGCTGTTGCCGTGGCTGCTCACCGAAATCACTGGATCGCGTGTAACGCCCTTTTTTGATGACGCGTTCCAGGGTCCAAAGTACGGATTAGCACTGAGGGCTAATCAGCTTCATTCCTGTCCTGCTTCGGGACATCCGACGTCGGACCGACTACGGGTGCATTTACCCGACCTCTGGACCAACGCCCGACTTCTACCTACGGCTTCTGGCAGGACAGTACTGTTAAGGAAAAAATAACGAATCGGATCCCTTAAGTGTATTATTAGGCACGAACCACTTCTTTTTTGTTCTACCGTCTAAGTTGGCCTGTGGCCTTATTAAATTTTTGTTGCAAAGAATTTGCCTTCTTCTTTTAATATTCCCGATCCCTGGGGGACTTAAGTAGGCAAACCCAGCGATACGCGACATTGGCGCCCCTAACCGTGGTTCTAATACACAAATCTGATTCCGATTTTTTCCTTTTTTTTGTAGTTAGTGTGTGTTTGTGGCTTATTTTTTTTGTGAAACGTTTTTTTTTCACAGTTTTTGGTTTTTCGGCTGCTAAAGTGTACCTAGTAAATATAAATCTAACTATTAAAGTACAAGATTCTAAAATCTAAAATTATTGTAAATGTTGACCTACCTACATATTTATTAAAAAAAAAAAACTTTTACGAGATACGCTCTTAATTTCTCTGGAAACTTCTAGCGCTTTGTTTAATCTCGTACAACTAATAATACTTGTATTTTTTTGGTGCAAAACATTGTTTTACTGCATTTATGGTACACATTGGTAGCATATTTTTATTTTTTTGTTGCTACTAATTTGTTTTTTAATTTTTACTAATAATATAAAACCAAACGTTCATTTTAGTAGACAACTTTGTAACAGAACGGAGAACGGTTTTTTTTATTAGGGTAGTTGCTCCAGTTCGTCACCACTTATCCAGTTGGTTATTTTTTTAATATGCTGCCTATTAAGTATCTTTCGCTGCAGAAGTCGGAACTCGAATATGAGGTTCGAATTAGAGGAGTCACTGCTGCGTCTTCTGTTGAGGAGTTACGCAAACAGATAGTAAAGTTAGCACCAGAATACCCATCCGAACACATATTGGAGTCTCCGCTAGATATAAGGCAGGATCTTAAAGGTTGCTTAGAGGTTCTCACTAAAATTCAGTCTAATCTAGATTTACCAGATCCTAATGTACCTACTATTATGAGAACACAAAATATGTTAAACCATCTGGACAATCGTATTGCGAGGTTAACGTGTAGTGACGACGTAAAAAAAGAATATGACGATGTGGTCAAAGGACACAAGCTATTGGCTCAGAGACTAGTAGCTCTTCAAGCTAAAAGACCCGCTCCTAGTACTTCTTCTAGCATAGATGCTGGTTCTACTAGTGAGTCGCGGCCAGTTATGCCAGACGTTCAAAACTTAATTTCCGTTACTTGTGATCGGGGCTCAGCTGATCTAGCAAAATTAAAATTCAACGGCAAAACTTGCGTGCGCTCCTTTATACAGCGTGTTGATGAATTTATAGAAGCTCGTAATGTACCCTCACATAAAATTTTAAGTTTCGCAACAGAAATTTTTCAAGACGACGCATTACACTGGTACCGGTCTGTTAGGGACGGTGTAGGATGTTGGTCAGATTTATCTGCTAAGCTGAAGGAGGATTTCGACCAGACGGACTACGATTATAGGCTTAAGGCTGAAATTAGTTCTCGTACGCAGGGAGAACGCGAAAATATTACCATTTATCTCTCGATCATGAGTGGAATGTTCTCGCGATTATCCAAAAGTATTTCAGAGGAAGAACAGCTCGAAATACTCCTTCACAATATAAGGCCGTGCTATGCTAGCACATTAGCTTCAGCTGCTCAAATATCGACGATAGACTCCTTACGTACGTTATGTCGTAACTATGAGGCTATCCAAGCACGTCTTTCGCAATTTCAAGAACCACCTAGACCCACATCAGATACTCTTGCTCCTGAATTTGCATACAACAGTAATAAAAATTTAAATAAATCAAACAACACTAACGCCACTAACAACTATAATAAACAAAACTACACTTACAATAAAAATTACAATAAAGGATATTATTCTAATAATCAAAATTATAATGTAAATACTCACAATAAAAATCAACAGCAAAACTTCAAACAATACAATCAAAATAAAAATACACAGCAAAACTATATACATGCGGTTGACGTTACAAAAAACCAACCGTACTGCCCTAGATGTCGTAATAATTCACATCACATTCGGCAATGCCAGGCCAAACGCGACGTAATTTGTTTTAAATGTGGTATGAAGGATGTAAAGACACCGGATTGCCCAGTTTGTAATAAAAAACCAAAAAACTAGTTCCGCAGAATTGTAGTAAATTCGACAAGCAAGATTGGGAAACTTGGCTTGCATTCATTAGAACATTTACTTCTACTTATAAAATATCTACAATTCTGCAGTCGAAACCCTTGACTGATCCTAGACCCTATGTTAATATTAAGATTAATAAAACTGACGCCTGTGGTTTACTTGATTCTGGTGCTGCAGTATCAATTTTAGGCAATAATAGTCATAAACATTTATTGGATTGCACTCTACACCAGGATGACCACATAAATATGGTAGCAGCTGGTGGTCACAATTTAAAAACCATAGGTTATGTTAATTTGCCAGTATCATTTGAAAACCAGTTTCATATTATAAAAGCTTATGTTGCTCCTGAAGTTGAAACCTCAATAATTTTAGGCATTGACTTTTGGCGCGCTTTTCAAATTTGTCCCAAATATTTAGGTAGCATCACTATTTCGACCAACTCCTTGGCAGAGGTAAAAGTGAACACTAATGATATATTCATTCACTCTTACGATAACCTCGTTGATTCTCAGAAAGCCATTGCAGACAATGTTATTGCACAATTTAAATCTATTTCTACTGACGTAAAAGGTTTGGGTAGAACCAATCTCATTTCGCATGCTATAGACACTGGAGATGCCCAACCTATCAGACAGCGTTATTATAGAATGTCGCCAGAGAAACAACGCATATTGTTGGAGCAGGTTGACGAAATGCTGTCTTTTGACGTGGTCGAACATTGCGAGAGTGCGTGGTCTTCCCCTGTTCTCATTGTTAATAAGAAGAACGGGCAACCAAGGTTTTGTCTCGATAGTCGTAAGTTGAACGCAGTAACTAAGCGCGATGCATATAATTTGCCGTACGTGGCAGAAATTTTGGATAACCTTCGCGACGCCAAATACCTGTCGAGCGTCGATTTATCCAAAGCGTTCTGGCAAATCCCTATTGCACCTGAAGATCGCGATAAGACAGCTTTTTATATACCGGGTAGAGGCACGTTGCGATTTAAAACAACTGCATTCGGGCTGACTAACGCACCCGCTACGCAGCAACGATTAGTAGATTTGCTCTTTGGAGACATGGAGTTCAAGACATTTGCGTATCTTGACGATATAATTATTATTAGTTCAACATTTGAAGAACATGTCTCACGTCTATTAACTGTTTTGGACAAACTAAGACAAGCTAATCTCACGGTAAATTTTGAGAAGTGCAAGTTCTTTCGAAGCCAACTTAAGTATCTTGGTTACGTGGTTGACGCTCGTGGTTTACGCACGGACCCCGAAAAAGTCGAGGCCATAATCAATTTTCCTACGCCCTCTAGCAGAAAGGAACTAAAACGCTTTCTCGGTACTGCTACGTGGTACCGACGTTTTGTGCCAAATTTCAGTACGGTAGCTGGTCCGCTGAACAAATTAACTTCAAACGGCAAAAAGTCCCTTCCCTTTAAGTGGTCACCGGAGGCTGACGCGGCTTTTAATGCTTTAAAAGAATCTTTGATTACCGCGCCAGTTCTTTCTTGTCCGGTTTACTTTATGCCATTTGAAGTGCATACGGACGCAAGCAATTACGGAGTAGGTGCGATGCTGACGCAGACTCTAGATGGAAAGGAACACCCTATCGCCTACATGAGTCGATCCCTCACCAGTGCCGAGAAAAATTACAGCATCACAGAACGAGAGACCCTTGCTGTGTTGACTGCTCTCGAGCACTGGCGATGTTATCTCGAAAATGGGCAGACGTTTACGGTGTATACTGACCATTCTGCGCTAAAATGGTTTTTGTCATTAAATAATCCGACAGGGAGATTGGCACGCTGGGGAGTTCGTTTGTCTTCATTTAATTTTGAAATTAAACATCGTCGTGGTGTTGACAACGTCATCCCTGATGCTCTCTCTCGTGCGGTCCCTGTTTCGGCTATCGATCTTTCCAACTCTATCTTAGATACAAACGATGACTGGTATAAAAAGATTTATAACGGTTGTCTTAACACACCTAGTAATTTTCCAAATTTCTTAATTAAAAACAATTCTTTATTTCGGCTTAGTAAAGTTAAATCACAACTTAGTTCGGAGTTTGCGTGGAAGGAAGTTGTTCCTAGTGATCTTCGTAAAAAGGTCATAGAAGAAAACCACTCAGAGCCTACGGCAGGACATCTTGGCATTTTTAAAACTTATAGGCGCTTAGCATTAAGTTATTACTGGCCTGCTATGCACCAAGATGTTGTCAAATTTGTAGGCTCATGTTCCGTATGTCTGTCATACAAGGCACAAAATCACACTACCTTGGGTCACATGGGTCGTCCGAAGCAGTGTTCGAGACCGTTCCAGATGATCTCCATTGATTTTGTTGGTCCTCTTCCCGTGACACGTAAACAGAATAGTTACATGCTCGTCATAACTTGCTGCTTCTCAAAATTCTGTCACATCTCTCCATTGCGCAGAGCAACTTCAGATTTAGTAGTTAAAATTTTAGAGGACTCCATCTTTCTCGTTCATGGCGTCCCACAAACCATTTTTCTAGACAATGGCAGTCACTTCATAAGTTCCACAACTAATGCTTTATTTAGTAAATATAAAATACCTAACGTGTATTTTACACCTAGGTACACGCCGCAAGTAAATTTAGTCGAACGTTTTAATAAAACTATCGTCACATGCTTATCTACGTTTGTCGAAAACGATCACAGAACCTGGGACACCTTTATTCCCAAAGTACAGTTTACAATAAACAATTCTGTGAACGAAGCCACTGGATATACACCATCTTTTCTTGTTTACGGCAGAGAGCTTGTCTTATGCGGATCACACTATACAGACGCAGACTTAGGTGACGAAGTTTTGTTTCTGCCAAGAGACTTATATGCCGAAAACCTTGGTTGCCTTTCTTCAGTGTTTGATGATGTGCAGGCTTCATTATGGCAAGCACATGTAAAAAACACTGCGCACTATAACTTGCGTAGGAAGCCAGCAGAGTTTAACGTAGGCGATTATGTCTTTAAACGCACTTTTGTTTTAAGCGATAAAGACAAATATTTTTCCAAAAAACTAGCGCCAAAATTTCTAAAATGCCGCATTATTGAAAAACGGTCTCCCTTAGTATACGTTTTAGAAGATATGACTGGTAAAAATATAGGAGTTTGGCATATTAAAGATTTGAAGCTAGTCAGTAATCTCAAGTAGTGTTTATATTATTGTTACGTGTTATGTTACGATATATTTATCCCACTGTTTTCCTTACATCTTGTGTTAGCATTGGTCGTCTGTGCCATATATCACGGATGCCTTGTCTATGAAAGGACGCGTCAACAACATGACTATGTTGTAGTTGCTTATTTAAAAGTTGATGAATGTTAGGTTGAATGTTAGATGATGGAATGAAAGTTAAGTGCTAATTACAATGCAAAGTTTGAGTACGGGTTTTCTTTTAGAACAAAACCCTTTCCGTGACGCGGGGGGTAATGTAACGTTATACGTACATATATAGTTTTACTTATTTATCTAGCTTAATAAAATACAACTTACCTACTTAAATCTACTATTTACATACCTAAATGTACACTATTTACATATTAAAAACAACTTACTAACTACATTGAAGCTATTTAAATTCATCAATACGTTGACATCATTTTATTACCTCGCAAGCGCCGTCTTAGCGCTCACAGTAACTAGTTATTGTACCGAGACTATTGCTGTGACGTCACGGCCATCGATGCGCTGCGCCGGCGCATTCCCTAGCGACAGCGCGCCGCACACACCCCGTATTGCATTCGAGGCGAATGCACGTCACTTTTCTTCGCGGTCTCTGCTACGTGATTTAAATTTCGTAACCGTGAAGTCAGTGTTCGTCACTAAGCGTTCCTCGAAATTTACTAAATAGTTTAATCCTTAGTTAATTGTGCAGTATTCAACCCCATACTGGGTAAGTGGTGCATTATTGCTTTTATGTTGCTAGATATAGTTTTAAGTGCAATTATAATGCTTGGGAATTTGTGGTTCACCAAATCATCACCATCACAGCCATTTCATAAAATCATTATCTTGCTAACGCTAACTGCTTATTAGAAATCGGCTTATGATGATTTCATTTCACTAAATTTCCACCCTCGCATTTGCATAAAAAATATAAAAGTGTTCATTTCATTTCACAATCATTTAGTTTCGATCATTTTGTAATCTCTGTTTCTGATAGTGAACATCCACGGCAGCACAACTACGTAAGTACTGTTCATATGCTGTTGCCGTGGCTGCTCACCGAAATCACTGGATCGCGTGTAACGCCCTTTTTTGATGACGCGTTCCAGGGTCCAAAGTACGGATTAGCACTGAGGGCTAATCAGCTTCATTCCTGTCCTGCTTCGGGACATCCGACGTCGGACCGACTACGGGTGCATTTACCCGACCTCTGGACCAACGCCCGACTTCTACCTACGGCTTCTGGCAGGACAGTACTGTTAAGGAAAAAATAACGAATCGGATCCCTTAAGTGTATTATTAGGCACGAACCACTTCTTTTTTGTTCTACCGTCTAAGTTGGCCTGTGGCCTTATTAAATTTTTGTTGCAAAGAATTTGCCTTCTTCTTTTAATATTCCCGATCCCTGGGGGACTTAAGTAGGCAAACCCAGCGATACGCGACAAAAGACACTATCAGTTTTTGTTTTACGGCTTAAGTGCCCGTTCGGTACAATTTATAACCTACAAATACGCATCCAAAGACAAACATAGCTATAGTTTATTCTTTAGGTACTTAAAATAAGGTAAACAAAATAGTCACGTGACTCGGCAAATCAACCAATCAAGTCAATCTTTTGGGTCTGTGCAAACCCAAAAGATTGATTTGATTGGTTGCTTTGCCGAGTCACGTCACTTATTATGTTTACCTTCTTTTAAGTACCTAAAGAAATAAACTGTAGGATCACAGCAAAGAAAAAACATATCAGTTGGTTGTATCACGGCTTCAGCGCCTAATTTCTAACCTACAAACACGCATCGACGGACAAACAATACTAGGATGACAGCAAGGGTGGCTTCAACCTGCAAGCCACATAGTGGAAGTCCAGTCAGAACAGGCTCGTCAACGGAGCAGAAAATTAATTCTTTGTCGACCTAGAGCCACCCCAGGGGGTCATGACCCTATGACCCCCTGGATTCGCGCATGGATGACAGCTGTCAGGATTGACTTGTTACCTTGCGGCAAGAACAGAAAGAGGAGCCTCGCCCCACCATGGAGCCAGAGCAGCTGGGCAGCATGCTGGCGGCCGTGCTGGTGCGGCTGGGCGTGCTGTCCCGCGCGGGGGCGCGGCTTGCGCGCGTCCGGCAGCAGCGCGCCCGCCTTCAGCTCGAGACCGCGGACGGCGCCGTCATCAGGATGGAGCTGGCCGAGGAGGATGACGTCGATGTAACTCGCTTTTGCTTTCTGCGCTTACCCCCTGTGATGGACAGAGGTGATTCGTGCCCGGACGTCCAAGTCAAAGTCAAAAGTCTTTAGTTAGATTAGACTTGAAAGAAACATTTATTTAGAGGTGGTGGGTAATAGTTAAATCTCTGTCATGTATTTGGTTTCATGTGGAATCGGGAGGAAGGTGGAGTTTTGCATTAAAAATATAAATGTCGCACAGACGCAGCTGTTTTGCGCGTACATCCACGACACTGTTTTCGCGGAATAGCCAAGTAATTTGTCCCAATTTGTTAATCTCTATCTAACTCTAACTCCGCAAAGTAACATTTGAATCCTTATAGTTATGTCAGAAAAAGACATGCGTTTTATGTAGCGTATACATGTGTTTCAAATCAGGATGTTCCAGAGACAGAGACCGAGTTGTATATAGACGTGCCGGCGAAGGATGAACAGCACGAAGAAACATCCGGCGACGTTCAAGTCGAGGCTCCCGAGGTTGTCAACGATGTAAGGGTTAAAAAGGCGACCGGTAAAAGGTAAGATTTATTTCATAACATATTTTATCTACACACATATCATAAAGGCTAAATAACGCGTTCAAAAACCCTAGGAAATGACCAGCATTATTACAACCAATGTTATTATAAGAATTTTCTTGTCTGTGGTAGTAGGTAAAATCTGTTCTTTATTGGTCATCACATTACCGATATCTCGTGACTGCTCGTGACGTTATGAATTTAAATTTGGAACAGCTGTCAAAATTCAAGTTGGTCTCTATTCTAGTATCCACAGATATTAAAACAGTTATCGATACGAAACGTCAACTCAGTATGATTTTTTAATTTAAACGCACGACATTTGATCTCGAGTGACATGAAAATAGCAACTTCATTCGTTCGTCTATGGTTTAAAAAAAATGTTCGTCCTGACGGATAGATCGAATCACAGAGTACTTTTTTAATATACATGGCCGCCATTAGTTGTCATTCTTTTTAGGTTTTTTGCTGTTACGATTTTTTGCAGTTATGATATGTGTGTAGATAAAGTAATGTATGCAACTGTATATAATTAGGCCTTAAAACACTCGTGTGATCCTATTATGAAACTCGCTGATGCTCGTTTCATAAAACCACACTCGTGTTTTAAGGCCTCTCATTATATAGCAGTTGCATAAAATACTATTTTTAAGTTAGAGGAAAACAAAGAAAAGTAATAAAGAACCTGGCCAGGAATATAAAAAACTTCGCCACATTACGTATGTGGTGCCCTTAAAACTGGTTTTTTATTTGCTTGGGCTTTAACTGTATTTTTAAAATTCGTTGAAAACATTTAAGTTAAGACTGTGTCGCTAACCCTAGTAGTAGGCTAGGTTAGGGTTGTGTTTAATAATGTTTATTAATGTAATCCAATTTATATTTAATTAGAGCGGTTTCGCACTACGTCCAGTTCGAATCCGAAAAAATATGGTCCGTAGTAGCCGTAGAACTATTTCTATGGTAATTCCGAGATCCGTTCTCCGTCATCCGATTTCTTTCCGTCATTCTAGAATCTCCATTCCGGAGAAGATTTTTGACGGACCGAAGTAGCCATAGTATTACTTGTATGAACGCTCGCGCACTGCGCCCGAGTTAAAGCCGAGCTGCGTACGAGCAGAGAGGCAGCGGGGCGGGCGGGGTATGCGGCTGGCTGACGTGAAGCGGCAGGCATTCAGTGTATTAGCTCAGCGTGGCAGCGAGCGCATGCGCACGTTGTTATTTGCGTTGTTTCCCTACGATGTTTTTACATTAATTGAAAATGTTGAAAATAACTCATATTTTCACGGGTTCGGATCGGATTCGGATCAGACTAGTGCGTAAGCGATATCCGAATACGGTCCGAGTTTTCTAGACCCATGTTTTCACGGGTTCGGATCGGATTCGGAACGGACGTAGTGCGAAACCGCTCTTACAATTACATTCAGTGTTCAGGTTAATTAATTATGGCTACCTACTAACATTTAGTTTTTGTAAGAACATTGTCTACACGCTATGGATCTGTAAGTTATCCGAAATAAACTTTGATTTATTATTTATTATCAATTCACAGCAAAAATAAAGAATATCGTAGCGGAAGACGTTTTTAGATAAATGAAATTCGGCGAACGATGATTGGTTTGTCGACATTTCAAGTGTGAACCCAGTACAACAGCACTGGAAATATGTATCCGTAGTCGAAACGATCTTCATTCAGTATTTCGGTCAGCATGGTAATACCAGCTCGACAACAGCGCAGCTTTTAATTATTGGCCAAAGCACTCGGGAGGGAGTAGACCTCTTGACACAGTCATCCAGTCGTGACAGCCAATGAAACGGTCCACTCGCCACGTCAGCGTCATCGTCGACATGTCGACGTCGACAAGTCCACTCGTGGAGATCCGTGGAAAGGCTTAAGGCGACCGCTAAGTGCGCGGCCGCACGGAGCGGGTGCACGCCCATGAAAATAGTATGAGAGCGTCCGCGAACTCGCGCGGGTGCTCATAGTAGGCGTGCACCCGCGCGGCGGAGCAATGGCTAGTGCACGCCTATCGAAGTGGTAGTGGTAGTAGTAGACGAGTGGTAGTGTCCTAGCTGGTGTGTCGCAGCGCGCGCGCGGGCGGCTGGCGCTGCGCGGGCTGCGGGCTGGCGCTGGCGTCGCGCTCGGCGCTGCGGCGCCACGCGCGCACGCACTCGGGCGAGCGGCCGTTCGCCTGCCCGCTGTGCGCGCGCGCCTTCGCGCAGAAGGAGGTCATGCGCCGCCACATGCTCGTGCACTCGGGTAACAATTTTTCACTAGAGATGACTTATTGAGGGTTTTTTGCGCTGGATCTTTGGAATCGGCATCTTCTATTTTATTTAATTTAGGATTATATTTTAGCCTTTCGCACGATTCCCGTCGTGAGAGCCGACCCGACTTTCAAAAATTTGTTTTCGAATCGAGAATGCGTTACGTTTCTGCAGTTAGATCGCCACTTTGAAACAGTCTGGCACTGACTTAGCTACTAGTAAATAGTCTGGCAACACTGATTTTTGATTCTTTACGTTACTAACTAATAGAAAAAGAAATCTACCTTTAGAAAGTCACGTAATTTTGATACCAATGGAAACAATTTCCTTGCTAATCCGCGAACTCAGTGTCAGCAATCCACAACGACAACAAATAAAACAAACAACACAAAACGCGACCACAACTCAACCACCAACACCAAAAATACCGACTGTCAGTCGACGAATTGGTGGTTGATTTGTGGTCGCGTTTTGTGTTGTTTGTTTTATTTGTTTTATAAGGTATTCAGCACAGGCGTTGTCTTTTTCTCGATTGCTGACACTGGGTTCGCGGATTAGCAAAGAAATGTTTGCATTGGTATCAATATGGACTTCCGCAAAGTAACGCCTGAACCTATAAACTATTCACGTAATTTTGATGAATTTTTACGAGATTTTAACCCCAGCAGCCAGACTGCCACAATGGTAGTCCAGAAATACGCCAGAACACGACTAGAGTAATTGAAATCGTTAGAAAATGACGTGAAATTTTTGCTGCCAGCTCTTGCTGTATTATTCTCGTCGAAAGGAAAGGAGTGCATTATAATTGAATGCATTTAAATCCCGTTTCCCCGCAGAGGTCCGTCCGCACAAGTGTTCGAAGTGCTCGAAAAGCTTCACACAGCGCAACGCGCTCCTGCTGCACGAGCGCTCGCACCTGCCGCTGGACGAGCGGCCGCTCGCGCTGCACAGCTGCCCGCACTGCCCCAAGCTGTTCCTCTACTCGTCAGGTCAGTCCACACTCTAACTACCACAGCATAAGCTGTAAAGAATCTACGCCGAAAACGCCCGAAACCTACGCGCTCACACAGACGCACGCTCAACGCGGCCGCTAACAGGGGGGTTCCACTCCGCACTGTAGGTACGCTCGACCGCCTTGCCTATGGCATAGGCAAATCCCAATAGGTTGTCGGCTTGCCGCGCGCTCGCTCGCTCGTCCCGCCGTGTCAGTGTAATGGAAACCGAATGCCGCGCAACCCTAGCGTGTCGCCGGGAGTAGCAGGGGGAAGGCGCGCGCGGGAGGCGCGTTCCTTTTAACTCGCGCCACCTGGCGCAAGGTGTATGAAGTAATACGAACTTTTTGACCGTGTGAATAAAGTTGGAATTCGTTTAATCGCGGTCGTAAAAGAGAAGTTTCTGTGCGTTATTTATTCTGTGCCGCTAAGGGGTTTTCGCGGTGCTGTCATTCGCGGCTGCCGCTTCGTGACGCGTGGACGCGCTTTGCGATTATCATTATTGCTTGCGCACCAAAACTGTCGGCGATCTTTTTAAACTCGACTTCTTCAAAACCGGAGCTTATTTTTTTTTCATACTTCTTAAAATGTTAAAGGTTTTTTAATTACCCTTATTTGTAAACTCGTTAATACATTTCATTACTTGATCATATGGTGATAGAACCCAAATAAACTTTGTTTTAATAACAAAAATATTATTTTTAAATTTTACAAAAATTATGAGTGAAAACCCTTGCTGTAATTAAGAGGAGCTAGCTATCTCAAAAGAGGCATAACTAGCTGAGATACAGTGCTAATTGAACAAAAGTAAAATAATTTTACAAAAATTAAGAGGACAACCCTAACGCTCCACCGGAGCGTAGGTATCTATCTCGACAAAAAGGCCTGGTTTCGGTACTGATTTATCTACATACTGTGTAGCAGTCTTTAAGATTACGTACGAAACTCGGGCTTCGAAACCCGAGGCCCTAGATTAAAATCGTCACTAGTCAGCGAATCTCTAAACGGCGCGATGTTCCCTCCGCAGGGTTGTCGCGGCACATGATGACGCACTCGGGGCGCGTGTACGAGTGCGGCGCGTGCCGCCGGCAGTTCGCGGACCGCAGCTCCGTGCTGCGCCACGTGCGCCGCGCCGACCACGCGCCCACCGCCTCGCCCGCGGCACCTGTGCCACGGGACTTGAAGGGGACGACGTGATCGGTTATGTGACGCTTAAGCTTTTGAACATCAAAACACTTAAACAGACGTTGTGATCGGTAGTGTGCCACTAAACCTTTTAACACCAAGAACACCTGAACAGACGATGTGATCGGTTGTGTGCCGGTCACCCTTTGAACGCCAAGGACACCTAAACAGACGATGTATTCGGTTGTGTGGCGCTTAACCTTTTGAACACCAAATCACTTAAACAGACGTTGTGATCGGTCGTGTGGCGCTAAAGCTTTTGAACACCAAAACACTCAAACAGATGATAATATGATCAGTTGTGTGCCGCTCAAACTTTTGAACACCAAAACACTTAAACAGACGTTGTGATCGGTTGTGTGCCGCTCCACCTTTTGAACGCCAAGAACACCTAAACAGACGATGTGATCGGTTGTGTGCAGCTCAAACTTTTGACCGCCAAGAACACCTGAGCAGGCGATGTGATCGGTTGTGTGCCGCTCCACCTTTTAGCGCCAAGAACACGTAAACAGACGAAAGTGATCGGTTGTGTGCCGCTAAACCTTTTAACGTCAAGAACACCTAAACAGACGATGTGATCGGTGTACGATCATGCGCGGCTAACGGCTTGCACATTGCCGGCCTGTTGCTTTATTACCACCTAGCAAATTATTGACCTATAGGTACAATTGAATAGAGACAGTGTCTGATTCCGAATATTAAACATAAATGATTTATGTTGTCTTTGGTTTTAATAAAATGAATTCATGATGGAACTGTACATAAATAAACTAACACTGTGATTCCGGTACATATATGTGGTTTATTTAGTTTATTATACATAGAGCAGGTTGAGGTGGAGATCCGGGATAAATCTGGACACATTATCAATGACTGACAAGAGATTGCTGAAGATAGCTCTCTCTTCGCAATCAACTGGAAGTCCGAGGGCCAACTTGGCTCAGTAGTAGGACGCTATTTCAGGCTAACATTGATTGGTAATTGGTTATCGAGAACCGTGAAATTAGTAACTAAGAGATGAACGAACAGTGTTTTTATTTTTATTCACTAAATTTCATAGCATAACACTTATACCTTGATACAAGTTTCAACCCAGGGGGGCTATACTGAGTAGGTCTAAAAAACCGGCCAAGTGCGATTCCGACTCGCGCACGAAGGGTTCTGTACCATTATCTATAAAAACGGCAACAAAATCATGTCTGTTGTATGGGAGCCCCCTTAAATATTTATTTTATTCTGTTTTTTAGTATTTAATGTAATAGCGGCAACTGACATACATCTGTGAAAATTTCAACTGTCAACTATCACGGTTCATGAGATACCGCCTGATGACAGACGGATAGCCAGATACCACAAAAATTACAAGTGCATTTTTTTATACAACATAGTAGGCAAACGAGCAAGTGATTACCGCTTAGAAACACCTGCAACACCAAGGAGATTGGAAATGCGTTGCCAACCCAGAGGGCTAAGACCTCTTGTGCCTGTAATTTCACCGGCTTTCTTGCTCTCCACGCGGGAACAAAACAGTGCAAGCACTGCTGCTTAGCGGCTGGATTAACGATCAAGATGGTGGACAATGTGACATAATTGTAAAGTTTTTCATACAAATCTGTCACAAATATGTTAAACTGTATTTGTTAGTTTTGTGGTACAGGTCCAGGAAGGAAATAGGCGAGTACGAGAAAAATGTACAAAGAAAGAAATAAATATCATCGCAGCAGACTATTATTTCCTCTTAACGGTACTAGAATATAAATAGGTAGATCTTGCATGATCCGAGAATCGCCCCGCTGGCCCCAAAGACTAGTATTCATTTGTACCACTACCCCGCAAACTTCACCCCAGGTCTCAATTAAGAGAAGTGTCAAAATTGGATGGAATTGACTATTGCGAGACTGAAATACTTTTTTTATTTACAGTATTTTGTAAATCACTAATAAAGAGTTGTATGTAGTTAACGGTGGTTTTATGTTCACTTTCATCATTGTAAAAATTGTATTAGTACGAATTTTCGGCCATTTGCGAACGCTCGGAATTAATATGGAAATAAAACACTATTTTTACTTAAAACGTTTTATTGGAAAAATTCACAGTGGTTGAAAGGCAACATGGTATTGTATAATTTTAGAAAATAATGACAAGATATAAATAGAAGCCGGCGTCGCCGGGGCGACTTGGCGACATTCGAGTGGCGACATTGTGACACAGTGACGGCATTGTGACACTTAAGTGGCGACATTGTGACACTAAAGTTGACACTGTGACACTAAAGTTGCCATTGTGACACTGAAGTAGCCATTGTGACACTAAAGCGGCCATTGTGACACTAAAGTGTCGACCTGGCGACAACGGCGACGCCGGCAGACTCGGGACATGCGACGGATGGCACTACAAACAAAACGCGCACAAACGCTTGCAAATATAAATTTTTGAAAAGGAAAGTTCACGCCAACCGCATTGTAACTTATGGAATGCCTTTTATACACTTAAACATTAAAAATAACGCTTCCTATAAGCATACAATTAAACTGAAGCTTTCGAATTTTGTTCAAGGGGAAACTAACCGGGGACGCCGGGCCGTAATATCAGCGGGAACTAAACGGACACGACAATTACACTTGAACCTCTAATTCAACTCCTACAGCTAAATATAAATGATTATAAAAATAAATAAGGGCGCCGCGCCCTCTCCCGTCCCGCTCCCATTGTATTCTTGAGCAAAACTTGCTAATTTAAGTATCATCAAAAATATTGGTGTCTGACACTCGGAGCGACCGCCGCTGGCTCCCGCCGCCGCGGGCAGCGCAACACGCACACAGTACTTCTATTTATGACTCGCATAATTTCCCAATATAACTTATCAGTTAGAATAAAATCCAAATTATTTAAAATATAATAATTAATAATAAAAACAAGCCTGTGTGCCGCTTCGTGGTCGTCTCTTGTATGTGTTATCTAAAATATGGTTAAAACGTGATTCTCTTCAAGTACAATGTATACATATTCGGTTATAGCACATTATGGTCTAAAATAAAATTACTATTAAGTAATAATAATAATCAATATTTACATATAGTCCGACTGGCGCCGGGGAGCTACCGGCCCTGGCTGGGTAGCTCCAGGTTCGATACCAAGCCCAGCTTAAGGCTATTCGGACGGCTCGCGTTCCTCGCGCCTGCGCGCGGCGCGCTCCCGACCTGTTGCTCGACACGACACGTCACATCCGGGTCTAACTTTCAGTGTTGTACTTAAAGAAACCAACTATCCAATCAACAGCTTCGGAACCGCGACCGCGCCTCACACAATCACCTTACACCATAACAATTATTGCGCCATTTATTTATCGATTACACGAACATTATTAGGTCGCAATGCCATACGAATTGAAAAGTGAGAATAAAATTCTCTAAAAATACACTTTTAGGACCATTCAGGCCGGAAATAGCTTCAGGTGTTCCGTGCTTAAAAGAACGGAAGCCATGTTGATTTTAATTACATTTTAATCAAGTGGGAGGAACAAACGCTGCGTTCCGCCATTCGTGCGACACACGGAACGATGTAAAGACGTCCTAGATATGTTAAAGTAGAAATGCTAAATTGGTCCAAATTGCAGACGCCTGGTGGGATTGTGGGATAACAACCGTCCAATAGAAAGCTAAACTTATTACCGTTTAATGTGACATGAAAATGACTCGTACACTTTCATCTTACAATGAACAGCCTGACAAAATAATACATTCACTCTCTTACTCATAACAAACCGACGTACAATACTTTAAAGTGCAAACGTATAATTTTTTCGCCTAGTGTTAGCTCATCTCGCAGTACTAACTATCGAACCTTACGCTACGAACAACGGAACGCAACTGACGCGCCGCCGCCACACTTCATACAAACGAAAAAACTGTGTTACTTCGACATCCAACGCTACTAAGCTCCTATACCAGGCTCTTTAGTGTATATTAAGGCCTCTACCTGACTTTACATTATGAAGCTATATAAGCTACATAGCTTTAGCAATAAGGCCGACTGGTGTATAATTTTCGTCTGCAGCGCCAGTACACACCGAGACGGCAAACGTTCTCATGGACACAGAAGAAGAAAGTAAATTACATTATCGAATACCACACGTATTATTCAATCAAGTGACCGTCCATTCTCTAAGGTACATTTTAACTATTTGTAGCACACGTTTTTCGTTACAATTAATGTCACTCTAGAAGAGCTGAGAGTCGGTAGAAAATATGAAACGATAGGCTCATTTAGAGCGCGTCGGTAGGCAGTATCCATCGAACATGATTGCGTCAGGGTTGAGTACTGACGCGAGTGACCGCGGTTGTGTGGGCGCCAGCCGGCCGGCCGGGAGGCTCCGTTTACATGTTCTCGAACTGGTCGACGCGACGCTTGGTGTTCCCCTTGCGGATCTCGCGCAGGGTCTTGTACTTGTCGCGGCCCTGGCGCACGTTCTCGCGGTGGATCTTGTCCATGGCCGTCTCTTTCGTCTCGTCGCGGGACTGCGCCAGGTCCTGCTTGAGAGCCTGGAAAGAGTCGAGGATGAGAATCGACTACAGCTTCGTAATTTTAAAAAGTATTTTCATTAAAATGGAAATAGAGAAGCGGAAGGGAGCTCTGATTCTCGCTCAGCGAAGCGGACCGGGAACGAACGAGCATCCCGCTCGGCGACCGACCAGAGACCTGAATAGAATTAACTTTTTCCCTTCCGCCCCGCCCCCTCTCGGTGGTCTCTGGGAGGTGGCGGTCTCGGTTCGACGGCGCGACGAGAAGTTCCTCGACGTCGCCGCGCCCGTGCAGCTGGCGGCGCGGCGAGGTGGCCCGGCTCCTCTCGCGTACCTTGAGCTGGTTGTGCAGGCGCTCGTTGCGCTCGGCGAGCGTGCGGCGGTCCTCGACGGGGTCCACCAGGTCGTCGGGCGCGCCGGCCAGCTCGCCGCCGCCCGCGTCCGAGCCGCCGTCCGAGCCCGCGTCCTCGCGCCCGCCCTCCGACACGTGGTGGTGCTGCGGCGTCGTGGCCGCCGCCAGCAGCGCCGCCGCCTCGTCCTGCACGCATGCGAACACGTCAGAGACAAAAACAAACGAACAAAATATTTATTGAAAAAAAAAGAAAAAAAACAGTTGATGCTGAAAAGGACCGTCACTTCGGACCTTACTACGGACGTGCTTCACGGTTAAGGCTAAGTTACGCTTTGATTAGTGCGGATGCGAGTTCATACGTTTCCTTCTCGCGCTGAACACCAAATGTTTGAACTTGACACTTGCACTGATCGATGCGTACCTTGGCCCTTACCGGTGGAGCGCTTCGCGGACGACCCTCGCTTTGGCACATTACAAGACTAGTCTGACTTCTATCCGAGTGAACGGATTGCTCCGAATCCGTCACTATAGATGGCGAGTCGTGTCACGAGCTAAGTGAAGAAGACCATCTCTTAGCGACACCTAACTGGTCTTCTGACAAAACGTCAAATTCAAAAATTGTTATTCCTTTGTAATAATTGCTCGAAAATTTGTAAAAAATTATAGCTAAACTATTCAAATGCAGAGAGAGAATAGGAATACTGAGAATTCTGCTAAATCAGTAGTAAACGCAATAAAAATGTAATGTGAACAGTATCTACATGTTAAAAATACACGATCCCTTTAATTTTCCACTGTTTTCCGTTGCCACCGCTCACTGGCCAGACTCTACTTAACAATTCTGACGCAAAAACCACTCCAGTTACATCAACAACTTTCACAACATATAAAAATGAACAGCGACTTCTTTATAGCCACGGTATCGGAACACAGACCTGCTGCCGCCGGGCCTCCTCGACCTCCTCCTGCAGGCGCCGCGTCTCCGTGTCCTTCTCCTCCACCTCCTGCTGGATGCGGGACACCTCCTCCTGCTTGGTGCGGATCTCCTCCTCCAGCTTGGCGCGCTCGGCCGCTTCCATGTTCTGGAATAATCACGTTTCTTATCATTTTCTGACTACTAAAGATGTACCGAGTACCGGAAGAAGAAGTGTCGGTATATCTCCACAAGGTGGATCGACAACCTGGTGCTCCAACCCGATGGTCAGACCACCTTGTGGGACCCTAGTCCCCCAATTCTAGTGTTCATTGCCATTTATCTTTCACTCGAGATATGTCAAAAGATTACTGATTTCATAGGGATTTTGGCATATCTCTACCAAGACTTCATCTCTACTGATGCGAGAATTGCCCCGTTGGACCCATGAAAGTTTGGAAGACCCTTCGCGGGAAATCTTTGGATACGAGTAACACAAGACTGATCGACGTGGAGTTTTTGATGACATCTATACCTTGGTCTCCTCAAGGCGGGTCATCATGGCTTGCAGCTCGTTCTGGCGCTGCTCCAGCTCTTCCTTGGCAGCCTGCAGTTGACGCAGCTGCTCCTCCAGCCTTCGGATCATGTCCTGAGCCTCCACTAGGTTCGCCTGAACGGAAACAAACTTGACATGAGGGAAATCTCACCATTATGATGGTATTGCTATCAACAACCTGTATTTCTTGAAGAAAATTTAGGCATCATGGAGGAATTGTAATTACAATACACATTATACAATTATGATACTAGAGCCATGGTTATCTAAGCTCCCTAGGGAGAACCGTTACCTGTGAGCGCTCCATCTCTTCCTGCATGTGTTTAAGGCGGTCCTCGTACTCCTGTTGCTTCTTCTCAGCGCGCTCGCGGGCCGCGATCTCCAGCTGAAGCTTCTCTCTGCGGACGGACGGACAGCGTTACATTGCTGGTTATGTCATAACATAGTGGAATGGAAGAAGTAAAAGGATCCTTAATTGTGACCCAGAATTGAATGTACGGACGGAGAGCAAATACATCTTTTTAGGGCTCTTTGATGACGCCCGTGAGAGACTTGACAGAGTTCATTTTCATGCGTGACTTTAATTAAATACAAGGAAGTAAAGCCGTGTTTGAAAAGCATAAACAAATACAGCCTAAACGTAACGAGAACCCTGGGAGTCTAGTAGCGTACACGACAGTAAAGTCAAATTCAAAGACTGGCGGCCGCTAGCCATCAGAACGTGGGTGTACTGACAATAATGAATAGATCTAGCCATCACTTTCTGGAGCGACGTAACATATTAATTTGCTACAAAACTGTGTTGGCGGAATAGCAAGGTAATCGGTTCGACACAGGACAGCGGGACTGACCTCTGCGCCTGCTTGGCGAGCTTCTCCTCGCGCGCCTGCGCCTTCATCTGCTGCACGTCGATGGTGTCGGGCTTGCGCCGGCGCATGTACAGCTCGTGGTTGCCCATGCACAGCGCCAGGATGCGCTTGTTGACGCGCACGCGCGGCGCGAAGAACACGAAGTCGGGCGCCTTCTTGTCGATCGGCTTGATGATGAACTTGCGGTCGTTGAACGAGATGTTGCGGATCTCCGACCAGGGGAAGCCGATTTTCGGCGTCAGTCTGGAAGGGAGCACGGGTGTGTTCTCAGAAATGGGTCTATTATTTTGAAACAGGATAGCTCGCTTTGTCGCTTAGTGTGTCTCCTTTTAATTAGGAGAGAGCTGCACTAAGCGACAAGCGAGAATATTAACACGCGTGCTAGCCGTACAGTGTGCGACAAACTGGGGTCTGAAGTCTGTAGGGCAAACATTAGCGACCTCAAAGAGCAAATACTGCAAAGCTACAACAAAAGAACTCACTTGTCATCCTTCTCGTAGATATTCAATCCCAGAGCGTCGACGCCCAGCCATAGCTCGGTGGTCTTCTTGTTCCTGATCTCGAAGTAGTTGACGCCGTACATCTCGAGGTCCTGCGCGATCTTGAGGTACTCCATCATGGCGTCCTCGCGCAGCATCCCGCGGTGCTCCTGCCACCAGTTGGTGATGCTCTGCTCCCACTCGTCGCGGGACATCTGAGAACAACGTACACGATATAATTAAGATCGATGGCATCATCATCCTCCTAGCGCTTTTTACCAGTTTCTCTCAGACCGGTTACGCTCAGACCATGATCCCAGATTTGTCAGGTCAGGATTATTTTGAAGCGACCGCCATCCGGACCTCGGCAATCCCTCTTTGAGGGAAATCAGATCGGTAAGGCATGCAAAAGCCTAAAACGATGAAATATATTGTTTGAGGCGAAACTTGAACTCGGAACTACCTCTGATAAAGCAGGATAGAATTCTGAATTTTGGGATGCATCTGTCCAAAGATGCAGCTGTAGGTACCGCGCCTGCATCGCATACGAAGACTGCAGCGCGGACGTCTCTGGCCGGCAGGGGGTCTGCCCGGCACAGCTCAGCTCAGCTCACCTTGTGCTGGTCGGTGACGCGCTGCGGCAGCAGGCGGTCGTTGGCGAGGAAGCCGGGCCCGTGCAGGCCGGGGTTGTGGTCGCCGTGCCGCGCCTGCACCGCGTACGAGGCCAGCAGCACGGACGTCTCGGGCGGGCAGTAGATCTCGTCCGACAGGATCGCGTTCTTCACCTGAATCAAGAGTAGAGGAATGGGTTGATTGGCAGACGACTTGTTGATTTTCCTACAGATTTAAGGCTGCTATGAGTGTAACTTACACCAGTCGGAATGGCTTTAGGAACGTACTGAGAGAGGTTTGTTCTGCATAGGTATTCATATTATTATAAGTAAAAAAACTGTATTATATTTGTGCACCCTTTTCTTAACTCCATGATGACAGAACTGGGCACCGAGAACGGCCAAATTGTAAGAGCTGCTTTTTTATTCCTTCGTTCATTCTTTATAAACTTAATTCAAGATTAAAAGGGTCTACAGACGGACATGACCTGGTAAATGTTAAGGTCTGAACAGGAGCAATACTACGAGGTGAGGAGGCTCGACCCCTGTTAAACCTCTTGGACGAGACAGATCAAGGCCCGGCATCAGATAATGTCATCTGTAAACCCCAACTTTTGATATTTTATTTCATTTCTTAGTAAATATAGCATTGATATTGCACTAACAAAGACATTGTAGTAAACAACCAACATAGTAGGATGTGACTCACTCTCTTATTAAGAAACTATCAGGACCTATAAATATTAATTTGTCAACACACGTTTCGTTTTTATCCGTCACTGTGAAGATCACCTTCGAATGAAAGAAACAAAACATGTTTTAGTTAAAAGAGACCAGGACACTTATGGATATGGAGTTATAATTTATCAGTCAGTTCTTTTTTCAAACACGTAGTGACGAATAAGAAAGGAGCATACGAAATCACAAACACATGCCTTTTGTTGTCTAACAATCAGATCTTTTAAATTATATATTATTTATCTTCATACATACACGTATCCGCTTATTTGAGTTTTGACTTTCAAACTATTCGCAAATAAAGGATAATAGATTCGTAAAAGGAATCAAAAGAATCTAAAGAACCGGGTTTTTAACAGACTTAAAAAAGGAGGAGCTTTACAATTCGACTACTTTTTTTGTATATGTTAGATGATAATTATTTCAGCCAATTTGAACTGATTTTACTCAGTGATAACCCATTTTGATTTTGAAGGAAATATTCCATATTTAAGGGTGGAAAGTTAAAGGGATGAATCGCCGGCTACATATACCTATAAATACGAGGCTCATCAGAAGCTCTTTGTATGAAGTCGGATTTTCATTTGATAAATAGCTCTTGAAAGTTACGATACTCGTAGATATAGAAAAGTCATAAAATAAGGCCAACTAAACAGATGGAGTTCGATACGGCGACCTTTTAAACATAATCGTAAAAATATAATGGTGTCAGCAAAATATCTATTAAGTCAAATGAAACATAGAGCAAACGATAGAATGGCCAAACGTTCCAGCCCCGTAATAACAATGATATAAGCGACGCCAATAAAGAAACAATTAATAAGCCGCTCGCGTGTCACACACTAGCTCAGAATAAGTTCACACAGCACGGGACCGCATACAAAAATCACCGCCATTTTCACTTAGTTTCGCGGGTGGTGGACCTTGCTCCAGCCGCTAAGTAGCAGTGCTTGCACTGTTGTGCTCCGGCGTGGAGAGGAAGACAGTCGGTGAAATTATTGGCAAAAGAGGTATACCATATGAGCCCAATGGGTTGGCAACGCTTCTGTATACTCCTTGGTATTGCGAGATCCAAGGCCGGCGGAGATCACTTACCATCAGGTGACCTCTTTGCTCGTTTGCCTTCACATTTTATAAAGAAAAAAAGTGTCTTCATTGGCGCGGCGAATACATACGAACACCTGCCTGTCGCATTGGCTTAAGACAACCACCATCCCCCATCGCGTCTTCATTGTCGCGGCTGACGAACAAATAACTGCCACATAGTTACATTGACGTAAGATATGTGATCCTATAGAATAAGGAGCATACCTGAAGGTAGAACAGCTTGAGTGTGATCTCCTGGATGAGCTCATCGGCGACATCCTCCGGGTAGAATTTGGCACGGAACTTGAACTGCAGCGGGTTCTCCTTCTTGACGTCCTGCTGCATGACCTGGAACACCAAACGTTCATGTTTAGGTCACATCAACATCACGAGTCTTGATAATGAGACTTTGGTAGCAGTGAGTAACAAACTCCTTACTATAGTCGCTCTGATGTCACTATCAAACAGGTTGGAAAGTAAATATAACATCGAGTAAAACTGACAAAACTAAAATAACATTATTAAGTATGAAACACTTATATACTTGAATGCTTCTTTACAAAAATTACTTGCGTCTTAAAGGGGAGATGACGGTGGAGTAATTTCGCGTACTTATGGCTTGACGACCTTTATCGCCCGTGTGTCCCCAAGTAAGCGGACGACGCAGTAATTTTGGGCGATAAAAGCTCGTCGAACCATCCGTACGCGAACTTACTCGTTCGTCTACCAGCCTTTCTTCATATCGCTTAGAGAATTTATATGCAGGCATGCAGCATAATAATCGGTATTTGCAACCATAATGATTCTAGTAATAAGCAGTGTCGTAACTAGCCTTTTATGCGGCCGGTGCAAGCCTCTATAACTGCATCCTTGTTATATACTACTACCATGCATGACCCAAAAATTGGTCCAGGTATTTTTGGACCCCTCCTGGGCCCGTGCTTTGTGCCTAAGCACCACTGGCACCGCCCTAGTTACGGCACTGGTAATCATTACTGTACTACAGCCACACAAGCTTACATAATTCCTTACCCATCTGGAGAAGGGAAGCGACCCTGACTTCGTTGCGTGCCCACAAATGGTCCAGTGACAGCGTTAAAAAGGCAACAATTAATTACAATTCAGCGCCAGTCGCATTCACAAAAGGATTCGATGCATAATAAAAGTTAAAACCAATAGTTAGTTTAGCTTAATATTAGATTTAGCTTAAAATCAACAGCATGCCATACAAGCCTACGATTTCAGCTAGCAAAATCGCGTTGTATGTAATTATAATTATTAGTATAATAGGATGAAGTGGAATCGAATGATCGGTTACATAAAATGTTTCCGAGACAACTCCTAAAAAATCAACAAAAAACACTAGCCACTAATAAACAGAAAATACCAGTTGAAGACGCATAGAGCTCACTTCCCGTCCATTGTTTTTTATTGATGATAAATTCTTAACAGTGCCGTTTTGTTTATGATGTAATCCGACAAGGTTACGAGTGAAAGTGGCGAGTAATGATTACGTCAGAGGCATTTTCGCGACCTGCCGGCTGGCAGGTGCCATCACGCCTGACGGCCATCTTCATCCGAGTCAGCCATTAGCACAAGTTTGGGTAGTTCACGCATCTCGCATCTCGGAATTACCTATTTTATCTACTGATAAATGACATGTTCTCATTGGATTGGGAGAATATGTCAAATAATCCTTAATCAGAAGGCATAATGAAACATGAAGCGGATAACTATCGGAACCTAATACCTACTACGAAATTTACCAATAAAGAATATTTTTTTGTCTGTTACCATGCAAGACAAACCAAATTGGATTTATAAACGAAAGTCCTGTGAAACAACCCAAAGGTCCGTTTGTAATTTTTCTTCAAAAGGACTAGCAGAGTTATTTCTTTACTTACTACTAGACTCGATGATTAGCCCAACAACTAAGATCACACTCAGTAGCAACATTTGTCTCATTAAATTAACTGTCCAAAAGCATGTGCCAGCAACGGACAAAGGATGATGTCACTCGCCCCGGTGAACAACCTCCGTTAACTGCTCATTAAATAATCGTGGCAGCCCATTAACCGGGTCCTGGCACTTCACGAATTGACACGCCATGTGCGCCAGTTAGATGTTAATTGTAGTTCTTATTATTTAATTACAGAAAGCATCAGGAGAGACAGCGGCGATTTTTAGTCATGATGATCTTTCGGTCGATTCGATTCGACATTATAATCTTTTGAAGATTTTCAAATTGTAGGTACGAGTACGTCATCCATGTTTACATGTACTTAAAAACAGTTAAGTATAACAAATAAACCGTCGTTATACTGGGACTTCTTTCAAATTTAAATTCATACTTTCAGCACATGGTGTAACGTATATGAATCATAAAAGTAAACAGACCTTATCAAGTCTTAAAAAAACTGTATGTAATTAATTCAAGTTTATAGCTGATGTAGACGTCTGCTGGTAGGAAAAAATTGACAGAGATAGAGGCAGCGGTTATCGCGTGATACGTAGTATATAATGCAGTGAAGATCGAATGATAAGATACAGTGACATTGCGTCAAGCTGGTACGGATATTTTGCGAGTTTTGGCAACAACAGACTGAACTGGAAACATTCCAAATGTTCTGCAATTTTGGTTGTCCCCAAAACGTCTTGCGACAGACATTCAGATTCACGATCGGGCTGTGGACATTTGAACACTGCTTAGCACCGCTTTCAGTCGAGTTTTTGTTGTTTCCGTCTTAATTACTAAAAGATGTCTCCATGTTTGTACCTAATTTTAATGTAATGAGGTACAAAAGTCAACACATCTTCTTGTAGTCAACTGAACCTGTTTATCTTGCTTGACAGGCAATTGAGCGACACCTTATCTATTATCTAACTAAGTCTCATCTTAAAGAAACACTTTTACAGCTACGGCTTTAGCTTTAATGTTAAAAAGTGTCATAAATTCTAGCGTCATAATTACACATACAACTGGTGATGACATACGAGCGCATATAATGTAAAATTATGTAATATTTAAATATTCCATTCTATCATCTCCCATTACATCTGATCATTATTTCTTATTCCAAGCCTATGGGTAATAGCACTACGCGTTTGAAAACCTTCATCATTTACCATAAACGACGTTAATGCTAGCGTACCTACAACTAGCGATCGTTTACTTTGTACCAGGAGCTTAAACCTGGTCTTACCAGGTCGTCGGCTCTGTCGTAGGCAGCTTCCTCGTCATCCTCCTCATGAGAAACCAGTTTCTTCACGCCCGTGGAGATGTACCGGACCGTCTTCTCGGCCACTGTTTCCGGCTTGTAAAATATTTGTACGCTATTAAAGGGATCATTTCGTGGCATTCGTTTAAGATACCGATGACAATAACAAAATATTAAAGTTTAATTTTTTTACTTGTTGTAGTATTGATGCAACTTCATGGTACAATTCGAACATGTCACGGAACCAGGCTTTGGATAGTCATCATAGATCTTAGAATAAAGATACAATTTAATTCCATTTAATAAAACGTCGTCTGTTGCTGTAGGTATTATTGCGAGATGACACGCCATTTTGATTATTTGAAGAGCTCTACAGTTAAGTGACTATAACACGTAAACCCATCAGAACGAGAAATATTTGAAGTACATATAGAGGTAGATATAAGTGAAGGTTTGGGATTAAATCCGTCAGATGACAAATTATCGAGAACAGTTGTAGGCTCTTCTATGCAGGTGGCATTGGCGTGGCAGTGAGTAGGTGCTAAACGCGAGAGCGCTAAAATGCTCACATAAGCATCAACCGTGCGCTCTCCACTCTCGGCGGCGAGATAATAATTAGCGAAGTCTTAGAGGCCCCGCGTTAAGATTGAGCAACGCAGTAGTCAGCCGTGGGAGCGGCGAAAGTGCGGTCAACGACCTCCCGGCCGCGATCGTTTACAATCAGCTGTTCACGTGTGCATGTTCAAAATAATGCTTGCATTTCTCTGATTTGAACGCTGACGTCACACGATACACTCTTCGTCTCACGGCTCACGGCTCCCATCGAAATCGGAAATGGCATGAGAAGCGAATCTTCGTGCGTACGCATGAATTCCGGCGCGTATGATTATGATTACATCAAACATCGGAGGTGAAACCTGCGAACCATTTCAGACATTTCTCCTCACCATAGAGTCATTCGCACACGAGACGCGCGACAGAGATGTCCGGCGCCGTCTCACTCGGTTACCCGATTCGCAAACGGCGCGTCGTGCCTCGTGCGACCCTTCTCTCAATTTCAACGTAAACGGTCATTAAGATAATGAATCATTAGCGGTTTAATGCACGGACAGGGTAAATCAGGTGTCCTTATTTCTCTGTATTAGCATATCATAGTTAATCAAGCATATCAGCGCGATACGATCGGAAACAGAGATAGGGATTTAGTAAGAACAAGTTCCTAATGCAAGGCCGCTGGCCAGGTGCGAGTCTGAGGCTTGTGGAATTTGTGGGGGATATCCGAGCCAGTTCGATACGAAAGGAGGTCAGCAAGGTCGTCTCCAGGCCGTCGTAACGGCACTTTCACCGACGTCTGCCGAGCCACTCCTAGAGCACTACGGCAATTCTACTTAACTTGCTCGTTTAAAGTCCACTCCAGTCTTTACACTGACGTTCGCTGTATTGAAATGTTTATGGGGTTGCGTCTTATTGTTTTATAGCATGGGTGACGCATGATTGACGTCATGTAAGACACATTAGGGTCATGAGTTGGCAGCGAACCAATCGTAACGGATGACGTTGATTCGACGTTTAGATCGACTGGATCACTGACAAAACTAGCCCCCCAAGGACGTAGTATATTGTGGAGCGAGTCGGGCAGAGGTCGCCGAGCACCTGGCGGCGTGGGAACGGGGTCAGGCGGGCAGCGTTGCGGCTGGCTGCCCGCGCTTCCAACGACTGCCGAAACCCGACAAGTGTGTGCGGACATGACGAATGCGAACAGGACTAACAGTAACAATTGACGATCGTAACTAGGTCAGCGGTCGTCAATTATTCTTGAGCACGGTAATGCCTTCCTTGATAAGTTATGGAATCCAAGTAGAAGATAACGTGTAAGTTGTACGTGACGCAACGCGGCGTCACCGGCACGGTATCGGGGCCGCGCGGGCGATAGGCGCAATTATCGCGACAAAAACCTACATTCCGCCAGCGAACGAGATCGCGTGCGCGGCGGTATAGGAGACATACCTAGCTAAACGAAATAAAAACAAAATCACAGGCAGCCGAGTTATGACATAGGTTATGTGAAATCCTGATAGCTGTAAGTGTATTGAACAGATTGAATTATTGCTACTAGCACGAGAAAGTCAAATAGAGAATAAATGATAGAAACATTCGAAATAACCAGAAACATTAATGAGCACAGTAAACTTAAGTCACACTTGTTTAATACGAATTAAGGCCTAAGCGCAATGGGCGATTTCTGTCAAGAGTCCGCTAAAATTTAATGAGATACTCTATACTCTGGTCGTCAAAGAGCTCGCGTCTACAAATGAATTTACATATTTGATATTTGAAACTATGGCGTTATGGACAAGATCAGGATATAATAAGAAAAGTCGGAATCGGAACAGCATAAGTGTTTCCTCGTGAGCAGGAAGTTGCGGGGGTAAACCTGCATCCTGCGAGAAGAAACTTGGAAAGTTATGTGTTACGTACAGCATGCCTCTCGGATCTGCTGATGGCGAACAAAATTACAGCACGACAGCAATTACGCGACCCGCGAGATATTTACAAAGATAAAACTTTAAATAGTAAATAACAAGGCAATTTTAAATGAAGTAATATCTCAGAATGACCAGAGACTTATTTTAACAACACCGAGAGCAACTAAGTGGGCAGTTGAGTTGAGAGATATTGAATGAGATGATGAATTTGAAGAGACGACATTACACAGTCATAGTTTCAGTGTGGAACAAAAAGTGGTGCGATGATCTCACCGGCATGTGGGCCAGACATGAGACACATCGCGAACCAATTTGTTAAAATAAACACCACCATACTTGGAATTTGCATGAAAAACTATTCCTGGTAAAAACAACATGAAGCAAATATGAGTCAATAAACGAATAGATGTAACATTTATTTTAAGAAACGGAAATCAAAGTAATTAAAGCACTTAATTGTAAACTAGATATAAAATCCATTATTATATTTGGAATTAGCCACACCGGATTTAAGGCAATATAATGGTCTACATCTAAAACTATATCCAGCGAAGAATTCGTAAGTGCATTAAAAATCGAAGGAATACCCTATCCTGCATATTTATTTATTAATCATTTATTTTACCTTCATCGCATAGTTTACAAAATACAGCCAATACGATACAACTGGCGGACTAAATACATACATACACATAATATCTCATACATTTTATGTCCCGCTCTAAATGTCGCACTCTTTCGGTATATGAAGCGCGCAAGCTCCGAGGCATCGGGGCTGATACAGGGAACGAGTGTCCGCCGTACTCAACCGTTGTTTCTTATTTTGAATTCAAATTTAAAACGTTTCATAGCGATTCTTTAGAGCTCACGCGCGGATCCAAGTTAGGTACAAGTTAGTATTAATGCTAATAAAATCGGTGACTAATACAGCAACGCTCAGAGATATCGCCAATATTAAAACTGACTGGATGTGGCAGACACAAGTGCACACACACATAAGCAGAGTCCTACAGAGTAGAGAGAGACTTACATTGTGTTTGACGATCTGATGGCGTCGCATATTCGTAAATTTTTAATAATCATGGCGTGCAAGACGTGGAAACACAATACTAAGTTGTAAAACATATCTATGTTTTACATCATTATCCGCGGTGCATCTGCACAAACACGTCATGTTTGAGACTTTGATTTCTTGCATTATAATGCCTCTGCACACTAACTCGCCGGGAATGAGGCATTCGACCGTGACATTTTCTCGATCGAGAAGTGATTGTGATGGGAATCATCGCGTTATAACGATTAATAAACAGTAATACAGTACCGATTCAATTGCGAATTGCGATAGAGATTATAGTTTTTAACTGACATACTGCGATAGGAATGTAACGGCTTGACATGACGTGTAAATATATAGCTGTATAAGAGTAAAGGGAACCATCCGATACAATCTTCGGACGTCAGTTAGGAACATTTAGTTTGTAAGTATTATCATAATTATGTGACAATCAACCATACGGTTTTTCGGTTATGATAAGTATGTGTATTTCAAGCGACGAATTTTTAAAAAGGTTGAACTGACTAAGAGCTGTTCGCACACCTCTCCTTTTAACACTCATGGTTTCTATCTTATTTTCTACCTTCGTTAATTGTATTTTACTCTCAGTGTATTAATAAACCGTATCCTAATCTATACATATATATATTTTTGAATTCAAACTCTAAATATATGACATGATGATTTTAAATTTGTAACAAGATACAACATGTTCACCCGGTAATTAAAATCAACGTGAACGTCGAAGGCTGGACTTGATGCAATTTCAGGCAATAATAATTTTATAAAGATTCTCACGAATTCTTGATGACTACAAAATACCAATTATGTTTTTTTTTT
Source organism: Ditula angustiorana (assembly GCA_963691745.1). NCBI lineage: Eukaryota > Metazoa > Arthropoda > Insecta > Lepidoptera > Tortricidae > Ditula > Ditula angustiorana. The sequence goes on from OY829479.1 coordinate 1,019,833, forward strand.
AACACGTTGAACGAGTACGGCTAATATTATTCTCAATGTCGTCGGCAGTTCTAAGTGAAACCAGAAAATAATGTATTCCAATTTGCCGTATTATAGTCGGGTTAAGATCACCTACTGAGATCAAAGTGGCAAGTATGAATGAAGTATGAAGGACAGACAACAGAAGGTGAGACATGAGTTTGACTGACTACAGAACTTACGTCATCACAGGTGGGTAATGTACAAATCATGAGATAAATACCGTGTAAGGGTGGATTGACAATGCTAATTTGCAAGCGAAAAAAAGGCAGCAATTTATCGCGCGCGACGACATATCGCTATCCCTGGTTGGTCAAAGCAAAAGATCGCTGCGATTTTTTTTCCTTCTATTTTCTAATGTGAACCCACCTTTACGCTTTTAACTCTATTACAGAACACAATAAGATAAATACTCGCCTAAGAGATTCCAAATTGAGCAATAAAACTGCCTTTGCTATAGGCACTAAACAACGAATAGACATAGAAATATAAATAAATACATACATAATTATACACATAATTTCCCTTAAAAGGTGATACACCGTCGAGTAAGTTCGCGTAGGTACTTATGACTCGACGACACCTTTATCGACCTTTATCGGCCGCGTTTCACCCCTAAGTACGCGGACGACGCGAGTAGTTTTGGGGCGATAAAAGGTCGTCGAGCCAGAAGTACGCGATCTTACTCGTCCGTCTATCACCCTTTTCATGAGTAGCGACGTAATTACTGAATCAAAATGCAGGAATCCAGTTAGTAACCTGCCATATTTGTAGGTAAAGTCGCCACGAGCAACACATAATGTAGTCACGCCGGAAATCGGTATGACTCAACACTATAGTATATTGACACAGGCGTTACATCTCAGGCTGTTTACTTTCACTAAAAATAGCCGAAGCATATTATTTTATTGGCATTTAGATAGTGATCAAAAGCTCACTCGGAGATAAATGTTATGTTTGGTAACTATGCCCAATTTCAAGTGTCGATAGCTTCGATACGTAACTTTAGCGGTAATCGTACATACGGGGAGAAATAGATAAACCGAAATAAATGCGAAATGCGGCATACAGTATAAAGGACACGTTTAAAACTTTCTTATTATGTAATACTAAAAATGTATGACATGAAAATTATTACAAGAGTTCGAATTTATCGCGCGCTTTTCATTACAGGCAAAGCAACTCAATAGGGTATGTGAAGTTTCCAACCAGCACTGGGGCAACGTGGGAACTAAACATGTACTGTCATTGTGCCCAGCAATGGGCGTATTAGTACGGATAACATCACAACTACAGTATCTTGAAGATGCTAAATCGAATGAGATAACAACGCATTTACGTCACTGCGTTGAGTTAATGTTAAATTTTTTATGTAATGTATAATACAAAGATTGTCGAGAGCTGATGATTATCTCAAAAAAGATGCTTTATCTAGAGGCTGCTAGGACAAGACATTTCGCTAGGCTGAGTGCCTGAGTTACAAAACAAATATCTACATTAAAATTTTAAAAAAAACTTGGGATCCAGATATATGATATGTGCAAGTGAAAAAGTATAATTTCATGACATTTGTACCAGTAAGCAACAGAAACCGTGTTTTTCCTGCCTTTAATTGTCGTTACATTACAACGCCTTTCTCACTTATTTTGTGTACTTGTAGTAAAGTACGCTGTGACAAATCAACCACACACACCAATTAACTCTTTTCCCGTCTATACATATATAATATATATTGTGAAGTCCCAAATGGTATTTAACAGGAAATACAATTCTACAGAAGTCCAAAACAGCATATATGTAGCTGTACCGCGAATTGGAAATTGTGGTCAGTCGAACTTCAATGTCATAGACTGATGGTACAATACCAATGAACGCTAGAATTGTCAGCAATGGAAACGTCGGAAGGCATACATCATAACATGCATGTGTATAATTATCATACTCCGCACGGAGCTAAGCGTTGCGCAAGCGCAAGACATGCCTGCCACCTGAGCAACTTTACCCTACATGATCAAGTGCAATTGCTGGTAGTAAGATTTTTTCTTAGTAAACTCTTAATGTCAAGTTTTGTCACTTTTGCACCCTATTGCAATTTTGCAATGTTATAAAATTAACACCCTATATTTTGCAATGTAATAGATAAAATACAAGTGACAAACCTTTACATTCTTCGACCATACCCAGCTTTTATTTAACTACCTACAGAATCAAAGACTTTGTCCAACTAACGCCATAACTACGCTTGTAATATCAAGTCCAACTTGTTTACTAAATTGATACCATCTCTATTGCGAGATCCAGTGGAGCGAAGTTTGCCTTTCCACATATGATGGACGCATCTTATCAATCTCGTCAATGATACCCTGATGCTCATTTCCTCCCTTCTAGTTCTTGTTGGATGCTGAAGTAAAATATTTGATACAGGGATAAAGCAGTACAGATATTAAGAAGCTAATATGTTGGCGGCATCGCAGGATGTCCTCTTTAAATATATTTGCTCTTTGATATACCTTGCAATTACTTCCTTGCAACCACTTGCAACACATTGTGGATTGTGGAGTGGACGCAAGGGACCAATTTCACAAGTATCACACGGTATATCAATGAACTTAAAATTATTAAATAAATATAACCGTGACGCTTTAGATAATAAAACACGATGATATGCCAGTAATGACTGCTAAGGAATTCTGTGACGAACTCGTCTACAAAATTTATGGCTTAGTGTAATAACTGCCAGTGGCCCGTTTCACTAAGCTACAAGTTACAATTTTACAAGTCTAAACTGGTAACATTGGTCACTAATGACCAATGGCAATGGGCATAATGACCAATGTTGCCGGTTTAGACTTGTAAAATTGTAACTTGTAGCTTCGTGAAACGGGCCACAGGAGGGTGATGTAAGTGTATTAGTAGAATAATAGAGCGGTAGTAAATAACGTTATCGAGTGAGTTGTTATCGATCACTTTAATCCGTTATCCCATTCCATAGCTTTCCTTAAACACACGCATACACCAACATGACATTTGGATTTTGTATTTATTAAGTGGTGAAGAGGTGCACTAAATTATTTTGGAAATCCCACCATTAGGGATGAAAAAGGAGGTAGACATTAGTATGTAATCTAAAATCGCGGACGCAATCGCGAGTACAATCTAGCCTAACAAAATAGAAGCTGGTACTGATACGGTTAGCTAGGTAGGTATTGCAATCAGGAAAAGTCTATGAATAATGTTGATTCACAAGCTAATTAGTAACGAATTACGAATAAAGGTTATTATACATTTATATTACTTCACATGTACAGAAATACATATTAACACAGCTGACGCTAAAGCGTCGATTATTGAAACAGTTGAAGCCCTTATATGGTCATGAAGAGTTACTATTAAATGTGATAACAGCTATGACGTTTGCTAAAAATACAGTCCAAATACGTCAGGCAATGATAAAAGAAGCTTCACTTGATCAGTTAATGTAGTACACAATGCAGTGGCTTAGCTTTCAAACAATACAGGGGGAAATGTATCCACGTGCCCGAATGTAAACACGCTCGTTGACGGTTTCATAACGACCGACGACGCTGTTGGTAAATAATATTCCCTTTGAACGGCTAATTCATGGGAATTAGCTTCTTGTAATGGTGCATTTGAAATTGTTACTGCAATCTGATTATGCGTTTAGTGAGTACGGTTGTGAGATTTATTCCTTATGTACGGATAACTTTGGTTTGGTATTTTTAAAGTGACTAGGATGACGCATGCAGTGATTGTGGTGTGTTAGCAACGCTTCACCTACACTCACATATTATCAGCATTGGAGCTTAAGACTAATAAGTTACATTTTTGATACGGAAGTAACACATATTTCGATTAAAACAGAAACATTATAGCGTCCACAATTTTTGGTTTTCATAAAAAAAGTGCGCATTTTCCGCGGAAGGGTAATTGGTTTAGGTTTATTTATTTATGAATATTATTAGTATCATTACTTATATATCGTCAAGAGAAATATAATCAACATAGAAAACAACAATATCATTTAAAAACAGACAAAGGCCATAGTAACAAATAATGAAGGGCTCATCTCCATTTCGGACCGACAAAAATTATTAAAACATAAGTAAATAAGTATTATTAGTTGTATTAGGTTACAATGTATTCTTCTCTTATCTATACAATCTTTTTACAAGAGCCTAGTAACCATTATTCATCTAACTCTTATAAAGTAAATGGCTACATATATTGCACTGCGTATGATTCTCAATCAAGGTATACTTTCTCATGCTGTACAACACAACGTGTCAAGTTAATTCTAAATAAAAAACCGTTCGCATGAGCACAATTTCAACAAGATATGCACAGTATGCTCACGCGCAGCCTTGGAGCACGATCTAGGCAGACATTTTAGATTTACAATGAAGATTATTAAAGTAAGCAATGAGTAAGACGGATACAATTTCATCACGACAGAACCTATATTAGTTTCCATTTGAAGTTTTCATTTTACGCATATGATTTCAGCTTCCTTCTTAAGAATTAGGTGAAGTATGTAACCTACCTACTAAATGACCTTGACAAGTGGGCAATAAGCTAGTGAGTTGTAAGTGTCGTATTTATTTGAATGTATGTGTTTACCATTATTATTTTGTTTTCTATAACTTGGAATTTTTGATTGTGTTTTATATTATAAAAAAAGAAGTTATATTTTGACATTTCTATTACATCAACTTTAGAGAAGGTATAGTACTTTTCATTCTACTCTTATCTCCGCCAGCCTTATGTTTTATCTCACTAATTTCGCTGTACTTATTCTTAAGTTGAGAAGGCGATGCGCAAACGTCGAGGTTCTACTCACGTATAACTTAGGTATTTAAAAGTGAACCTCTACAGTTTAATGAAGCTACGAGTACGTGCTAATAACGTTATCTTGCTCATGTAAATGGCTAATGTCTGATAAGTAACACTCCTATATCCGGTTACACTGCTTTTAACGAGGAGTTAACGAATAGAAGGTAAGATTTATCTTGAGCACTGACTATTATAATGATTTTTAAGTTGACATTTCACCGTACAGTTATAAAAATAGAAATAAAAACAAAAAGAAGAAATTGAAGCTGGTTACATATAAGGAGCTAATACTCTGTGACATTATTTTAATAAATTACCAATACCATTATCGTAAACAGTCCCACTTAATACTTAACTTTTGCAAAACGAGGAAAATGAAACATCTAAGCGCCTAATTACTTGCGCTAGTAACCATCCTTAAAGTTAAATATGAGCCATTAGGTACAAGGACCATTACCTTTGAAGTAGAGTATTAAAAGGTAACTGTAAATAAATAACCCCTACGGCTAATAAAATAATTAATGAGTTATTTCACATTTTCGCGTTAAATATTTGTTTAGAAATCAAAATCACAGAAAAGCAAGTACCTTTACACATTTATTAATATAAAAGCAATGAAAAGGCACAAAAATAAATTAAATCTTGTCTTAGAGACAGGTGGCATACCAACGTAAAAAAAACAAGAACAGGTTTGAAGCCAAAAAAGAAATTCATCAGCACCTGCATCTTAATGACCGTATTCGTGAAACTGGCTGTCCTCGTTTATAAGCCATACGCTAAACTAAAATTAAAGTTAAACTAAATGCACAAGACATGTTGGCATTGCCACTTGTATATTGGGTCAATGCCAAAAGACTGACGAGTAAGTTCGCGTACTTTTGGCTCGACGAACTTTTATCGCCCAAAGTTACTCGCGTCGTCCGCGTACTTAGGGTGACACGCGGGCGATAAAGGTCGCGTCATAAGTACGCGAAATTACCCAACCGTTTATCACCCCTTTCGGAGGAAAATCATTTCACATTGTCGATGATACGAGACATAGCGTAAACTTATGATGTACTAGACGCCCTGCTTATTTCAGCGAGAAATTAATGTATTATAGCAGTTGTGCAAGTAAGAAAGACAAAAGAACCACAATGACAACCGGAACCTTGTATCATACAACAATGAGATTACACGTCACATTACACGTCAATGAGAATTTGGGTTTTTTGAATTTCTATGAATGCAGTTTCCTAAGCTCTTAAATAGATGCAATGGTTCCTTACAAATTTTCCTATCTCTTATAGTGACGGATTTCCCTGTACTAACCCATTTGGATTGCTGACTACTAAGTAAGTTCATAAGGCTGAGAGAAGATTGTTAACCTGTACGTAAGCTTGTCAATTGTTTTCGGTGGAGGAAAATTGTATCTCGAAGCATCGATCAAAATTACCTCGCTGAGTCAGAAATGCATTATTGTTTGAATATGACCGCTTCAACTAATTGACTGTTCCGTGAATAAGGATGACGTCACGAAACAACCAGGTATTGGGGATTAAAACTTCAGATAAAGATACAATTTAAAATTGATCAGCATACCTAAAATAAATTTATCCTTGGGGTATAATTTAAAGCAGAAGTTAATAGCCAATATGGACTTAAGATCTTTGTTACACCAAACATTTCTTTTTCTCAGTGCAGGTCCCGCATGGGAATCAAGTGGCAAATCCATTCCATGAGCCAGCAGTGGGACGTATATAGGCTAGCTAGAGTATTAAAATTATTAATGTTTTCTGGATCATTGGCGTACTCAATGCAACTAGAAATAAAGACACTATTCAAACATTTCCCGAGTGTAGGTAAGTGTTTCAATCCCAACGTCTCTGGTCACTTTCTCAGTTTGGCAAACTTCTATCGTGCGGATCTGAGTGAGACTAGTGAGAGTGTAACATTTGAGCACTGCTGGTAAAAGCAATAGGCCTGCTGGCTCGTAAATCAACCGAGCACACGCTCACAAACGAGCAAATTGGTGCAAAACAAACTTGAACTTCACGGGTTGTGGTTCGGCTAAAAATATACCGACCGCGGTCGAAAACGCGATGTAATGTGTGGCGAGTTTTTGCCAGTGTTTAGTCAATAAATAAATATATGTATAAACATTTAGTGATCCTTACAATTGCTTATATATGTTCATTTCGTAAAATGCTATTTTAATGTATTCAAACAACTAGTTGAATTTCTTACATTGCTATAAAGGCGACCCAAAGAATCGCTAATCCGTTGCTTGTAGCCGTCCTCCCCCCTTCCTGGTGGGTACGTATTTTATGCAGTTTATTGCTGGGAAAATATTTTTTTTAGGTTTATATGTATTTACTCGTCAATGTACTTGTATTTGTGACTTAATGTAGGCTTCACCGTCTTAAGTTGAATGATTAATTAAATGTGACAATCTAATAGATAACAAGACCTTCGATTTTTAACATTTCATCGTGATGGTGATAAAATTTCGCTGTATCGAAGCGCAGTGAATAACAATTAGTAATAAATATATTAGATTACAACATTTGCATGTAAGCTACACATGATTTAATAATTGGCTACGACGAGACTGATGAGGAATCTAATTTATATTACGAAATCTATTGTAATATTAAAAGTGAAAGAAAAGTTGTCTTCATTAACCAAACCTAATAAAATTATTTTTACTGTACTCAACCAGTTGGAATTATGAACCACTGTGGAATCTTATCACAACAAATGCCCGAATGACTTTTGCTAGGAAATGTCATAATAGACTAGCGATAACAAATTGCGGCAAGGTTCCACAGGTTTTAAGACTTTCAGTAAGTTAGATAGCCAAAGGATCGTACGTACTAAAACTAAACTAAACTAGAACTAATGGGTCGGAGATTGATCACGTGATAGTTTTTAGTAATTTTTTAAACCCTCCCTCCGGTGGTGGCTGGTGGTTTAAAACTCATTATGACATTCTATAATGATCCATTAGTTTCATCACGATAGGCCCGCGTGTGGCGGGAGTAATGATGTCAGACGCAATATGCAAAGCTTAGAACCGGTACCAAAATTACAGGTATACTATACCGGTAAATGCAGGCACATCCCTTGGCGTTACCATACCAAATCTCAATTTAAAGTATGGTGGTAGTGGTTATTTATGCGACGCGACACAAACGATATCTCTCCATGAATTAACATTAAGTTTTGACCTATGATATTTTATTTGAGGTCCTGAACAATTAAACAATGAAACATTACTAAAAATCACGAAGTTATGTAAAAGTTAAAAACTAATTTACAGTTAAGGTTATTATGACATGCGTGTCATACGTAAAATTGTGTCTCGTTTGACCTCCATATTATGTATGAAAATCATTGATGTACCTACAAGTTTAAATGTAGTATGGAAATTTACTATTGTTGCTTTTAGATATTTTAACAAGCTACGATTACAACTTGAAAATTTTCATAGAAATTATTGGTGACGTTTGTATTCTTATGATCCCCATGATGGGCTAAAATTACAGTAAAAACGTAAGTTGTCTCTCCAGTGGTAAAAAGTTAACGCCTTAGGTACTTACAATTTAAGTTTTCTTTAAATAAGTCAAAACAGTTCCGTACCTTTCATTCTGGACAGTGAAAACAAACCGCTAAATTGATATCGTCTATTATCTGATGAACTAAAGTTTTTAAAAAAATCACACGCTTTTTCATTTTTTTACAAATAAGGATCAAAATAAGAGATCGCAAGATTATTTCTTTTGGACGACAGTTCGGTGTTTTTATTTAGTTTTGAATGAAGGAACCAGCTATCCGTAAGTCTAGTCTAGTTACATTAAAATTTCAATACTTTAATAATAAAATAAGCAGATTTAACATTAAAACATAACAGCTATTTACAAGGTAATTGTCCTTTACATTTAACCATGACATAACGTTTACCTGTTAAAATAATGACACAGCGAATGACTGATGCGCTGGCCGAGGTGGGTGAATCGGTTTATTTAATTCAATGAAGTCATAACCTTAAATTGGGTACCTACTCTAGAACTATCTGCAGCTTTGAATTCAAACGTAAAGGAGTTTTCATCTATTCTGTCGGAACTTATTAATTCTCCACCCATTTTAGGTGAAGGTGACCCAGCTGACATAATCTTTTTTACGGTCCTCGCTACTTAACTCATTTCTAGAATTAACCACTGGTTTGGAGTAATTAGTATCACTTTCAAACTCTTAAACTAATGTTGTATGAAACTGGAACTTGAGCTCGGTTTCAAACTACGACCCTTGGCCACCGATACAAAAGTGATTAGGTTTAAGATGACAAATAAACACCTTACAGTTTTGATTTGATTTTTTACTGAGTTATTTCCATTGTATCTTCAGTTAAACACCAATCCCTAATGCTTGCGATCATGCAAAAGCTTAACCTACGATACATTGGAACAAATTACTTTGCTAATCCGCGAAAACAGTGCTATAGAATAGAATAGAACAGAACAGAATAGAACCGTTTATTTATATGTTGCAGCTGTTTTGCAAGAACGTGTTTGGATATAACATTGTTTTTGAAGAGTAGCAAGGTAATTTGTTACAAGTTGGATCTCCGGAAAGTAACGCGTGAATTAATTAACGACTTAACCTACAAGCGCGTAATGGTGTTTATCAACTGACCTTCTTATACAGCTTGATCCAGGTGAGGTCCCCCTTGGAGTCGGTGTACTGGAGGCCGAAGAACCAGACCTCTCGCAGGCCGATGGTCTTCACCACCTGGTCGAAAAGCTGCTTGCCGGTGGTCGTCTGCTGGATCGCGAACTCCAGCTCCGCGTCCATCGTCGTCACGCGCACGTTCATCTGTAATATTCGGGGAGTTGAAATCGGTCTGCCTGTATCAATTGTTATTAGGGCGAAATAGAACTGCCTATAGCTTTCTGCTTTCTTTCCAACTAGCTTATAATTGGACAGTGTATATGGCCGCTTCCTTGACTTTTCTGTGCGGGTCGACCTCGGCACTATCTGTTCTGTACCAGTTTGGTACAAATACATACTTTACCGAGCACCATGGTTTTGGTATGGTTTAATGAGTCCTCCCTGTCTTGAGCGGTAAGGGCGGGAGCGAGGCGGCACCGAGTAAGTCAGTGAGGGCTCATTGAAAAATAGGCGCTTGGAGTGCCTGTACCGAACCGATACAAAGCGTACCAAACCGGTATATAGCGTACCGATAACGCATCGATAAGTCAGGTAGAGTCCTAGAGAGAAATGGCCAATATTCCACATTTGTGCTTGGACTCCCAAAACTTAAAAACTTTGCAATTCAAGAGCACTCCTGGGAATAAAATTCGGTGTATTGCGCCTGTGTGTGGCAGCAGATGGCATGAATATTTTAGACCGCTGGGCGCTCTTCGTTCTGCTCCGAAATACCTTTCCACCTAGCCAGTAAGTTGTCATTATCACTAGGAAAGGACCAGACCTTTCCATTTCCGGTTTTAGGGCTTTCTCCTTTGCTATGTGCCCAGAAACTAGTGCACCTACCAATTTAAGTAACGTTTGTCACTGAATCCCTAAAATAACTACATTAATTCTGTTTAAAACGAACAACTTATTTAAGTGTTGATTCACTTATATTATATTTTTCTTTAAACCGCTCATAAGTACAGTATTGCCAGTTATTATTGCCCTACTTTTAAGATGCGCTGTAAGTGCTACGACATACCAGCGAGTTTGATTAGAAACCGTCAATAAAATTAGTTGGTGTGATGGAAAGTGGTCAGCGGTTCGCTACGTGACTTAACTCGAGATGCTCAACCTTTTTGGGGGTACACTGTGAATTAATTGGCTTTGGTATACCAGTCGTAGTGCAAGTAAAACGATTATCATGTCGTCTCTTAAGTATTTTACTAGTGTCTTTACCGTTTTACTGGAGAAGTCTTGTTTTACTACAGCCTTATACTTCGCGGCAACGCATCCACGGCTTAGCGATGTTAATTAGGAGATTTTTATCCATACTCAGACACATTTAAATGATTCTTGCATACGAGAAGATACAAATATATCGCTTTCTCTTGCAATCTCAAAAAACTTGATATGCTAAGTATTCATTTTTATTTTATTGGAAAGTCATACGATTGTTCTATTTCTAACACTAAACATAATTTACTTAATAACAAGAAATAATAATAAAGTCTTTCTAGCTAAAACCAGTGCAACAATTCCTAATCAATCATGAGTTTTCTCATAAAACTACCGATGAAAAGCATGTCCAATAAACTTTACCAAACTTTATAGCAACAACAAAAAACATGAAATCTCATGATGGATAGCTGTCAAGAAGTTTGCTATGCTGCATGAAATATGACTTGGTTATTTCCACTTGTTGACGTGTGCGTGCGCATTAGTAGATGTACGTGCAAATAATTTGCATGGACCATTCAATTCTATGTTTACTGCGATTCTAACATCAGCCTAAAACGGTTAAGAGCGGAATGAACAGGCGATAGTGAACTGACTTGAAAATAAATAATCGAGTTGTCATTATTTTGGGGTATAAACATAAAGACTAATAAGAACTACAAAGTAAAACTAATAATGATATCACTTTACAGAGAAATAAATAAAATACGAGTAAAGAGTGGAAGAATGGATCAATCGCATAAAGGTTTCTTAGAACGCACGACAACCCTCCTTAGCATCGTGTAAATGCATCTACTCGCCAAATGGGGCGAACGCTTAAAAGTGATAAATAATAGACAGCACACCGAGCATAAGCGACCTCAGTGCCAGCTAATATGGTGAGTTAAGGCCAGAAATTGCATTGAATGGCTCGTAAGAACATAAACAACTGAGCTAATATTATAGACTAGATAAAGACCAAAGGACAATCTTATAAACCTTGACGTGGAAGAAACAAATGTTTAATTAGATTATAAACAATATAAGAAAGATTTCAACATGCGGAATACAGCAAATCGAAAGCCGCCATGACCGAGATTAATCATAGAACTGTTATAGACACTAAAAGATATAGGAAACATTCGGAACAAAGATGTAAATAGAAAGCGAGATGCATCTATAACAAAAGGAGAAATGAAGTAAAAATAGACGCGTGTAAATCTGAATCGTTGTTTAGTTAATTTTAGTAGTTGAAGCGGTGCCAAGCGGATGCGATCTTCCGGGGATATTATGTCATCGTTATTTACTACTGGATGTTGGTCACAGTCAGTGCTAAGGACCAAAGAATACGTTGCTTACGCCGCAACAATATTACTGATGACAACATGGTTATGCTTTATGTTTGCCATGCACTCTTCTATCGACAATTCTTTGACATTACAATGCGTCAAGTCAACCTTATGTACACAACTATTGACTGAGAATTTGTCTGGTAACGGATGTTGTTCATAACAACTGTCTTTAAATCTAGTAATGCATTAATGATATTTTGCAAGTGCCATAAGCGTCAATTATTGCAAATAACAACAATTATTTACAACAGTCGCTAGTTACTGTGATTTTATCGTTAGTAAGATGACGAACAATGGTGTACAACGGACCACGTTTAAAAGAGCTATTAATATCGCTAACGCAGGCAAAAATAAGCCTTACGCTTACAATTTAAAGTGCTAATGACGATTCATCTCGTGGCTCATCGTGCGTTGCAGCGATGCGTCCATTCATACCCGATTTCGAGGCCGCGTTTCAACCTTGATTCCTCCCCTATTGTTCAGTATTTATCCACTTACAGCCCGCATCTCTCGCCGATTTTAGTATTAAAATATTAATTAATTCATTACTTAGTGGCATACTACAATCTTTACAATGCGTGCAAATTAACTGTGAGTTTAGAAAAAATCCTCGGTAGGCGTTGAGTCACCGTCACCTAAACCCCGGAAGCAGTAACCTTGCAATGAAAGGATGTGTAATACATATTTGGATAAACTCTTCAGTCAGGACTCTAACCATAAGCTGATGTATTCAGTATTAACTAAAGATGATGCAGACTATATTAGTAAAGAATTTGGAGAGAGACTGGAAAGCGGTATCTTATGAATCTTAGTATTTTCTCTAAATGTCATAATTAACATCGCGATGCACTTAAATTAGTCTGTCGTATAAAATCGAGTTGGCGATCAGACTTTTTCCAATTGGTGCGATTGCGGTGAATCAGATTATTGAGAAACACTAATTGGAGATAAGGCAACAGCGATACCAGTTATCGCTGAGCACACGGCGGATGTTTGCGCAACTTAAAGGAACAACTTTGAGAAAAACGAAAAAGAAAGAACAAGTTCACGTAACAACAATGATAATACTGAACGTACACGGAAGTTATAGCGGGCACGATTAAACGTTGATAATGATAACGGATTTCAATGAAAACGATTCAAACAGTGCACTAAAACAATCACCGAAACCCATAAAATATTTAGAACCAGAGGGCCGAAACATAATGGCAGAATGGCTGAATGAAAAAAAGGGGAAAGTTGAATAAGAATCGGTTCGTTTATAAAGATAATAATTACAATAAACTTTTAAAGATTTTACTGCCCCTGTCACCGGCTAAGATTTCAAATCTGGTAGTGCATTAGATTAACTTGATCTTGGAGTGAACGTTTCACATTAGCATAGTGCTGCGTTTCACAAGAGGTCACATGCAAACCGGTCTAAAAATATATCGAAAAACAGTAAATTTCTTGGTGATTTGCAGCCATCTGATCCAATTTGAATACATTATGATGACATATAATTGTGTACCTTAGCAAAATTGATCAACTTGAACAACTTGGTCAACTTTCAAAAGATTATAATTAATTTCAAGCGTAAAATGCCTAAAAAAAAATGGGAAGGCTGGCTTTAGACCTCCAAGATTTTCATACAAATCGATGCCGATAGGAGATTTATAAAGTTTGGTTAGACCAAACTAACGAAATGAGTAGGTACAACACTGCCACATTTTTTAAATGAATTAGAAGTATTAACTTGATATATAATTTCTTCAAAGGGTTTGTGTCAAACCTAGCCTTACGCAGCTTCATTGCTAATTCAATGTGACTCTGACAATGACTCTTGACAGTTGGAATTGTTCAATCGATTCGTTTCCAAGTGTATGTATTATGTAGCAGTGAAATGATAATGGCACGTGCAACATGTCAAGGGGACATGTTAATAACATTATGTCAACAGCGGGCCTAAAGTGTACTGTGTCAAGGGTGCTAGCATACGGGCGAGGTTTTATATCGAGAGGAGGAAAATAGTATATTTTTGTATTCAAGCTAAGTTCCTCTTCGCTTAGTGGCCAAAATAAAAGTTTTCCTTGAAAAATAAAGTATTTTCCTTTTAGATGTATCAGTTAAAATGTGGTCTCGCAGGCCAGTGCCATTATTATCGAGATGAAACCAACAAAAAAAAATCAATTAACGTTACAGGAAAACTTATCAACTGGTTAAAAAATAACTATTCGTGTGATCTACTGAAATATCGTTTTTGTACTATTATTTCAGCTGTGAAATAATCCTATACCAGACATGGGATTGGGGTCTTTTGAAATTGCAATAAAACATGAGAAACCCACAATCTTTTTCTTCCACTAGCTTTTTTGTGAACAGCTAAGTGATTCCATCTAAAATTCTACCTCATCATCTTTACAACAATGCTGATAATATTTAACATAAAAGCTTCATTCTGGTCCATGTGTGCGCTTGCATCTCGTAACTTCATCCGCAAACAGTCGCGCATGACATCATTTTCTATGTGCTTTGCGATATCGCCGAGGGAACGGCTGTGTTCGCTTCTATTAATATGAGACGTGCGAAGTGATTCAAGTTCATTTGTACAGACGTGGACATTTAATGTTTCAATAAGTAGTATTCATTCCCACAGTTGTCCATATGAGTCCTTTTGATCCTACGCGTTAAAGCGGTGATAAACCTCAAGTAAGTTCGCGTACTTCGTCGTGCTCGGCGATTTTTTATCGTCCAAAACTACTCGCGTCGTTCGCGTACTTAAGGTGACACACGGATGATAAAGGTCGTGATAAAAGTCATAAGTACGCGAGCTTCTCCATCTATCAACCCTTTTAGAGGGTGATACGCTGCTGTAACAATACCAACAACAATACGCTGCTGTAACAACTTATATGTTTTCGTAAGATCAATGGAATAAAATCAGGTACTAGATGAACATGTTTGCATCATCGATCTTTTTATTGCTGTTTTTATATAAGCCTAATGAGCGAAACATCTCAAAAAATAGATAAGCAATCAATTTTTAACAAACAACTTTAGGTAATGTTAGATGGAGGTAATGTTAGATGTTAGAGCGATGATGGTACGACAAGTTGTTGTCCTTGCTCAACGCAGCAATCCGACACGGGTTCGGTAGGAAATGGGGTTGCATTGACAGCGTGTCAACACACGACCATTTCGTGCCATTAAAGGCAATGTACACTAAGTCGCAAGTCAAATATCAACAAACACAAGTCTAAGAGTTCTCTTTGGTGTAAAGGCAAGTGACATCTTCGTTTGGGGCCTTTTGTGGTCTGGCAATGTAGGTAAACTACCAATGTTATAAGACGTAGAAAACAAAGTTAACAAAACCAATTCTTAAAAGATCTGAAATTTGGCGGGCTATAGTAATGACCTGATGCTGAGCTTATAGGGAATTGAAGAGCCAAGATTTTAAAAAGAGTTTTGAACTAAGTACAAGCGTTACTTTGATTGGCCTTAATCCTTGTCTCATCTTTTTCTTCATTCATTAGTACTTCTGATAATGATACTGATAGAGTGATAATGCTAGCTAATGATGGTGTGTCTGATGACATCCCTACTCGGAAGTGACTTGTAGATTACCGCGTGCCCAAGGTTAGCTCCACAATAATTACATAACTCTTGTAAAAGCGTAATAATATTACAGGTGAGTAGTATCGCAATACGTTCAGGTTTACTGTAATCTGTCTGGTAATTGTTTTAAATGTTAAAGGTTGGTTAGAAGAGAATAGATGATTTATTATAACATATTTCCTTATTGCATGTGAAGGTCTTTTAAACAGGCACACATCTTCGCAACATTGAAATTATATTCATCTGAACTTCCTTATCACATTGTAGTTAATTTCACCAAACATTTAAGTCCAAAATTAGAACGGCCTGAAGTGATCCCCCTTTGAGATTGCATTTCAACGGATTTAGTTCTTCCTTAGGATGTTTTCTGAATTGCATGTTCCGCTGGAAAATAAAGTTATTTTGAGCTAGGAGTAGCAACCAATCAAGTGTAAGGATAGAACAGTCATTCATTAAGCGGCACAAAATAGACTTGAATGCTACATAAAACTACCAATCAGATAGGTGGACGTGTTGCCTTTGTGACTTTTAATGACTGTCAAAGGTTCACGAAACATTCTACTGAATATCAATATATTCTAATTACTGTTTCGGATGAATTGATACCGTTAACGAAGCTATTAAGTTAAATCCGATGCAAATGTACTCTCAATTCATGAGCAATAAGCGTGCAAGCATCATTATCGTCGGACGGCTGAAAAGCCGCAAAATCATTGGTGATATTTGCGAGTAATGTAACAGCTCAAACTTCACATTCATTACATTACATTACAGCAGCGAAAGTCAAATAGCCAGTACTACAATCGTACCAAACAATTAGCTACACAGCACCGAGCATTCTCTATGTCTCCTTATAAAGGATAGGTCGATTGCATTGCTTCTGCATCATCCATGCTTTGTGCCAAAACCTTAGCATATACAAAGGTGGTGCTTCTATTAGTAGAGGTCCTAACAAGTTGCACATTGAAGCAGATGCTGAGATACAGACGGCCAAGGGGTTGGGGTGGACAGGTGCGAACCGACAGGTGGCTGGCGCGTGGGTGGAGCTGAACAATGATTCCAAAAAGACGTATGTATATTGGAAACTCAATGAATATATGTCGTTCTTTTTAGCAGATGGCGTTGAGCAGCGGAATGGTTGATGCATGCAGTCGGTTTCGTTTTTTTGAGTCACGAGTTGTTGTTTCGATTAACTTCGATACGGACGGAACGTTGAGTCATAGGTTAGTTGTTGACTGTAGTGGTAAAGGATGCTACAGGTTTCCTTCAATACAAATAATTACTACAGCACATAGACAGTTTTGCGTATTTTGTGTTTGACATCATTATTAGACTTATTAAAATCTTTTAATATACTCAGGGTATGCTAGTACTAGAAGTAGTAGAGGTCTAATTGGGACGGTTAACCATGTAGAGTCGATACTGATTTCTTAGAATTAGACGCACTGGCGCGTTTATTTGAAAAATAAATATCCTACCTACAAATTTAAATAAGGTACAGGTTCCACAAACAAACTTATATCGTTAAGATTATTTTTCTACCGAGAATTTACAGAGTTATCGTCTCGATGTGATTTCTTGGAAACGCGAGGACAGAGGTGATGGAGTTCAAACGAAGTTAAGGTCGTATGTCACTTCTCAAAAATATCTAAACTTACCTCTTATACTTGCCTAAGTCAACTCTTAAATATCAATTCTTGTTTGCAAGTTGAGTTTTATTTGATAACAATAGGAGACGAAATTCTTCAATGTTTAGGTTGTTTTTCCACCAGAGATGTGCGAGGATCCGTCCGTAGCGAGGGATGTGTTTGTAAGAACCAATAGAATCGCTTCATTTACGTCGCCTCGGTCAGCACAGCTCTGGTGGAAACGGCTCATTGGTTCTTTACAAACACATCCCTCGCTACGCATCCTCGCACATCTCTGGTGGAAACACAGCCTTATAGGCGTATGTTATGTTGGATTTGACTTAAAGACGTTTGTAAGAGTTTACTAATTTTAACACAAACTAAACATTGAACATTGAATCCACGCCTCTACTGATATCATAGAGTCGACAATAATCCTACACTATAACAAACTCATGAAAACGTGAAGATCATTTCGTAAGGGGCCCTTGGCGACTAGAATCATAAACAGGGTAATTCAAAGATTCAGGCGTTACTTTACGGAGGTTCATATCAACAAACTGGAACAAATATGATTGAAGTAGCACGGTATTCTTGTTATATTTTCCTTTTTTTGTTCTTTTAATCACCTGGTAGATTCAGGTGGCTGGTAGACACAGACATGTAACAGAGCCTATAAGATAAAACTACGATGAGACTCAGACATATTAATAAAAACGGATCACTCACGTATTTTTAAGTCGAGAATTGCCTGACATGTTTCATAAAAATACGTGAGTCCGTTTTTATTAATATATAGAGCCTATAAGGCATCTTTTTCATTTTCATCTTCATTCATTTACATTGACGTACTTTATGTGAATTCTGTATATTTTGACATATGAAATGTAATGAAATTTCCAATAAACATTATCAAGTTTGTTCCAACTGGATACAACTGCGGACAAGGAATCTCTTGAGCTCGTGGAATATAATCCAGAGAGCCGTACAAACGGAACCTTGCCCAAGGCAGAGTAAGAGTAGAAATCGCGGTGTGTAGGTGAAACCAAGTGCGACCGAGCCACATGAGCACGGAGCATGGCGACCGTCAAATTAGCTTCAAGTGCAGCGCGTGCGCTGACGTCAATGCTAACAAGGCGAAGGGTTCTTGTCTCTCTGCTCGTAGTTACGATTAAACAAGTGATGTGCAGATTATCAAGGTTTTAGTAGACACTAGCTTTTGCCCGCGACTTCGCGTGGAATTTGGAGTAGGTTTCTATATTTTTTAAGAAGTATCATGAATCATGATGTAATATGCTCCAGATTCAAGTTAGACCTACAGTGAAAATCGCATCCAATTTTGTGCAGCAGTTTTTGCGTGATGGGCGTATAAATATACTGACAAACCGAGGCAGACAAAAATTCTAAAAATAATTGTATTTGATTTCTGGACAGACTTTGGCCAAGTGATAATTTTATTTTATTATATAATAAAATTACGATTAATAAGGTATACCTAATTGACATTATAAAAATGAGGCCCTCACGGTATAGTCCCCGTAATACAAGCGACATTCCGAGCTGGCAGGATGACTAAGCCAAGCCTTGAGCTAGAAAGTCCGTCGCAACTCTTAGACACCCGGTAAGCTCCTTAAACAGCCCATATGCGACTATTCACCACTCTCCCACGGACCATTTGTCTCGGCACCAAAAGCCACAAAGTCATATTGGGCGCCAAGACAACTGAGTGTCTGACAAGGTGAAATTCTGTTAGCGTTAACGCTAGTCAAAACGACAACTTGTACGGACTTGACGTAAGGCGGCGAAAGCAAACGTCAAAATGTGTCGTTCGTTATGTCTAATATTACATTCTGTTGTTTCTAGACAGCCTGTATTTTAAATAGTTAAAAGATTAAAGAGCGAATTTGCAGAGAGCCCCATACTAATGCAACACAAGCGCAGTTGCGCACGTGGTTAATAGTTAACACTAGGTTCAAAGAGTGGCACGTTAATTGTCTTAATGTCTGGTTATAATCATGTTTGAACATAGTCCTGCGTGAATTAGTAGCTTGCTATCTATGCTATTGCGATTCGTACGCTGAGTGAGAGATCCGGCCGCCCACTTGCTGAGGCCGAAAAGGATATCAGCGATTGTTGAGGTCGCTAATTCCCATCCTAAAGGCAAGGGTAATTTCCCACAGGTGACTCGAATTGGCATTTGCCTCCCTATACGTATAAAAAATCATTCTCTTCAAACGTAGGAGGAATTGATTAATTTTTTATAGAGATAAAAATGACTGACATGGTTAGAATCAAGTGTATGCGTTTTATTTTGAACATTAAAGCAATAGACGATTAAATCAGAGCAAAATCTAAATAGTCTTAAGTTTCAGCACCTGCTAACGATCTAGGAGATACGGAAGTAACAAATTGCATGTTCATCATACAATTTAGTATTCTCGCAAGATGACAGTATGTGCTAATGGTACTTTCGTAGACATGTGATACTATGTCGGGCTTAAGTAGAATTTGACGAGCAGGTAGCAAAGATTTCTTAAACAGCATCTACTTATTTCAAGGAAAGAAAGCTATTGGTAAAAGTTTTGGCGGACAGAATGTTCGATGGAAAATAATAACGGAAACTTTTGGTCTCATCTTCGTAGATGTCTGCATGTAGAAATGAATGCTATAACATGCGTGATATAATAGGATTTACATAACTGCTTGTCGAGAATTGTAGAGTGGGTTATGCTATGCCGCTTATTGATTATTTAGGCCCTTTCGTCTGTCTGAACGTATGGACCATGGCAATTGCAGCTCAGTATTTACATACAGGAACCAATTACCTTATCAGTCTGCGAAACCGTTTCTTTTTCGGGATTAGAGGAGTGGCAAGGTGTTTCAATTATTTAATATGAACCTCCGCAAAGTAAAGCCTGAATCTTTTAACTCAGTATGCGTTGAAAGCTGGCAGTTATTTTCGCTCATAACACAAATGCAGTAGAGTCGAAATGTGTTAATCGTGGGCAGCGTAAAGAGACGCAGCATCTTGCAACAGCAATAATGAATGGCTTTAAGTTTGTTGAATGTTTCGGCCGACGCAACTTGTGGAGTTTCCTCAGGTTGAACGTCCATTTTATTCCGTTTCATTAGCAACATTAACATGACAACGGAGTCTCGTGTTTGGACATTGAGCTGTCTTTTCCCCCTAAAGGAGCGTAGCAGAACTATGCTATAGTAATTAGTGTCACGTGAAGACAGTAAACGTGCGCCTTATTAGAGTCTGAGCACGTATTAATTGATGAGTGGCTGTAGGTACAAACTGGCCGTTTCCAACGGAACTCCGTACAATAGCGATTAGCACTTTTTGCCTTAGACTAGTCTCGGGGGCCTTGGCGCCGTGACGTAAGAGCTCAAAGTTAAATGATGAGGTAAATTATTATTAACGATAACACAATAGGTACGGTTAGGGTTTTTCAGAAGGTCGACGCCTGTTGCCAGTTGTTTCACTAGCTAATACAGGGTTCTCCAAACTTCGGACCGCGGTAGCCGAAAATATGCGCGTATTTAAAAAATGCAGTATGACATAATGGTAGGCGAATCTAGCAAGGTCTTGGCTTTTCAGCCAGTAGGGGTGTCAGTGTGACTCTTGGGCAAATTTTAGGAGAAACTTGTCGTATCAAGTGTGTCCACGAAATTCGATAATTACATGACTGACGATTTAAGTGTCAGATAAGATTAGGGCTCTATTCAAAAGGCGATAGAGCTATTTATTGATTCAATAAAATTATGATTTTACAATTCCGCACGATAATTCGAGTGAAATGGAAATGTGGTTATAAAAGAGGCCCTAAGCGATAACAGCCAAGAACAATACTATGTGAGTAAATGCATAGTGATTTGATTATATTACATCACGATCGTGAGTACACCGCAGTGTACACTCATGACGATGAAGTCAATCGCTTCGACCGGGAGTGCTCCCGTCCCGCTTCCGCCCCCTCCCCCAGACAGGGACGGCGAGCATAATGACGGTTACGACCGTTTGCACCATGCAAAGTAAATAATAAAACATCGCACCGACCCCATCTTGGATCTGCGAGTTTGTTACGGGATGACATCACCGTATCTTATGATTTGAGTCAACACTGTGCTCGAAAACCTGTACAACTAATATATTCGGTTGACGAAGCGTTTAGCGATGGTTGTGACGGCTTATAAACCTGTTGCTAGGTTGGCATTACATGCACGTAATGTGCGATGGGTATCGTACAAGGACAATGACGACAGGTAGGTACGTTGCACACAGCACTGGCTGACCGCTGAGGGCGTGCAGTCCAAACCGTCGCAATTTGTGGACCGCCGATGCGGCAAATGACCACGTCGTTACCGTAACACAAAAAGCTAGAATTAGGGAGTGATGAAAAAAAAACATGTATTGCAGAAAGTAACTGGCTGCACGCTCCAGTTGATCAAAAAGCATGAAAGAAAGTCTCGCTTTTCGTTTCCTATTAGCGACTCGCTAATTTTACTTATAGTATCGTATCGTCCTTTCGTTATGTAACCTGGTGTATTACCTGTTTGCCGCCGGCAACCATGGTGTCGGTTTTAGTCACACGCACTGGGAAAAACGTCGAATCGTCAACGGCACGTCACACAACACTGATGGGGTAATGCGAGGTGAAGGGGTAAGGGTTAGCCGGCACTGTAGCCGCGTCTGCCTGACGCGGCGGTTGAGTTTGAACTGAGCGGCCATTACGGGGATGCGCGGGCGCTTGCGGCGCCCGAGCCTGTGCCAAGGCCGCGCGCACCTGAGCAGGGCTGCCACCGTCAGGACCTACGGCCCTGTTATTCTACTTTGCATATCGGGGTCGAGTATATTAGGTGGCGTAGCGTATATACTTAAATCGAGCAGTTTGTAATTGTCTACATGGAGGGATGGCGTTTAGAACACGGGCAATGTTTTGAGAATCGTGAAGTCCCTGATATGATTTCAATCAAATTTAGATAGCATCGAAGTTTTTGTTGACAGCATTTGGCGTGCACAGGACTATGGCATCTTATTTTTGCTATTCAGCGTTGAAACCAATTGGTTAAGAATAAGATGCTCTTGGTTTAGTTGTCCAGCAGTTGGTAGTCGCCCATCATTATTGGAGAACGGCAAAAAAATTTAGTAAAAGTAAAAATAGCTTATTAATTCAAAATTTATTGAGTGACAGCCCTATCGGAACACCTACGATTTTTGCGTTTTTTTTTCAAATTCAGCCGAGTCCAAATTGAATCGTGATCCAACCGCTGCGCCGGAGTTTTTTCCGTGGCATTGTGCGATGTGCTACATTGTCATCTTCGTCAGCTCTCATACATTAATGTTCATTTAATATTCCATGTTTTAAGTGATAACGTGTAGACAGATGTAGGTATCAGTTTTACATATTTACGTGTCCATCAATGACAGTAAGTCATACGTTTCTGCATCTCTGTCAAAAATCAGCTTTATTTCCATGTTATTGCACCACCTGCTCTTATCTGTTCTGTTCTTCATCTTTTCTTTCCTAGCGGTTGTCTGGAAGAGATCGCTTATAGCGATAAGACCGCCTATTGCGTGGCTTATGTTTTTTTCTCTAAAGTGTACCTTTTCATGATGTTTTATGGTGATCAATACAGCTATTGTATTGTAAATTACCAGATTTTATCCCTCGTCCCTAATTTAAGCTTCTGTTCTTTGTCCAACCCCAAAAGATAAAACGGCAGATTTTTCATAAAATTTTTTTTTTGTGAAATCATAGGCGTCACTGTGGTAAGAGCTGACTTAATACTGGGTGTAATATGGCCAATTACAGAGTCAACCATGTTTTCACAAAATTATTAACTAATTAAATTAGAACAAACGTGAAGTCGGTATAACTGCATACAAATTATTACAAATCGACCTGCGCCAGCTAAGTTTTCGTATGGAGCGTGGGTAGCGTACGCCGCAGTGGGGTTTGCCTTAAAACAACGGCCGGGCTTATGAGTCGAGCCGGCGCCGCAGGATCCCGCTTTCCTTCATACCGCACCCTATCGTTGCTCTAACGAGCGGTCGTGTATCCATAAATTATGTAGTTTTAGTTTACTGATAGTATGTTACGTTGTCTAAGTACCCAGAAACTCGCACTTATTCATTTTGATTTAGAATCAGAATAGTTTTTTGCAATGCACATTACATACAATTAAGATGGTGGAAATTGAACGAAGCAGCCGACACTGAGGTAATTTAAAAGAACCGGCCAAGTGAGAGTCGGACTCGCGCACCGAGGGTTCCGTCAACAACATCTAGTATAGCATTTTTGCTTTATAACACGCAACAAAAAATTGTGCATTAACTACAGGGTTTTCGGATTTATTATTTTATTTGTGCTATAAGACCTCGCTTCTTGCCATATTTCATAGTTGTAGTTCAACGGGAAGTACCCCATAGGTTTTTAAGTGCATTGCGAATGTATGAAACATGGGGCATAAACGGCCGTATCTTTTGATTTCGTTGACTTAGAGGTTTGATTTTTTTCACGGCTCTAAGGGACTACATTTTGAGTATTTGGTATTAATTTCAACTCGATACCTCCACGTGTTCCTGACAGACAAATAACGAAGTGATCCTAGAACGGTTCCGTTTTTCCTTTTGAGGTACGGAACCCTAAAAAAAACCATCGATGCAATGAAGCCGCAGGTAAAAGTTACTGATATCAATGAGATGTTTAGCAAATTTTTTATTTATCTCAACATTTCCATTTTAAAGTGGCGCGACCCACATTAAATTTCGTAAATTTTTGTTACATGCTTTTCAATTATTACTAACTACTATAAAACATTAGACACTGAGTTAACACGAACAAAAAGACCGAACTTTGTTCATAGATAAAATCAATTAGCATTACGCAAAACTATTGATAAGACTGATAAGTTTGCATACCTCGCACTCGTGTACTATAAAAAGCACATAACCGAAGTACTTAAGTTGTACTGTTAATAGACTTAAAGGGCTTGACCCGATAGCAGGCGCCCCACTTTCCCACTTCCTTCCCCCATTACACACTCGGATAAAACGTTTTGTAAAACAAGTTTTTCCAGCGGCTGAGTCAATTTTATTTTATAAAACATAAGCAGAAAAACGAGCAAGTGGACCTGATGGGAAGTAATCACCACCGCCTACAGACACCTGCAACACCAAGGAGATTGCAGATGCGTTGCCAGCGCGGACTAAGATGGAATGAAATCTTGTGCCAGTAATTTCACCGGCTGTCTTACTCTCCATGCCGAAATACAACAGTGCAATCTGTGGTCCGCGGACCCCTGAGGGTCCGCGAGCATATGTATGAGGGTCCGCAGTCTTATCTATGGACCATTTAACAATCATAAATAAATGCCACCAAAAGTCTTGTAATCGCTACGTACACATATTTTTTTGTAATTTGTAGTACTAAAATAAATGGTCCGAAATGTATTGCTGCTTTTTTTATTAAGGGGGTCCATAAAATAGTGCTTGATTTCCTAAGGGGTCCGTGGACAAAAAAGGTTAAGAAACGCTGCGCTAGCACGTATTCATTAAAAAGCGCGGCAAATCGTGCGGGCGGCCCCAGTGCAGAGGTGGGCCGATGAACTTGTAGTTTCGCGAAGTGCGCCGCGCCTGGTCTAAGTCCACCACAATCATGCATAATTGTTCCAGTTATGACTGTTTCTTAAATGGGCGGAGGGTTGAGAACAGTAAAACCAGTGAGTTCTCTTTAAAGATAAATAAATACGTCACACGTCTTGAATGAGGGCGCGCTAATACATAGGCGTACACAGAGGGGGGTCATCTCCATAACTTCTCCTCTGCCAGGGGGGGTTCCACTCCGCACTGTAGGTACGATCGACCGCCTTGCCTATGGCATAGGCAAATTGCAGTGGGCTGTCGGCTCGCCGCGTGCCCGCTCGCTCGCCCCCGCCGTGTCAGTGTAATTGAAAACGAATGCCGCGCAACTCTAGCGTGTCGCTGGGAGTAGCGGGGGGGAAGGCGGGCGCAGGCGGCGCGTTCCTTTTGACTCGCGCCGCTTGGCGCATGGAGTATGCAGTAATACGAACCTTTTGAGCGTATGTAAAATAGAAGTTTCTGTACGTTAGTACTATTATTTACTCTGTACCTCTGTGTACGCCTATGAACACAGAGGGGGAGCGGAGACTTCCGTAATCCAAGAACTTTGCCATCTCACATGTTGTATGTATTAAGATAATCTATACGTAGCAAGACACATCTTTGTCTGTACATAAGTTCCGTAGGACGCCCGATAAATCTCTAGTACATGACAAATTAACCTGACCACATCAGGGGCCGGGTCATCTCGTCTGTATTCTATCACAAAGTATTCTGGCTTTTCAGAGTAGATAAATCTGTGTATCAAAAATTAAGTTTAATGGTACTTTTGAGTACCTTTTTTTTTAAAAAAAACCTTGTTTCAATATAAAAACCGCAAATCAAATCACAAAATGGAAAAATACACAAACATGATAATGTTCTAATTAGTACTTGCAAAAAACTACCTAATTAACAACCCAATTACTAAACTATTGAAAATATGCTAAAATCAAAGTAAATTTATGAATACAGTCAAATATCGCTATGGAGTCAACTAGTAAAAAGTTGCTCATATCTCATGAACACACTAAATCAGCTCTAAGAGAACACTGGCGCTTTTCTTGGCGTTTGTCACTGAAATACAGCACCTACACCTTTTGCAAATGGTTACTGGTTAGAAAAGGATATATGCTTATCTCCGAGACAAAAGCTAGCATGCTAGGACCTATCTATATATTTGTATACATATTTACATATGTACACATATCTACTTTTAAGATACTGTTAATACTTTTAATCACAACAAGGCCCTATGTTTAATTTCAGGGTAATCAAAAGTTAACTCTAACCTTCACTAAACAAGATTCCAACAAGGTACTAAACCACCAATGTGGCAGCAAAATCATCCAAATATAAAAATTACAAGCCTTCAAAATCCACACTTCAAAGAACTAGCATGCTACCGGTATTTTATAGAAAAAAACAAAGCATACAAAATACTGTTAAAACAGCTCAAACCGGGACTAACCAATACACTGTCATTGCTGCTCAAGTCAAGCGCGTTGCTTAAATAACCAAGGATCTGCAAAATATATTGAAATTTGTAAATGATATTAAAAATAAACAAATTACGATTCAATCGCACCAAATTAGCCGTGCTGGGGCCAGCATATAACTGCTTAGCTACCGAGTGTAACCCGCCAGATCGAATTTTTCAATATAGTTGTTGTTAGTCTTTTGCATGGGTTTTTGTATCCACCAAGTTAAAATAATTGTATAACATTGAATCAATTAAACAAGTCTACGCAGACAAAGTCACGGGCAAAAGCTAGTAAAAAATAATACTGATTGTACATTAAAGCCGAAATAAAAAAAACAGAATTTAAATTGAAGGCAAATACTATTTCCGAGGTAAGTAAATATATGTTAATAACTACTAAGCAAATAGAAACCATTGTATTCTTGAAAATGACAATTAGGTTATGATAACAAAATTGTTATTTAACTTTGCAACATCTTGTGAAAAACATGCGTTAAGTACATAGTAAAAAAATAGAAGAACCAAATGTGTCAAAATAGTAAACAAGTAGTGAACAGCCAAAGTTTTTTTTATATTTTTCTAGTTTTTAAAATCAAGTTTTAATTCAATTTTACGACTATAATTCAAAAGTCTGGATACGAAGCCATACTTCATAAATAAAGTATTAAATTAAAAGAATTTGATTCATAAATTGCTAGTCATAATTAGGTACTTTAAAAACTAAATAAATAATCACAGAATAAACCCAGTGGGTTGAAAATAGAGGACAAAAGAATCTTTTTTTACATATTAGACAATTGATATATTTCAATTACCAGAGTTAAGTTTATCAATGAAACTGTCATACAGGATGCTCTGATAAAGAGCTTAAATGAAATCATCAAACATGTAATTTTATGTTTTTGAATAATTAATCTTTCATGTTTTCTAATAATAGTATCTTCACTAAAAATGTTAAGTGCGTGAATATTTGGCATATCATAATAGACCAATCTTGATCTTATCTCACTTTAAACAGATAACCTAGAATGTAATACCTAGTTACAACGATTGTTATCATCCGTCAACCATAAACTCTTACTTTTAGCACCTATAAGACTGATTTATTATTGAAGTTTACATAAAAATAACAAGATTTAAGAGCAGTTAGTGCAGCTCAAGTGTTGTTTACATTGAGAACTTAAGTGTGTTAGTCGACGCACTGTCGCCCGATCACATAGCGATGGTGAAATCACTCATACGAGTAGTCAACGCAGTCGCGACACCACACATTCGTAACCTTTCTTACACGTAAACAACACGCATTTTATTTACACTTTGAGAGTTAAACTTACCGATTTCGGCATCTTGGCGGTTTGGGATCACTATCTGCAACAACACAGAGCACTAGTTAGAGAAACTAAACCGTTTAAATTCCACTACTAATAGTGCGAACTAAGCAGTCGACATGTACTTCAACCGCGTGACATGTAATCGCTAAATTGTGAATAACTTAACGCCTACGAGCGCGCGCGGCGTACAATACGTGCTGCTTTATGATCTATTCTATGCATTTTCTCAGAATATACAGGTATTGACGCGATGACAATAAAATTATTGTCGCCGGCGGTAGTGTAATGTGCACGGAAAAACTTGATCAGAAACTAGGGTATCTTAGTGGAATCGCTGACTAGTATTTTACACGGATATCGCACTGCGGAATATGTGTACTTACCCGGGAAAAGGAAGAATATCACCTAATTTTCCACATAAGTAGCACAACACATAAAGAATGCACACACCCTAAACGTAAAAGAGCCACAAAAATATCGCGATGTGACAGACAAGACAACTGCGTGACGTGGTAACCGGTGTTGTCATATCTGTCAATTGGCAAAGTTGGGGTTACACTTTGTTAAATGTCTCCCTATATTTGCAAAAGGGATAAAAAGATGATGATCTAATAAAAATAATTAAAACTCAACATTTTCTTTCTTATTTGCACTTTTTCTAAATTAAATATAGGCTGAAATCGAATCAAAGTTTTAAAAGTGTTCAAATTTCTAAAAACATTACTTAAACCACTAAAAACTGTTTACAGTCTACGCACAGAGTCTATGTGTAATGTTATGGATATTTTAAAATTTGTTAGTGTTTCCTGACACCGAAGTTTCAAAAACACCTCAGCAAAAAGTGTAAATTATGTGGGAACTTAATACATGATTATGGGACACACAAATCTTCTGCTTTACAATTACAGTATATGTGCATACGGCGCTGGCTTAAAAAACCTTCATCCAGAGTCGTAAAAGATTAAAAAAAAGGGCTGTCATGTCGCTGTCATCCTGACGTTAACCGGTCGAGAAGTCGAGTCGACGACCGCGACCACAGAGTACCTTTTTAATATACTGAGACCGTTTGTTGTACGCACAGTGTTTTCGTATTTAGAGTTATTTCTGTTTTTTTTATGGAGAGTTAATCGTATATAATATCAGAATAGTATGTGTAAGAAGAATTTTTTGAGGCTAGGACACTAATAGTAAGACTGCAATAACCTAAAATGCTTGCTTCCTTACGAAGACTTCTACATTGGGGACCGATCTGTGTTTTAGGTAATGTTATTCTTGAGTTCTCCATTTCTATTTATCTTTAATCAAAACCAAAATTTTTGATGTGGAAATTAAAATCTAAATAATTATACCAAACGTAAGTAACCGTATGTGCGTTGCGTAGTACTATACAGTTACTCGTTTTGTGCGTCGGCTTCTAGTTGACTAAGGAAAGGCGGTTGGAATCATATTGAGCGATTAGGAAGGAATTGTCAACCATGCTTTTTTTTTTAAATTTATTCTTGGCCATGGGTCAACCATGCTTCCACTTGGGGGTTGCCAACTTTCACAATTGGCAAACCTGGGGGCCTAGCACGCTAGCTTTTATTGATGACATAAAGCATTTATCCCGTTCTAACCAGTAGGCGTGTGAGAAAGGGACGAATGCTTTATGTCAACGATAAACACAAGTGTGCTAGAGGGGTTGGTGTTTTTAGAAGCTGCAATATTTTGTTAAAATAAAAGCCGGGCTAAACCGGATGTGTATGCTGCATGGCTCCGGAGGGTTTATATGTTAAGATGCCACATTGCTTGTCACCTGCTCTACAAAGCAAGCTGGAGCTTTAAGAGTTTATAATCACCAATATTGGCCATGTTAACTTGTTTGCCACATACTTTAATAAATCAACCAACCTGGACCCCAATTCTTGGTTTATGTGAGATGCATCTCACATGCGAGATACGTCTAAAAATTACAGAATTCCATGGGATTTGACAGTTGTTTTCGTGCGAGATAGATCTCACATGATCCGAGAATCGCCCTGCTGGAGCTTTACAATATTAGACTGTTGCCAGCCATGCACGTGTGGATCATTAAGATAATTAACTGCAGGCCAAACTTGTTGAGTTTGCAGCCCTACTTGTACTACTAGGCCAGCTTAGGCAGTTTGTGTCAGACTCATAGTTCTAAGGGCTAGTTTTCCATAAGTCAACATCCAGAAATATTCTTAAAAAAAATCATGTTTAACATGGTGATAATCATCTTGTAATTCTCCCATGATTGTTATTATTCCAAGAGGTGACCTACAGGGGATTTATTTATCTGTAACGTTTTTGTGAAGTGTTAGTATTGCTATTGTTTTTTTTTAATTCATATGGAAACGGTTATTGATAAAAGTTATATAGTTCAAAGTAGTAGTAGGTAGTGTTTTATAGTTCAAAAGTTAATACATGCAAACATTACTTTGGGGAGGTCCATGTCCATGCAAAAATAAACACCATAAACTTAACTATGGCTATCCCATTTTAATAATGATATTTATTGAGAAGCATAATTAGCATGCATGTTATTTTGGTTACTTGTGTGAATCAATAAAGAGTATTTGTTGTTGTTCTTGTTATCATGCTAACTCGGCGCCCTGAAAACCTCAAAATGTATGACTTTCAGGTATAATTAAGCTAGTGACATGGTCGATGGTGCACCTCATCGGCATGTGGTGGCCGCCGCAGGGCTCCACGGGCGGCGCGCTGCACGCCCTCCTGTTCCTGTTCCTGGCCGGAGGCACCCTGTACTACTTCCTGCAGTCCCTGCTCGAAGGACCAGGGTTCGTGCCACTGCAGTGGAAACCTGTGAGTTCATTGTGTTTATTTCTTTTTTATGATAAACTGCCGCAAACTAGATACGTGTCGGGCAACATGCTTTGTAGTGTTCTGTAGTTGCAAGTTCATTTTATAAGTTAGTCAACCATTACTTGTACATTTGTAAAGATTATTTAGCTGTGACAGTTTTCCTTTTAACTTCATTATAGATATTACTACTGTGAATGTGAATGTGAATATTTAAAACATCAAAACATACAAATTTAGTTGTAGGGCATAATGATAACATACCAAAAAATCATTGCCATAGTAACCTATGGCAGTGATTTAGAGGTTTAGAGGGTGGAAAACGTTATCGCCGTTTGTATGGCGAGCGCTGGGTTCACACTCCGCTTAATAACAAAAAAAATTTGAAAACCCTCTCCACTTTACATGTGGAGGGACTACCCTGAAAAAAGGTTTTATTCCAAATTTTATTTTATCGCTTATACGGCGGCGTGACTAAATAAATATGTATATACATGCCAAGTTACAGCTTTCTGGTACAAAGAGTGTCTGAGCTAAGCTGCGGACAGACGGACATGGCGAAACTATAAGGTTTCCTTGTTGACTATATGTAACCCTTAAAACTTTTGAAATAAATCACAAGAGGGACCTACATTACCTGGATTGCCTAAAACGCCTAAACTGGCACACACAGACTAACAGACTATAGCTTTGAATGTATAAAACCATTTTGTTTTGTTTCAGAGTAAAGAAGAGGATAAAGAGTATCTGCAATTTTGCCTCATCTGCAACGGATACAAAGCCCCGCGCTCACACCACTGCAGGAAGTGTAAGAACTATTATCTTTAAAGCTTCTGTTGACTTGCCGTGTAACTTTGTTTGGTAGTCAATTGAAATAAAACAATTTAAACGGTTTATATCGCGTGTATTGTAACGAATCTAATTCTCGACGTTTCGTGTTCGAGTGAATATTGATTCGCTTATACTGTTCAGATTTAGTAAAATGTGTGTGTGGATTCAATGACAATGCGATGATAAAATTTCGTCAACAAAAAATCTTTGTTTTTAGGGGGTTTATCTGCAATCAGTTTAATTATACTGTAAGCGGATGAGTTGTTTGTTAAACAAAAATGAAGCTGTTAGCAAAAACTTCATTATTTACCTAACCAATAACAGATGGACCAGTACCTTTTTTTGTACTCTTAAATACTTAAATGTTTTTTATTTGCGATGGGGCAGGCGGACGCTGCGTGCTGAAGATGGACCACCACTGTCCGTGGATCAACTCGTGCGTGGGGCACGCCAACCACGGCTACTTCACGTACTTCCTCGTGTTCGCCGTGCTGGGCTGCCTGCAGGCCGCCATCGTACGTGCTGTACTTCATTAGTATAACTATAGTACAGTAGTGTAGTTTTGAGTTGAGTTTCTTGTTGGTGTCGTCTTATCAGGGCTTTTTTTCCGAACTGGTGGTTTTTCAGACATTCATAAGTTGTTCTTGCAAGCCTATTAATCTAATCTGAATAAAGATTGACATTGACAATTCCGGCTCTGGATTGTTGCCGATTACTTGATTATTAATCATCATCATCATCATCATCTCAGCCACAAGAAGTCCACTGCTGAACATAGGCCTCCTCCATGGATTTCCAAAGTGACCGGTTGGAAGCGGCATGCAACCAGCGCCTATGTATGTATGAGGTCATCGAACCATCTTGTGGCTGGTCGCTGATTATTAATGGTCTATGTTAAGTTTGTTTCCCTCGTTGCAGGTGCTGTCGATCTGCATGTACCACGCGATCAACCGCGCGTGGTACGTGCAGCGCGGGCTGCGCGCGCCGCGCGTGCTGCTGACGCTGCCGACGCTGCTGCTCACGCTGCTGGCCGTCGGCATGTGCGTCGGCGTCGTGCTGGCCGTCGGCACGCTGCTCGTGCTGCAGGTCAGTCGGTCAGGCTGCATCATGAGACCCGGAAAGGGCTCGAAACGTCGGGAATTAGATCAGTCCCGATAAGCGTGATATAGACAGTGTAAATAGTTCTTCAGCCTTAAAGTACTCCGTGTCGTGTCCAGATCCGCAGCATCCTGCGCAACCAGACGACGATAGAGGACTGGATCGTGGAGAAGGCGGCGTCGCGCCGCGAGGAGGCCGGCCTGCCGCCCTTTGCGTTCCCGTACGACCTGGGCTGGCGCGCCAACGCCCGGCTGGTGCTGTGCGGCCCGCGCTGCGACGGCCTCAGCTGGCCCGTCAGGCCGGGCTGCCAGGAGTTCGACCTCACTGTGAGTGCCCGGACCCTGCCGCCCTGTGCCTTCCCGTACGACCTGGGCTGCATAGGCCTATACATACACACCTTAAGAAACTGACGTAAATATTACTATTCCCTAGGGATAAATACAAACATGATATTTTTTCGTTACAGAGTAATTAGCCTCCTAAATAAATAATATCAGATTTTTGAGTTGCGTCGTATAATTAAAGAAAATGAAAACATTTTGTATGAGACCTGGGACGGTTTAAAATACATGCTTACCTTTGTTCATCACTTATTAAAAAAATACTATGACAGAATAGATATGCCATTGACAGCTCACTTGTCAATGGCGGCGTTCCAAATCACGCTCACAGCTATTACAGCGCTGACCGTGTGAACGCTCTGAGCGCTATAAAGGTGATCCGGAATGCGCCCAATACGACATCTGTTACTTTTTTTTTTGTGGTGGACTAAGGTAAGTATGTATTTTAAACCGTCCCAAATTTTATAAAATATTTTACCGTTTTACAATTATTTAAAAAATAAGATATTTTTGGTTCGCTGAGGAAGCTAATTACTTTATAATGAAAAAATATCCAAGCACTTCGCCGGAGTTCATCCCTCGGGAATCTAGTTAATATTTGAGAAAAGCCCATCAGCCTCGACTCAGCAATCGCTGGCTTCACACTTCCAAAAATACCTTCGTCTTGCGTCTTTAACTTGCTAAGGCATTAATGTAGTATTGTTTCATCATCATCATCTATGGAGAAGGCTATGCTTAGAGTTTCTCTGCGTGATCGAATCAGAAATGAGGAGATCCGCAGACGAACGAAAGTAACCGACGTAGTCCAGCGGATTAGCGAGTCGAAGTGGCAGCGGGCAGGGCACACAGCACGGAGAACTGATGGCCGATGGGGTCGAAAAGTTCTCGAATGGCGGCCGCGGATCGGCAAGCGCAGCGCGGGACGACAGCCACAAGACGGTCCCATGACCTCATACAGGCGGCAGGAAGGCCCTGGTCGCGTGCCGCTTCCGACCGGTCACTTTGGAAATCCACGGAGGAGGCCTACGTTCAACAGTGGCCTTCTCGTGGCCGAGATGATGATGATCGTATTCCATGGTGTCTTCGGCAGCGTGAGCAGCAGGCGCAGAAGGCGGACAAGCGGCAGCGCGCGCGCCTGTACGCGGCGGTGGGCGAGTACTCGGGGCGCTGGCTGCCGCTGCGGCGCTGGCCGCGCGCCGCGCTGGCCGCGCCGTGCTCCGACGAGCCGCGCCTGGCGCTGCGCCGCGGCGACCTCGTGCGCGCCACGAGGCAGCGCAGGTCAGTACTCGGGGCGCTGGCTGCCGCTGCGGCGCTGGCCGCGCGCCGCGCTGGCCGCGCCGTGCTCCGACGAGCCGCGCCTGGCGCTGCGCCGCGGCGACCTCGTGCGCGCCACGAGGCAGCGCAGGTCAGTACTCGGGGCGCTGGCTGCCGCTGCGGCGCTGGCCGCGCGCCGCGCTGGCCGCGCCGTGCTCCGACGAGCCGCGCCTGGCGCTGCGCCGCGGCGACCTCGTGCGCGCCACGAGGCAGCGCAGGTCAGTACTCGGGGCGCTGGCTGCCGCTGCGGCGCTGGCCGCGCGCCGCGCTGGCCGCGCCGTGCTCCGACGAGCCGCGCCTGGCGCTGCGCCGCGGCGACCTCGTGCGCGCCACGAGGCAGCGCAGGTCAGTACTCGGGGCGCTGGCTGCCGCTGCGGCGCTGGCCGCGCGCCGCGCTGGCCGCGCCGTGCTCCGACGAGCCGCGCCTGGCGCTGCGCCGCGGCGACCTCGTGCGCGCCACGAGGCAGCGCAGGTCAGTACTCGGGGCGCTGGCTGCCGCTGCGGCGCTGGCCGCGCGCCGCGCTGGCCGCGCCGTGCTCCGACGAGCCGCGCCTGGCGCTGCGCCGCGGCGACCTCGTGCGCGCCACGAGGCAGCGCAGGTCAGTACTCGGGGCGCTGGCTGCCGCTGCGGCGCTGGCCGCGCGCCGCGCTGGCCGCGCCGTGCTCCGACGAGCCGCGCCTGGCGCTGCGCCGCGGCGACCTCGTGCGCGCCACGAGGCAGCGCAGGTCAGTACTCGGGGCGCTGGCTGCCGCTGCGGCGCTGGCCGCGCGCCGCGCTGGCCGCGCCGTGCTCCGACGAGCCGCGCCTGGCGCTGCGCCGCGGCGACCTCGTGCGCGCCACGAGGCAGCGCAGGTCAGTACTCGGGGCGCTGGCTGCCGCTGCGGCGCTGGCCGCGCGCCGCGCTGGCCGCGCCGTGCTCCGACGAGCCGCGCCTGGCGCTGCGCCGCGGCGACCTCGTGCGCGCCACGAGGCAGCGCAGGTCAGTGGCCGTCCGGACCCCGATTCTCAGTTCGTGCGAGATGCGTCTCGCGAGCGAGCGACGTCTAAGAGTAACAGTTTCCGAGAGATTTGACAGTTGTTTCCGTGCGAGATGCGTCTCGCGTAAACCGAGAATAGCCCCGCTGGAGTGTTTCGTTTTATATATATACAACATATCAAGGCGAACGAGCGAGCGGCTCAACTGATGGTAGGTGATCACCACCACCCATTGACACCTGCTACGCCGAGGATAATACAGATGCGTTACCAGCCCTCCTAAGATGGATTACCTCTTGTGCCAGTGATTACACCGACTATCTTGCTCTCCGCGCCGGAATAGCGGCAGACTTAATGGCAGGAATAACGAGCAAGATGGTGGTAGCGATCCGAACGGATCTTGCACAAGCCTTGCACCCTCATAAATGAGACGTAGACGAAAAGTGGGATGTTACCTAGCGTTGTTTTTGTGTGGTGAAAGCGTGATTGACGGTACATATTAGGCGGACAGACAGACAGACGGATGGACAACGTAGTCTCAGTAATAGGGTCCCGTTTTACCTAAAGCTAAAAATGCATTGCAGGCACTGGCTGTTCGGCGAGCGGTTGCAGGGCGCGGGCGAGGCGCGCGGGCCGCGCGGCTGGTTCCCGCGCGCCGCCGCCGCGCCCGCCGAGCACTGCAAGCCCGACTAGCGCCGCCGCCGCGAGCATCTAACCCTCCCTTTCCTACGCAGTTGGCTAGTAAACCATCATGGGAACTCATGCAGAGAGTGGCCAGAGACTATAGTTGTAAAATGCCCGTTAGTTACAGTTGTTCAACTTAATGTCTGGACAGTAGCGTAGCTTGGTGACCAGAGGCTCTGGGGCAAAACCTGGGGCTCTATAGTCAAATTATATAAACAGATATGTGATTCTGGTAGCCGGAGAATATTTGCGAGTAGGATAGCTAGAGTTAGAGGGATACTGGCCAGGGACCCCCCGAGCTTGAAGCCACCGCCTAGCCCCTGGGAAGCTACGCCACTGTGTCTGGATAGTCACCGATAACCGATCGCGATCCAACCGCGACCTAAAAAAGAGAGGACTGTTTTGGTTATTTCTTTAAGTCGTTTAACGTAAACGTAACACAACTATAATTTTAATAATACAAATTCGAGTCATACTTACGCCCGAAAGACATAACCCTCCCTTCTGAAGGCAGTCGTGAGCTATGCGGTTAATTATGAAAGAATTCCTCAGATCACAAGTTTTTCGCGCTCGCCTTCGGCTTGTGCGTCAAGTACGCATCATCTGAAGCGTCCCTTAATTTATCGCCCTAAGGGCTATGCACTATAGTACCTCTGCACCAGGTAGCAACAGGACTATAAATCAGTTTTGAAACAAAGACGTTTTGTTTGCATACATAAATAAGGTCTGTTCCATTAACAAAACTCCCATTGGGTAGTTCGTGTCACAAAATACAATAATTTTAACAATTAACTAATACGCAATAAGATCTCAACTTTAAATACAGGTGTGATGATTACTTTTTTATTAAAACTATTAGAATTAATTAATACAGGGGATTTAGGGCTGGTACCGGGCAGCCAGGATCTCCGTTCCTTCTTGTGAGAAAAGCTCAGTAGGTATAGAGAGGTAGGAAGTAGGTAGGTAGGTACACACTGAGGCAAACTGAGGTAGGAACATCATCTGGGATCTGCCTCCGACACGGCAAATTATTCTGTGATTCCAAGTCATGATTATCTTGAAAGCGTTTGTAATAGAACTCAGATAATTAAGTTTTTTTGCAGCCAGCGAAATAAACATTTAAGTATGTTAAAAGTTCTAATTACGTGAGAAAAATAGTCTGCAAGCGCCAGCCATCGCCGTTTTTTAAAGAAAACCTATCATAACTGTAAATAAATCGTTAACATTTATTTTATAAGCAAAGTATGTATGATGGAACTTTATGTAAATGTATGAAATTTTTTAACAATATAATTAAGCGTCTATTTCCGTCGTTTTATACGTTATTTATGTAAAATAAACTTTTAAAAGTATTGTTTATTTTTATTTTATTAATCTAAATGAAACAAATGGGAATGTGTAAACTTTTATTGTGCATTAGTAAACATTCGTAAATCTAGGTACAAAATTACTTCCTCACAAAACACAAGGGAAATTATAACTCTCTCAAATAAGTTAGCTCCGTTCCAGCATAAAACTATATTAAATCGAATACAGACGTTATTTTATTATCACGGTTTTAATTATAATTAATAAATGCAGTTAACCCAACCATAAATACCGACAAAACTTTCATTCGACAGAAAATTTACCATCAAAAGTTTGTACTGTTAGCCTTCTCAGTCAAGCTCGAACCTTAATCTATCTTATTATAAATTGACGCCAAATAAAGGAACAAAATGCCACAAAAAGAAACATTTAAAAAATTTGGTGGCGAATCTAAAACATTCATACAAAATTACATTGAATTCATTAAGGCATTGGAAATGTTAATGAAGTTAATTCGTATTAACACCCTTATCTATTTAACATTTAATTCGGGTTCGGTTCCTGAACCTTTGACCTTCCGGGGGGGCAATTTTTGAATCTCACCAGGTGACTAAAGCTCATCAAAATGGCCGAATGTCTATGAAAAACGGTCATTTTGTTGAGCTTTAGTCACCCGGTGGGATTCAAAAATCACTCCTGAGCTCAAAGTTGTATATTGGCATGATATGCAAATCGTCTTAGTTGTATATTTTTTAGGTAGTGCGATATCTTGGTTGTAAAACGTCTTGCCATGTCGCGTTAATAGGCAAATGGTCCAGATGATCGTAACGGCCAATGTGGGTGAACGTCTTTAT
The DNA here is from genome assembly GCA_963691745.1 of Ditula angustiorana. NCBI lineage: Eukaryota > Metazoa > Arthropoda > Insecta > Lepidoptera > Tortricidae > Ditula > Ditula angustiorana. The sequence continues at coordinate 1,057,835 of OY829479.1, forward strand.
AGTATAACTAGCTACCCCCCCCCCCCCCGCACGAGTACATTCGGAATGAAATGCACATAAGAACCTTCCGTATAAAAATATCTAAATGACACTGAAAACCGGATCAAAATCCGTTGCGTGGTTTAGAAGAAGGCGGCCGAAGATACACTAAGATTTAGGACAGACAGGAACAGATAGCGACTTCAATTTATACTATGTAAAGATAAAGAGGACTATGTAGTCTAAGTAGGAATGTTTTCAGGTTGTATAACAACAATACATTATTACATTATCATTCATTCTTCGTTCAACATGGTCGTTTTGCAATTATGACGTTTCATCTACTTGGATAGTTTGTAGCTAAGACATTATACGATCAATACCTTTTGGTAACATAGTCCTATACAATCAAGACCTTATATATATACAATATACAATTGAACCGTTCTGACTTGTACATTTAACGACCTAGACGTTTATTAAGTCTTTATAAACCTATGACCATTTTCTAACCGTGGCATTGTACAAACAAGTCATTTTGCTTACTTAATCAGTGTACAACTAAGACGGTTTGCAGACCATAGCATACAACTTTGACTCCCTGAACCGAACCCAAAGTGTACGGTGTCGGGGCCGGATTAATCATGTCGAAGCCTTTAGGCTAAGTAATTCTCGGGGCCCTTTTTCATTGGTTGAAACATTCGCAATTTCTTATAATGCAGGGCCCCTAGGCTCCTACTCTGTCTAGAAGTTATTCCGGCCCTGTGTGTGGTCACACGCCCTAGTACTCGTTGTCGTCGTCGAGCTCGCCCTCGGTGGAGTCGACGCCGACCTCCTCGTAGTCCTTCTCGAGCGCGGCGAGGTCCTCGCGCGCCTCCGAGAACTCGCCCTCCTCCATGCCCTCGCCCACGTACCAGTGCACGAACGCGCGCTTCGCGTACATCAGGTCGAACTTGTGGTCCAGTCTGAGGACAAAGAGGTACAGTTATGTCATTAATGGATTCAGGCCCTGTTTTACCACTCTCTTATAACTTCCCGATGTCATATCTAACAGATATAGGTATGTTATACCCATAGAATAAAAAGAGACGGCTTTACTGATATTTGTTGGATAGATATAATACGAGAAACGTATCACAGAGTGGTGAAACAGACCCTCAGAGACAGAGACCCCGACTTGACACAGCCAAGTTTGTCTTTACGTGCGTCTTATGGCACTAGTTTGATAGACGCAGGGAGGAAATTAAACCTAGGCCGGTCATGTTAGGGTCACCGGAAGAGGCCTTAATTTGTTTACCATGTTTTCGCCTATTCTTTCCCATACAGCTCCATTGCATTGTGGTTAAGTGTCTCTATCCCCCCTTATTGTTGTTTGCCCCCCCCCCCCCCCCCAAACAACAACCATGCCTTTAAACTCGACGAAATTACCATGAAAGTCTGGGAAACCAGAAAGGTTGGATTCATGTTAATAAAACGGATCACTTACGTATTTTTACGTCGAGAAATGCCCGACATGTTTCTGACCAGTCCATGGTCCTTAATATGTTCGAGTCTCACGGTAGTTTTATGTTAAATAGGTTGGATTCCCAGAGCAGCAGAGCAACTTATTCCGATTTGTTGATATGGACCTCCTCAAAGTATATAACGCTTAAACCTATGAATAAGCCTCTAGGTTTGTCTCTGTTCAAGGCTCGTTTGAGCATCAGAAGCTCACCTGGCCCAAGCTTCGGCGATGGCGGTGGTGTTGGACAGCATGCAGACCGCGCGCTGCACCTTGGCGAGGTCGCCGCCCGGCACCACCGTCGGAGGCTGGTAGTTAATGCCCACCTGCAACACACAACAAACATGTCTGAGTCTTTCATCATCATTCATCAGCAGGGAGACATCCACTGCTGGGCATAGGACTACTCAAGGATCTCCATGACATGACGGTCAGTCGTCCCGCGATCCCCAATGATCCAAACGCGAATACACAACAAGAAGTGAAGTGCTCGCAAAAGTTAACTTTCCCAAGTTTTTGAGCAAGGCAAAACCGAACGTGTCAAGAAGTTGATGAATAATTTTAAACTCGCCGATGAAGTTGCCGTCCCGTTTACAGTCTCGACTCAATAATATTGCTCTACTCAATGAAAGATCAAGCAAATTTACCTTGAATCCTGTGGGACACCAGTCCACGAACTGGATGGTGCGTTTGGTCTTGATGGTAGCGATGGCCGCATTCACGTCTTTTGGCACCACATCTCCTCTGCACAGAAATAATGCTCATTATATTAGTGTGGCGAAACTGGAAAACGCAAGGCACGGAATGCTGATGTTGCAGGTTCAAGTCCTGCCATTGCCCTAATTTTTCTTTGTGTTGTCATTACAATTTTAATTTAATAATTTGAATGTTAAAAACATTAAAATAAAAATCGAAAGAAATTTCGGTTACAAAATGTAATAACAAAACGGCGCCATCTCTCGTCAGCTGACTTTAGCTGTAAAGGTACCCAGTTGAATATGATAACTTGTTAAAAAGTTTCATATAGATGACACCGAGGGTAGTTGTACCCTTAAAATCAATAATATAATGACCGTAAGACGAAGCACATTGAAAAATTCGCAGGGTAGGGCAGCGGCAGTGTGGCGAAACTGGCAAACGCAAGGCACGGAATGCTGATGTTGCAGGTTCAAGTCCTGCCATTGCCCTAATTTTTCTTTGTGTTGTCATTACAATTTTAATTTAATAATTTGAATGTTAAAAACATTTATAATAACAATCGAAAGAAATTTCGGTTACAAAATGCTCATTACTCAAACTCATTGGTCAATCAAGGCACATTTTTTGGTCCTTTGAACCGTACGTTTTTTGTTCCGAGAATATTCTGTTCAACATTTACCTGTACAACATGCAGCAAGCCATGTATTTCCCGTGGCGTGGATCGCACTTTACCATCTGAAATGCAAGATGGCAGAGTTAAATTCCCAATATAAATAACAAAACAATTAGAATTAATAAAGTTTATTTTCAGACTGCTATGCCATTAATAAACTAAACCTGAGGCTCTATGGTTTGATATAAAGGTTGTGGCCTACCTGGTTGGCAGGCTCGAAGCAGGCGTTGGTGATCTCAGCAACAGTGAGCTGCTCGTGGTAGGCCTTCTCTGCCGAGATGACGGGCGCGTAGGTGGCGAGCGGAAAGTGGATCCGCGGGTAGGGCACCAGGTTGGTCTGGAACTCCGTGAGGTCCACGTTCAGAGCACCGTCGAAGCGAAGAGACGCTGTTATTGACGACACGATCTGGAAGTAAAAGATGCTTTTCAGTAAAAATATAGTCATTCAGAGCCATTATGTTTACAAGAGGCTCTTAATAATTGTCTGAAGATTTACCACCGACCGTTTTGGAAAACCTGATTAGTACTTTCATCTTGAATTTTTCATGTTGACATTCCAATTTTAATTTTAATTTTGACCTAGTTTTAGTGTATAATGCTTATTATTTTTATTATGTTGACATACCAATATTAATTTGATTAGTTTTAGTATTTAATAGTTTTAATTTGTTAAATTATGCTGACATTCGAATATGATTTTGTTTTAGTTTTATTGATTAATGCTTTTTATGAAATTTGACGATCTCGATATAAAAACGCGTAATTTGACATTTTGTGCAATTTATGATGTAATTATATTGACTGAATAAATAAACTAAACTAAACTAAACATCTGCAGTCGTTGGCCCTCGCTTATTTTTTTTTTTTACTTTAAGCTTGGCTCGTGCAAATGGTCGGCTTTATGAAATCTAAAGGATATAATGATTTGCGGCTATACCTGACCAATGAGCCTGTTGAGATTGGTGTAAGTTGGGCGTTCAATGTCGAGGTTTCGGCGGCAGATGTCGTAGATGGCCTCGTTGTCGACCATGAAGGCGCAGTCGGAGTGCTCCAGCGTCGTGTGGGTGGTCAGGATCGAGTTGTAGGGCTCCACTACTGCCGTCGACACCTGGAGAAGGGATCAATATCTCAGATGCAGCTGTTAAAACTCATGCTAGCTAAGTTTTAGGGACACATTGTTAAGTTTGTGTTCACGCCTTCAAATCTTTCAAATCTTACTACCTGCAAGTGATCGAGAATTGTGGGCCTATTTCTTTAAATACAAGCTTAATCAACAATTGCAGTGCGTATGGGGCATAGGAAATTAAGGTCTCTATTTCACCAACAATTCTGGAGACTTATTTTCGACTCAGATAAATAATGTCTCTTTTGCCCCGTCTCTCTTGCCCCGTCCGTAAATATTACGCGAGGAGTTAAAAAATCAAAAATCTTGGTAAGATTTGGTAACACTTGAAAGGAACCCCAGATTTAAATATTTCGCTTTATCTATTCACTATAACCACCAAAGCACCTAATCCGTCTAAATTATTCTAACTCCGACCTCCCCGTTAATGAAATTTGACTATCCTTTCCTCCACATGAACTCACATAATTAATCGGTCACCCCTTATAAAGGAACAGATATACGAGTAGTTTTTTTTATGAAAATGGGAAGGCTAACAAGCAAGTGGGTTACCTGATGGTAAGTGTTCACCACCGCCTATAAACCCTGCCCCCCTGTAGGTGTACGCGTGTACCTATCCACTGCGGTTCACTTATGTACAAGACTAGAGGCATACCTACCTGAGGAGCGGGGTAGATGGAGAACTCGAGTTTGGACTTCTTGCCGTAGTCCACGGAGAGGCGCTCCATCAACAGCGACGTGAACCCGGAGCCCGTGCCGCCGCCGAACGAATGGAACACCAGGAAACCCTGCAAATGTTGGCATGCTTGGTAAAGAAAAGTTTGTCACCATGTTACATCAGTTCTCGTGCTTTGTCTTGGATTCAAACTCAAGCCTAATCTGAACAAAGCAAGGAAACACTTAATAATGTCAGAAAATTCGTAGCGTTTGAACTATCTGTTCGTAAAAAATTTTAATGGGAAAATACCAGCACGAAATTCAACGGAGTATCATCTCTCGCTCACCGCACGAAACGCAAGCTCTACTTTGGGCTCGGTATTTTATTTCTGGTGGGGAGATGACGACTGTGTCTCACCTGTAGCCCCGTGCACTGGTCCGCCAGCTTCCTGAGCCGGTCGAGCACTACGTCGACGATCTCCTTGCCGATGGTGTAATGGCCGCGCGCGTAGTTGTTGGCCGCATCCTCCTTGCCCGTGATAAGCTGCTCCGGGTGAAACAGCTGGCGGTACGTGCCGGTGCGGACTTCGTCTGAAAAACGTAATACATACTCTTTATTATATAACAATTCCGAGTACTTCTAATTTGGCGTCTTCAGACATCAGCAATCAGAACAACTGTGTTAAGTATTTTTATTTAATTCCAGACTGATGCGTTGGAATGCCTAGCTCGTGCTTACATCATCGCGATTTGAGTAGCATATTACTCAAAGGAAATGGCGATATGAAGTTAAATTTGGCTCGAGATTGAGATCTTTATTAGAGAGAGCACTCAGTCATAAGTGATTAATTGATTAAATACACTTTGTACTTTAGTTGCATTGCATCTAAATCTAAACTGTGTATTACCATTTACTTTTGCCTGTATCAGGAGTGCGAACTTTGAATCTCACCGGGTGACTAAAGCTCGCCAAAATAGGCGTTTATCATAGAGTTTCGGCCATTTTGGTGAGCTCTAGTCACCTAGTGAGATTAAAAAATTGCACCCCTGTTTCCAAAAATGAATGAGAATTGTACATATTATTTATTTAATAAAAGTTTCGTAATTTCTTTTTGGTTCTTCGCGCCTTTTTTTCAATATCTAAGGTTTTTTAATGGCTGTTTGATATCAACACTTTTTTTATATACAACATAAGTAGGAAGACAAATGAGCAAGTGGGTCCCCTAATGGTAATTGATCACCACCGCTCATAAATACCTGCAACCCCAAGGATATTGCTGATGCGTTGCCAACCCAGAGGCCTAAGATGGAATACTGCAAACACTGCTGCTTAGCGGCTGGATTTATGCATATGGCATTTATGTATGGAACCCTAAAAATGCGTACTTATGCAAAGTTTCTTTGGAAGACAATTTATGGCTTAAGGCATAGCGAGTTCAGTCGAGTGTGACCGCCAGCCATGCGTATAGCTCAGATTTCTACCAGCTAACCAGTGATGCTTTTGTATGCAAATTGTCGCCTTGTTGTCTTAGAAATTACTTATTAGAAACGCTTTGAAGAGCTGCGGTTAGTTGCTTGGTAAGATTGATACTTTACCTGTATGAATCGATTAAAATAGATACCTATAGTTAATTTAGAGATTTGTAACGGAAGGGTTTTTATGCATCTTAACTGTACTTATGCGAAGCTGGGGTAGACCACTAGGTTTATCATATGTATATCATAGACTAGCAGCCCGCCCCGGCTTCGTACAATTAGAATATTTATTTATAAACTTTATTGCACAAAAAATACAAAATGTACAAAAGGCGGACTTAATGCCTTAAGGCATTCTCTGCCTGTTAACCAGCCAGTCAGTGTGGCTATAATGTACGTAAAACCTTTCTTAAAAAAATCCCTACATGACAGTGATAACCCCATCAAAATCCGTTGCGTGGTTAAGAAGAAGGCGGCCGAACATACACTATAACCCCCTTATTCATAAACGCTTCGTAAAAGTTTGTTAGTTAACATGTTTTATGTCTTTATCTGTCATCGTGACGTTTACCCTCTAATGAAAGGGACAAAACATTTGTTAGCTTAAAAATATTGTTAACTTATGAATAAGGGGGTATTATTTTACCAAGGAGATTTAATGTTACAAGATAAGGGCCAATAAACTGTTTATCAAATATAATATTACCTAAGAATTTTCTTGTAACCGATTTATTAATAACGAGCATTTGTTGCTTTTAAATGGCGGTTTAAAGACAATGTAAGTCTTAAGTGTAAGTTCGTTACTCGTTCGTTCTATTTTTTATCATTTATTGTTATTCATTGCAATGCATTGCCCTGTGGCAAGGGTCACCAAAGTGCACTACGACTCTGAACAAAAGTCAAACTTGTCAGTAAGGCTTTAGGACGAACAGGATATTTGCATTTATACTATGCAAAGATAATGTAAACCAATCGTATGTATCGATGATCGATATCAGAGACGTATTAAGTTTGAGTTTCATGTGTAACGGAGGTTTACCGGCCGTAATGACAGACTGCAATGCTAGAGTCAATAACCGGGACGAGTTCATCAGCCTCTCTAGATCATTATAGGCTTTCAGGTAAGGCATTCAGTTAAAGGTGAAAGGCTTGATTTCATTCCGAAGTTTTAATTTAATTTGATCTTTTCTACAATGTTTATTTAACTTCATTTGTATTGAGAAGAGTAATGGTTTTGGTTCAATAAAGATCTTGACTCCATATTAGTCAAATGAGAGCATAAGTTACCGTCCTATTGTATATTTAGAAAATAGTACCTAACTAAGATCATAGTTACTGCAGCTTACTGCAGCTAAGCGCTTAGTTACTGCAACTGAGGTCTTACTTACTGCAGTTAAGCGCTTAGTAACTGCAGTTAAGCTCTTAGTAACTGCAGCTTAGCTCTTGGTTACTGCAGCTAAGCTCTTGGTTACTGCAGTTAAGCTCTTAGTTACTGCGGTTAAGCTCTTAGTTACGGCAGCTTAGGTCTTGGTTACTGCAGCTAAGCTCTTGCTAAGTTCATATAGAGTCAAGATCTTTGTTAAACAAAACATTTCTTTTTCTCAGTGTGTAATTTGTAATACATTTGAAGTCAAATGTAAAACCCATTTCCATTCTTTCAGAGTCAGAAATTAGGGAATTTTAGGTCTTAGGTTTACATATACCAAATAGATAGAGAAGAAAAGAGGTTATTATTATTCATTTGTATATGATCACTTTATCTTAACTTTTATCTTTTCTTACCAACAACAGTAGGCTCCAAGTCGACGAACACAGCCCTCGGCACGTGCTTGCCGGCGCCGGTTTCGCTGAAGAACGTGTTGAAGGAGTCGTCTCCTCCCCCCAGGGTCTTGTCCGAGGGCATCTGGCCGTCGGGCTGGATGCCATGCTCGAGGCAGTACAGCTCCCAGCAAGCGTTGCCGATCTGGACGCCTGCTTGCCCGATGTGTACAGAGATGCATTCCCTCTGAAGAAAAAAATAAATGTTAAAAACTGATTAAACATTACATATTTTTATTCATCATCATCAGCCTATATTCGTCCACTGCTGGACATAGGCCTCTCCCATGGCACGCCACTGAGCACGATCCTCGGCCACTCTCATCCAGCTCTTGCCAGCCGCCCTGCGAAGATCATCGCTCCACCGAGTCTGAGGACGTCCCACGCTACGTTTGCCGATCCGTGGCCATATTTTTATTAGCACCTAATTAACTGAGTGCGGCTCTCCGACTGGGCTAATAGAACTAAAAGCTTTAGTTATGTAGTGAGTAAAGGCTTGTCGAGAAAGCTCGTGATAGGTACACTGATGCAGTCTCAAATCACAATAAATAAACCAATGCAAACTTGCGCGGTAAAGTAAAACGAGCAAGTGGGTACCTTATGGTAAGTAATCACCACCGCTCATAGACACCCGCAACACCAAGGAGATTACAGATGCGTTGCCAACCAAGAGGGTTAATGTACTAATTTCACCGACTGTCTTGCTCTCCACGCCGGATGACAACAGTGCAAGCACTACTGCTTAGCGGCTGGATTAGCGATCAAGATGGTAGTAGCGATCCGGATAGATATTGCTCAAGGTCCTACCACCCGCAAAATAAATGAAAAAGAATAAATATAGGGTTACATCCTACTAATATTATAAATGTGAAAGTTTGTATGTTTGGATGTTTGTTACTCGATCACGCAAAAACAACTGAATGGATTTCAATGAAATTTGACACACATATAGTTTATAACCAGCGGCCCTAACATGACAGTCCAGGTTTAGTTTAACCACTCCCTGTGTCTCTGTTTAACTAGTGTCATAAGAAAGGGACGCAGATAGAGATAAGCTAAACTTGGCCAGTCATGTTAGGGCCACTGGATTAACATATAGGATACTTTTTATCCCGTAAAAATGCATAGTTCCCACGGGACACTGATAAGTGAGTTATACGCCGCCGTGATGTCATGAACAGCAAAGCAACTAATTCTCATTAATTTGTCCAGGAAATATTTCAGGTTGCATGTTTCAATTAAACAAGTCTACGCGGACGAAGTCGCGGGCAAAAGCTAGTTAATTATAAATATCTATCTGGCTACAAAGTTAATTGAAATGAAACAATTTAAACGGTTTCATCACGTGTATTGTAACGAATCTAATTCCCGACGTTTTATTTCAATGTCTTCTTCTTCATCGGTCCCTCACTGCTGAGGATCGCGACCACATATGGTTTCCTTCCACAGACTGCGATCGTAAGATGTGTGGACCGCACGATACATGCCGCCGCCCACTGCCCTCTTCACCGTGTCCGACCATCTCGCTGGCGCCCTACCCTGAGCACGTCTGCCCTCTATTTGGCCCAAGATGATTTGCCTCTCAAGGCAATGCTTCGGAGACCGCATAATGTGTCCGAAAAAAAAACTGAGGGCACGTTTCCGACATATAGTGGAGAGCCGCGTGGTGATGTTGAGCTCTTTCAATATGGACTCGTTAGTTCTCATGGCAGTCCAAGGTATGCGGAGCAATCTCCGCCAACACCACATCTCAAACGCGTCGATTCTGCTGCTATCGCGACTTTTTATGGTCCAGGTCTCGACACCATAAATAAAGATCGAAAATACCAAAGCCCGAACCAAGCGTACTTTAGTTGCACGTCGAATACCTCTGTTTTTCCAAATCTTATCCAAGTTAGTCATAGCACTTTTGGCCATACCGACTCTTCGACGAATTTCACCGGTGCAGATGCCATCACAAGTTATCAGCGATCCAAGATATACAAACTCGCTGACTTTTTCGTATCCGTTGAGTGCGTCGGTGTTCGGAAGAACATGCGCTCGGTCGACCACCATTACCTTAGTTTTTGAATGATTAATCTTAAGACCGAGGTTGGCACTCTCAAATTCAATTTTCTTTAGAATAGTTGCCATTTCCACTTCGCACGACGCAACTATAGTCGTATCGTCTGCATACCTCAAATTACTGACCCTGCGACCGCCCACTACAACTCCGCCGTCCCAGCCGTCAAGTGCTTTCCGCATTATGTATTCGCCGTACAGATTAAAAAGCTTAGGTGACAGAATACATCCCTGGCGCACGCCCCAAGTCAACGTCTACAAGTCGCGAAAACAAGAAAATACTATACAAAGTTAACACCTACCTAAATATTTTTTTGTAGAAACCAAGTGTTGGGTGCCTTAGGTCATTCATTTGTTCTAATAAGTTGAGGAAGCATTGATATTACTTGGTATGTTTGAGGATATAGTGGCCTGGTACCTTCTAAACTACATAAGGTTTGTGAAAGGTTAAAGTTAAAAGCAATTTCCGACTCTATTCAGAATTAATGAAGTTTTAACACTCGATCGATGACTCGCCATTACTCTTTGCTATTATTTTGTTAGGCACCGAAACTGAAAGCAAAGTCATGAGTCACTCTGAAAGCATTTAGCAGTAGTTTAAAAAAGTAAAAAGCCTTTGGAATTTTATTTATTCGTTACCTATTTAATTAAAGGATTTTACAATTCTATCAATAGTAGATTAAAAAAAAACAGGTATAAGAGCTACACGGAAAACGACCCAATAGTTTTTTTTAATCTTCAATTCAATAATTTATGGTTTATTTTGGATAAAATGAAATCGTTTATTCGTAGAACTTAAAAGTAAACTTTCATAAAGTAAAAAGTCTTTAAATAGTAAATTAAGATACAAAAATCTAATATCGAAATCGTTAGAGCCGATTTCAAGAACGCTATTATAAAGTTTTTTTTTTTTTTATGAAATAGGAAGGCAAACAAGCAAGTGGATCAACTGATGGTAAGTGATCACCACCGCCTATAGACACCCTCAACACCAATGAAATAGCAGATGCGCCGCCAACCTAGAGGGCTAAGATGGAGTACCTCTTGTGCCACTAATTGCACCGGCTGTCTTGCTCTCCACGCCGAAACACAACGAATTAGCGAGCAAGATGGCGGTAGCGATCCGGGCGGACCACCATCACACAAGCACAAGGCCCTACCACCCGCTTATGTTATCTATCATATCTTTAAGATCTAATCTGTACACCTATGTTCCACAAATAAAGTATTCTATTCTATTCTAGATGTATTATTCGTTTAGTAATAAAGGATTAACATTTATAATAAGCCATACAAGACACTGTTGTTCCTACTAATCATGCTAAAGAAGATTAATGTGGTCGTAAAGGCAACGATTAAAGTCTCTTGCGCGTAGGGTTACCATTTAACCGGCATTTTACGGTTCTGACAGGCGAGCGAAACGTCGCGGGGAGACACTAGAAGCTCTAGAACGCTAGCTATTATCACTGACAGTAAGCACATCCCTTTCTAACTAGTAAGCGTGTGCGAGAAGGACGGACGCTTTTACTATACTATACTATACTATGCTAGCGTGCTACTATAACACAAATGGGTTGTGGTTTGACACAAATTGACTCATCAAATTCTGCCAACATATTGTTGCTGGCAATGACGGCGACTAAAACGCACAATTTTCACCCTGTAATTCTGATGATTATTTTTTAATTAGATAGGGTACCTTTCTTCGAAGTTGGTCCCACTATAATTAAAAATAAAGACCCCTGTGCTTTTAAATTACGTTTTTTTTGCTTAGTCTAAAAATAAGGCATTTTGTGCATCCCGGATAAACATCCTCCTTTACATAGAATCAGACGGTAACCCTGCCTGCGCTTCTCTCGTTTGATAAATCGTAATTGTTTTGGTTGCGCACGAGTGGCCTGCGGTATTACGGCCTAAGTGGATTAGTAATACTACCCAACATGAATAATTGTTGTACCTAAATCATGGCTCATGTTTAGAGTTAATTTTAGATTGATTTTATTTGTTTTGTCTCCGTTGGTGGTTTGAAGGTTGGTGGGACTCTACTCGGTTGGTGGTTGCAGTGATAGTAGACCGGCTGAACCGGGGTGGTACCGTACTCTCACGGATCGTTTTCCTCTGAAAATATTTAAGCTAAGTATTATTTTAAAAGATCATAAAATGAATTTGCGTTTTTTAACCAGCGAAGTGCTCTTCAGCACGACATCCTTGTTTGTCTACGAGTATATTGCCTTTTCTAATTTTATGACTTTCATGACTTTCATGATAGGGGGAAATTCGTTTAGTATAGTTTAATTTATTCAGAATTATGCGTTTTTTTATGTTATCGTGCAAGCATGTTTCATAAGTAGAGATGGGAATAAAATATTTAGGATGGATCAAAAATTCTAAGCCCTTAGTGGAAATTTAAAATGGTTTTTAATACATCATCTAAAGAATACATTTTTCACATTACATTTTACGTATTTTCATGATACCAAACACTCACTTAAAAGTGAGCAGTCAATCAGTTGACGAACCTTTTGGAAAGTTGTTTGAAGAGGTTTAATCTATTAATTAACTAAGTTAACCTCGTTCCAATGTAATATCGCAGCGTAATCGATCACATTTCTGTAGCTACATTTGAAAACAAATCGTCGAATTCCAGACAATACAGAGGCATGTCCCATTTTCTTTCCTATTATACCTAAGCTTTATTCTACCCAGAACTGTTGAACCGTTATAAACTTCATAAATCAAGCTAATTGTTCCGTCCAGGTGATTGTAACCCATCGTTGCCCACTGAAACCTTATCATCGACGGCGGCAACGTTGATAAACGATACCCTATTACCTGCAGCAGTACCACGCGGTGTCGGGCACCGAGTTTCAGTCTTCGTGCTGTAATGCCATGAAATTAGTCGGCTATTAACTTTCTTTATTGATAACCTTGGCATAGACTAGCGTGCATGAAAAAATCTTGTTTTACTTGTAGGTATGCGTTCAATACTCAAAGTCAAAGTCAAAATATCTTTATTCAGATTAGGCTTACAGGAAGCACTTTTGAATGTCATAAAATTTACCACCGGTTCGGAAAAACCTCTGATGCGAAGATACCGGCAAGAAACTCAACGAGGTGTTGCAAACGACACGCTAGCTGAATAGTAGTTCGCCTAAGGTTTAACCCTACACCCATATACAACTGCAAAAATTTCGAAATGCTCGCCTTATACCTGAAGCGATCCACCTTAAAAAGGTTTCAACAGCCTAACCCTACCCGCTATAAATTTCATCTAGTTTTGGTAGACAGCACAAAATCTCAATTCCGAAACGCATCATTAGCTCATCCGATCCATCCTCAGACGTGTCATTGTCTGTGGCACCTCGCGTGGAACGGCCAGCCGGCTCCGTTCCATAATGGCTGCCATTTGTTTCTCCAGTAATTGGAGACGACAGTTAAATTGTGTGTTTAACTTTTATACTATACTGTGGGTGTTCTTCCAATGCCGAATCGACACAGATCTATCCAACAGCACAATATTAACCCTTTAAACGCCGACTGCAGTTTCATCGGACGTGTCCATCGCCACCTATACCAAAACTGTATGATCATTGTCTTAATTATAATCCTGCCGCTAACTGCTGCTTGCAGTGTTGTGTTGCAGAGCAAGACAGCCGGTGCAATTACTGACACATGAGTATTCCATCTTAGCCCTCTGGGTTGGCAACGCATCTGCATTCTTTTTGGTGTTGCTGTTATAGGCGGTGGTGATCACTTACCATCATTTGTCTTGCTTGTTTGCCTTCTGTTAGGGCCTCTAGCTAGGACTGACTGGCTAGGGCCAATCAGCGTTTTGTCGCCAGTAACAACCATTGGATCAAATTAATTTAGTGGTCCGACAGCACTTAACCGCCCACAATTTAACCAATTACCTAAGACTTCGACGTTAATCTTTGTCCAAGTTTGAAAACGATTTATGGTCGTTCAGTCTTTATTGGACCAATTTATTGGAAACCGATTTCGTTATTGACTTTATGTTTGTCAATTGGAAACATTGAGTCGTTTTAGAGTTAATTTGAACAGATGTCCGTTTTGTGAGTCCTACTTAATTACGGTTTGACCTGAGAGGATTACATAAAAGGGGTGATAAACGGTCGAGTACACCTACTGTGTTAAATTGTTAAACTTTTATAATTTAAAATGTAAAAATACACCTCGTTGAGTTCTGGTCGGTACCTTCTCATCAGAGGTTTTTTTCGAACCGGTGGTAAATTTTATGACATTCATAAGTGCTTATTGTAAGCCTAATCTGAATAAAGATATTTTAAAGACTTTGAGTAACGCGTAATTATGGCTCGAAGACCATTTTCGCCCAAAACTACGCGCTTTGTTCGCGGAATAAAAAGTGACACGCGGCCGATAAAGGTAGTCGAGCCATAATTACGCGAACTTACACGACAGTCTTTTTTTCCTTTAAAGAAATATTGAAAGCCTAGTCGAGGCAAATTGTTAAGTTATACAGTTTATATGAGTTTAAAAAACATTATTACATTAAAAGCACATAAAACTGAGATGCGTTTTTTATCATTTACAGAAATATATAGTAGAAATAATTGAGAAGTTTCATACCGTTCTCTAGTTTAGTTAACCCTTTGTAACTGTGCTATAAGAAAATAACGCTTTCTTATAGCACAGTTACTTATTCAGGGCCGTAAGGAAGAATAATTACAAGTAAATGTGAGGTCTCTTGACGCCGCTGTGCGGGCGGCGCGTTCACACATGATGGTTGGACTTAAAATCAAACCTAAAAAGTTTGTATGAATAAAAAATATTGTAAACGACGCAGTGCGAATTGGGTAAAGGCAATAAACGGCACTAAACTTCGTACCACAGCCTAACCCCGCCCGTTTCCGTGACAGAGTGGTTTCCGCACACTTCCGACAGCTCGAGGTGTTAGGTTACTGGGTCAAATTGCAAATTAGCCGTAGGTCTGAAATATACGAGTACAATACAGCCCAACGGGTTGATTATTCACTTTCGAGCGCTTGACACTCTCCACCGTGTCTATTTTTGACTTTCAAGCGCTTGACACTCTCCACTATGTTTGGGTAGGTATACGTTAAGTTTTCATGTTAGGGGTTAAAAAAGAACGCCCACAAAATCAATGTTCTTTGTTCATAATACAATCAAATCTGTCAAATGCGATGCCGTCATCGTCACCTATCGATTAGATAGACGCGATCATTGACGAATGACGACTGAAAACAGTTGAAAGGCGGACAGTAGCACAATGGAGCAATCCTGCGCAACCCGTCACTTCTTTAGTAAAGAAGCACAGATTAATGTACGACAGAGAGAACAGTCTGTCGACAAACTGCGACTCCCTGTGCAGTGCTCTTTTTAACTAAGTAGGTATTTCACGCCTTTTTTTAATTTGGCTCTAACGGTGAGGATGAAACATATTTTTTTCACAACTGGTTACTACTTAGAAGCAAAGAAGGGATCAAGCAACTTTTGAATACGACTTCGATCAATACAGAATGCGATTAAAACCTAATCTAAATTGAGCACTAACAGAGTTTATGTATTGTATGGTTTATGGACACTGTAATATTTTAAGTACCTAAGTACTTTTAACAACACATGATACTCACTATCCCGAGCAGTGTCCTTTCTGCGAGGTAGATGTTGGATCAGAAATGTTCTCTATTCTGAGATTGTATTTCATAAACCTATTTCCTAGTTTACTAACATTAGCGATAAGTATGTACTAACAAATTATATGAGACAATGATTCTTGAAATAAATGATTTATATTTATATTTATATATATTTATAATACCTTCTAATATAGTACCTAAAGACCTCGATGTTACTAACCAAGCTACGGACCCTTATGAAGCCTGAAATAAATGTTTTTTTATAATGCAATAATCGATGACTATAACTATGAGCTCTCTGAAATATTATAATCTGTGTCGACCGTGAATCTGACAAGGCGCTAGCTGCATCATCTTTTTATTTTTTAAACTTTATGGCTCAGAGTTCCGCAGTCTTTCAGCCAGCCTCTCGGCGCTGGTTAATTCAAAAACTTTGTTCTACACTTTGTCACAGAATAGAGTCTTTGTAGAGCAACTCGGAACTTGATTTGTGAGCTACGAAACCAAACCACTTCCACCAAACGTTATCTAAACCCTTGAAGATGCTTTTTGCAATTATTCACTATTAAAAACAATGATATGGCTTGTATTGCGTTTTAATATTAGTATTATATAACATGGACATTTACACAATAATATTAATCGTTCCATAAAAATTCTAACTTGTAGAACTTTTTCGCAATAAATGACATTTAAAAAATATATATATGACTGCCGAATAAATGTTATCTTAACGATGATACAATGCGACGACGTTCTATAGTGGCCTATGAATAATTTTTGGATGACTGTAGGTACAGTCAAGGCATTAAATTTCCGATCCACCTAAGGTTCAATATCATATAGCAAACTGTCACCATAAGAGCTATAGAGCAAGACGTTAGTTTGACATATCGACCTTAATGCATTGCGAATGTCAGACGACATTTCAACGAAATGGGTAGGGAATTAAGTTCCTTGACTGTACATAGCTAATTTGCTTACTTGTACTAAACGCTCAGTAAATATAAATGTATCAGGTAAAGCTGAACTAAAAACACATGTACTAACGGAATAAATTAACTCACAGCAATAAGTGACATGTCGACTTACAAAAAACAAACCCAAGAAGAGAGATTGAGACGGTCTCTACAAATAAAATAACTCTACTTTTGCTATTTTTAACATAAAACTGCCGTGAGATTCGAACACATAACTCGACTTCAAATACGTTAGTGATTCGTTTATATTAATATTTGGAATTAAGGATATATCTGTCAGATATCAAAACTTAAGTTTCAACGGAACCCTCATCCTCTCATTTCGATTGCGGTTAAAAGTTAGAATTTTTTATAATTCTTTTTTTGTGTGTTGCCGAGTGACGGGGCCGTTGACCCCGCCTCCATTACATGCAATCGTGTAATAAATGGCCGTCGGGTTGTTGTCTGGTCTAATTATAAGAGCATTTTTGGTTTTATTTCAGTGACGCTATAAAATATAAGGTTTAGTAACTGCCACAATAAATAAATCCAAATTGACCTAAGTAATTTTACGGTGCTATTCCGCTAACCTAATAAAGGGACTTAATTATTGCAAAATAGTGGCCCTAACAATAACCTGCTAAGTTTAGTTCGTCTGAGTTTATCTCTATACGTCATTTTCTTATGACGTTAGTTTGGCAGAGTAACGAGGAGGGTTAAGTTATGTCTGGGCATATGGAGACAGGTAGTTTCCCATTTGACCAAACGCAGGGTTACCCTCATGACGGGGCATCGTAGGAGAAAAGTTTCTAACGAACCCGCTGTTATCAGTTATTATTATTGGCCTTGACTATAACTAGTCATAATTAATTTTAAATAAAATATTTAAACCAAAAAGTATGAAACTAAAAACCATATCATTAAAAATGTGTCTGTCCAGACGTCACGCTATGGTGGATTAATCGACAGCGGATCGAAGCGATGTAAAAGTATTTTGCACTTTGAACAGCCGGTTTTAAGGTAATTAAACAATTAATTCGTGCGAATTGTAAAACAAAGTTTAAAAAAAATTTGGAGATGCGGATGATAGCCCTCATAATCTTAAAAAGAAAACTATTAGAGCTGTTGCCCGCGACTTCGTCCGCATAGAATTTGTTTGTCGCTATCCCGCGGGAACTATGCAATTTTACGGAATAAAAAGTATCGTATGTGTTAATCCAAAGCAAAAGTTATTTCCATTCCAAATTGTATCTAAATCCGTTGAGTCATTTTAGCGTGAAAGAAGTAACAAAAAAACTATTTTACACACAAACTTTCAGCTTTACAATATTAGTAGAAGTAAGATTATCTGTAGTCCATAATTTGTGATAAAAGCGGCGAGGAAAATTATTAAACATATTTGGGAACAACTCCTGAAGGTTTACGTGCAGGGCTGGGTTAGTCATGTCTGCCGAATGATAGGCGAGTAGTGTGCCATTGTGAGCGAAAATAGCTGCTGAATACAATCTCACATCTCCAAACAACGATCTAGCAGTATTATAAACCGCAATGTCATAACAACTCTAGTACCTATTTTTTTCTTGTATATAATGCCTGCCAATTACTTGGCAATTACTGAAAAGCCGACGGAAACTCTTTTAAATTCCAATTTTAAAGTTTCCTTAAATTTTCGGCAAAATGTCCTTCTTTTAAGAAGTTTCCGCAATTTGCACATCCATAGTTGCAATAAACCGAAAATCTGAGTCACAGGGGAGGCCACGGAGCCCATGGGGTGGTCTTCTGTCGTGATTCTTAACGAAACCGCAGCAGCCGACGAATCGCCGCTGACAGTGGCAGCGAGAGTAGCGAGACGCAGTTTCGCAGAAGGTCACTCCGTCTGCACATTGAGGTTAGGCTATTTGCTCAGCAATAGAACACAATAGGCTCATAATAAAAGTAATAGGTAATCTGCCAAGCCCACCTTTAAAAAAAATAGCTTTGCAAGATCATGCAACCATGTAGTTAGATGCTGGCGGATAACATAAGTGCGCACCCACAACGTGGGCAGACGGACCCCGTCTAGATGATTCACACTATTCATTAAATACCCGATGAAAACTTAAATACAGGCTTGGAATATCCAACTGCTATCTTAGATCTATTCTATTCTATTCTTGTTATATTGAGTACTCAGTTTAATAACTGCATCCATATTAGTTTGATAGATTGTGACTTAAGTTCAAATTTCAAATGGTTGTGGTACATCTCTAACTAGCTAGTGTCATAAGAAAGGAAAATACAGAGTCAATTTCATGTTGGCTAAGTATTTACGTCACTCGAAAGCGAATGAGCAATTTTGTCTGTTTTAATAGTCTAAAAGTTAAGTTGACAGTTGTCTAAATGTAACATCGTGAGAAGGAACTGTTAGCTACAAATTTTAATATTTTATCTCTTTTCACAATAGTCAGTTCCTATATCTACAGCTTCTTGTTGACGTAAGAAATAAGTCAATTGTATAGACGTAGATAGAGGCTTGCTTTATTTCACTCTCACAACGTTCGTGTCTGTTTCAAGAACACGTTTATAATTTACACCTACCCCTTCATTACAGGAAAAAATGGCAATTAAGTTAATAACCATATTATAACAGCCACAAAGTTTCGTGACGCTTTGTTTTTGACAAATTAGTGTCATGAAGGCAATCATTTTAATTCCGGAACGTCCGGCACTCCCCTGCGTGGCCGCCATCGCGTTATCGACTCGAATAACTAATGCCGAGGTGGTTGAACTATGCTGATTTGATACCTATGTATAAACCTAGACTGAAACTTCGACGGTCAGACCCTTCTATACCATTGGGCACCGCAGGCAAATGCCCAAGGTCCTACGATCAATGAGCCCCCCTAGATCCTGTCAGATCACCAACCTACGCCTTTTGCCATGCAGTTACTATAGCCCTCTGTCATTTAACAGTCATAGGGGCCCCATTATTCTAAAGTGCCCAGGACCTCCTAAGGACCTCCCAAAGTAGGGCCTGTCTACGGTTTCTCACCATGGCTTTAGTCAGAGTAAAGCACAGATATTCATATTGCGCGACAGAGAGAACACAGTCTATTGACAAACCGCGGCTCGCTTTATCGTGCAGCGAAATACAGTTGTTGTAGGTAGATAATCAAGCAAGCCTTAGTTTTGAATATGGCTGTAAATAGTCTAACTTTGTCACTTTCTCAGAAAAACCATTTGGTTTGCTCACTAGCTTCATTAAAAACAAAATAACTTTGGCGCATTATTCATTTGGTGAGTCACAGTTTTAAGAATCGTGTGCTTATTTTTAAATAAAATATTCAGAATGTTTGCCTGTTAATTCTATCCTATAAAACAAATGTGAAAACCTGTCTTTTTATCTGTTTGATGTCCATCTTTTTTGTAACCATTTCACAACAAAAAGATGAACTTGTCTATGATATTTGACTAGGAGAAACTCGTAGTTTGAAGTTTATCCAATTATTTGTATAATTATATTTATTTTAGTTCAGTTATTATTGTTTGTTTTTGTTCATAATTAAGAATTAAATCCAATTATTTAAAATCCTATCTCTATTCAGAAATTAATATTGGCATTTCTCAACTTTATTAATTGTTTAATTTAGGTTTAATTTAAGTTTACCGCTAGAAAAATGTTTTTTTTTGTTAATTGGTGGTCACAAAAAACAAAACACGTGTAGAGCACCTTCACGCTTCGCGGACACGATAAGCTCACGCGCAAAATTAAAAAGAAATAACTCTGAACTACGTCATTTTGAATTTTGCGTGTGCTACTGAAGAATGAATTTTGAGATGACATAATTTGGGTATTAATAATCTTTTTTAGTTTTAAAAGTGCATTATAATAGGGTTGCATTATGATCTCGTCGTTGACTTTAGAATATCACAATTTGGCAGAAACGGTGAAAGGCTGAAAGGCCATAAAACACTCATGTGATCCTATTATGAAACTCGCTGACGCTAGTTTCATTAAACCACACTCGTGTTTTAAGGCCTCTCAATATATAGCACTTGCATTAACTACTATTAAGTACAGATTTGCCTACAACCACAGACAAGAAAGTTCTCATAATAACACTGGTTGTAATAATGCTGTTCATTTCCTACGGTTTTTGAACGCATTATAGAGCCCTAATAATATGAGTGAAGATAAAAATATCGTGAGGTCGTAATGTGGACCTTCTTGATAAAAACAACATTCAGTAATATCGTCATGATAAGGGTGACATTTGAAGAGGATATTTGTGGGGCTACTAAAGTGTATAGATAACATTGACATGTTCTAATAGAAAACTAAAGTCACCGGGATAAATCAAACTAGGGATGATTAATAGATAAAAAGCCCTTTTAGATAAAAAAAAAACTAAATACGGCTCGGCAAAATTCAATTAAAACGACGAATGTTGGTCATTCTGCTCGCGCGAATGGACATGTGTATCCCCCCACTTACTTATACTTCTGTTTTCAGGATAATAGCTCTGTCTGAGGTTCATTGAGTGACATTTATTATCGTTTATCTTCTTTTATCAAATTCAAAGTCGAAGTCAAAGTCAAAGCAGCTCTATTCAGAGAGGCTTTTAAAGGAGCACTTATGAATTTCAAAAACCACCGATTCGGAAAAACGATTGTAAGCTGCTGATACCGTCAAGAATGTTTCCGTGTCTTCTAGAGAATTATTGGGTTACTCATAATTACCGGGACAGTTACCTTAACACCTTACGTCTCCACCAGTATATTATGGAGTTAAGTAATCATGTTTAAATATTGTAGAGTCAAAAGTAAAATACCGATTTTTTTCTTACCTGCTGGCTTCCGATACGATGGCTGGTCAAAAATTGTGTTAATATTCGATCTGATAAGTTTGAAATGAAAGTTTTTACACTTTAATGGTAATTGATAAAGTTTCTGTTAAAGACGCGGGTGGTAGGACCTTGTGCAAGCTCCGTCTGGATCGCTACCACCATCTTGCTCGCTAATCCTGCCGGTAAGCAGCAGTGCTTGCTTGTACTGTTGTATTCCGGCGTGGAGAGCAAGACAGCTGGTGTCATTACTGGCACACGAGGTATTCCATCTTAGCGGTCTGGGTTGGCAACGCATCTGCAATCTCTTTGGTGTTGCAAGTGTCTATAGGTGGCGGTGATCACTTACCATGAGGTGACCCACTTACTTGTTGGCCTTCCTACTTCATTAAAAAAAATGGACTTAAGAAACTTTGGATTTGGACATATTATGTCCCACCCTGGAATCTGATTTTTGAATCTCACCGGGCGACTAAAGCTGACCAAAATGGCCGTTTTTCATAGAAATTCGGACGTTTTGGTGAGTTGTAGTCATCGGGTGAGATTCAAAAATTGCACCTCAGACCTTGAAAAGCCAGAAGCCAGCTTGAAGGCCAGAAAGCTTCGACTACTTAACTTAGCGTGACCGTAGCTCCATGCAAACACCCCATCCATTAACTTACGCACTAAATTGATTAGCATGAAACTTGCTCGTAGAGTCGAAGTGAGAAGTCGTTGCTTATATTTTATACAGATTTGAGGAAGAGTTTTATAAAAGAGGCTTAAGAAAAAAAAGTTATGCTGCTGAGTTCCTCGCTGCGTTTCTTCTCAGCAGAATCTTTCAATTTCCGAAGCGCTAGTAGACTCGGACACGTAAAAGAGCCTATATGGCCAACTTGCAAAAAAATAACTTTTTTAAGTAGACTGTTGATTCTATATAAATAAATATGACATTAAAAGTTTGTAAAAGTCTTACCCTCAAGGGTGCTATTAAAGTATTTATACTTATGTGTCTTATTTGTCAAATAATTAGCCTAAATAATTAAAAATGCTACCCAAATCACACATAATTTATCACGCGGAGGAAGTCGCGGGCGCAGCTAGTATTGTATGAATTTAAGAAAAGAAAATAAAAAGATACCTACTTTTGGAAAAGTAGCGTCTGACGTCACCATATTTTTTTGTATGTCGGTTGTAGTAAGCTTTTGTATGAGTTGTAAGTTCTCAATTTTCAAAACTTGTGATTTCGGCCTAAAAATAAAGTTCACCCGCAAGTTATACGTTTTTAGCATTGCAATTGAAAGAGAAACTAATAAGGATCGTTTTGTAATTAGCAAACTCAAGAAATTCCATTAATCTATCAAAGTCAAGGTGTTCAAAGTACTAACTCGGGGTATGACTTATGTCATAAAAAATTGTAAGTACTTAATATTTAGAGACTTTAAGAATTTTACTTTTTGTAAGCTTTTGGTCAATTTCAAGTTTGTCAAAAAAAAAATCTTTTCCTTCATAAACTTAATACTCGTAATGGATACCTCTAATTAACGGCTTCCTGAAAAGTTTATAACCTGAACTAAGTATTCGTATATTTATAGGATGATAATTTTTATTATAATCTTTTTTCTTAAAAAAAACTTAAAAGTAGATTTCTGTTCAATAAAAAAGCAACCTTTGCTTTTTCCCCCAAAATTTTCGGTGTATTTTAAAACGAAAACAAAATAGATTCATTACGCACCAAATATGTATCCCAATCTTCCTTTAAAAAAGTAGGTATATAGGAATGACTTACCATATTGTCTGTCTAGGTTTTGTACTCGTCACGAAGCAATTAAGAGCGGGTTTGGCGTAGCGAGCTCGCGAGGCAACGCGCCGGGCCGGACTGTGCCGCGTGTGAACCGCAACGGCTTATATCCCGGCCGACGGCCGTATTCCGGGGCATACTTGCCATGTCGTTGAGAGCTAGCTTCAAGATATGTCATTACATTGCTATCATAACCTACACGAAGACTTCCACAACTAACTGTATAACTGCTGCGTTAACGTGTCCAGAAAGCACACTTAAATTGTGAGTTCACTCTATAGGGTGTGACTCCACCGCCAAGTCTATGCAACATGGTTACCACTTGAGAATCTTTCGCTCCATCACATATAGAGCATCTCATCCTATAATTCTATAAAAGCGTTATGTTAAATTATATAACCGAGCAAACGGGTCAATGGATAGTAAGCAATCACCATCACTCATGAACACAAGCAATATCAGAAGAAACTAGCTAGTGCGTTGCCGCCCTTTAAAAAACGGTTATTGCAGTTAAGTACTCTTGCTGTCATCAGATCTGCCCCAATCCCCGTTGGTAACTTTACGCGATCTCTTCTGTTAACTTAAAGGAGAATGGGCAAATTGTCCCAAGTGCTGTATACAGTTGTGCTATATCATATTAGAAAGCTCTCAATAAGAGCTTAATTTTTTTATATGACAGAAAAACCGAGATGTTTGCAGGGAAAAAGCTACAGCCCATTTTATACCTCACTTTGTACTAGCAGTTGTATGAAAAGTATCTGTAAAATCATTTTCGAGATATAGCCGAAAGATTTTAACCACGCATTACTGAGGCCACTAGAAGTAAAAAACGTAATGTGAGCATAGGTCTAATTTGGTGTTTTTTTTTTTTCTCATACAAAACAATGATTAATGCTGCAGACACCTGGTCTTCGAAACATGGCCTATGATGATCCTTACACCGAGTACTACACGTCCATACTACTCACTATTGTATACAAGGGTTGGGACAGCGCCCATACAAAAATGCCCATTCACCTTTAATTTGAATGCCAAGTCTGAAGTGTATTACTCAAATTCTGGTTGAGACTAAAACAAATCAGAATAGAAGAAGAAGTTAAATTAAAACAGACTTTATTGACTATATTTACAAACAAATAATTCTAGAAATGTAACAAAATGTTCCCTAAAGTAAAGCTAACCATTTAACAAGTAGCATTAAGAAATGCTACCGTCCTAAATCTTTGCACAAAAAGGTAAAACACGTGCAAAAAGGTTTACTTAATTAAATTAAGCAAGAGTTTCAGAATATGACTGTTGAATCACTCCGTTACCAGTTTGTCAGACGAAGCTTTTCAGTGATAGGTATTTAGACGTAGGTTACCTAAGTATTTATACAAATACAAAGTTGTTATAAATATCTACATGAGTCAAAGAAAGCTGACGAATCTCTAGACTTCAATTCAGAAAGTATTAATGCTTAACGTCTGCTCATGATATTGAGTGCTGCTGCATTTAATAATTCAAAATCAGACTATAACTGTAAAACAGACCTGCCAAGTTTGGGATCTTGGAGTACGATTTTTGAAACTGGCCCTAACATGACTGGCCAAGTTTAGTTTATCTCTATCTGCGTCTCTTTCTTATGACACTAGTTAGACAGAGACACAGGGAGGGGTTAAACTAAACCTGGGCTGTCATGTTAGGGCCGATTAAAGCTCACCAAAATGGCCGTTTTTCATAGAGACTCGGCACTTTTCTTTGCACCTCTAGCTCTGGTCAAAGCGTAGCCTGAATTGGGAATCCGAGGATGAAACTTACTGTGTGATTGCGTGTGGTCCAAACTTGGCTAATAGCAAAAAAATTAACACCTTTACCAAAATAAATACTAGTTTTTTTTTTAATAAAATAGGAAGGCAAGGAGTAAATGGGTCACCTGTTGATGTGATCACCACCGCCCACAGACAAGCAAAATGGACGCAATTGCCTTTACAGAAAATACTTATTGGTTCTTAAGATAATTTTCCTGTATCTCGTATGCCATACGAGATACAGGACGACGTATGGTTTTGGATTTCACTATATTTATGGCCGAGGGCCTTAGGCTGCTAAGAACTTTCCTAAGAGAAATAAATGACCCTCTTTCTACGATAGCTGTATAAGACTGAATCGAACACTAATAAAACAAACAATATAAAAATCATTAAAAAAGTAATAAAATACAATAGAGCTATAAAAAAAGGTTATGACTCTGGCACAAAACTGTCTCAGTTAAAATAAGTACAGTCAACCAAACTGCATTGTAGACCTATGTGGAACCTCGTCGCAATGAGTAGAGCAGGTACTTAATATGTGATGTTAATACATTTAGGCAAGTTATTTGGAAAATCAGAATGACATTTACTAGGACAAGTTTGCTGAATGATATACGTACACTGTAGTAGTGACGAATAACTCACCTTATAAAATACTAGGCTAGGAATCCTCAAACCACTACATGCAAATGGAAATTTTATTAGTAATCTATACCCAAATTACAGACACTCATATAAGTACTCACATATATGGAAAAAGATAGAGGCAGTTCAAAAGGGCTTAACTATAGTTAAAGAACAATTGAAGGTAGACTTTACAACAAATATGATAAGTCCAAATTGCATTGATGCCTATGTAAAAATATGGATGTTTGGAGGCTTTTGTTTAACAGGCACGCACCGCAACGAACGGGTGGTTTCGGTTAGCTTGGGGGTTGAATATGGACATTAGTATTGAATTACCGGTTAAAATAGTTTAATCACTCTTATCAGATGTTTTAACAAACATTTGTTTTTAACGAGCATATGGGTCACCTGTTGGGAAGTGAACCAGCGACCCCCGGAGAACCTCTGATTCGTTGCCGGCCATTAACCAGTAACCAGGTCCCTTCAAACTAGAAGTTTCCCCTAAAAATCAAATACAGGTACAGTCAAGGAAGTTAATTTCCTACCCATTTCGTTGAAATGTCGTCTGACATTCGCAATGCATTAAGGTCGATATGTTAAACTAACGTCTTGCTCTATAGCTCTTATGGTGACAGTTTGCTATATGCTATTGAACCTTAGGTGGGTTGGAAATTTAATTCCTTGACTGTACATGTTTGTTACTATTTAGACAACATTTTAGAAGCAAGTCGTTTTTCACTTCAGCACATTCGAATTCGGATAGGTGCGATTTTGAATCTCACCGGGTGACTAAAGCTCACCAAAATGGCCGTTTTTCAGAGAGATTCCGCTATTTTGTTGTGCTTTAGTCACCTGGGGAGATTAAAAAATTGCACTCCCAGGTTCACCTTATCTTTCCCTGCGTGTCGTAACAGAAAGATGTCATAAAAAAGGGACTCATAGAGTCATCATTCCACCCCAGAATATGTAGTCGTTAAAGTTGCATTTTGAATACTTACATGCATGTGAGAAACATAATTCGCTTAGCATAAAGGGTTAAGTAATTAAAATAGACTCATGTTTATTTTTAGGGGTCCGCGTATCATGGTAGGGTGAACCTACGGAGCCACCATAAAAAAGCTTGGAAAACCCTGTGGTTGTGTGTAAGATATTGATTTACTAGCGTAGACATATATTTGCAATAGACAGCGACGCCGCGACGGGCAATGCAATCCGCGCAGCAAATTATTTATTCTCTATGCCAATTGGAAGCAATGAGCCATTGTATCGATTGAACCAATTAACTAGTTCGCTGTCTCTGCTATTAAACTGTGCAGCGACTCTATTATCACAGATTACTTATATTGCTCTAGCAGAGAGAGAGATACACCACCACCATAGACACCCGCAACACCAAGGAGATTACAGATGCGTTTTCCTGTCTGCCTTTTCCTAAGCCACGGAAAGGATTTTGATACAGTTTTCACTGTTATTTAGAATTTT
This sequence comes from Ditula angustiorana, assembly GCA_963691745.1. Classification (NCBI taxonomy): domain Eukaryota; kingdom Metazoa; phylum Arthropoda; class Insecta; order Lepidoptera; family Tortricidae; genus Ditula; species Ditula angustiorana. The sequence continues at coordinate 1,084,925 of OY829479.1, forward strand.
TTAGGGGAGGTTTTTATATACTTTACATTCCGATTGAACCCGTGCAAAGCCAATAGCCAAAGTAAATAAATACATAGGCTGCTAAAAACATAACCCCTCCTTTTGGCTTTGTCGGGTAAAAATCTATGCCTAAGAAGGCGTATACCAGCCGCGCCTCGGCAGCGGCCCGTGAAATCATGCGCTTCTGAATAATGTCGTACTGGGCCTTGCCTAACCCCCGTTTCATACGGCATTAGACATGTTTGGCTAGAGCAGCTAGTATTATGTTTAAGGGCATCAGCAGGTGTTGCTGGGAGAGCTAAGATTGCCTCTACTCCTAATAGCGGTCATACAAACTCTAGAAGCATCAGTAAGGTCGCCAAAAGCAACTCTGAGGCCTGAATGTCTAGACATGGTGACAATTTGAACGCTAAACTAAATGGAACAAATTACCTTGCTACTCCGCGAAACCAGTGCCGGGCTCGAGCAAAATAGCTGCGTCTGTGCGACACACATATATGTTCATGCAAAAACCCACCCTCCTCCGCTTCCACACGAAACAACATATATCACACAGACTCAACTACACACCACCACCACTAAACACTAAAACTACACGATCGACGCGCGTTTCGCCTCTATACGAGGCATCATCAAGATCGAACAGTACGACCGTTCGCTACTTGAACGAATGGCGTACTGACAAACTAAAACATTTCTCTTTAATCCCGCCTACCGCCAACATTTTTGCACCCTTATTATTTTTCTCAAAGCCTACCCTCAAAATTTAAAAATAAAACAAAAGTCCCCCGTATATTATCACAAACTACCCACATAATTTATCTCAATCTCAGCTACCCCCAGCTATTTTGCACGAGCCCGGCACTGGTTTCGCGGAGTAGCAAGGTAATTTGTTCCAGTTTGTTGATATGGACCTCTGCAAAGTAATGCCTGAATCTATTAATAATTTGAACGCTAGTAGAAATTACAAAGTCTATGGACTTGACGTAAGGTAAGGCCAATGGTAAGGCGCCGAAAGCAAATGGCAAAATGTGTCGATTGCCAATGTCTAATCTATTTCTGTCATTTCTACTGGTGGCGTTGAGGCTAACCGAATGTTACTTTGTCTAGAGTCTAAACACCCTGATAGGTCTTTTAGCGGACATAAGCATTATGTCCCTTTCTAACAGTTAGCCTACGCGAAAGAGACGGAATGGTATATGTGCTACCAGAGCAAACCCCCACAGTTTTGGTAAAGGCGAGACGAGGCTGCATTTTATCTCTTATCCTGTTTAACGCCTACAGAAAAATATTTGTTAAGATATGCATGCGAAGATTGAGTGGTTTGCATAACAATTTTACGTGGCACCAAATTAAACAAAACTTTAGCTATGCTTTGCTATGGATGGGGGTTCGCGGGTAGTAGGACCTTGTCAAAGGTCCGTCCGGAGTACTACCACCATCTTGCTTGCTAATCCAGCCGCTAAGCAGCAGTGCTTACACTGTTGTGTCCAGGCATGGAGAGCAAGACTGCCGTGACATTATTGGCACAAGGCATCTTAGCCCTCTGGGTTGGCGACGCATCTGCAATATCCTCGGTGTTGCGTGTGTCTATGGGTAGTGGTGATCACTTACCGCCAGTTGGCCCACTTGCGCGTATCACCTGCTTTTTTTTATACAACTTAAAACAATAAAAAAAGCAGGTGATACGACAGACTACACCCTCCCAATCTCTGCTTGGTCGTGTTACTAAGTATTTAGATTTTTTTTATGAAATTGGAAGGCAAACAAGCAAGTGGGTCATTTGATGGTAAGTGATCACCACCACCTATGGGCACCCGCAATTACACGAAGATTGAGGTTGCGTTGCCAACCCAGAGGGTTAAGATGGAATACCTCGTGTGCCAGCAATTGTTTGAGAATAGAAATATTTTGGGCCTGTTTTACCACCCTCTGATAAAATCCCGATATCGTATCTAACAGATATTTGTGCTACCGTCTCTGTTCGTGTCCATAGAATAAACAGAGACAGAGACGGCATCACAGATAATTGTTGAATATACTACCAGGAACTTACCAGAGAGTGGTGAAACAGGCCCTGGGAAAAGAATAAAGCTATTCTAACGAGATAACATCGTTGCAATAACTTTGCTCAGAAAATAATTGCAGGCGTTAAATATTTCTGCGTCTTAGAAATAATTAGAGATGCGCCGAGTAACACTTTTGCCGAGTAACGAGTACCGAGTTTTACTCGGTTATTTTTTTTTCAACCGAGTACTCGGCCGAGTAACTCGGTTCAATCAAATTCCTATTTCGCGCGCGTAGACAAATACAAACAGGTTCGCGTTGATACACTCCTCACCTCGCCCGTGCCTTTCAACTAACAGTCACTTCACAGTTTGCAAACAAATACTTCACGTTGCGCGTCATAGTAGATAAATAATTGAAAAGTTTGTTAATTGACGATTGACTGTGTGTAGTACCTGATCAGTGATAACCTGATTTTGATTACCAGTTGTTTTAATTATATCTACCTAAATATATTGCTTTTCTTAAACCGAGTATACTCGGCATTCAAACCGAGTTATTCGGCCGAGTACGAGTATCAAAAAACCCGCCGAGTACGCCGAGTACCGAGTATCAATCGAGTACTCGGCCCATCTCTAGAAATAATAAATGCAAACGAAATGTCATTTGTAAAATTATTTATTAAAATAAAGTTAGATTTATCTTATTCCTAATATAACTCCCTTTTAAGTAGTCAAAATTCTTCTAATATTTATTGTTACAGTCAATGGCACTACAAATAATTTTTCGTTTATTTACAAGTATTTACCGTATAACGGTAAATTTCAAGTAGTTTAAAATACAGTGTTTAGAGATTTGTTTTCATATTTCATCTGTTTTTCTCTAGCCGGATACTTTTCGTTAATCCTGACTACAAAGCATGAAGTTGCGAATTCGATTCCCATGAGAGCCAAATATTTTTATAATAAAAAATGTTTGTACCTGAGTTGTAGATGTTTATCATTTATTTAAGCACCTATGTACTCGTATATCCGATGTATGGGAACAAACCCATGGTTCAAGCTTTGCTTAGTTTGGGACTATGTCAATTCATATAAATTGCCCCAAGGTAATTATTAAGTTATAATATATTTACTTAAAGATTGAGACAAATCGATGCTACCCAAAAGGTTTAAAACTAATACTTCTATTACATTCAAAACTCATTCACAACTAATTTCCTTTGGTTGAGAAATCAAGGAACGCCATTGGCTTTTACCCTGACATCTCTTGTTTTTAGGGTTCCGTACCCAAAGGGTGCTAAATAGATAAATAAAGGGGCCTACAGTAAGCCTGCCCGCCGACGTTTGTAGGACTCTATCTTTTGAACCATAATACCACGTTGAGATTTCCACAAAATATGGCGGATTTCCTGACAACAAAAATTAAAGTCCCCGTACAAAATAGGCGTCTTTCATTGGTTTTTTTTTGTAGTTCTTAAGAACGGCAATAGACGTTAAATGTCAAAATTGAAGTGCTTTTATATAAAACCGATCAAATGTTGATCCGTCTTGCACTAAAGATATTACTGAATGATGAAACCACGAGTTAACGGGTAATTAAAATTTAACAAAAACTTGTTGCGGTACGGGACCCTCGGCACGTGAGTCCACGTCGCACTAGCCCAGTTTTCTACATTAATCCCTTTCTTGCATATCTTAGGTGTAATCTGATGATGCTGCGCTCCCTCTCCACCAGGGTCTTTAACTTAGAGACCCTGGGTACTTCAGCATAAACCCTAACTCTGATATGACAGAGGATTATTGCCAACAGGCAAAAGAAGTTGGGTGTTCTAGGCAGGAACTAGGGGGCCCATGGATCGCAGGACCCTGGGCGCTGGTCCTGGCTGGCAAATGGAGAACAGGGTCCTTCTTGCTTCGTCATAACTCGTCAGCGCCGTCCTGCCGGCCGGTGGCCAGGTAGGTTTTGGAGTTGGCAGCCGTGAAGATGAAGGGCGCAGCACGCGACGGGCAGCGGAACGACTGCAGCAGCACGGGCGCCGCCGAGTCCGTCTTGTTGCCGACCGGCTCCAGGAGGTTGTTCCAGAGAAGGTTTGCGGCTGGAAATTACAAAGGTCAGGCCTTAGATAAAGGTGCTGTAAAAGGTAATTTTAAGTACCTAAAGAAATAAACTATAATATAGATAATGGAATCTGATGCCTGTTGTGATCAGAAAGGGACCAGCAACAGACTGGCTGACTGTGGAGACTTATAACTTGATAAATCCCCAGGACAAGGCAGAGGGCATGGCAGTATCAGGCAGCAGACTTTGTCACTGGGATGACCCAAATTTTTGTCTCTAGTAAGTACATTTCAGAGTTGAGAGTATAGGTATCCGAAGGTATGTGATGGAACTGGCAGCGGTAAAATAAACAATGTCTCAGATTGTAGTACTTGACCTGTGACCTGAGGGCGAGAGTGATAAAAATGCCATCTGAAGCTTTCTTTATCAACTCCTGCGGCCCTAACGTGACAGACCAGGTTCATTTTAACCCCTCCCCGTGTCTCTGTCTAACTAGTATCATAAGAAAGGGACGCAGATAGAGATAAACTAAACTTGGCCAGTCATGTTAGGACCACTGAGGTGTGTTTACAGTTTTGTGTCTTCACCTAGCTAGATAGTGGAACTTTTGTCGAACAATTAATGCTTCTTACGGCCCGGTGTGGCGGTCTTCTTCTTCTCGGCCATCGACCACCCACTGCGGGATGAAGGCCGGTGCGGTGGTAAAAGCGGGTTAAGGAAGTAGAAAGTCCAGGCCGGACTCACCCAGCGCGTGGCCTTTCTGCGAGAAGTGGAAGCAGTCGTGCGTGATGTAGGAGGAGTGGATGACGAGCGGCAGCGGCGCGGCGGGCGGCCACGGCGCGTTGAACAGCTTCATGAACGGCTGCAGCACCACCGCGAAGTCCTCCCGCGAATCGTAGCGCCCGCTGCTCACCTACTCACCGGGTTTTAAAATAGTACATTGTGTTACTAGTGCGCTATGGGTCGGTGCACTGGAGGTGGTATTATTCGCGCGAGCGGTACTTGAGCGCGATAAAGGCACCGAGTGTGTAACTTTATTACCCGGTTCAATTAAGAATGCTGCGTTGACATACATTGACTTCCAGTGGGGCACAAACTTAATTTAATCAGGGGGATAACATATAAGACACTAGTGTGATACTGTATATAAAGTAAAAAAGACACGTGTTTATTATCTGGGATTGTAAGCTTTACAGCGAGTTAATAAGATCCATGTTACGAGCATTTGTCTTAAAAAATAGTCTACATCAGATTAAGAATCATCTTAAAAATTCCGAACGTTTATCCGAATACATCATTTCATTAGTCCGAATTATCATTTTTACCCGACTACGGCAAAGCCAAAACGAAGGGTTATGTTTTTTCGAACGTCAGTTTCTGCTATAGGAACACTTAAGACTAGATGCAGATAGTGTAGATAGCATAGGTTAGGTTTCTTGAACGTCTGTATAAAATATAAAATGTAACTGTGGCGGAAAATACCTTTTGACAAATGAACCACTATTTATAAAGGACACTTCTACAAGCTGTAAGTTTCTAGGTTTTTTAAATTTTCCTTTCGTCTTAGAGTAGGTAGTACATCTACTGAAGATATCACAGTTTGAAAATCAAAATACTTCATAGGATGACGTCCATACTTAACGCCGCTGAGGGAAGACTGTGAGAGGGTAGGTCAGAGATTTTCAGGGTGCTTTTGGGTCGGGGGCTAGAGCCTCTCAGCCCTTTGGATCCACTACTAAAAAAGACTCAAGCTAACAAAATGCCTCAAGTCGTGAGTGCTGAGTCGCGTGACCAAGCCCGTCCTGTTCCAAATTCCTAGTTTCCTCATGCGCTATCGGTGAATCATACGTCACGGCTCACAGCTCAATCTTGCTTCTTTGCGATAAAGGCGCACGAAGCGTTTCGTAATCAGTGTGCATTTTAGGACAACTTGTAGGTATTGATAAGATTTCAGTTAAGGATCCCCTACGCCAAAACTTCAAAGTCTAAAACGCGCTGACGCAGCGGTTATAGTGCAATTATTTCAAGAAATAACTTCAGCTATCATTGGGAATCCCCGCCTGCATCATAACATTTAAGGGATGTAAGTTTTAAAAATCTTTGAAGTCTGGGCCAACTTTTTGGATTATAGGGCTTGTTTTTCACTTTTTAAGTATTTATTTTATGCGCAGGCGAGTTTTTAGTTTTCAATAATAATTTCGTTTAATTTAAATTTTATAGTTTTAGTATAATAAACGAATTTGAAAATTCACGGAAGTGGTACATATATGTTTAACAAAGTTAAAGGAATAACTATTACAGCTAAGTAGGCTTTACAATTAAGTTTTCGAGTAATAGTCGACCAACTTACAAAATGTATAGCCGGTCAAAAAATTGCTTGACCACTTTTCGACTTTATTACAAAGGGATAAGGTTCAAAAGTGGTCAAGCAATCACTCGGTCGACCATACATTCATCTACGAAACCCTGGATTGCGCTTAGCCCGACACGCACTTGGCCGTTTTCAATCGTCGTTCACAGTGTAAATAAGTAAATAAATATCTTGGGACAGTTAACACCAATTGACTGAATTAAGCAACTAAAGCTGCTAAGAGAGACAAACATACCAGCATGGCCTCAGCCTTCTGGTAGAGGCGCGTCATGGCGACCAGCGCGCGCAGCTCGCCGCCGCCGCGGTGGAAGCACGTGCAGAACAGCGAGTGCATCAGCCGGCACATCGGCGGCCGGCGCACGCGCACCGACACCGACACGTCTGCCGGCAACACAACCAGGCCCTCGTTAATGGACAACAGTCTACCGCAATGGTCTATCAGCCAGCCTAAAATGTTTTAGATATTCTGTAGGCGATGTGATGATGATGATGTAGATCGATAGATAGTTTTTATTCCTTTGTACTTTCTTTATTTTTACTATGACAAATTATTGTAGAAGAGTGGAGTCCCCTGACACGGGTATTCCGCATACCTATTAGAATTTCCCGACCGTCCTTATCGCGCGCCCTCTAGCACTTCCGGTCTTTAATATTTTTTAACACATTTTCTTCCTTTTTTTATTCCCCTCTTCTTGCAACGCGGTCACAATAAATGAGTTGGTGGGTACTTATAGTATTGTACACAACTGAATTGTTTTATGATTATGACTGCGAGTGCCACGAGCGTCGGCGACTTAAGTATCGCTCATACCCATTAACTCTTCACAAGCGAAAAATTTGACAGCGTTTAAGTACAGCGAGGTTAGCTCACCTAGGACCGGCACCAAGTTGACGATGGTGCGCGGCAGATGCGCCTGTAGGTAGTCGAGCGCGCGCGCCAGCTTGCGCGCATGCGCCAGCGGCGACCACTCGACGGGCGCGAGGCACGAGGCCGAGCAGAGGTCGTTGGCCCCCATGAAGATGGTCACCATCTTCCAGTGCCGCTCCACGTCGATGTCGGCCGACGAGCGCATGCGCGCCACCACGATCTGGAGTGTGGGATTCGATCAACGTCAGACTTCTTGGTATTATTATTAGACGTCCGGCAGTACAAATGGAGTGGCCGCCTTCCAATGTCGATGCGTCCATTTGGACAGATTCCACTAGTGATGCTAATTATCGATAGGACAGGACTGAACTATCGACAGTTAGGCATAAAAATCAATTCGGATATTGAAAGCCACATTGTCGCCACAGGTCTTTGTAGACATGACAAATATGACAATGTGCAACAACAATCGAAATCTTTTCATTAATTTTGAAACTAACAACGCATCCATATGGGGTGCTGTTAGTGCTGCCAGACTACTGAACTAACTGATTTTCAAGATCATCTATCGACAGCAGGACTAATTGACAGTTCGGAACCACTAGTGACAGAAATCCAAATGGATACACCATCACTGAAAGACGGTCACGCCATTTGGACGACTTAGCAGACCCATTTCTTACGAACCGTTAAATTTATTCTCAAGTTTACATTTTCAATTGTTTATTCAAATAACTTAAAAAAGAGGCCTAATTGTTATTGTACAATAAACTAACGATAATGTTAATATCGAAACATAATGTGGACATCATGACCGCCGAAGTTTAAATTACCCCTCAGTGTGTCCCTTTCTTATGATACTAGTCAGACAGAGCGGCAGAGACATTTGGACCACTGTAGTTATTTTCTAAGTGGAATTATAATTGTAGAATTCGCATTCTAGTTAGATAATAGTCTTCATACCTATCAAAGCGCAACTGAAACGTGTTTTTTGCCAACAATATAGTAAATTAGTACTGTGTTGTTTCTACATCGTGCTCAATACAATTGAGTGAATTATTCACGTATCGTAGAATGATAAGTACTTATGATAACGGGTTATTCTGCAACAACGGTTCCGTCTTCGTGTGATGCTAATGAAAAACAGTTTTAATACAAGTTTTTTGTTGAGGATACTTTTTGTTGAGTACTCGTCAAAACAAATGAAACGAATACATTTTTTTCGGATTACTTTGTTTTATTACAGAGTTCCTTCCCCTTAGAGAATGCAAATCCGGTTATTTTCTCTAAGAAAAAACCGGTTTTAACCAGTTATTCCTTGTAGAATATAATCGGGTTCGAATTCCCTACTTTCCCTACTTTCTGACTCTATCACCAGTCAACTTAGCGCCACCATAATATTGCATCGTCATACAATGTACACTTAAGAAATTAAATTTCTAACCCACCTAAGGTTTAATAGCATGTAGAAAACTGTCACCATAAGAGCTATAGAGCAAGACGTTTGTTTGACATATCGACCTTAATGCATTGGGAATGTCAGACGACATTTCAACGAAATGGGTAGGGAATTAAATTCCTTGACTGTACATAAATAAATATGCAATATTTCAGTTTAATTAAACAACTAAAGTTAGTTTTTAATTTGTAAGATTGTATTATATCCCACTTGCGACCCGCCCCGGCTTCGCACGAGCACAATAGGATGTAATGTACATAAAACCTGTTATTACTTGACATACTATTTATAACTAACAAAATCAATCATTTCCACAACTCGGTATATGCAATGCCTCATATACACGATGATTTTTAATCGGTGATCAGAATTAGAAAAATATTAATATCTAGTTAAAATTAAACATAATAGGCGAGGTCTCACGCAATTAACTCGCTGTTTAATTAATTAAAATTGAATACTTAATTAAAACTAATAATCACTAGATACATGGTCATCTATATAAGATTCAAATAAGTTATCTGTTGATGTTTGTTGGTGTCACTTTAAGTATATCGTAACCAACGGATGCTGCTTCTACAAAGTCTATCAGCTATCGTGCGCAGGATTGTTGGGGGTTGGCTCGCACCCGGTATTTGGCATTTCAATCCTAATGACCCTTGAATCCTGATGAGAATTAGTTGACAAGGAGTGTAAGATTCTGGATCATCGTAGAACCTTAGGAGAATATGTTTATGCAACGTAACCTATTATTGTCTAACCGAAATTAGAATATAATTGGAGAGTATCGTCAGCCCAGTGTCATTTCATACATACAGGATTGAAGCTTGACGCAAGTCTATGAAATGACAGTGTGCTGACGTTACTCTCCAATTATATTCCAATAACAGTTTAATAATACTCGTAGTTATACTCGTGGGCATTAAAAAACCAAGGCCCACTGCCGGTCATCTTCTTGAAATATGTAGAGTCAGCAGCAGATCTATACTCAGAAATGAAATACTTCAGATGCTCACACACACATAACAGTTAAGATGACCGCGGCTTGCGTCAACTTTGTTGCTAGACATTTTGGTCTATAATTTCCGAACAACACATGCCAACAAAGCGTTACGAATATCTCTCCGCCTTCCATTATTTCCAGTAAACGTTAGTCTTTAGTGTATGTTAAATAAATGGAACGTGCGAATTCAATGGAGTTTTCGTCAGCGCGCCTTAACGACCGTCCTACATCCCACAATACTAATGGACTCTTTTATTGGCAAATGATAATATTTTGACGACAATCGTTCTTACGAAAATTATGTGGGCATCCATAAATTACTGATGCAGGTGAATTTAATGTAAATTCTGTCTCTACCTGTACATCGAGTCTAAGAAAGCTTATGTAATAGCCTGTAAAAGAGACTTATTGTTTTTGTCGGGATTTGACGACATTCGTTAACTGTAAAAAAAATAGAATTACCCATCTGGTTGCCTTCATCTTGCATAATATTGTTTGTCCAAACATAAGAGCGTTTAGTACATAATTTTGAGATGTTGTTCCACTTGAGTAGCTTAATCGTACCTTAAATAGTCAAGATGTAAGTAAATCGCAAATAACATAAAGAACCATGAGACTTCAAGATGGCACCTAATAGCGCTTGCCTTCGGGCTTAGACACACTATTGGACTCAAAGAGGTCAATTACATAACATTGCGGGGTTACCGGTTTCATGATTAACAATAACGGTTCAACAAATTCAGTGTATTAGTACTCGCCTGATATTACTCACCCCGTGTGACCAAGGTGACGATTGTTAGTTAAACATCTGCCCGGTTGAGTAGCTACTAGCTATCGTGTCTGCATAGCTTCTTCTATATCTACGGAAATACCTTAGCCTGCTTAAGTGCATCCTGGTCGGAAGCCACGGGGAAGGCCACGTTAAGCCGTGCGGTCCTCTCCAACCACTCTCCCGTGCCGGTGGAGTAGCCTCGCAGCCCAGGGTTGTACTCCTTCAGGATGTTAGGGAGGGTGAGGAACTCGCGCCAGTTGCTCTCGCCACCTGAAAGTTAGGCCCAAAGGTAAAGGCTATTTAATGGGCAATTCCAATTCACCTCGACATTGCATCAGTCGTAGTCACGTCACGAGTATGTTAGACTGAAGTAGATGATATCACTGTTATTTTACCGCGCAATTGCGGATGCCTCGTAAATCCCGCGCGGCAAAGCAACAAGGTTAATGTGGCATTTCATTTGGATATAAACAATTTGGCACACTTCTGGGCACATAGCTCGTAAAACCGATGGCCAACGTGGTGTAAGGGTGCTCAAATAGATTACGGATCAGGAGACGCGGCATGCATTTCCTTACAAGGTGCCATTGAGGTCGTTGGAAAACGGTGCACGTATGCGATAATTTGTTGTGGAAATTTTTGTTTGAGAGAGATTTGGAGCGTTTTTACATTATCCGATACGATACCGTTATCCGAAGCTGGTTTGATAGAGGGGCAAATAAAATGTAGGAAAAAATTTCCTGCCTTTCACATTGTCCGATCTATATCGGATATCGGAGCCGACACTGGACATGTCGGCTGCCATGTCTGGCCTCTGTGAGCTATCGGGCCATAATGTTTTTGTGTGCTTTACGTGTATCTTTTTTCTTTGCGGTGTGCGTAATCCGCCGTTTACCGCCGATCAACGAAATGATCGAAACGAATGATGATCTAAACGATGATGTGAAGGTATTAAATGGTATCGGATATCTGCATCATGATACCGATATCGTATCAAAACGAACATGCTCAGGGTCTGCCGTCACTGGTTGAAAAAAATTACGAAGAAAGTGCCATTTAGGTACTTTCCATTTGTTTTGACGTTTTTCGAGTCAATTTTTAACCCAGCTGATGCTTTCCTATACCTTTAGGCTAATTACCAGTTTTGCATGTCTATACTGCAACTTTAACCTTTAGAAACTAACTATCTGATTCTACAGACGGCAGTCGTGAACGTGGCATAATTATTGCTCGAGGACAAGTGAAAAACGAACTGACCCCTGTCCTTTCCTTTGAGGTAATCACACCAATCACAGGGCCTAACGTGATAACCCAAGTTTAACTTATCGCTCCCTGCGGCTCATTCTAACTAGTGTCATAAGAAAAGGCCGCAGATAGAAATAAATTACTTATGCAATCTGCATTTGGTACATATAAAGGGGTCAGTTCATTCTGCAGCTGACTGTACAATCGTTTATGCCACCCTGCAGATGGCATCTCTTTCATACTTACCAGCACACCACGAAACGCCTCTATACTCCACGAAGGCCCCAAGTGCGAATTCCTCCAAGGCCCCACTGCCAGCCACGAGCGAGTCCCCTATCGCAGCGACCACGTCGATGTCTCCTGGACGCAGGCGGTGCACGGAGGTGGGGGGCTGCCGGCTGCGCCCGAAGGCCAACGAGTCCTGGCAGAAGAAGGGCGTGGAGGGGGGGAAGGTGCGCTGGCGGCGGACGTAGGACTTGCGCGCAGGGTAGCGGAGCGTCCACTGCAATTGAAAGAGTTCCTGTCACTAATATAGCATAAAATTACGAGTAAATAAAGTAAGTATTAATTATCTGCGACGAGGTAAGAAAGTCGATAATAATAAAACTCTAATCTTGGCAAATCAAAATGACATAACTAAATAACTGCTTTATTACAACTGTAAAAGTTGGCTAAGCTTTAAATTGCAAGAAACGTAAACGGCGAACCTTTCCGCTGCGGCGTCTAGGCAAAACCCAGTAACCCACTAATTCACCAAATCGTTTGCCCACATCTCACGTACAGCTAGTAAAATATCAAATGACGCGCAACAAGCATTGTATAAGTGTTAAAATTTATGTATTCCGGTGCTTAAGCCTCGATGTCTTTGTAAACACAATACGTGTTTCGAAAATTGCATTTTGCTGTAGTTTGTTGAGTATGTAAGCAAAGCAGTTAAATGTTTAAAAAAAGTTGGTCGTCAAACACGTGCTGGTGTTTCTGTCAATAGCTTAACGTTCCATTCACTTTGCTTAGGTGCTTAAAGCATTATGTAAATCATAATAGCATTACAGTACATAGGTATTTACATTGACATCACACTTGATAATACAAACTAAAATCGGTATTTGATCCTCGCAATATTATGTTATAACTCTTGGTCAATATATGACTTTACTTCAAAAATGATCTTCTGGAAACTGTCGCTCTAGCGTACCCAATCAGTTTGAATTCTAGACCACTGTAGATTTCTCATTGGCTTTTGGTTAAAAAATGACATAATAATGCAACGATAGATTACACATTTCTACAATTAGGGTTGCTTGATTGTACAATTCACAGATATTCTTAGGTTAAGGATAATTATTAATATTTGCTAAACTAGATGACAGCTGCAAGATATAATATCCAATACACGCAATATGCTCACGAACACATCATAAGACAAGTTGATTTTTTTTATGAATAGGAAGGCAAACAAGCAAGTGGGTCACCTGATGGTAAGTGTACACCACCGCCTACAGACGCCCGCAACATCGAAGAGATTGCAGTTGCGTTACTAACCCAGGGGGCTAAGATGGAATACCTCTTGTGCCAGTAATTATACCGGCTGTCGTGCTCTCCACGCCGGAACACAACAGTGCAAGCACTGCTTAGCGGCAGGATTAGCGAGCAAGATGGTGGTAGCCATCCAGACGGACCTTGCACAAGGTCCTACCACCCGCAAGATTGATAGAAGCTGACAGATTATTTTGGTTCGAATTCGTAAAAAACTTTTGTGGAAACACAAAGTTACAACATGATTGCGTAGTTGACGACAGCCTGTTGACATGACAATAAGCTCTTACTCGTCATTGGTCATCAGCTAAGTCATCAAGAACTACTTGTATAATGCAACGTTGATTTTGGCGGGTGGTAGGACCTTGTGCAAGGTCCGTCCGGATCGCTACCACCATCTTGCTCGCTAATCCTGCCGCTAAGCAGCAGTGCTTGCACTGTTGTGTTCCGGCGTGGAGAGCAAGACAGCCGGTGTAATTACTGGCACAAGAGGTATTCCATCTTAGCCCTCTGGGTTGGCAACGCATCTGCACTCTCTTGGTTGTTGCAGGTGTCTATAGGCGGTGGTGATCACTTACCATCAGGTGACCCACTTGCTTGTTAGCCTTCCTATGTTGTATAAAAAAAAAATTTTTAAACGGAAGTTTGACATTCATAACCACGTATGTTGCTTCAGAATTAAACAGAGTCCGGAACAAACATTCGATGATTCGTCAGTTTTACGAGTAATTTTGCTCGAGTGTCAAATAAAACGTGCTCTTTTGATACAAAACACATTTTTACTCAAGCTTTTTAGTTTGATATCACTTTATTATTGCGTTGTGGTCAGATCTACGTGCACACATTTACCTATTTGGGAACAATGCAATCACTAAAAGTAAAACAAAATTGACTTACAAAACTCGAACTAATCATAGGGTAACGTTTCCAGTGCTTGAAGCGTATAGGACATTGTTTTTACCAGTAGTTGACATCATTGCCTCTCGCTTTTACCCGACTGAGCGACGCAAAGGAGGGTAATGTGTTTATCAGCCTATATATGTATGTATGTATGTATGTTTGTTCCATTGTGGCGATCTAGAGACCAAACGCGTGGGCCGATTTTAATGTTTCTTGCATCAATCGGTTCGTCTTAATCTTGCGAGTGTCACTAATTATTCGTTTGTTTCCGTATTTATTGGGTCACTGTCAAAGACAAGGATTAAGTATAGTCGACCAAGTAATTACTTGACCACTTTCGAACCTTATCTCTTTATAACACGATCGAAAAGTGGTCAAGCAATTTCTTGGTCGACTACACCTAAATAAAAGTTTGTAAAATCTGACGATGAAATAAAAATAACAAAAAAGGTTTACGATTATATCAGGAGTACTTGTAGAGGTGATGGCAGGCCACGTGTCCATAAGAACCTGTGACCGTGTCCGTGTGATCTTTGAAGACAAAAGGTTATCAAGTGGCGACCGCGCACCGGCAAGCGCAGCTATAGAAAGCCTCCCATATAACCTTTGACTTTTGTGAGGTGATCAAAGTCACTGGTCACTTTGATTCAATACAATTCAAATCTTTTATTTCCTTATACATATTGGTTAGTAGAACCACAGGTAGAATTGCTTACCTAAAATGTTAGCAGAAGGAACATATCGAACAGAGAGCCTCGGAACCTTTCCCCAGCTGTTTTTAACATAAAACTACCGTGAGACTCGGACATATTAATAAAACGGATCACTCACGTATTTTTAAGTCGAGAAATGCCCGATATGTTTCGGACCAGTCCGTGGTCCTTAATCAAAAGCCCCCGCGACGCCGGTGCGACGACAACTGGTGGCGGACTGGTCCGAAACATGTCGGGCATTTCTCGAATTAATACGTGAGTGATCCGTTTTAATAATATTTCCCCAGCTGTGTTTATGACTCTGCTATACCTAGTCCTGCCTCTTCATTTTGGACACCAAGGATGGCACTTAACTGGTCATGCTGAAGAGGAATATGGCAACATATATTTATTTCGGTGCGAGACTTAGATTTGTTATTGCCACTCGCAAATCACGCCCTTCTCCATAATAAAAATAAACATTTAAGTACAATATACTTTACAATCAAACGAGACAAATAGTGTCTCACATAAGTGTCGTCCGTGTGTCCACATACGCAAATTGATTTAACGTCACACTTACCTGAATACAGCACAAATTTATCAATCAATCTCCACGTTTTTCAAAATTCTTAAATAATTGCCAATGACATAACATTAATTGATATTCGCCGCGCGGCCACATTGCGCCTGCGGCGATGCAATGCTAACATTACATCCTCCTTACATACAAAGCACGTAAAATTACGCGGACTATCACTCACACCGACTATCACTTTTATTCCACTTTGGTATAGGTACTAGTATAGCTTGGATTGTGTTGTGGGACATGACAGTGAATAACTTGGCCTTGTTTGGTGCTGGCTAGGACGGATCCGTGTCAATGAGCGCATGATGGAACACCTAAATCGGAGTATTGAGTGCTGGAGGAACGACTAGGCGCCGCAAGCTGGCGTTTAGGAATTTCCAACGTCCTAAGTCCTAAGTCCTCTCCTGCTCTAAGTTAAATATCGTTACCAGGCACGACCGTATACTTACATAAGACCGCATTTGACGTTTCAATCCTATTATAAATGAGATGTCAAATGCGATCTTGAATCTTGAGTACACTGCTTTGCTTTTGCTTTGATAGATACTTATCCTTGACTATATTTCGAAGAAGCAAAAACTTATTGGAAGTTTCATACCTTAGTGAAAGTGAGTCATACAGATCCAGCTAAAAATCAGTATTGGGGGTCAAGAATTCAAGTCCACGGCATTATGGTGAGCTGGCAGGTGTTTTAGTTTTCTAAAGGTAAATTTGCTTTGCAAGAAGCTGTATTTTCTTTCTGAAAATATTAGGTATATTTGCTTTCTGAAGCTTGATTCGATCCAGAAAGGTCCACGAAAAAGTCTAGTCACCTAAAAAAAACTCAATACATAGTTCATTGCAAACTCTACATTTTGAGATTAAAATCTCTATAAAAAAATTACTAGTTAGACATATTCTTCCCGTGTACCTTCAGGAGGGCGATTTTTTAATCTCACCGGATGACTAAAGCTCACTAAAATGGCCGTTTTTCATCCATTTTAGTGAGCGTTTGTCACCCGATGAGACTCAAAAATCGCACTCCAGATCCTTCGCCGAAGCACGTAATTTTCTACATGCATCGTATTCTAAATTAACTATGTCTTGGTCGGTAGCAGGTCAAGTTCTTGATAGGTCATTTTCTATTACCTACTGACAAATTGACATTTAAAGATATACTAAATTTTGAAATAGAGGAAATGCTGCTGTTGGTACACCACAACTTAATTGACATAATTATAGTGTGCGTGCCTGTAACCTCATAATAGAAATTGTAAAAAGTAAGATTTTTCTATAACTATGGTTTAGGAAAGATGCTTAAGGGTAAGAGAAAGAAGAAAAAAAAGGAAAGAGGAAAGAGCTAAGGAGTCTTCACCTCTCTGAAGCGACTGCGACACATTTCATCTCAACGTTTCAGTTTAATTGCTATAGGATACTCTTTGGTTCATCACAGCTTTTTTTGCCATTTAAGTTCAGGAGTGCGATTTATGAATTCGCCGGGTGACTAAACTCACCAAAATAGCCGTTTTTCGTAGAGATTCGGCCATTTTGGTGAGCTTTTGTCACCTGGTGAGATTCAAAAATCAGTCGATACATTTGTATTTCAACATTATCATCAAAAATCCTTAGCGAAATACCCAATTTTCAGTTTTGATTCTATCCTTTCTTTCATGATATCGAATTGTGCAAGGTCCGTCTGGATAGCTCCTACTATCTTGGGGTATTCCATCTTAGCCCTCTAGGTTGGCAACGCATCTGCAATCACCTTGGTGTTGCGGGTGTCTATAAGCGGTGGTGATCATTTACCATCAGGTGACCCACATGCTTGATGGCTTTCCTATTTCATAAAAAAAACTATTATATATGTTTTACGAGTATCCTTATATACTTTATCGGGCACTGCTATTACCAAGCATTCGTTTGACAACTACGAGACGTAATGAGGTGTTCCGTGGTACTTCCACTGGTCATATAACAAGACAAACTAATATTTAGTACTTCGTATTAATTAGCGACCTCGTTTAAATCAATATTTACCTTATTTGAGAAGGTGTAGTCGAATAGGAAAGTGATTTAATTTTCTAATAGGTCACACTCAGCACAGACATATACAAAATCAGCAGTAATAGAACTCTTTAACGTAACATCGTTGCGTTCAACGATACGAAAGCGATGAAGAATGAACCCGTACTAAGAGTCGAGCGCGATAGAGCGCTAGCGTCGCTGTTGCAGAAGAAATAGGTCAGTTCAATCAGGGTACTACAATCAGCCACAGAAGTAGCTAAACACTTAAGAACCTTGTCTAAGTAACGTATGGCATAAGAGTTGCTCGAATTTGTCAAAAATATCTGAACACGCCCGAGCGTATTTGACAAAAGAGTCGAGTTCAAATATTTTTGACACCTTGTCCGCTCTGGTATATTTATTTGACGCTGACTGTACTACCCTGATCCTGCGATTGCAACTCTTGGGGTTACTGGTTCTCTTGGGGTATGGTGATTACTCTAATCAAGAGACCTGCATGCTCGTTCTCTTGTCTTTTCCGAAAACAGAACCTGTATCGGATCGGTATCGGATTCGGTATCCGGTATCTGATCGGGGAATGTGAAAGGCAAGTTCATTATTCATACATTTAACTTACCCCGATATTGTATCGGATAATGTGAAAATGCTCGTATAATCTTCATTTAAACTTTTCATTGTAAATAATTTTGTGATTCACTCTAGGTACACGTTTAATTCTAATTATATGGCGTAATAAAAAACAAAGAAACCGCGTTTCTAATAAACCTAACTTCATTATTATTAACTAATGTGACTTCGTCCGTATTAATATAACTTCCCGACCCAACACAATGCCCTATTACGTGATTAAAACTTTAATTTTTTTCTCACCAATAAACCTAAAGTCTGTTCATCCGTACTTGTTTTATAATGTAAACAAAATCCTAACCTAAAAGTTATCTTTTTGACACCCAAACATCGTTCATTAGCTAAATAAAACAAATCGAGACTGTGAATAAAAGAGGCGACTTAAGTATAATTTGTTGCTTTAGACTGTTTGGTTGATTTTAATGGCAAAAACTGAAATTGTAGGTTAGAATGTTGTTTAATGCTTACTTAAAGACCAGTGGCCCGTTTCACTAAGCTACAAGTTACAATTTTACAAGTCTAAACGGCAACATTGGTCAATAATGACCAATAGCAATCTCAAAGATGTAAATACATATAGACCGTTATACAAGTTTATCAAAAACACAGTAGAAAAATTTGAAGAAGTTACGTGTAAACCAAATGTCAAAAATCTGAACATTTAAGACGTGGCTTAAAGGTCTCCGCAACCAGGCCATAAAATCCAAAAAAAAAACTAATAGCAATGGGCATAATGACCAATGATGCCGGTTTAGACTTGTAAAATTGTAACTTATAGCTTCGTGAAACGGGCCACAGAAAGGATAGTGATTGACATATTTTCTTACCTTTAAATTAGCTAAGGTAATGGTCCTAGTCTTTGACAGCGACCCAGTAAGGGACGAGAAACAATGATGTCAACTACTGGACGCAGATTGATACCGAATCGTCACTGTCACCTGTCGCGTGACGCGTTTATGAAATTGCGCCCAGGGTTACCTTACATAGATATGGGTATTATTAGGTTACGTCCTTAAATTTTTTACTTGTATTCTTATTGTTAAATAATAAACATTTACCGTCATACCACAAAAAATTAATGATGCCTTCAACACTTGATAAACCAGCGATTTGTATGGGATGACAGCTGTTTAAAGAATGTCTAAGACCTAACATGGTTTTGTGGTAAGACCGTAACCGCCTTATTCATAAAAACTTAACAATCTTTTTAAGCTAACAATTTGGTCCCTTTCATTTGAGGGTAAACGTCACAATGACAGATAAAGACAAAACATGTTAACTAACAAACGTTTACGATGCGTTTATGAATAAGGGGTCAATATTCAGTGTAAAAAAATTAGGTATTTTTAGGAGGGAAAGTTCTCAGTAGATATTTCACACGAACAGAACCCAAACCACGGCGTTGATTAGTATGGGAAAATATTTAGTAATGCGCATTAACCTGATTCTTTAGCCATTCGAAAATGGTTTTTAATGTTCTGAATTAAGGTTTTTCGACTATAACTAATAATTATTGAGTTCCGATGCATGCAATGGCCGATATGAATCTGATTTCATTCTTTTGTGTGACACCTCAGTATGCTATGAGAACTTAAACCGGAGCGAAAAATCCAGATTGATTTGGTAAGGTGCTTTAGATAAGAGTTTTTCTCTCGTTTATGAGAAAACCGGTACCTATACATAATCAAATTACCTACCTGTTACGAAGTAAGCAGATAGATATAGGTGTTTTTATTTTCCCACGCAAGAAATAACTGTCAGTGATGTACGGTTAAAAGTATGATAAGAAAGAGCTAAAATTCTGTAAAGAATGAAAATTTTACAATTACAAATTACACATTAGTGATAACTTTAGGAGGTATACTATTATGAATGTATGTATGTAAATTCTTCATTGTACAAAAAAACATAAATGACAAAAGAGATAAAGTGATGTACAAAGGCGAACTTATCCCTTTAAGGGATCTCTTCCAGTTAACCTATTAATGTTTAGCTTATTAGTTTTCATGTGGTTTGACTGTTTAGTTCATTTAGTTTATATGGATTACACAATAAAAAATATATGAGCAAAAACAATACATACCGTTGTAAATATATTTATAGTAGAACACACAAAACTGTTTTTTTTTTATTAATTTAAATCCCCTCTCCATTCAGCTTTGTGTCTGTTTGCATCTTAGCTTGTCAGTGCTAACACCCAGTAGCCTTTATACGACCGTCCCTTTCTTATGAGCCTCAGGCACAGAACAATTAGTAAATAGGTGGTACATGTACAGAGGTCTCTCTTAGAACAATATGGGCGTTTAAGCATGGCAACCGTTCTAATATATGCATCTATGTTTATCTTATAACTGGCGGCCTCAATGCAGAGGTGGGCCAAATGACTTGTCACTTCGCGGCGGAGTGGCCAACTGTCCGGTATTTTACAGGATGTCCGATTTTTCAGCTACCATTTTGGCCGTGTCCGCATTTTAATAAAACAAATACAGGACCAACCCATACTAAAAACAACTTGGTCCCGAATTGTTCAACGAATCCAGTAAGTTTAGCTCATGTCCGGTTAAATGTACTCAGGTTGGTCACCCTGTGTGCGCCACGCCTACGTCTGTGGCCCTAGCCCCTAACATGACCAAGTTTAGTTCATCTGAGTTTATCTCTCTGTGCGTCCCTTTCTTATGACACTGGTTTGACAGAGACGCAGGGAGGAATAAATTAAACCTTGGCCGGTCATGTAAGTGACTCAGGGAAGGACTGACTGTAGGGATGCCCGATCTGAATCGATCTTTTGGAGATCGATCTTTTGCAATACGATCTCCGATTTTTTGAATCGATTCACTTCGATGCGATCTTCTATAAGATCGAATCGTATGCCTAAGAGATCGGATGAAAAAAATCAAATGACTGTTATTATTAAATTCTCATAGTACGATATGCAAAACGTAAATATTTCTTGACCAAAGTTTAAATTGGAATCAGATTTAGTAGCACACTAGCGTTTATCGCGCAATTAAACGCTTTCGTCCCTCTCGCACACGCTTACTTGTTAGAACGGGATAAATGCCTTATGTCATCGATAAAAGCTAGCGTGCTAGGCCCCCTGTTTCTTATTACATGAAGTGAAAATGCAGTCGCCAACAAACAAACTCCTTTTCGGATTTACAATATTACTATGGAAAAATGGAAATATGGATTACGATTCGATTCATGCGGTTTTTCCTAGATCGATTCAAACCCATGCGATCTAGATCGTAGATCGATTCAATGGATAACGATCGATTGCGATCTAAAAGATCGATACAAATCAAAAAATTGGGCATCCCTAACTGACTGCAGCACTCGAGTATATCTAGCCAAACTGAAGCAACCTAAGGAAGAGACCGCTAGTTCTTTATTTAGTAGCGCGGAACAAGCAATAAAGTTTAAACTCCACGACAATTAGGCATCTCGCGTTGCATTATTCTTGGTTACCAAACACAGTCGTAATCGCAATGCATCATCGTAGTCGTGAGCGTAATTGGAGGTCGAAAGTTTGACGCCTGCGTTTACCCGACTTAGTTGAGTTTAATGAGGTAATGAGCGGATTTCTCAATCAGAACTCTGAGTGATGGGAGATTGATGATTGATCATACTACTCTAATCAACTGAATAAAGGCATTGCAGAGCTAAAGTTGACGAAGGTCGTGAATACTTTTTTAGCGCAGCTTCTAGAGGGGGCCTAGCACGGTAGCTTTCATCGCTGACAACCAGTCTGCGTGTATGAGAGGGACGGAAGCGTTTATGTCTGTGATAAACGTTACCGCGCTACTAGAGCAGAATACATCCTAAGTAGCATAACAAGCTGTTTACAAGCTGTATTTGAGTTAATTTTTATACTTAAAATTGCATATTGGGGCTATATAAATGCTGTATAAGCGCTTAAACAGCCCATGTAAAGGCGAAAAGGGCCCACATTATACGGCTTTTTGAGTAGTTAAAGCTGTATTAGCTGTAGAATAATACAGAAGCTATATAAGGGCTGTTATTTGGTGTTAGAAAGAAACTATTACACTCCAAATAATATGTTATAGATATCTTATAAAGATAAAAGTATTGCATCGGAGTTTGAAAAGGATTAGAAAATAATAAAAATAACGAGAAACATTTTTCGTACATAGTTAAATGGTGAATAAAGATATACTTATACTACTATTGAAGTTCAGATAACAAGAAACCGGTCTCTTAGAAAAACCCTCTTCCTAACTCGGGGTATTTGTTGGGTTTAGCTTTCGGGTGGAAACTGCTATTCTTTGTTCCATAGTAGGCTAACCAATGGCCCTAACATGACCGGCTCCAGTTTAATTTGTCTGCTCTACGTCTCTGTCAAACTAGTGTCATAAGAAAGGGACGTACATAGAGATAAACTCAGATAAACTACACCTGCTCAGCCATGTTAGGGCTATAGAGAGCGTTAGTACCAATATTACAAAGTTTTTTGTGACGAAAAGCGCTATTTATTAACAATTGTTTGTACTCATGCCATTGAATATATCGCTAACTTAAAGCTTAGCCCTTTCCTCCTTGAAGCTTAAGGACCCTGTATTATATAACCGATTTCATGAAATAACAGAACGAATTAGTATAAATAATGATTGTTGTACATGAACTTAATTAAGTTTGTAATGTTTTGGTGTTCAGCTGAAAGTTACAAACGTTTTTGATGCAATTTAATAAATAAATAAATAATGAAATATGTAATTTTTTTACCATGTCGTTTTCTCTAAGAGTGCTGTTTTAATACTTAGCTTTCTTTAGGATCGTTATTTCTAAGATCTAAGATCTGTAAAAAATTTAAGAAGCATGATCATTTTGGTAGATCTGCATATTGACCAATATGCGAATTGCAAATCCAAGCAAACTTAAGAAAATGACAAATTAATTTCCATAACTGTGTAGTTTCATTGGCATTTAGTAATGAAGGAATGATTTGTAATACTCTAAGTGCGTTCTTGGGAAACACCAAATGTGTAAATTATGATGATGGATGGGTGAATCGTTGGCGTTTCGACTGCCCCAAAAACTTCGGCATTATTTATGGCGAAATAAATGACGCTAGGGGTCAACTCCTGACAGAAGTAAGCTTTGCCTTGGTTGGATATGTACCTAGCTCTGTTGTACGAGATTTTCTTTCAGTTCATTGAGTGTCTAAGTTTGTTAATTGTTTTTTGCATGATGTTGTTTGCGCATACACATTTGCACTAGAAACGGCTACTGCGCAGTCAAGAATTTTGCCGGGAACTATATGTCGGTTACTTTAGTTCTTGTGCTGACCATCTCATTTCTGATTTGATAACACAAAAAAACACTCAGTATAGCCTTCTCGAATTGGACCGACGACCTAGTGATTGCGGCATGCGAGCAACGCCAATGTTGGCCTGGTCATATAGCGGAACCAGTCGAGGTGATGTTTGCTAGCCAAACGCTAGCCTCCGCGGGTCCCCTAAGCTGCCCTACCTACCTGCACACATGTTCATTCGTAAAGTAGAGACAAATGAAACTTAATGTCACCCGGGCTCAGTGTCCAGTTTGACTCTGAGCAGCGCAAGACCGATCGTTATGGTAATGACCACTAAAGGAGCTCAAATGTATGCTGAGTGATTAAAAGTTGTCGTAAGGTTTTTATTGACTCCCTTCCCTTCTTAGCTTTGGGGCTTCCCTCCCCCTCAAGGAGATTTGGTGATGTTTAGGCTGAACCCTAACCCTTTTGAGCTTATATCTATTTAATGGACGCGTCTGACGAAAATCTTTTAAGTGATGATAGACAGACGAGTAAGTTCGCGTACATTATGGCTCCACAACCTTTATCGCCCATGGATAATAATATGTCACCTTAAGTACGCGAGCAGTGCAAATAATTTCGGCAATAAAAAGTCGTCGAGATATAAGTACACCAGTGCTATCTACACCGCTTTAGAAGTTACCGACAAGTTCAAAGTAAATTATCGTAATTGCACTTACGCACAAGTGACTTGACCTGATGACTCAGTTTTGTCACCACAAATCGAGGCACCGTCTTAACAAACTTTGCCTAACCCACTTCTGCTTCGCCATTTTTTGCAAGGTGTCATCCATCTTTCGCTATTGAAGTACACTTCGAGCCTTTGTTGGTTCTTGCATCAATTTGACAACATCTCGCTTCAGTCTGTTCTGAGACTCAATAGAAACAAGCCTTTAAATACTTAATTAAGATGAAACAAAAAATGCAAATGCGTTTTGTGAAATGTGGTTGATGAAATGTCTGTAATTTGCAAAATGTTGCGCTTTAACTATGTATTCATTTGTCTTTGCCTAAAAAAAAGAGAAACGCGCTGTCGTTTTTGCTGTTGGATTTCAGCAACGTCAAATAAAGGGTTTAGTACAATACGATATTGATTTTAGCATTTTGAAGTGTTTATTCCTTTTGAGGAAATTTCGGTCGTGGAATGAACGGTTAAGGCGGTAATTGCCATAATTACATACCATTTATGCCTGTTTTCCAACGACATGTTACATTAGACAACATGTAAAAATAATGTAATAGAAATATTAATACGAGATAATTTCTTCCAATGGTCGTCGAAAACCGTAAAACATGAAAACCCGGGCCATTACAAAACGTCTTTTTAATTTACTTAACAAGTTCCTTATGTGACAATGGCGGTCAATTTGTTGAGGCGTCAAATATCTCGCCAAAAACAAATGAGCATTATGACTATTTATGACACCTCGTAACGATGTGCGAAATGACACGTGCGTCACATGGGCAATCGATGACAAAAGTGAAATCAAAGACGTTGGAGACTAATCTTTCATCTGAATTCCCGTCCAGTTGGACTTGATCCTTATGACATTAATCCCAGAGCAAATCATAGGCGTATACAAGGAGGATCCTGGAGGTCAGAACCGACACACGCATCTGTTTTATGTCGATATTGTCCATATTCCCAACCGCTGTACAGGCGGGTGCTTTTTTAATGACTTCAAATTTGAATGCGGTTGTAGTCTATAAGATTAAGGTTTGGGCTAGAGAACGGACAATCTTTATATAAATTGTAGGCGATGTTATTAAAGGCAAAGCACGTTTAACATCGATTTCGTAAGACATGAAGATTGGTCATGCTCTCCAGTCCATACCTTAATCGTCTGAACTGCAAATTATATCAGTACTTATTGGAAAAAATTGCATCAGACCTGTTTTAATTAGAAAATTATGATAATTCCTAGCAATAGTTGCCAATAAAACATGAATGTACTATGTATACGAGATTAGAATTTAATTGGGAATAAAGTCAGCACACTGACGTTTTATAATATGAATAACTTAACCTTAATTAAATGTATCATATTGTTGTTTTTTCCTCATAAATAAAAATAAATATGTTTATTGGTTCACGGTTTAGTTGTTGATGTTGACAAAGTAAAGAAGCAACTAGTTTAAACGTCACTTTGCGCCGGTATTCTGTCAGAGTGTGGAACTATACCCGTTGAATCGGCCTATTCGTACTGCAATAACTACTTATATCGTGGCTCTACTATTTTAAAAATACAATAGGCAGCCGATTATTTTTTATTAAAATTGAAATTTTGATGCTAAGTTAACGTTTAAATACATACTCAAGTAACGAACGATCTTAGTTTGAGGAAGAATGCGGTTTTAACCCGCTAAGCTTCCTGTGTGGTATATTTGATATTTTAACGTCTTGGTCACACATTTGTGAGTGGAGAGATCAGTTACGTTACGTGGAGGCTTATTGCGGAGTTACTATGGTTTCCAATCTGACGACGGGTGTACAAGTCATTGTGTTACTACTGGCATGATTTGATTCGCCTCGTATGATAAAGGTGTTACTCTCAATATACGTGGAATTATAATTTACGTGTTGTCCGTCGATCAGAGGCTTTATTCGATCGTTTATAAGCCGGGCTACACCAGTTGCGTTGCGTAAGCGAGCTGGGTTGCATTACGCATGAGTAACGCAACTCTACGGAGCGAGCTGCATATACGCACTCGGGTGGCTCAGCCTTAAGGCTTTGGTGTCCAGTTACACGCTGACGACAATGTCAGCGTAAATTACTAGGGCAGTCTCTTTCACACGCTATAGTGACTGTAAGAGCCTGTCATAGTGATTTACGCGGAAGTCGAATTCAAAATTAACCGGACACCAAAAGGCCTAAGTGATACGCAAGCGGCGCGTAACCGAGATGTGTCATCTCACTCTTACATTACCATATTCTATCGGTTGCTAACGGGCATGTCAATGAGGAAAGGGCTCCACAGATTAACAGTCTGTCTGCAGTCTATAGCCTGATCAGCAACAATGAGCGCATGCACCTGCACGAACCTCCTCGGTACCCGTTAACTCGCTACGTAACTCAGTATGTCTCTCTCCTACTGTACTGGGCTAGTAGGGACGAGAGGCACAGATTTACGAAGAGAGTTAAGAGAAGTGTGAACCCAGCCCCAAAAAGCTCTCCCCATACAAACGGCGATAAGTATTCCACCCTCTAAACCCTAATCTATGGCAATGATTTTTTGGTATGTTGTCATTATGCCTTAGAACTAGGTTTGTATGTTTCGATTTTTTTAATATTCTTCATAGATTTGACAATATTTGCATTCTAGGAGTTTCATACAAAACAAAAAAGCGTCAATATTTTTGAAACTATTAAGAATATTTAAAAAATTAAAACATACAAACCTAGTTCTAGGGGCATAATGACAACACATAAAAAAATCATGGCTATTGGTTAAGGTTTAGAGGGTGGAAAACGTTATGGCCGTTTGTATGGTGAGAGGTGGGTTCACATTCCTCTTAACGCGTGTCGAGAAGGTTCGTGCTTGGTGCACTATTTTAGGGTAGTAAATGATGAACTGACAGTTTGATATCCGCCGGCAGGCCGTTAATCAGTGGGGTTCTTGAAATTCAGTCGTGCGGTCAACGGCCGCTGCTTTTTTTAGGAAATTAACACTTTTCTCGATCTCTGTACGTTGATGACATGACTTTATGTGAGTTCTCGTGATTGCACGAACTTTTTCATCGATTGGTCGTGCGTCCGTAATGCATCTTTACCATCTATGTATGAAGTAATGCATGGCTGTGACTTCGATTAGGTATGGATTCATTATGTGTGACCTTTTTTATATTGGATAGAGAAGTTATGAAACTATAACTTTGGGCATGTTGGTACTAAATAGCCTGATGGAATGAACCTGACTATTAAGCTAGAGGCTACGGGTTCGATTCCAGTGAGGAGCAAATATTTGCGTATTTGTGTTTAAACCTATTTTTAACGAGGAGGGGTAAAGGATACTCTCGAGCCTGAGGCCACTGGAAGGTTATGTGGGACTCTCCCACTAAATCTCCACAAGTTTATGGGGCCTACCCAAACTAAAAACGTTCCAGATTAGCCCCCTAGCCGGCTATAGGCGACAAAGAAACAAGGTGGGTACCCAAATAATTAATAAATAAATTTTGCATGAACATATATGTGTCGCACAGACGCAGCTATTTTGCACGAGCCCGGCACTGGTTTCGCGGAGTAGCAAGGTAATTTGTTCCAGTTTGTTGAAGGTGGGTACCCATTGGAGGGAAAAATTTTTGTACTTAAATTACCTGACAATGCAGTCTCCGGATTAAAAAAAACAGACGTTATAGTGTTTTTAATAGACATATCTTGGATCGTCCTAAGTGTATATTACTAACACTTGTATCAAGCTCGTCTAACGTTACATAGAATGAAGTACGTAAGTGAATGTGGTCGCGGAATGACATTTAATGTCATCGCGCCTCATAATCTCTATGGTTCGGGTAAGAACCGCTTTAAGCTGCGGCCACACTTCCTCATCAGAGCTATTTAGGTCACCGGTCGGGTTGTCTATGCCCAACCGGCTTCCACGCGTTTATCGCCATTCCACTTTAACACAAAGGCTGTTAAACAGAATAGCTTTACGTTACACCCGTTTTGCAATTAGCTTTGTGTGGATAACAGATCATAGATTTATCCCGGACCATTATATACTAGAATTAGTAGCAGACTAACATTTATAGAGGACATAAATCATCCGTCCTATGCGCACACGCCTATTGATTAGAGACAGGGGTGTTGCATGGCTGGATTTAAGAGGAGTGTGAACCCACCGCTCTCCATACAAACGGCGATAATGTTTTCCACCATTTAAACCTATTGCCATGACTTTTTTGTATGTTATCATTATGCCCTAGAACTGGGTTTGTATGTTTTGATATTTCTAATATTCTTAATAGTTTTGAAAATATTGACGCTTTTTTGTTTTGTATGCAACTCCTAAAATGCAAATATTGTCATATTTATGTAGAATAATTAAACAATCAAAACATACATACCTAGTTCTAAGGCATAATGACAACATACCAAAAAATCATTGCCATAGATTTAAGTTTAGAGGGTGGAAAACATTATCGCCGTTTGTATGGGGGGCGCGTTTTGGGGCTGGGTTCACACTCCTTTTAACGCTGCGCCGGCGCACTATCTTGCTAGCCCACTCACTCAAAACTTTGTATTCGGATTAACCTGAGGAGATTAACCTGGAGAGCAAGAGAGCCGGTGCAATTACTGGTACAAGAGGTATTCCATCCTAGCCCTTTAGGTTGGCAACGCATCTGCAATATCCTTGATGTTGCGAATGTCTATAGCCGGTGGTGATCACTTACCATCAGGAGACCTTGCTTGTTTGCCTTCCTGTGTGGTATAAAAAAAATAGCTGACTAATTCTTACGACAGTGAGATGAACTCACATTCGAGATTTGTCAAAACAAATTATCAACATGCTTTGAAATCAGGAGGGTGGTTCTTTTAACGCAACAGCGACGAGCTCGACGATGGGGCAGCACCCTGTCTTGCTCTAGCACGCTAGCTCGAGTGAGCGAGACAGGGCGATGCCACGACGTCGAGTCCGAAGCTGGGGTGCTATTTTTAAATCTCACCAGGTGACTAGAGCTCACCGAAATGGCCGCATTTCTATGAAAAACGGCTATTTTGGTGAGTTTTACTTACCCGGTGAGATTCAAATTCAATTTTCGAATCTCACCAGGTGAGTAAAGCTCACCAAAATGGCCGCATTTTTTCTGAAACGTGGTCATTTTGGCGAGTTTTAGTCACCCGGTAAGATTCAAAAATCGCACTCCGGATGCGCTTGAGTCTCACGGTTTCTGGTCCGAAGTCGTGGGTGCTATATGTTTGTGAGTATCTTCTACCTCTCTATCTCTATTTACATATTACTCGTACCTACTTATAAAACAAACTCCCTATCTGTTTCTTCGGCCATATCTTTGGTCGCTTACTTCTTCTAAACAGTGGCCGTAGCATGACCGCCCGAGTTTAATTTAACTCCGTTTTAACCCTCCCTGCTTCTCTGTCTAAACAGCAATCGTTGGCGCATCGTTGAACGCAACAATGTTACGTTAAGGAATGCAACTAGACCATACTAGGATGTAGTATATGGGCACTAGAAATTATGTCACAAGCGCCCACTTGAAGTACCTACCGACTACCTTGTAGAGCACTGGGCTAGGACTATGTATCTAATGTAATACAACTTTAGTAAAACCAGCAACCACGCAACGTGTTTATCAAGTTTACCAACCAGCGAAGTATTTTATAGTTCGCGAACATAAAATGTGTTTTGATACAAATAAAGCATTTTATTTTTTTTATAACCGAAATGTGGTTAATTTATTTTATTTTAGAAATAACGTGGGTGTTGAAAATGGGCTTGAACCACCGATTTAGGTTAATATCACTGAAGCAGATATTTCGTGGATATTTCTACTTTTTTTTTATAGCTGCTGTTACTGAATGTTTCAGTACAATTCTGCCAGATTCAAGTTATCGAGTTTTACACGCGTTTATTTAGAACTCTATTCTGGGGCACACACCTAATTGGAAAATGATAGGCCGATTAATTCCTGAAACAACCAACGACGAACACAATATGTAGCTAACGTCCATAAACCAATATTTCTACTTACGATGACCCATATACATTACCGAATCAATCATGAATCAATACTCTAAAACATTGACAAATACCCACCTACATAAAGTAGATATATTTGGTAGGTTAGCCCAACATGAGGGTAGTTAAGATTGAGCGTGTTTCACACTCACCCCATCGCCAAGTATCACGGAGCTGACATTAAAGGCAGCACACGCTTCCGTCACCAAAAGCAGTATTCCGAGCAACATCGCTTCATCACGACACTACACTTCATAAACACATAACTAAAAAATGTAATTAAATTTTTGGCGAAACCATTTCACGTTTCTAGTCTTATTTTTGATTGAACAAAAAAATAAGTAAATTGTTTGATTTCTGGACGCGTCCGGGCGCGCTCGGCGTTTGGCGGGAAAATGCCCGCGCACGCGTGTTCGCGCCCGGGCCGCCATATTGCACAATAACACGCGCCCCGACCTCTAGCCGTTTTGCCCCCTCAGAGACCGCTGGCTGTATCGCTTACTTTCCTAAGCTCACACGACGCTTTTTACTATCTTCGCAATATAAACTTCATACCAGTTTTTATAACGTTGTTTTACTACTTTGTAATTAAGTATAATACAAGTTGATGAAAGCTACACGATTTGTTTAAAACGCAGGTGGAATGTTCGGCTAGCGTGAAAGAAAAAGGGGCTATAAACCTAGGTTTCGCTTGATAGCGTTTTGTGTAAAATTTTATAGCTATCGACCTACTGGCTAAATTATTTCTAGGAACATTTGATTTCACTTGTGGATGTCCTTTGGGTATCTAGTTTTTTTTTAAACCAAAGGCATCAACAAACTTTATGGTACGAAGTAGGTTTCACATTTCGTATTGCGTTTCCGTTAGCACATTAGGAATAATACTAACTTGAACTCTTCTAATATTGAAAATGAAAACCAATTTAAAGTATTTAATAGGTACAAAGATAAACTAACCTACCTACAGTGATTTATTGTAAAATACATTATATTTCTTTGTACCAATACTACTTGAAATCTTTCCTCGTCATAAATTAAATTGACCGCTGCGCTCCGGTGCCTGTGGCGCATGTTTTTAAAAGATAATTTATTGGCGACAAACAGGTGTCATTTTACAATTTCACACAATTAACTTTTGTAGGCTCGTAACGTATCGCTTAGAGACTTTAAATGGCTCTATTTTTAGTTGTTCACGTAATACTCGATACCTCTGTATTATGATTATGAACTTGTGAAATAAACTCGATTTTAATCAGTCAAGGGCTCGTCACGTAACGAAAATATAAATTTCTTAACAAATGTGTTTTTGGAATCCGTAATCTCAAATTATCTATGATACGGGGTCATAGGGCTACTCGGCAATTATGTAACTGGTTGCATACAATCTCGCGTATTTTATCCGCACAGTGTTGACAGCGGTCTTTAAAAAGTTGACGGACAACTTTTTAAATAGTAAATAGGTTCTTTCCTCAGATTAATGGTGTTTTATTATGACTATAGTTTGTTTATTGTTGCGGAGACTGAATTGACAGGTAACGTATGGGAAATGTCGAAAATGAAAATATATGGAATGGAATGTCAATGAAAAAAAACTTTGTCTTTTATCCGTGTGTTCACCTGCTTGTTTTTTAGGAAGTCATAACTAAGTGGCAAAAACCTAAGCGTTGGTGAGACGAGATAAACATCGTCAAAGATGTTTGGCCACCTCATCTGTCCAAAATGTTTCACATCAAATGTAATAATATACACACAAGCTTGTGTGATGTCACAAATTGAATTTATTTTCAGTGTTATCTCAAGTCTCAGTGCAAAAATAAAATGCATAATATTTGCCTTAGTTTTTTTTTTTTTTTATACAACATAGGAAGGCAAACAAGCAAGTGGGTCACCTGATGGTAAGTGATCACCACCGCCTATAGACACCTGCAACAACAAAGAGAGTGAAGATGCGTTGCCAACCCAGAGGGCTAAGATGGAATACCTCTTGTGCCAGTAATTACACCGGCTGTCTTGCTCTCCACGCCGGAACACAACAGTGCAAGCACTGCTGCTTAGCGGCAGGATTAGCGAGCAAGATGGTGGTAGCGATCCGGACGGACCTTGCACAAGGTCCTACCACCCGCGACTAGTTACTGCTTAAATGGTAAACACGGTTATGTTTACATGTTTGCATGTAACATCTAAGTATACATTGTTGCAGAAAGACCGGAAATTTGAACAATAAAATTTTATTATCATGTCTACGAGCAATTAGTTAAAAACCAGTTAGAAATGAACCTACTTATGTACGAAACTCGTGTGTGTGCGTACCTACAATCACGCACTACCACTATTTCCTTCATTTCTATGATATTAAATGCTAATTAAAGTGCACAAAACTTTAAATTTATTTCCGACATATTTTAAAAGTGCTAGTTTACAACAAAAATAACCGCATTGAAAGCGATTCATCGGATCGGAGGCTGCGACAGACAGAGTCTGAAAATAGTAAATTCGAATTTGATGGGACATGGCTGGCTGAAAAAAAATGCCCTGCGTCTTTCAAATAAAAAAAAAACTAGCAACCAGGGGGCCTAGCACGCTAGCTTTTATCGCTGACATAAAGCATTCGTCCCTTTCGCACACGCATACTGGTTAGAACGGGATAAATGCTTTATGTCATCTATAAAAGCTAGCGTGCTAGGCCCCCTGGTCATCCGTTTGGGCTCTACACGATGCTATGTTGGTTTATTATCTATCTATATGAATGTCTCCAGCTCTGGAAAGACGTATCGGATAAAAAAAGTATTGGAGGCTGTATAGCTCCTGCACCGGCAGTAATCTTATTACATGCTGTACGATATGATCGATATGTAACAATGAATCTTGTTATTGTTATTGTTTAGTCATAGTGACTATTCCATGTAAAGACGTGTGCTTGAATATACTTAATATGTATGGGTTTACTCCCTTTCGTATTTAGTTTAATGTAAATGTAAGTAAAGCACATCTGTAGCTGACTGTACGCAACTGCATAGAACCAAATACAATGAATTGGATAGACTGACAGACTCCATTCATTAAAGCATTTTTTTAACGCAACTACGTCTCTTTGGAATTTTATAAGCTAATATGTTACGGCTACTGTTCCTTTCCTTAAGAAAAGCCGTGTTATATGTATAGCTGGCAGTTTAAATCACGTTTTACGTCCACGTTTGAAGAACCCCTACCAATCCAAATTTTTAAATAAGCTTATGCTGGGGAAAAATACCATTACGATCCTAACATGACTTTGGTCACAGAATAAATATTAGTACAGAAATTTCTCTACTTTAATAACACGTTTAAAAAGTTCGTATTACTTCATACACCATGCGCCAGGCGGCGCGAGTCACAAGGAACGCGCCGCCCGCGCCCGCCTTCCCCCCGCTACTCCCGGCAACACGCTAGGGTTGCGCGGCATTAGTTTTTAATTATGCGGCAGGAGCGAGCGAGCGGGCGCGCGGCACGCCAACAGCCTAATGCGATTTGCCTATGCCATAGGCAATGCGGTCGAGCGTACCTACAGTGCGGAGTGGAACCCCCCTGCTTTGGTGATGGTTTAATTTATTCCTCCCAGCGTCTCTGTCTAGCTAGTGCCATAAGAAAGGGACGTACATAGAAATAAACTAAACCTTGCCACTTGAGCCAATGGACTAGGTACTTAACAACGGCAACTTGTTGAACTGGGCTAAGCAACAGCTCGAACACAATTTTTATAAGGCGGCCGGCTGTCGGTCTATTTAAAACATCATTTTTGGTCTATGAACAAGAGTAGTAATCGGAACATAGCTTCGAATGGCTTGAAATTGTTTTAATTACAGACTCTTTTAATCCAAATACTGTGGGGCAGCCATTAGGTACTGAGTATACAGTTATGACGGTTAAATCGTTTTCATCTACAGACGAGATTAGTCCAAGTTGCATCAGTTTAGCTGCAGAGTCGTAACTATAGTAGAAGGTAGAACTTTTTTTCCTTTTTTTTCAGTCTTTTTAAGGGTTTTGTAACTTCAGACTCAAAATGATAAAAGGCACTTTTAAAGTCTTGTTTAACACAGCACTGTTATTCTCTATGCGCATGCGGCGGTTGAAGCGCTCGTAAATCCAGCCATGAAATGATTTTCCATAATAATTTATAACGTCGCATAGAAAAATTATTACAATTGTAACTAAAATGAGAACTAACGGTTTTCGGACAGAGCAATACATGACCTGTTACTGCAAATGAGCTGCTATATTCTTAAGAGGAGTGTGAACCCAGCGCTCTCCTTACCAACCGCGATAACATTTTCCACCCTCTAAACCTTTACCTATAGCCATGTTTTTTTTTATATGATATTATCATGCCCCAGAACTAGGTTTTTTTTATGAAATAGGAAGGCAAACGAACAAGTTTTGATCTTTTGAATATTTTTAATAGTTTCAAAAATATTGACGCTTTTGTGTTTTGTATGAAACTCCTAAAATGCAAATTTTGACAAATCTATGAAGAATATTTAAAAAATCAAAACATACTTAAACCTAGTTCTAAGGCATAATGACAACATACCTAAAAATCATTGCCATTTATGTTTAGAGGGCGGAAAACGTTATCGCCATTTGAATGGGGAGCGCTTATTTGGGGCTGGGTTCACACACCTCTTAACAGAAAGGTTTCTCATAAGTAGGTAAAACTACTCATAAGCAGAGAAGAAAAGAAAAAAGAAGCGAAGTTCGGGATCGTAGCAAGTAGAAATCTGTGGTTTCTACCTACCCCTCTGGGAAACAGGCGAAACTCTGTCTGTAATGTACGTAGGTGCTCATAAGGAAACATCACGTGTAAACCTGCAGTTTATTCTAATTTCTTAGCATTACTACATTACTGGCCAGGTATACGGTATTACGTATCAAATATAGGTTAAACTAGCAATTATTCGCGTTTGATACGGCCGGTTTGTAATGACCAGCCTAAAGGAAAAGTTACGCGTGCCGAGATTATAAACTTTATATGCAAATGGCAGAAGGAAATCACAAAACAACAAACTTGGCCCCAGTGGCATAACAATAGGATGGCAGGAGAGGCGAAATAGAATAGAATAGAACCATTTATTTCAGGCTGCATAGGCCCATAGAAAAAATACTTTAAAGATTAACATACATATTTATAAAATAAAACATTAAAATTAGCACGTTACTTCAGCGACGTGTGACCTTGTTTCGGGGTGTCCAGCAACCGTCCGCGAAAACGACGGAAACCGACTCCCTTCGGCCAGAATTCCTGCTTCATGAAGGTCGACAGATGATCGGTCGGCACCCGCACCACAAACGACGTAAAATTGTCGTTGTGGCGGGACTCCAACCGCTCGACCCTCAGGGTAAAACTGGTCTGGTCTGGTGGAAATGCCACGGGCCCCCAGGCGGGAGGGCCCTGTGTGGAGGGGGGCTGAGAGGGCCGTGAGCACACGAGGATACTTACATTTATTAACAGGGCCCCTTTCGATGAATTTGCCACGGGGTAAAATGTACAGTTATGCCGCTGTTTACTAACATACAAGTGCTACAATTCGATATATTTAATTATAAAGTTTTTCATATAATAATCTGACAAATATGTCAGATATGTCACATAGCGTAGCATTAGCTTTTGCGGGACTTTTGTGCAAGGTTCATCCGGATCGCTACCACCATTTTGCTCGCTAATCCTGCCGCTAAGCAGCAGTGCTTGCGCTGTTGTACTTCGACGTGAAGAGCAAGACCGATAGATATACCCTTCCTACGGACCTTTTGCTACGTAAAACTCAAGGGGTCAGTTAATTAAGTTTCGTAGAGTAGCCACGCTTCCACGTAATTTAGTCCACTTTGTTGTTTTGGATCGCGGCAAAGTAACGCAAATCTATATAATTATACTCAGGGGGTATTCAAAACGTGCGAAATTCATTTTCTTTCGGTGCTGCGGCCTCACTTGCGCATAATATCTGTAAAGCACAGGCATTCGACGACGTTGTTGCCCCTTTAGCAACTTTGTCGCTGGATTTGACGGTTCTTGAGACAACGTCAGTAGCTATTGCACGTGTTTCATACGTTTTTGCGACTTGCATGGTCAGTGTTATATATATTATGCCTCTCTAACCAGCTGGCGTGTGTAAGAGGACGGCTTATGTGCTCTATAAACGCGTACCCTTCTACTATAGCTGAGAAATTGGCTAATAACGCCGCCACTGTGTGCAAATACTGGACTTGGTGCGTTGGGTTTAAAATAGGATTAGCAGTAGATGTGCCGCCAGAATATCCTTGATAAGATATATTTAAAGAAAACTACCATGTGAACATGCGACCAATAAAAACGTCGCTTAACTCCATTTCAACTCCCGGACAGCATTCCAACCTAATTTAGACGAACAACCGACTCCCAACATTGTGCAGTAATTAATACCATGACATAATGATCCCGCGATCCGTTTCGCAATGCATTACGGCATTAGAAAGCTGCATGTTCCTGCTGGCATGCCTCAAAAGAGTTAGTATGCACGCCGCGGCGCTGCGTGAGGCGAATTGTAGTGTTAATCATGTCGGGAAAATTAAGTGACAAATGCGATGGTAATTCGGCTTTTGTAATTGTTTGTTATAGAGTTCGTGCTGAATTATAAATGAGGGGGCTGTGCGAGCACTGATTTCACCGGGTAAAAGTTCTAAAAATAACTATTCGCTATGTTAAACTTACAGGGCCGGTGGCCCTCTATGAAAACTTTTTCAAATGTAGAGTTGGAGTCTAATTATCTAAATTGAGGTTAGGTCCTTAATACTTCAATTCATTAGTTGTTAGTCTTTATAAATTACTTACTGTTCCTCTTTCTCTATTCCTGATGCAGATTTCGAATAAATTTAACTGAAATTCAAATTATTTAATCAAAATCGTTTACAAATCAAAACAGTTTTACAGTTGCCTCAAATAAGCTAGAGGAAGGCTTACGTCATTACTGTCAAAATCTGACAATTGATTGACAAATGTGTCACTGTCATTTCATCGCATCTGTACACTGTCGTACCCGTACAATCTTACGGTTTTCGTTAATTAGTTTTTGTATTATTCTTAAAGAAATACTAATCAAATACGCGTAAAACCATGGCTTACTTGACCCAACCCGATTATGTGAAATACATATGCTCTTGTGGTCAACTGAAGCCGATTACGAGTCTGTACTTCTGTCGGCATTGCTTGAAAATACGCTGCGGATTCTGCATTTGTCATGAGGTAACCGTGGATATAAATAAAGAAACAATACTTAAGAATGCAAAAACAATATCCCTACTCTCATTCTTCATAAATAAAATACAGACATTTTGCAGCGGACACGATGAAATTGTGTATAAAGTACATCTACCTCTTTGTGACCAATCATTGGGCACACCTTTGCTTTTATGTTGCCTAAGCCTCGACTACTCATAGTGTTCCAATTTTATAACAATAGCAAGAGCAGTATGCGAAATTTTTGGGTTATACCTACCTAACTGATTGTGTGACGACCTGGCTCCTACTTCACCGAACTAACATATTTCAGGCGACAATGACAATTTAAAGCACATTTTACATATATCTACTATTTAAGCCCGGCAGTACAAAAAGTCTTTGAGTTAGTCATGTATGCTAAATTGTCATTGTCCCATATCATCCAGCTGGTTTGGGGGCCCTGTTCTAGATAAATCAGCTGTAATGTTGCAGACTTCTAACTTTAATAAATAAATAAATATCTTAGGACAATTCACACCAATTGACCTAGTCCCAAACTAAGCAAAGCTTGT
Organism: Ditula angustiorana; assembly: GCA_963691745.1. NCBI lineage: Eukaryota > Metazoa > Arthropoda > Insecta > Lepidoptera > Tortricidae > Ditula > Ditula angustiorana. The sequence goes on from OY829479.1 coordinate 1,122,866, forward strand.
ACTATTAGTACTAGACAATGGATATACATACTTATATAGATAAATACATACTTAAATACATATAACATCCATGACTCAGGTACAAACATTTGTATTCATCATACAAATATTTGCCCTTACCAGGATTTGAATTTTAGTTCATATTCAACATTGAAAAAAGTTTTAACATAAAACTACCGTGAGACTCAGACATATTAATAAAACGGATCACTCAACATGTCGGGCATTTCTCGACGTAAAAATATGTGAGTGATCCGTTTTATTAATATATTGAAAAAAGTGTTTATTAACAAGTAAAGTGGAGCAAATCATTGTAATTTCTGGTTATTTCCAGACTAAATTTATTATTTTTGAAAGCTTGATAATAAATTTTAAGTAGTAGTTAGGTACTCAAATAGTTTCCATTAACCTCTCAATTCCCTCTGAGACCAAACGAAGTCAGTAAAATTTTGGCAATTAACTTGACAAAACTTCAATATTAAAGTATAAAAATTGACAATGCCTGACAATTGACAAAGAACATCCTTTGCTCTTCCTCAGGTAGACTCGCACTACTGTGCTAACTGTTTAGAGAACTTGCCGTCGTCTGAAGCGCGGTTGAAGAAAAACCGTTGCAGCAGTTGTTTTGACTGCCCGAGCTGTTTCCACACCCTGTCGACACGAGCGACGCTCGCGCAGCCTCGGCAGACACCGGAGGCAGGCGGCGGCGACGCCAAAGTGGAGAACAAACAGCCCAAGAAGATGTATTACCTGTCTTGCTTCAATTGTAGATGGACTTCCAGGGACGTGGGGATTCCTGATCAACCTGTAGGTAAGTCAACAATGTTGGGAATGCAAGTTTGAAAGAATGAAACTTGTTTTTGTTTGGCTATTCGTTTTTTTTTGTATGGGGTGAAGTAACAAATTTAAAATTTAGTTTTTTTTTTATTTGTATGTTCATCAAACCATTAACTCTTTTTACTGACATTAATTGACCTTGTTTTCCCTAATTTTGCATTTCTTTTATTTAAACTCACTCTGCACCTACTAATGGTTTATAAGTATCTAACAACTAACAAGTGAGCTTTTTTATTGGTAGCTGTCATAAATGAATTAAATTTGAAACGGGTGCTAGACGGACGATTAAGTTCGCGTAGTTAGGGCTCCACAACCTTCATCACCTATGTGTCACCCTAAGTACGTGAGACATACCAGTAATTTCGTACCATAAAAGGTTGTCAAGCCATCTGTACGTGAAATTACTCTTCAACAAATTTTTAACGTAAATGCATTTTGAATGGCCTCAGCGTCTGGCGGCTGGCCGGAGCGCAGCAGCCCGCACGCCAGCCGCGTGAACCAGCTCCTGGAGTACTACAAGGCCGTCGTGCAGCAGGAAAAACAGGACAAGCTGGAGCGGGAGCGGAAGAAGTTCGCCATCAGAGGGAAATACATTACTCTCACTGTGAGTGACAGATGTTTTTGTAACACAGCTGCGTTTGCCAAGAATTCTTTGATTGTTATTTCGCAGGAACTTTGCATTTTTCCGAGGCATAAAGTATCCTACATTTTTCCTCAGATTATGGTTTATTTGTCTGCCAAATTTATCCAAATCTGTCCACTCATTAACGCGTGATTGAGGAACAAACAGCAATCAAAAAATGTTATTAAATTGTCGTAAGAGTAGAGGGGCCCCAAGACTTGCATTGCCTAGGGATTCTCGTAAGACCAACTAAACATAAAACAAATATCTAATTCAAATAACAACAACAACAAACACTCTTTATGGATTCACACAAGTAAACAAAATAATATAACACTTACAGGTACTTAATAACATGGTTTAAATATTATAAAAAAAATTACATAGGTTTTACAAGGTTCTATGGCGTATTAATCCTACCTTGTATGGAGTTGAGCTAACATAACAAAGTTGTCATTCCTAGGACAAGACAGGACTGACGGGCGCCATGGCGCGCAGCATCGCGGGGCTCCCGGGCGCCGACGGGGCCTCGGGCACCGCGCTCGCCGGGTTCGCGCCCAGCGTCGCCAAGGAGGAGGTCGAAGAGTTGCCTGAGGATATCTTCACCAAGGAGGTCAACTTGAAGCAGAGTGAGTGTAATTTTAGATTTACCGCTTGCTTTTATTGCCACTCGTAATTATATCGTATATTTTATAAAGAATGAACATAGTGTTTGTAGGTCTTTGACAAGGTTGAGAGCAGCATGAGACCAACCATCGTGGAGAATAGGCTTACAGGAAGCACTTATTAATTGAAGTAGCAAGTTACCGGGCACAGTACCTCGGTACCCCGTGGTCACTTCCAGAGGTCATTGCCAACATTAAGGGTCTGCTGGGCTTCTTGGAAGATCTGGGTTGGCAAGAGTAGGGCCACCCAGTCATCACGCAAAATAGGCGCTTTTCCCAAATCGTCGAGTTGCGGAACCCAGCCCGCGAGTACCTTATACCTATACCTATAGCACTTATGAATGTCAGAAAATTTACCACTGGTTTGGAAAAAGCCTCTGATGAGAAGATACAGGCAAGAAAATCAATGAGGTGTAATTTTTTAACATAGTAATTACCTATATCTGCTCGCTCCGATGTCAATCAGACATCTTAACCCTACCGTCGCTATATATTTTTGAAATAATCATGTACGTTAGGAAAAATATATGCAATTTCCCTACCAACGTCGATAAGCCAAAGGCTACTAGAAATACAGGAAAGCTTAAAGTTCCAACTTACAGACTGGCTAAAACCAATAAGTTGTTCATGGGAAATTGTGTAAGATTTTACAACAAAATTCCAAAAAACATAACTGAACTAAATGATACAAAATTTAAATCTATTGTCAAGAAGACATTAATTTCTCGGGCGTATTATAAAATCAATGACTATATCTTGGACAGGGATGTTTGGAAATGATCCCGATCTGTATTGGCGATCCCTGGCTCCAAAGATTGTACACCTGCTGTGTTAAATTGTTAAATTGTAGGTGGTAAATTTTTTGACATTCATAAGTGCTACCTGTAAGCCTAATCTGAATAAAATATTTTGACTTTGACTTTGACTTTGACTTTGAATGCGAGTTGCTGTAGTCTAGGAGTTGCATTGGCAACATCTCTCAATGTGAATAATTCCTCAGTAACCAGCATGGCGCAGCGGCTTGCGTCGCCAGAGTGGCAGCCGGTGTCGGTGTCGCGGCTGCACCCGCTGGCCAAGCTGCTGAGTGTCAAGCGCTCCCAGCGCTGCCGCGCCTGCGACCACAACCTTACCAAGCCCGAGTACAACCCTGGCTCCATCAAGTTCAAGATCGAGCTGCTGGCCTAGTGAGTAGCTCGCACATCTTTCAAGCTGCTGAACTCGTAGGCTATTTTACACATCTGATTCTATCAGCGCTTCGGAAAAGAAGATTCTGCTGAGAAGCAGCACTGCAAGAAACTTAGCAGCTTATTCTTTTTTTTTCTTATCTTTTTAAAATATAATATGTCCCATGGGCCCAATTATCCTTAATACTTCCGATTAGTGATGTAACGAATATTCGCATTCGCATTCGCGGATATTCGCATATTTTTTGCAGATTCGCAAACGCAATATTTCTGCGAATGTTTTGCGAATATGGATATCAGAAAAAAACTATTTGGAGATAATGGTAGATTAATAAAATCAAAATCCATTAATTTCTTATGTTTTTGAATGCAAGAAAAAGTAACTTAACCTCGTATTCACATTATCAGTTTTCACTTTATCATTTGGAATTATTTATTTACTTTAGTTTGGGCAATGAAGCTTAACAATAAAAATTTCATTAAAAATTATAAATTCACACGGAACGCATCTCGTTCGAACGAGACTGCCACCAAGCCATAGACAAATCGGCCAAATTTGAACAAAAACTGAATATTCGCATTCGCGAATGTCGGTAGCAGATATTTGCATTCGCATTCGCAGCCGCGAATGTTCAAAAAATGACATTCGTTACATCACTACCTCCAATAGATCAAAAACGGCCCTTTCCGTAGCGTTATCGTTACGCGCATGAATTCTGAAAAACTCCTTAGATTTAACCGCCCACGAAACGAAAGAAGTGTTATAAGTTTAACGCATGTATCGGTATGTCTGTCTGTGGCATCGCAGCTCCCAAATTAACGAACCGAATTTGTGGGTGGGAGGACCTCTCCCATCCGGGTCACTACCACTATGTCGCTCTCTAATCCAGTCGTTAAGCACCAGCGCTTCCACTGTCGTGTTTCGGTATAGAAAGCAAGAAAGCCAGTGAACCCTAAAAATTGATTAAGTTCGTTATGCCTCCAGCTATCACGTGCCGGAAGTGAAGATAATATCGTGCGAGATGATCCGGCCGGGCGGCAAGTCCACGCTGCTGCTGAAGCTGGCCAACCCCACGGGCCACGAGATGGCGCTGCGCCTGCTGCCGCCCGAGCCCGCGCCGGAGCCCGAGCCGGAACCACAGCCCGAGCTCAGCGAAACCAGCATCGAGAAGAGCTTGGACAAGAGCTTGAAGCTTGAGAAGGTGAGGACTTTGTAATTCAAATTCAAATATTCAGTAGTTCCAGAGATTACATACAAACGAAGAAACAAAGTTTACCTTGTATTATATTAGTGTTGATAGTGTGTAGACACTGACCTAGAAGTAATGGACTTCTATTCAGCGTTTAAAATATGGCCGCATGAAAAGTCGAACAAAAGTACAACAAATCGACAATCGCTCGCGCTGTCAGTCTGTCGGACCGACGGCGTTGCTGTCAATACTATTATTTTGTAAAAAAACCTATTTGCAACGAAACTTAATAAATTATTGTTTTATGCAGTTAGACGTAAAGTTGTAAATCCAATGACTATAAATGGTAAACTAATAATTTGTATTTGTAACATTGGCGTCAACCTGTATTCTTATGTCGGTCCGTTTTTCTGCTGTCATTTAGTGTGACACTGTACATCCATGTATTATAATATCATTGTGTGTAAATGTAAAAATAGCATTGTAATTTTGTTTTTTCTTTAATTACACCTCGTTGAGTTTCTTGCCGATATCTTCTAATCAGAGGTTTTTTTGAACCGGTGGTTTCATGACATTCATAAGTGCCTACTGTAAGCCTATAGTTTATTCCAAAAGATTGACTTGATTGGTTGATTTGCCGAGTCACGTGACTATTTTGTTTACCTCATTTTAAGTACCTAAAGAAATAAACTATAATCTGAATATAGATATTATTTTTTTTTTTATTTATTTAAGCTTCATTGCACAGTTTACAAAACAAATACAATTGGCGGACTTAATGCCAGTAGGCATTCTCTACCAGTCAACCACACTATAAATAAGAAAGTAACAAACATGGGTGCACAAAAAGAAAAGTAAAAAGCTGATAAACAATAATCTACCTATCAGTACCTACTAACTAGTATTAATCGATACACTACATATATAAATAATATAAATACATATAATAGTATTTTATGCAACTGTTGCATAATGAGGGGTCTTAAAACACGAGTGTAGTTTTATGAAACGAGCGTCAGCGAGTTTCATAATAGGATCACACGAGTGTTTTAAGACCTAATTATGTACAGTTGCATACATTACTTTATCTACACACATATCATAAGTACTCTATGATGGGTTCAGAAGCCATAGGGCAATGACCTGCATTGCTACTAGCTACTAGTGATAGGTACCTATTAAATATCTATAGACTGTACACATTAAAATAATGTAATAAAAAATGAATTTGAACAAATATAGCACCAAATTAGAAAAATTCTCATAATAATATTGGTTGATATAATGCTGGTCATTGCCTACGGTTTCTGAACGCATTATAGAGCATTTATGATATATGTGTAGATAAATACATATACATACACATGTGATGACGGATCCAACTACTCCCCCTCTTCCTCAAGAAAGTGCTTACGAAGCATTCGTTTGAAAGCAACCTTACTTTGAGCCTGCCTTATGGCGAGGAGAAGCGAATTCCAGAGACGGAATGCCTATATTTTGACTTTGACGTTTTGTTGTCCCACTAATATAATCTTTAATTTATCTAAAATCTTCCTTATTATCATTACCTAGTATCAAACAGAGTCGCTAACCGTTCCCGTCTGCCCTCCCGTATCATCGACCGCTTTCTTTTGAACCTAGCGACCGATTTTGATACAGTTTCAACTATTTAGAGAATTTTTATTTTAAATACGTCCTAATTATCCGTCCGAAGCCGGGGCGGATCGCCAATCTACACTAATATAATAAAGAGGTAAACTAATGGTTGTGGCGGAAACTGGCAAACGCAAGGCACCGAATGCTAAAGTTGCAGGTTCGGATCCTGCCATTGCCCTAATTTTTCTTTGTATTGTCATTCATTATATAGCATTTTAAACTGTGTTTGTTCGTATGTAGGGGGTGATCTCTGGAACTACTGAACCGATTCCAAAAATTCTTTCAGTAATAGAAAGCTACACTATCCCTGACGGACATAGGCTACGAATTCGCGCGTCCGCTAGTAACATATAATGAGATTATTGTAATCGAAATAATTTATTTTTAAATTTTTTCGATTTTTTTTTTGTTTTTTTATATAGAATTTTAAAATTAATTTGAATGTATAAAAAATACAAAAAGAAAAATCTAAAAAATTTAAAAATAAATAATTTCGATTACAATAATTTAACAACAAATGGCGTCATCTCTCGTCAGCTAACGGGCATTCATAAATGACCAAGTTGAATGAGATAACTTGATTAAGTTTCTCATAGATGACACCGAGGGTAGTTTTCCCAAAGAAAAAATATCAATAACGTAATGACCGTAAAGACGAAACACATTGAAAAATTCGTAGGGTATGGCAGCGGTAATGTGGCGGAAAGTGGAATACGCAAGGCACGGAATGCTGATGTTGCAGGTTCGAATCCTGCCATTACCCTAATTTTTCTTCGTGTTGTCATTCATTATATAGCATTTTGCAATATAATGCGATGTCGGTGCGTGTGCGCAGGAGCCGAGCTGGCCGGCGGTGCGGGCGCCCGAGCTGCTGACGCGCGTGACGCCGCCGGACGTGGCGCTGACGCTGGCGCCGCGGGATGACGCCGCAGAGTACGACGATGACGCGCGACACGAACCCAGCCAGTATGCCTCCGTTTTTTATTCCATCTCCCAGGACAATATTGTTTATTTTGAACCACCTTATAAAAAACAAGGACCGTTTTTCTAATCATCCGATCCGAACACTACATCGGTGAGGGAAAACATTATGAGAAAACCTGCACGTTGATAGAAATTAATGTGTGACTATGATTCTGTCAGTCTGGTTTCATTGTAACACGCGGGTAGTAGGGCCTTGTGCAAAGTCCGTCCGGATTGCTAGCACCATGTTGCTCGCTAATCAGCAGCGCTTGCACTGTTGTTTCGGCGTGGAGAGCAAAACAGCTGGTGTAATTACTGGCACAAGAGGTATTCCATCTTAGCTCTCTGGGTTGGCAACGCATCTGCTATCTGTTCGATGTTGCAAACAAACAAGTGAGTCACCTGATGGTAAGTCTACATTACCGCCTATAGATACCCGCAATATCGAAGAGATTGCAGATGCGTTGCCAACCCAGAGGGCTAAGATGGAATACCTTTTGTGCCAGTAATTACACCGGCTGTCTTGCTCTCCACGCCGGAACACAACAGTGCAAGCGCTGCTGCTTAGCGGCAGGATTTTAGATTTTAGAGTTACTATATTATGTTAAGATTATTATTGTTAAGGAAATATTCACACACAATGTAAATTGTTTTTTTAATAAATTAAACTGAACTGAACTGATTAGCGAGTAAGATGGTGGTAGCGATCCGGACGGATTTATATAAAGAACGGGGAAAAACGCCAAAAGAATGACGACATAAGCTCCTAGCGGTCACAGTTTTTTTTATATATCTCCCTCAGCATAATCCTGTGGCGCAAGTCCAACAAGCTGGCGCTGCGGCTCGCACTGTCGACGGAGCCGGGCGCGGTGGAGGGCACCGCGGCGCGCACGGCGCTGCGCCTGCAGTACTCGTACCGCAACGCCGTGCCGCACGCCGGCGCCGGCGCTAACAACCGGGACCACACCCTGTATACCACGGTCTACCTGGACCTGGGCACGGTCGGCTCCGCGGGACTATAGGTTCTAACACTTCTAACCTTGAGGCTTGACCTTGACTGCGCATTAGCATGCACATTAGATTAAGGCTGCTTTTCCACCAGAGATGTGCGAGGATGCGTAGCGAGGGATGTGTTTGTAAGAACCAATAGAATCGCTTCATTTGCCTCGCCTCGGTCAACATAGCTCTTGTGGAAACGGCTCAGCGGAGCTAGATTTTTGCGCATACAAACCAAGCGAGGGATGTGTACGAGGGATGTGTGCGAGTAATGTATGCAAGGGAAGTGTGCGGGAGATGTGTGCGACGTTTGCACCGCACCCCCGTCGACACATTTCACAGCAACGCATCCTCGCACCACACATTAATGCACATTTTCACAGCTCCGCTACACATCCTCGTACGACACATTTTCCTCGCACATCTCTGGTGGAAACTCAGCCTAACCTCTAAACTTTAACCTCTCGACCGACTGCGAGAGTTTAAAAAAAACCTTACATACCCTTTTTTTAGAAAGAGTATTTTTTTGGTTCTCGCATTCTAGAAATCATTTATATTATACCGGGATTCACCAAAAAAGAATCCACAAGTTTAGCTATGGAAAAATATTTTCCAGTAACGACACGGTACGCAATTGCTTTCATGTAAAAACGTGACGTAACGGAACAAAAGAATGGGACAGGTGTTTTTCGGTGAATCCCGGTATTCGGTAATCTAAACGATTCCGAGTATGAATTCCAATTAGAATAGTTATGCTTGCAGCTATGTCACTATACATTTTTTTTCTTGGCAAAGATAGGTAAACAAAGGCAGTAGAGAGGCTAACTATTGTTGCTTAAATCTCAACTGCTTCAGAAATGTGCCTAAAATATTGCTTGCTCAACTATCTGTTCGATTTTAACCCTTGTGTCAAGTGTGATAAGATACGGCGGGCCCGCAGATGTAATATTTGTTCACTATATTACGCTTTGACCAATACTTGTTAGGGCCTCCGGTAAGTCAAGTTAGCGGGCGCTCTCATGCTAAGACCCGCTCCGTGCGCCCGTGCGACTTAGCGGAGGCCCTTAAATATTTAAAGCCCAAAACTTTTAAAAAAATTAGGCTGCTGGTAGACTTGAGTATTCTAACGAATGTTACAAAGCTCACAAAGACACCGCGCACCGTGCAAGCGTTTAAAATCCGAGAATGTTCGATGCTCTGTTACAAGTGAATGCTCAAGTCTGTCAGCACCTTTATATGCAGCCTGAGCCTCATAAATATTCTTATCCGTATAGAGATACCATGGTGGGAACTGTAAAGGTGGATTCACAATCAAAACGCAGTAGTGATCGTCTCTAGTTGGTCGATACCTGCGTTTTTTTGCGTTTCTATCGGTCGTTACTTCTGATTGTGAATCTACCTTAAGTCTGTTTGTTTGAATAGCAGAGACCCGCTTATTCATAAAAACTTAACAATATTTTTAAGCTAACAAATGTTTTGACCCTTTCATTTGAGGGCAAACGTCACGATGACAGATAAAGCCATAAAAAATGTTAACTAACAAACGTTTACGAGGCGTTTATGAATAAGGTGGTGAGTTGACAGGAAACTTTTTTATTAAAAAAAATAGGAAGGCAAACAAGCTAGCGGGTCACTATATCGTAAATGATCACTACCACCACCAGACACCCCCAACACCGCATTATGGGATATGGGAAATGTCAAAATGTTTACAAAAGAGATGATAAATTAATCCATGGATTAAAAAAAAAATTACTGCTAAGACCTACACAAACGATATCTAAATAGAAATAGTGTAAGTTTTTTTTTTTCTAAGCAACCGGATTCGATTCCCAAGCTGAGTACAGGTTTTTTTAAACATATGAATGCAGTTTTTCATCTTATTAAAATCGATGACATGGTTCCTAATAACAAATCTTCGTATGTCTTTTAGTTTCAGACTTTCCCATACTGACCGATTTAAATAAGACACCCTGTATATAGGTCATTGGCGTTGAACCTGCGGTGCTGAGATATCAGTCGTTGGCGTCGAAAAGGTTAATAACTATAATAAGTTGAATTTGTCATGAAGTTCCATTATTGTTTTTATTTTAAGCTGATTTAAGATCCAAGTTCCATTGTTGTGCTTCAATTCAATGTATTTGTCTGAATTGGTGTCTTTACGGAAATATTGTGGCCTGCTGCCGTATGAGAGAGTTTAGTTCATAAATTATTTATTTTTATAGCTTTATTAACAATAGTTTAAAAAAAAATTTTAGTGTAAGCAAATAAAGGTTCTCATATTGTTAAAAGCTAGCTGTAGTTATTTAAGTACTTACTTTCAGTGCTGCGCGAGCGGGACGCGATGTACAGTAGTGGAAATACATTCACGTACCACCTTAGAACCCTGTCCCAGTGACGCGACGCGTTAAACGCCAGGCCATGTCATACAAATGTCATGCGTATGTCTCTTTGACTAGGTTCTACGGTGGTAAGTGTTTGGATTTTCTTGACTGTACAGACAAATTGGTATCACTTTAGAACCTTTTCGCAATAAATGTCATTATGAGTTTTCTGGCTAGGGGGGTGGATTCGTGTACGTGATGTAGAGTTCGATCGCCAGCCATGTACATTCCTTAAGTATTGTAGTAACCGACGTTCTTACGGTGAGTAAAAACATCGTGAAGAAACCTTCACATTCATCATGAATGTGTAACCATGATTCTGTCGGGCCGGTTTCCCTGTATCAGGGGTTACGGAGGTTAGATGGCAGTCGCTCCAATGTAATAACCTGACCTACTAAATCTGGGATCATAGTCAAAGCGTGCCCCATATTAGGAAACTGAATGATGATGACAAGTTTTCGACAAGAAATGCCATAATGTTACAGCATCAACTTATTGCGATAGGGTTCTAGTGGTCAGAATATTCCATAATATCAGTGCACCTAGCTCGAACATTCTCGATACGCTTTAACTCAGTGCGTCTCTCTCCAACTGGCCTAGTTAGAACGAGACGCACTGAGTTACGTAGCGAGTCAACGCGTGCCGAGATGTGTGCCAAGTGCACAGGTGTTTCAAATGCAGTCATATTGCATATTTCCTTATAATTTATAAAGCATTATTTATAGACTTTTGCAACTTTTATATGCACCGCTGAATACAGGCATTGTATTGTAACAGTTAAAACTGTAACCAAATAAAAAGTTAAACATCCCCCTTGTTTATTATTAAAATAACCTTTATTAAAACAATTTGTTCAAATATGTTCTGCCGTTTTGGAAGACAAAATTGCACAGCATTTCACATTTAAACCTGTCATCCAATCCCGAATAAAGTAAATGCATACATAATGTCAGAGTCATTTCTTGGTATGTACATTCATTTATTATACCTTTTCAATGGCTTAGACCAGTAGTTCCCAAACTTTTTTTTCTCGTGGACCAATTTCAAAATTTTACTGGTTTCGGTAGACCCCCTGCTGCTACATTTCTACCCCCAGCAAGTCTCCCGTGGACCCCTAGGGGTCCACCTGGACCACTTTGGGAATCACTGGCTTAGACACTTATGTATCATGAATTACTTAATGTAACAACAACTAACATATCACTATGGATATGCTTTTCAATGTCATGTCAAATAAAAATCGTCATTTACACATCAAGTTAATTATGTAAGTAACGAAGTGGAACCTTATAGGAATAATTAATTGATTTAAGCGTTACTTTGTGGAGGTCCTTATCAACAAACTGGGACAAATTACCTAGCTACTCCGCGAAACCAGTGTCGGGCTCGTGCAAAATAGCTGCATCTGTGCGAGATGTATATATTCATGCAAAATATGTCGCACAGACGCAGCTATTTTGCACGAGCCCGGCACTGGTTTCGCGGAGTAGCTAGGTAATTTGTTCCAATTTGCTTATAGGAATACAAATTAGTCACTTTTATATTGCACATGTTTACATGTACACTCGGGGACAATATTAGAAGAACGATTAGCAGGCAACACTCAATGTAAATATCCCTTTAATTTTGTCCCTGAGTCTACATCAGGCATTGGCATTGAACTCATGCAGGTTAAATGCAGTCTTCAACTTGTTTCTTAGCAGAATAAATTACATCATTAATGCCAACTCCGTCATAACTGCTGCCAACAAGTGAAATGGGTAAATTGTTCTTTACAACATACTGTCTAATAGCATCTACACGCTCATAGTGTCCAATCACATACTGCGGAATACAATTCCTTAAAATACTAACATTATTTACAGTGGGCTGAGCATTTATTTTTAGTATTGTATTAACTTCTTTCATCGCTATATCCAATAACTGCTCCTCAGTCACATTGTCTCCGAACTTCTCTTTAAACCATCTCCCTCCAAGCATGACGGTCAGCACAGTGCCTTTCTGATCTGGGATACAACAGGAGTCAAACACGACGCCCAGAATGGGAGAATTTTCAATAGGGGGCACGAGGAAACCGAACGCAGGAGTTATAAGCTGTTGGGCTTCAAAAAACAAATTGACGATGCCAACTGTGACAAATGGTATGTCATTTAAACTCTTAGCCAACTCTGGGTGCTGTTTTTCTACTAATTTGGCTAAGGAATGTGATGGTATAGACGAGTAAACGTGGTTAGCCTCTAGCTTTTCCCCAATCTCATTCTTCAGTACTACTGTACTGGAATCTACGAAGTCAATCTCCTTTATTCTACTGTTCATTTGGATATCTACTTTGTTGTTTTTGAGATGGTCACAGAGAGCTGTTGGAAAGGTCTCAAGGCCTCCCTTTATGGAGTAGACATTCCATTTCTCTTCTTGAGCCTTCCTTGCCAAGTCGCTCAACTCGAGCATGTCACCAGACTTTGATCTAAATATAGACTTCATGAACCCTTTCATAACGCCCCCGTGGCTCTGCTCCCATTCGAAAAGAGTTTTCATCAAAAACTTAACTGATATCTCTTTAGCATCACCCGCACAGATGCCACAAATCATCGGAGCAATAGCGTAATCCGCTATCTCCTTTCCGAATCGCCTCTCCACAAAATTATAGATGGAATCGTCTTGCAAGTGCTTCTGTGGCTGCCTCAAGTCGTAGAACACAGCGTAGATTAAAGGTTTAGAAAATGGTTGCGTGGTTTGAAATATGCTAGTGATGTTTGATGGCAGCGTGTGGAGACACTGGTTGACGTAAATCATTCTGTTCTTAGCGGCGGGATGTTGCGGTGTTATCGGTGACACGTGCTCGCTAAGACCCAAATCTTGTATCATGTTTAAGGTGTTAAGACCGGTCACACCTTTCGGTCGGATTGTACGCGGACCCTGCTCAAATATGTAGTCCTTGGTCCTGATGGATTTGATCCAACCGCCGCAACTATTGGTGGCTTCTAAAAGGAACAATTTTAAGTTATTGTTGCTCGTTATATTGTTTTTAAGTAAATAATAACCTGTCGAGAGACCCCCGAGCCCACCACCAAGAATTGCTGCCATTGTAGTAAATAGTTCCGTACTCTTATATTCAAATAATGACTCAGTAATTTTGCTGAAACACTATATGATTAGGATTTAACTTTTAAATGTTTATTTCGTTTTCTTTCGCGTTTGTTTTGAGCATTTTTACGCCACAATTGACTGCCAAAAGTGACCGAACTTTTGACTTGATAGTGACAGTTTAATTGATAATGACAAACAGATGTTTTGAAAAAAGTTGCCACATCACAATTTTATTCACCCAAGTCACCCATCGACACGGAAGAAAAAAAACGGGGGAAATGCAATGTACGCGTAATGCCCGTGCCAACATTACGTACTGTTGTACGTAACCTCCGCTAAACCGCTCCCAGTCGTGTTCTGTCATCCCGCGGAGGTGTTAGTCTCGCGAAATACCTTATTTTTCCCTAGCCATGCCGTATTGTTCAGTTTTAGAGTGCAAGAACCATAGTAGGAGTAAAAATCTTCAAAATGGGGGTGTTTCGTACCACCGGTAAGTACGATTTTAATGATATTCCATAAAAAATCTTAGTTATTTTCATTCTACTAATAATTTAACAGAACATTTTGTCAAAATTGAACCGTACTTCATTACAATAAAGTTTATTATTGATTGATTGCAATTACTATTTCGCTCTAGAAAGTTCTGCGTTACAGTTGGTACAACAATGTTGGGTGGGGACACTGTTTTTATCGATACATGTATCGATGAAAGAAATTAAGTAATCTTTATTATGTAATCATCTATTCATTTATATACATAATAATATATCTGTAACAAGTCCGTGTCTGTACATATTTTTTTTTGAGAAAAACTATTACTAGGGCTATTTATAAGCGCAATAGAACCCAAAACTACGATTTTTAGAATTATTATCTGTTTGTCTGTGCGTTTGTTTTGCGTCTAATCACGTCACAGATTTGATGAAGGCGATAGTTGAAAAATATATAAATGTTCGCATACATCATTTGTTGAAATTAAAATTAAGACTTTCGAAACGCCAGTTCTTTAACAAATACGTTTTATTTCAGGGACAATGCATAAAAAATTAAAATGAAACAAAGCGCGTTTTACTATAACCCAATACGTAAAATGATACGTTTCGTATCGATAACTGTTTTAATATCTGTGGATACTAGAATAGAGACCAACTTAAATTTTGACAGCTGTTCCAAATTTAAATTCATATCGTCACGAGATATCGGCAATGTGATCACCAATAAACACAGACTACTAAGAGATACTTTTTTTTTAAATCTTAGACAAACGAATGAAGTCCCTATTTTCATGTCACTCGAGATCAAATATCGTGCGTTTATATTAAAAAAAAAACATATTGGATTGACTTTTCGTATCAATAACTGTTTTAATATCTATGGATACTAAAATAGAGACCCACTTGAATTTTGACAGCTGTTCCAAATTTAAACTCATATCGTTACAGAAATCGGTATACAATGCCAATTAAAGTTCAGATTTACCTACTACCACAGACAAGAAATTTCTCATAATAAAATTGGTTGTAATAATGCTGGTCATTGCCTACCTCCTTGCACCGTCTTTCTGAACGCATTATAGAGCACTTATGATATGTTTGTATATAAAATAAGTTTTACTACAAAGTATACACACCTTTACACGTGTCGTGTTTCACTTTCTAGAAGTATAAACGTGTGAAGTGTGAATAGTGGTGGGTAACAAGCATTTAACTTAAAATTGCACTTTTTGCCGTCAAAAAAGTATTTATTTATCGCTTACTTTTTTTAATTATAGCCTAAATTTGTAACTTTAGGTCATGGTAGACCTTTTATACATAACCTAATACAAGTAAGGCTGAATAGACTTCATGCTGTTTTATGTGAAGGCAAAGGCAGGCGGGTTTGAAGTCGAAACATCTTAACATGTCTGTCTATAATGTCATAGAATAGAATATAATTAATAATTCAAAATGAACAACACCGATGTCTGGTACAATATTTTGTGTGCGATGAAAGACATCGATATCGATAGATAGCTAGCATGGCTACAACCCGTCTACTCGGTCTGTCAAAACGAACCAAAACCATGTGTCACTTTGAATTTTTAGTACGAAAGCCGGCCGCAAAATTTCTTACCTACTTGATACCGCGATATCCGCTTAGAAATCCACAATCTGTTTTACTTTTTTGTATCTACCAGTAAATTTCTGACGATGAATTTGTTTTCTGATGATGTGATAGTCATTTCAGGGTAGTCACTTGGGTAAAATACGCCCCAATTTTTGCACCGAAAGTGGCACTTTACAACTTTTGCAAGTCCAGAATTGGCAAATTATTACATTCAGACTTAGCATCTTTTTTAATGAGAAACCATTGTGCATTTCATGGCGGTATCAAGTAGGTACAAAATTCTGCGGCCGGCTCTTCTACTATTGAAGTGAAGTTGTTTTAAGTGACATCTAGTGTTGAGTAGCGGAACTACGAAGCCAAATTTTCATTTGACGTTTACATTTTAAAATGTCATATAATCAGTTCGATGTTAATAAAAAGTAAACCTTACACGTTACTCATAAGGTATGTTTTACTTACGAAAACTTGTGTACCATTTGTCTTATATCGTTTGACAATTTTAACCAATCAAGATTATGTTATTTTAGTAGTGTAGTATAAGACGATAACCACAAGTGTGTGCGTGTGGCGACACCGGTACTGGTACAAATAATGCTTTAAACCACTTCCCCCGTTTTTTTTCTTCCGTGCCCATCGACTCGTAATAAAATTTTAAAGTGAAAGAATCGATATTAATCACACGGGCTTTGCGTGTCTCGCTTAACATTTACAAAACATGTGAAGACTTTCAGTATATTTATGACTTTTGTGTACACGTTTTTGTTGTTTGTGTAAGACGAAACACGCGCATCGTAACCGTCCATACGGGTGCTAATGAAAAGCTAATGAAGACGTAATAGTAGATTGTTCAACAAGGGATGAAAGTCATCAATCAGTTCAAGTCGCCCTAGCATATCGTGTAAAATTGTCAGTAGTTCAATGTTTTCACTATATAATTCGAACAAATTACCAATGCGGCACGCGCAGCATAATATACATAATTAACGACATGTATACATACATCCCCTGCAAGCTACAAGCCCGATTCGTGTATGAAGTATCCTAAGTAGATACAATATATCTTAGATTATATATTACCCTTGGTCGATCATCGCGGGCCACAGCTGTGTCGCAGGCCGATAATGAATTTCAATTTCACACCAAACGCGTCCGCACCGAGCTGTTTACTGAATGGCGGTGATAGGGCAGTTAGGGCTGTGACACTTTTATTTACAAGTACCTACCTAAACTCGAATATTATCAAAGATTTACTTGGAAGTGGACGTTTTTAGGAAGATTTTACGCTACTGCGGAGGTAGCAAAATAACATCACGTTGTTCAATGAACGGATTCAGGAGTTGCTTTGCGGCGGTCCTTATCAACAAACTGGAACTAATTACTTTGCTACTCCGCGAAACCAGTGCTGACGTTGTACGCGCAAAACTGCTGCGTCTGTGCGACATATAGGTATATATTTTCATGCAAAAACCCACCCTCCAATAATAATCATATTTCTAATTTTCTTACAGTAAAAGTTTTTCGGCTAACATTTCACCTTGAATGCCAGCTTTTTTGTTGGCGTTACTTTGTTATTGCATTGTCATCGGAGCTACATACACACCATATTCAAAAACAATCCGACCATAGGAAATTAGTCAAAATTTGTTTGAAAATTTTGAAAAAAAAACCTTTAAAGTACTTACTTAGGACATACGAAAATAGCAAGTTCAATTAAAGCTTGTAAAAATACTTATTTTAGTCCGTAATCAGATATTTGGATATGAAATGCCATCACAATTCTTCGTTTCATTTTCATAGGTGGTTTCATAGGTTTCACTGATTCCACAGTGCGTCTTTGTCTAACTAATGTCATAAGAAAGGGATGCATGCGAGACAAATTAAACGCATACGCACAGTTACGACCACTGGTGCAAGAATTACCCCGCAGCTATAAAAGTCAGTAAAGGGAGGTTCGTTTCGAGAAATTAGTAAGCTTCTAAACTTGTTTCGACTTTTAAACTAGTGACCCGCAACGGCGTCACGCGGGTAGAATTAGGAGGTGATGTACATAAAAAAATAAAAACCTTCCGGTAAAAAATCTAAATGACAGTGAAAACCGTATCAAAATCCATTGCGTGGTTTAGAAGGAGTAAGTGGCCGAAGATATGACAGACAGGAACGGATAGAGACTTTGTTTTATATTATCAAACCGCGACTAGAATGGCATTGGAGAGTAACATCAGCACACTCTTGCAGTTCCCAATACACACACGGTCGCCCTAGCTACTAGTCCCCTATACCTGGCACTGAACCATATAAACTGCATACCTTTGTATGATCCTACACTGGACCTGTTCTCCCAGTCGGAGCCGAGGCTGCTGGCTACGGCTGCTCGCTATCTTGAGTCGGTCGCCGCCCCCAGCACTGTGTGAGTGAGCAGTGCTGGCGGCGACGATCGAACCAATACTTTACATTTATGTACGCAGTAAATAATTGTTATGTTTTAAAATAATTTATTATAAAATGTATAAGTATGTAACCTATACCTTTCATGTGTGGCATGTCTGTAAATGTAAGTTAGTTAATAAATTAATTAAATTAAATTTCATAGACATAGGACAGGAATGAAGCTTGACGCAAGTCTATGAAATGACAGTGTGCTGATGTCACTCTCCAATGCTATTCTAATCGTGGTTTGATAATACAATGTAAAGGCAAAGAAGATGAAGATAAAATAAAGAAGCTTTAGTGTAACATCACTAGTGACTTCATCAACTGCGTCAATTGATGGAAAATGTGAGTGCTGTTGCGTTTAAAATGTATTTACCGTCTCGTATAAAACCCCCATACGCCGACCTGCCCCTCTCAGTCCAATACCGAAGGCAAAATGAGCCAGACCAAAACGAAAACCTGCGATAAGAAAATCAAAATTGCCGAATTAAAAGTATTAAAAATTCTGGGGAAAATAAATTCGCTCAAACTCGATGATTCCGGAATATCTCGCTTGGATGTGTGCGCTAAGAAAAAAGGCGGGAACGTTTTGGCGGGAGTTTTGAAATTTCGCATTCTGTTTCCGGTGGCCATTTTGCTTTTTGTGGCGGCGGTGTGGTGGGTTTATTCGGAGTTTTCAACGAAGGTAATTAAATTAAAAGGTTTTTTTTAATAGTTCTCTGTAAAGCCAATTACATAACAGAACTTAGATAATGCCAACAAAAACTTATTTAGGCGTCATGTTAAGCTGACTAGAATTTGCTTCACTGCGGCTCATGGTCTCGTTCAGTAAATTAAGACTCGATAACAGATTAATCCTTAATGTAGATACTTATAGTTAACTGGATAAATTGTACCTTGTTTGGCAAACTTTAGCCGCACGTACATGAGGACTACGATCAGTAAAAAACCTTTAAAGTTAAGTCGAAGACTACTTCATCACGCTCTTCCTTAGAGCTGCCTGCTAGCATTGCCGTCGAGCTCTCGAACGCTGTTCCGGCCCCCGGAGGACTGCTCGATGTGCGCAGGCGTCGACAGCGTGACGCGCGTCGCCAACATCACGGCGCAGGAGTTCGAGGAGCTGTACGCGTACAACACCATCCCGGTTATAGTCACAGACGCCACTAAGGATTGGAAGGCGATCAAAGTAAGTAATATAGTGAAGTTATTTTGAGTACAAAATCAAATCAAATCACCGTAGCAAGTGGTTTAATATTTTAGGCGCCTGTAACTCAATAACTGAATGAAGCCATACTAGTAATTATAGTTTTTCATAAGATATTATCCATATTTTAAGCACTTGTACGTAGTTTGGACTCTAGTGTCACGAACATTTTCCACGTAGAGCTCATAATTTCCAAACCGTACCCTAAAACCCCTAAATGAATAGTAATTAAAATAGGAACTGATAATTATTTTTGAAGACCTGTCTGACGATAGCTTTTACATTTTTTTAAAAACTACGGTTACATGCAGACAGGCATATAGACAGAAGCATATAGCGAAACTATAGAGGTTCCTAGTTTGAATACGGAATCCTAAAAATGATACCTTCGCTAGTTTAGAGCCTACATACTACTTATTATTTATTCTGTGATAGTCTTACGTTGATATCTGGTGCGCAGGAGTTTAGCTTCGAGTTCTTCCGCGAGTTCTACCAGCGCGGCTCGCTGGGCCGCCAGGTCAGCGACTGCTCGTTCTTCGCCTACAGCTCGGGCTTGCGCTCACTGGCCGACGTGTTCGCCATGGATGAGCAAAGAGCGAACTTGTCTGGAGCACCGTGGTAACTTTTTTGTTCAATTAATATTAGTAGCGTAGAAATAAAAGTGCCTGGAACAACACATGGCGCTTCCTCGATGTCGAGCTGGTCGCTGTTCCGCTTACAGAATCACCCCTGTTGAGGAATCAGCGGAAAGCCCTGTCAAAGTCGCTATTTGCTAGAGAACTGTTGTTGTGATAATATATGTGGTTAGTTAAATAAAGCTATAACAATATACCACAGAACAGAATAGATAATTTAATAGTATTACGCTCTGTATTTAGTTTTTTTTACCAATATTGTTTGCAACAGTTCTCATAAAAAAAGGATTATAGTATCTGTAATTTCTCGAATGCGAGATGAATGCCAGAAATAGGGACCTGCGGGGCAATTCTCGCGTCATTAGAGATGAAGTCACACTCGAGATAAGTCAAAAGGAGCTGTCAAATCCCTTCAGAATCTGCCATATTTTGATACATTTCGAACGTCAGATGAAACTCGATGAGTTTTTTTTTATACAACATAGGAAGGCAAACAAGCAAGTGGGTCACCTGACGGTAAGCGATCACCACCGCCTATAGACACCTGCACCAACAAAGAGAGGGCAGACGCGTTGCCAACCCAGAGGGCTAAGATGGAATACTGTGCCAGTAATCACACCGGCTGTCTCGCTCTCCACGCCGGAACACAACAGTGCAAGCACTGCCGCTCAGCGGCAGGACTAGCGAGCGAGACGGTGGTAGCGATCCGGACGGACCTCGCACAAGGTCCTACCGCCCTCGTGCCAGGACTGGGGGCCTGGGGCGTAGTGCTCACCCCGTGGCGCGGCAGGTACGTGGGCTGGAGCACGTGCTTCGAGGCGGAGGGCGCGCTGCGCGGCTACTACGCGCGGCCCTACTTCCTGCCGCGCGCCGCCGAGAGCGACGCCGTGGACTGGCTGTTCATGGGCGGCCCCGGCCAGGGCGCGCACATGCACGTCAGTAAACTTTCAGTCGTCTCTCTTTTTTTTGGATTTTATTGCCTAGTTGCCGAGACCTTTAAGAGCGTACAGACAGTGATTTGGCAACGTCGCCTGTAGCTGCCGAATATTTAGCTGTTTTCATTGATTTATCAAAATTAATGAGTTAAAATACGGAATATAGCGACGGTATGTCCTAGAACTTGTGTTCTTACATTTGTTGGTGAGTAGTAAACCGTATATACTTATACCGAAATGTACACATTTGCAAATGGAAAGTTTCCAAATGCTTTTTTTACACTTAATTATAACTATTTAGTATAACTGTATTAACTATTGCAACGCATTATCAATATTTTAGTACATACCGTTGCTATATTCCGTATTTTAACTCATTAATTTGATAAATCAATGAAAACATCTGAATATTTGGCAGCTATAGGCGACGTTGCCAAATCTCTGTTTGCACGCTCTTAAACCACAATCACAGTCAAAGTCGTCTCTCAGTACACCCCGTAAGGTTGCTAACCGTTCTGCTTTACGCGAGGCGCCCCAAGAAGTTTTTTTTATACAACATGGGAGGCATACGCGCTTGTGGGTCACCCGATGGTTTGTGGGTCACCTGATGGTAAGTGATCACCACCGCCTATAGACACCCGCAACACCAAAGAGATTGCAGATGGGTTGCCAACCCAGAGGCCTAAGATGAAATACCTCTTGTGCCAGTAGTTGCACCGGCTGTCTTGCTTTGCACGCCGGAACACAACAGTGCAAGCACTGCTTCTTAGCGGTAGGATTAGTGAGCAACATGGTGGTAGCGATCCGGATGGACCTTGCACAAGGTCCTACAACAAAGTTTAGTATCAAATGTTGGTTGAGTCCCGCTTCGTCCGCATTTAAAATGATAATTTCCCGCAAATTCGTATTTTAGGAGTTTCATACAAAACACCAAAGCGTCAATATTTTTAAAACTATTAAGAATATTTAACAAATTAAAACACACAAACCTAGTTCTAGGGCATACAGACAACATACAAAAAGATCATGGCTTTAGGTTAAGGTTTAGAGGGTGGAAAACGATATTTATTTTATTTTTATTTTATTTTATTTATTTATGCTTATATATCGCCGTTAGTATGGACAGCGCCGAGTTCACACTCCTCTTAAGTACTAACTGAAACGTGTCGGCAGGTGGACTCAGTGCGGCACGTGTCCTGGCAGGCGCAGGTGCGCGGGCGCAAGCGCTGGCAGCTCGCGCCGCCGCCCGAGTGCCTGTACGCCTGCCGCGAGCTCAGCTTCACCGTCGCGCCCGCTGAGATCCGTCAGTATACAAACTAGTATAGCAATAATACTTTACTATATAAATACATTGTGGTATACATAGTAGCTTTAACATGACCGGTCTAGCTTAGGTATCACTTTTTTAATGATGGCTAGTCTATCTCTGGGTTGAAATGGATTTTTTCATTAACGACACACCGAGACACACCGATTACATTAGACACGCCGAGAGGCCATTTGTACGGTATGAAGGCTTTAGGGAGAGTCAGGTAGGTTACCTAAAATAAATAACTTTGTTTATGGATCATTTTCATATGACACTGCAGGTTCGATAGAGACAGGGAAGCTTAAGTTAGGGCCCGGTTATGTTGAGCCACTAGGATGTACACACTACGGCCCGCGAGTTATTTCAATCCGGCATTCGACTATAGCATTGCATAAATTACAAAATAATTAACCTTTTCAACGTCACGTCAAATACAAAACACATATTCACGCGCCAAGTTTTTTTTTGTAAGTTACAAAGTGGAATCTTATGCGAATGCATGTAGGTCACTTTTATGTTGCACGCGTTGACGTATATATAGGTCTTTGGCGTTGAACCTGCGGTACTGGTAAATGAGTCGTTGGCGTCGAAGAGGTTAAATTGCAGTCAAAAGTTCAAAAACTTGCCCAAGCCCAGCAAGAATTCTGGTCGCAAATATGGGCCGACGTAAGACAGCATGCCTATCCTTCTATAGTAGCACGCTATTGCGGATATACAGCATCCGTCTTCCGCGCACACGCTAGCTGGCTAGAAAAGGATATAAGTATGCGTGATAATCCAAAAATTGTTTGACTTTTAATTAGGTCCCTTCTGTAGGTAAACTGGAACATAACATGGAGCTTAACCACGGCTTAAACTACACGAGCTACACGCGTTTCGCCTGTATACGAGGCATCGATGAGCCACATCCTGTGTAGGTCTACGGATTTCTAACACTGTATTGGGAGTTGGGAGGCAAATGAAAGCACTGATTGTCGAGTAAATACTCGTTTAATAATGTAAAGGCTAACTTACATATAGGGTACATAACGGGAGATGTGTGAGTGTAGAAGGACTCGCACTACACTGTAGTAAAACTACTTAACGCCTTATGTGAAGATGATCCATGATGAAATGTTGCAATTTTTTGTGCTAGGCGCGAATGATCGCGTGGTATAACCGGCTGTTGAGTTAATAGTTCCCGACCGTTGCAGTGGTGGTGGACACCAACCGCTGGTACCACCGCACCACCGTGCTGCCCGGGGACCTCAGCATCACCATCGGCGCCGAGTACGACTAGACGCCGCCATCTCAGCCAGGACGCCGCTGGCTTCTTTCGACGCATCAGCATAATTGGAAGATCTTTATCATGACAATGCTGCCAGCCTACTGGGCCCAATTTTGTAAACGCGACAGGTGACAGTGACAATTCGCCGTACATTACTGTGTCGACAAGTAACGCTACAATACGAAATATAAATTATCCTATGATCAGCTGTGGTGTTGGAAGAGTGGAGGAAGGAAGAGTACTTAAAGATTCGTATTGTCCTGTAATGTCTGTGTCGTCACTAACTCTGAATGTTATCTTATTTGCATTGTTCTAGGTCTCACCCACACACCCGATCCTACCGTACCTACCCGACCTACCGTACATACGCTCTCCCGGTGTGTCTATGTCAACCAAAGTGGTCATTGGCGAAATCCATTTCGACTTAGAGATGGGAAGCCATAAAAAAAAGTAACGCTACAGACTTCTCGTCATAGTGGACAAGCAAAGTATACCGAATTGTCTGTCACCTGTCGCGTTTATAAAATTGCGCCCTGGACACTCTACCTATTGGCGGCGCTTTGCGTAATTTTGTTTACCTTTAAGTTTAAATTAAATTAAAAAACTCTTTGTTGCCAAAGTAAACAACTTATGGAAATAAGTAAAATAAACACAGCCGCCCTGTTTCCAATCACGCTTACGTGTGCAGCCTACTTCAGTGCAGTTACTTCACTTTGCCACTGGGGCCCCCGCCTGTCAAAAGGTTGCCGACCACTGGTATAAATTACTTCTGTAATACTGGTTTTACACGGGGACAAAACCGTAGTAACGCTCGTAGCTCGTAGCGAAAATCTTCTACGATTCTGGCACTGAATGTGTGAAGCTATAGATTGGACAGCACAGTACTGATACAGTCTGAACGCGCACGCCGAAACCGCCGCGGTCGTGTCATATCAGCATAAAAGCGTCCGCTACGTCGCGCGGATGCACGCCTATCGAACAATTAGTATAAGCCCGCACCCGCGCGAGTCAGCGGACGCTCTCATACTATTTTTCTATAGGCGTGCACCCGCTCCGTGCGCCCGCGCGATTAGCGGACGCCCTAAGTCAGGCACTGGTAATGGTCACTATATCTTAGTAAATGCCAATGTTAAACTGAATGGCTTACTAACAGAACGTTACAATGGCGAATTCGTAAGGAGAAATAAAACAATATTCTGCATACTACATAAAACATTTATTCATAAACACCTACGCAACGTGTGTATCAATCGAACTACTGGAATGACAGCGTCGTTTCTAAGTGAAGTCTACAGTACGAGAGAGCCTCTTAAAACCAATTATAAAAAAAAATATTAAGTACACAAAGGGGTTGCAAGGATACAAAATTATGAATTCAAACATTTATTGCCTACAAAAACGCAAATAAAAAAACATGTACACAATACAAAATTTGTTTCATTGTACCCTCACTCGAGTCAATTTCTGGCAAATACGAAGCTTTAAAAAAAAGAAAAATATCTTGATCTATGATTATAAATATTCAATTTTTCGTGTCAAACGAATCACCAATAAATACATTACACTAAGTTTAATTGAATATTAGCCGGTGACACTGGGCTACCGACATCAAAGATAAGTCATATAGAAGTACATTTAAGTTCAAAACACGTACTTACCAAGTCTAGGATCGATAAAAAGGGTACGTTACATACTTCTTACGCAATTCTCGAACACTATGGCGGCTAACCAGAGACAATGTTTTATACGCATGCAACACTTGGTTCCATCTATGGCACAACTTGAGTGTTACCCATCCCCCTAGCCATCCAACCCAGAAATCACTTTCATTGCTCAAAAATGCCACGAAAATCTTGGACCCCATCATTATTGACTCTAAATAATACTAAACATATGGTACTATTAGGTATTTTATTTAGGTCGAATTGAGAAGAATGAAATAAAAGCTGCCAATTTGGATACATAGAGCATTTTTTTATAAAAACAGAAAGGTCACCTTGTTATAATTTTTTTGTGGAATTTCTTATAAATTGTTATTTTTAAATTAAGGTTGTATGTCACGATCGCAGCAAATGTAAACCCGTGGTGTCTGCCTACCCCTCTGGGAAACAGGCGTGGCTTTATGTATGTATGTTTTAAATTGCTAATAGACCGAGTTTACAGTACATTGTAGTGTAATAAATAATAGTCTACGTGCTTATGTTCAAAATTCAAGTTCTCGTTTGACATTGTAAAAACATCGGCGTTGGTAGGGTTGGGCAGGTGTTCAGTGGTGCTGCAGCGCTGCGTCCGGCCGGCCGTCGGTAGTAGTGGCCTACTCCTCGCCCTGGCCGGCTGAGTCCAGGATTACCTCGAAGGAGAACGGCTGGAAGAGGTAGCCCTCGCCCGCGTAGAATTTGCTCTGGAACTCCACCCTGGAATTGAAGGTTCACGGTGGTAATGGTGCGAGACGAGAAGAGACAAACCTTTATATATTAACTAGCTTTTGACTGACTGAATGTGCGTCAGTTACATCATACATACATAAAGTGACGCCTGTTTCCCGGTAGGGTAGGCAGAGACCACGGATTTCCACTTGCTACGATCCTGACATACCTTTGCTTCACTTACTCTCGTAACATTCTTCATGCATGCTCGTCGATTTAGGGTACTCCTGACCTGCCGTTTCTAAAGAAACGCCAGCGGTTTGATCGGAATGCGTTCGCCGAGGTCTTTCCCTTCCCATTTTTCCATCCACTCGACATACCCAAACCATCTTAACACACCTTTCTTAATTTTTGTTACTATATCTTCCTTCACTCCGCGTTTCTATCTTATCACCTCATTCTTCAATCTATCTCTCAAAGTTCTCAAAGTTCTCACCACATATATTTCTCTAAGCTCTCGTTTCCACTGCACTGCCACTGCATTCACTCGATTTTGGCGTTTCTTTTGCCAAACCCATCTTTCACTACCATACATAAGTGTCAGCCCGTAACAAATCTTTTTTATACTCGTATGTTTCGATAGATAGATGGGAGTTGGACAAGTAAGGTGGAAACACAAACACATTGACAACCTATTTTGAATAACAAGGTCAGTCCAAAAAAGTCCGTTCTAGTCTGGTGAGCTTTAGTCACCTGGTGAGATTCTAAAATTGCATTTGAATCTCACCGGGTAACTAAAGCTCACCAAAATAGCCGTTTTTCATAGAGGTTTGGCCATTTTGGTGAGCTCTAGTCACCTGGTGAGATTCGATAATTGCACCCCTGAATATTAGTATTATCATATCGCGATTGGAACAGCATTGGAGAGTAACGTCAGTACACTGCTATTTCAAAGACTTGCGTCAAGCTTTATTCCAATATCTAGTGTGCTGACGTTACTCTCCAATGCCTTTCTAATCGCGGTTTGATAATATTATATGGAACCTCATAGCAAGCGCACTTTAACAGATCAAATTGAGCCTTGCAGCACACACTTTGACCAAAAACGGTTACACTTTGAATGGGGTCTTTGTCCGTCCATCTGTACGCTATTACAGTAGCAGTAGTTACCAGTGCAGACGCAGCGTGTGCAGGAAGGCGGACAGCCCCTCCATCAGCACGAGGATGGACACGGAGATGGCCGCCCAGCCCGCGAACACCACGTACAGGAAGATGCCGCCAGAGAAGCCCGTCGACATCAGCCCTGCCACGCAACACCGCAGAATAAATAATACTTCTAAACGTACGGAAACTTCTCTTTTACGACCGTGATTAAACGAGTTCCAACTTTATTTATAAAAAAGGGCAGTTAGAGCAATTTATAATATGGATACTCGTGAGTCATTCAGGCTATATATTTTTATAATAATCTTTGATATTTTTGAAATAATCATGTACGTTAGGAAAAATATATGTAATTTCCCTACCAACGTCGATAAGCCAAAGGCTACTAGAAATACGGGAAAGCTTAAAGTTCCAACTTACAGACTGGCTAAAACCAATAAGTCGTTCATGGGAAATTGCGTAAGATTTTACAACAAAATTCCAAAAAACATAACTGAACTAAATGATAAAAAATTTAAATCTATTGCCAAGACATTAATTTCTCGGGCGTATTATAAAATCAATGACTATATCTTGGACAAGGATGTTTGGAAATGATCCCGATTTGTATTGGCGATCCCTTGCTCCAAAGATTGTACACCTGCTGTGTTAAATTGTTAAATTGTAAAAAATTTAAATATTTGAGATGTAAAATAACATTGTAATTTTGATTTATTTAAAAAATTACACCTCGTTGAGTTTCTTGCCGGTATCTTCTCATCAGAGGTTTTTCCGAACCGGTGGTAAATTTTTTGACATTCATAAGTGCTACCTGTAAGCCTAATCTGAATAAAATATTTTGACTTTGACTTAATTAACACTATGAAGTTGATATATTATCCCTTTGGGCATAGACAATTGGTCTCAGTTTTCTTTCTAATGGTCGGCTAAGTTTAATTACTGCTGTACCTTTCCTCAGCAGCATGTTCCAGGCGACCTCAGCGAGCTGCGCGTGCGCCAGCGACAGCGCCCACAGCCGCAGGTAGGACGCCGTGTGCGAGATGCTGCCCAGCACGTACTCGATCGTGTGGATGGCCTGCGCGAAACAAGTGCAAAATTAAAGTATTTAAACGGTTTATGTCGCGTTGCCGAAATTGAATTAAAAGGAAATTGTATAATTTACAATTGTGTTACTAATTTTGTATGGAATGAATAGCTTTCTTTAATTGAATTTAATATCGCATCGTAACGTATCTAATTTCCAACATTTCGAGCCCTTTAAAGACTGATGTTTACGGAGAGACTGATGAAAATACAACAGTCATACAATCTAATCTAGACTAATCTAGACTGAGATTCAACCAACTGTAGTACTGGTGGTACCGTAAAGTCATACTTTTAAATTTTCACGTTATAGAAACTGTAATAGGCAGAGCCCGGAATTTTCGCCGCAAAACAAAAGACTGTCACAATATAGCTAGTGTTAGAAACACTTTTTTTATCGATATCGAGTACTATTAATGGGGTTTCCTATGGGATTATGGTATACACGTAAATAAAGATGTCCAAGGGGCCTAGCACGCTAGCTTTTATCGATGACATAAAGCATTTATCCCGTTCTAACCAGTAGGCGTGTGCGAAAGGGACGAATGCTTTATGTCAGCGATAAACGTTAGTGTGCTAGAGGGGCAAGTGTATCTTTACGGCTTGTCTGTGCGACTAACGACATCGCTAACAACAGCACAGCGGTTACTGCCGCAATTTTATGTTACGGGAAATAATACATTGCGTCACTAGGGAGCAAACCGCTAAATTCCCGGCGACGGGCTTCACGCTTTGAAGAAGCTCTAAGAGTAGCAGCGGGCTGAGGGAGGCTCGAGCAAGCCGCGTGCAGTTACCTGGTGGATGAAGACCTCGGAGATCTCCTCGTCTTGATGCGCGGCGGGCACGGGCGCGCCGCCCGCGCTGCCGTTCTCGGCCGCGCCCTCGATGCTCACGTGGCCGGCGCGCTAAAACGCAACAAACTCATTATTCCCTGGTATCAGAGAGTTCCTGTGCTCTCAGGTACATCACATAAAAAAAATTGTGTTACAAGGGGACAAAAAAAATTTTGTTCCTCGAGGGCGCTATTTTGAATTCAGAGCGAAGCGAAGGATTCAATATATGCCGCCCGAGGACAAAGTATTTTGTCCCCGAGTAATACACACTGTTTTTCATCACTACCTATGAGAAAAACAAAGAACTAAGTCTTAAAACTCGTATGTATAAACATTGGATTGAAAGTGTAAATAAAACCTAATTAATTGTGAAAAATTAAAATCGAAAATCTAACCGCCCATTCGGTTCTTCACATTTATATACATGAGCTCAACCTCTTTGATTAACTTCTCATACTAATCAACAAAGAGTTAGTACTTACTATAATACAAACTCCTTGCTCACTTATTACAAAAATGAGTTCATCACCACAGAGAACAGTCACTCAGTAATTTTGTTTTTGCATTCAACCTTCACGCAAGTGACTTCAACCTAACTACAGCCACAAGACATGGCTGTATAGCTGTGTGGACTTTTCCCTGCCGTTAAGTGGGCAAGTCTACAAAAGTACTAACCTAACTACGCTAACCAATCAGAAGCCAGAACGCGGACCAATCAGAGGACTCAAACTAAAACTTCCTAGGGGACAAAATAGAATTTTGTCCCCGCTATCTTCTAAAGCCAATTGTTGTTTTTCGAATAGGTGTGATGAAAAAACATTTATGGACCGTCCATTAACCATGTGATGTTTTTTAGCATTTTTAAACATCTACCTTTCCGGCCTCTGTACATAATGTACTATAATTTGTCTCGAGTTTTATTGTTTCGGTTACTTTGTAACGCTAATGCTAGTACAACTCACCTCCAACTATTCCAAAGGGAAAGGCAAGAAAATAAATAAAAACATTTGTTTGAGCCCATAAAACCAAGTATTTGTATTTCTGTAAAAAGATTGGGAAGCATTCTCCAACCTCCTTGCGCATCCGCTGTGCCCAAATATATGGGCATAGACAACAGACAAGAAAAGTCTGAGAGAGAGAGAAAAACGAAGTCATTGCGACAAGACCGCTTCCTTTGACCGCTTCTAAATATATATCGCAAATAATTAGGTTAATGTAACACCGCAGCACCTCAACATATACCAGAACTGTTAATGCGTACTGAACGCACCTCGCCGCAAAGAACGGAGTTAAAGGTGAGTGCCGAACTATTTTTCTTCAGCAATACCGTTCTTGGTTTTATAGGAGACTTGCATAACGAACCAGTGAAAATACAGTCCACTCGTCTAAAACTAGCTATCAACATTATGCAAGATGAAATAAAATAAATTATTTTTAAAGATGCTGAAAATGCAAATAAATGGTAATTTCCTTCTAATTTTAAACTAGCGCTAAAATGTATGGAAAATAACACCACGCATGAGAATACAGGTCGACGCCAATGTTACAAATGCAAATTATTAGTTTACCGCTTATGGTCAATGGATTTACAACTTTACGTCTAACTGCATAGAATAGTAATTTATTAAGTTTCGTTGCAAATAGGTTTTTTTTACAAAATAGTATTGGCAGCAGCGCCGTCAGTCCGACAGACTGACAACTGCAGTTGTCGATTTATTGTACTTTTGATTCGACTTTTGAGACCATTTTTTAAACGCTAACTAGAAGTCCATTATTTATAGGTCAGTGGGCGCAGCGCAGTGTTACAAATGTCTAGCTGTGGCCCGTTTCACGAAGCTACAAGTTACAATTTTACAAGTCTAAACCGGCAACATTGGTCACTATGCCCATTGCCATTGGTCATTATTGAGCAATGTTGCCGGTTTAGACTTGTAAAATTGTAACTTGTAGCTTAGTGAAACGGGCCACTGGTATACGGTACTTACGGCGCGCAGTCTCTGCTCCTTCATGATGAAGTAAGGCTTCCCGAACAACATGACCGGGATGCACAGCAGGGCCACGATCACGAACAGCTGCCGACAAACACTCGGTCAAACTCAAACTCAAAATATTTATTTTCATAAAGAAACATATCGACAGTGGAAATCTCAAATGTCGTAAGGGACATTAAAGGAGACGTCCTTACGACATTTGAGATTTCCGCTGTCGATATTACGAAACCCTGTAAGGGCACTGCAAAAGTATACATTATAAACTACAATAAAAATTAACTCAAAAACTTAACCAAAACATTATCACGAACATTAGCTATCGTGTCATATGTGTAACAGGATATACATTTTATTTAATTTAATAGGCATATGCTTAAACTAGGATAACAATAAATATCTATACATTTCTATTGCATGCAAACTTACATAAGTATTCATAGTGATACAAATACTATTTATCGTCAAAAGATTCTTGTAACGTGTAATAGGACTTTGGCAGTAAATACTTATTTAATGTTGTTTTAAACAGTTTGCAGTCTGTTACAATGGTTTAAAATAACCCGTCAGCTGCCGCTATTTAACAGACACACTGAGGTTGATAACGGTTAATTATCCGACTGGGCCCAAAAAATGACTACTATTTTTGTTGTTGTTTTTAAGTCATTTAACATCAACGTAAAACAGTAAAAACTCGAAATCGAGTTCTTCAGAAAGGGAGCTTAAATTATTCTTACTTCTTAAAATGTTAAAGTTTTTTAATTACCCAATTTTTTTTGGAAATTTGTAAGTTAATTTCATTATTAAATTTTGTAACCGAAATTTCTTTCGATTTTATATTTTAAATGTTTTTTACATTCAAATTATTAAATTAAAATTGTAATGACAACACAAAGAAAAATTAGGGCAATGGCAGGACTTGAACCTGCATCATCATGATATTGCAGGTTCAAGTCCTGCCATTGCCCTAATTTTTCTTTGTGTTGTCATTACAATTTTAATTAATTTCATTATTTAATCGTTATAGAACCCGAGTGAATAAAAATATAAGTTTTAATTGTTACAAAAATTAAGAGGACAACCTTAACGCTCCACCGGGGCGTAGGTATCTATCTCGACAAACAGGCCCAGTTTCGGTACTGCTTTATTTATATGCTGTCCCCCTTATTCATAAAAAGTTAACAATCTTTTTAAGCTAACAAATGTTTTGTCCCTTTCATTTAAAGAGTGAACGTTACAATGACAGATAAAGACATAATAGTAGTTTATGCAACTGCTATATAATGAGATGATATACAGTTGCATACATTACTTTATCTACACCCATATCATAACTGCAAAAAACCGTAACAGCAAAAAACCAACAAACGAATGACAACAGTAATGGCAGCAATTCGATTCATCTGTCAAGACGAACGTTTTTTTTAAATCATAGACAAACGAATGAAGTCCTTATCCTCACGTTAATCGCGATCAAATGTCGTGCGTATATATTAAAAAAACATACTGAATTGACGTTTCGTATCGATAATAATTGAGTTTTGACAGTTGTTCCAAATTTAAACTCATAACGTTACAGAAATCGATACTATAATGACCATTAAAGTACAGATTTTACCTTCTACCGCAGACAAGAAAGTTCTCATAATGAAATTGGTTGCAATAATGCTGGTCATTTCCTACGGCTTTTGAAAGCGTTATAGAGCAGAAATGATATGTGTGTAGATAAAACATGTTAACTAACAAACGTTTACGCAGCGTTTATGAATTTAAGGGGGTTAGAGTATATCGGTACCTTCTGTATGGCCATCTGTCCGGCGAACATAGTGTCGTCGCACTCGGGGCGCGGGTTCTCGTCGTGCTTGAAAAGCATCATGTTGATGAACGTGATCAGGATCGACGGCGCGCAGTACGCGCTCTGCTTCACGAACTCTGCGGACCAATGCTCAGCGTAACTAATTAATGCCATCTAAAGGTTGACATTCATAATTGCCTGCAAGGCTCAATTGAGTTTTTAGCGTTCCATAGTCTCAAAGAAGGAACCGTTATAATTTCGCCATTTCTGCCCTACCGTCCCTCCGCAGCTCAGCTCAGAGCTTTGATTCGAATAGAGAAGATTACCGTCTAACATTAGATACTACCACAGATACAGTTCCCGGCAAACAACTTGAGCATTGACCTTGACTGCGCAGTAGCCGTTTCTAATACAAATGTGTATGCGCAAACATATCTACTCCCTTCACTCCATTTATGTTCAAGATGTTTGCCTGCAACTATACACTTACTCACACAAACCACAAACAAACGAAGGCTAAGTTTACGCGCCAACAGAGAAAGAGACAGAATGACGCAAACATGTGGCGCGCGAGCAAGATGAAATACCTTCGTTCGTATAATTTCGTTAATACTTGTGTACTCATTCGGTTCACTTCGGTGCGAACGGCACGCGACCGTGTAGCTTAACTTGTCGCACACTTACTTATCGTATACTTCTATCCCTTTCTGCAAAATGGCGAACAAATAAAACGAAACGTGACTTGTTAAATAAGAAATATTAAATTTTCATGTACAGTCAAGGAATTAAATTTCCAACCCACCTAAGGTTCAATAGCAAATAGCAAACTGTCACCATAAGAGCTATAGAGCAAGACGTTAGTTTGACATATCGACCTTAATGCATTGCGAATGTCAGACGACATTTCAACGAAATGGGTAGGGAATTAAGTTCCTTGACTGTACTAACGAGTGAAAAAAGTTTTAGTGTGATTTGTTTTTTCTTTCCGCTTAAAATCATAAAAAGCTTAGAATAATAACGCCCAGAAACCGAGTACACGCACGTAAAATGTCGCCACAAAAAGGTAGCCGGAACCGGCTAACCCACTCGGCCGGGTCAATAGTACCAAACGGCACACACTCCTGTTGACAGCTCCCAGTTTTAATTAAATTATGACGCCTGTGCCATCAAAGGTTGTCAAAATGCAACAAAAAAACACAAAAAACTTAATAGGATTTCATATCATACGTAAAAACAGACTTTAAACGAATATTTTATTGCTTAAATCGACAATTTATTTCGTAATTTTGAACGTCCATGTTTAAAGTCAAATATTGCCAGTTTAGGGAAGAAAATCCCCCAAATTCAACTATTTGGCATACAGTCGAGTGGTGTTTACGGAAATATTTTTTTGAGAAAATTAAGAGGGTTTATTACCTAATATCTGCCTGCCATCAGAAAGGTCATTTCATTCAATAAAGTACCTTTGATCCATTAATTCGTGCTCGTTAGAATAAAAAAAATAGGCTAAACCGTCGGGAAGTATTCTGGAAACCAACGAAAAATACTACAATACCTATATTCTGTACATTTTGAAGACGCTGAAAAATAGACAACTTTAGGTTTGTGCAGATTATGACGTGGTACCTTCCCAACAAAGATAAATGTGTAAACAAACATCAAATATTCTAGGGTGATAAACAACGCACAGTCTAAAATTTAAAGTGTTGAAGATAGTGACATGAAAGTAAGAAAGTGTAGAGGAGTTATCATTTTAAATAAATAAACAATTATTTTGTTCTAGATAGAATACCTTTAGCTAGTAAAATGTAATAAAAATCCCCCAACTTTGGGGGAACTGATATTTTACTTGCAATATTACGGGTGCATTAGTGTGCGTGACATCGGACGTCAATACAAGCCGCCCACGCTCACATCAATCGCTTTTTGGCGATACTTTTGAGGTGAAGTTTTGTTTGAGACTATCAATCTGGGCGTTATTAATCTAAGATAAAAAGCATTTCAATCACGCAGGCGTGTTACGCGGTCGCCACTTGGATCGAGACTAATTCAATTATTAGGCGCTGTGAGCCTAATTTATGACTGCTACGCGCTAGAGGCTGGTAACCTATCTCAGACTATTTTACTTTAATCGAAGGCTTAGAGTCTTAGTAGTAGAAAGCAGTAATGACAGCCATGTCATAATGACAGATGAACACACCACGTGTTAAATAACATAGGTTTACGGAGCGTTTACGAATAAGGCGCCGGTACCTGGCTCCTGGCTGCCAAAGTGTCCAGGGTTGGGCCCGTAGTGCGTCCACTTGATGAACATCAGCAGCACCATGTAGAAGAACAGCAGCGTCAGGAACGTGATCTGCGGGATGAACTCCACGTAGATGCTGATGCGGCGCTTGAAGTACCTGCAACGGACGACACTTAGAACCGTACCACAGTATAAAAAATAGTACTAACGTGCAGAAACTTCTCTTTTCGACCGCGATTAAACGAATTCCAACTTTATTAACACTCACAAAAAGTTAGTATTACTTCATACACATTCGACAGGCGGCGCGCGTCAAAAGGAACGCTAGGGTTGCGCGGCATTCGTTTTGAATTACACTGACACGACGGGGACGAGCGAGCGGTCGCGCGATAAGCCGACAACCTACTGCGATTTGCCTACTCTGTAGGCAAGTCGGCCGAGCGTACCTACAGTGCGGAGTGGAACCCCCCTGACCGTAGAAGGGGGAAATGCACGGAACCAGGGAAGCTGGAAGACTGGTTGGGAGAGAGATCTCAGCAACTTTGAGCAAGCTTTTGTCCAGTTTTGTTGATGTCCATTGGAAGGCACCGGGTACTCACAGATGGTTCCAGAGGGACATGCAGACACCGAACAGCATGTGGAACACGCCGATGATGATGGAGATCTTCATCTTGTACGCGTTCATGAAGATGATCTTGTTAGCTTCTGCGAGCTGTAAACAAACAGACATGTTTCATCATAGAAGAAGAATAAAATGCAACAGAAAAGAACTTTATTTATTCCACGCCGGTAGCAAACAGGCAATCGGCTCGCTAGTACAGAAACTTCTCTTTTTCGACCACCATTAAACGAATTCCAACTTTATGATCAGGCACAAAAAGTTCGTATTACTTCATAAACATTCGCCAGGCGGCATGCGTCAAAAGGAAGGCGCCGCCCGCGCCCGCCTTCCCCCCGCAATGCCCTGGCGCACCGCTAGGGTTGGGCTGCTTACTGTAATACTATCAACGCGCGACACAAAGTGAGCGGGCGCGCGCGCGGCAAGCCGGCAACCTACTGCGATTAACCTATGCCATAGGTAATGCGGCGAGCGCACCTACAGTGCGGAGTGGAACCCCGCTTTCAATTTGGACTTTGGATTTTAGGGTAAATAAATGAATCTAAATCTGTTTCTACTGACCTGCCAGACGGGATCGATGCCGAACGGATACGGCTGCTGCAAGTAGTCGTCGGAGTCAGGGTTGAGCTGCAGCACGGCGTTGCTCTGCAGCGTGGACTGGTCGTAGTTGCTGCGCCACGCCGAGCCGAAGATGTTCAGCGACTTGGAGAAGATGTCGTTGTAGATCAGCCCCGTGTACATCGAGAACAGCCCCATCAGCAGGATGATGTAGCGCCCGCCGAAGAATATCGTCCAGATCTGAGGGGATCGAGGACTGAGGTAAGTTTTTTTTATAATATAGGAAGGGCAACGAGCGCGTCGGTGACCTGCTGGTAAGTGATCACCACCGCCTATAGACATCCGCAACACCAAGGCGATCTTTAAAGAGGGTTCTTATTCAATAATACATTTTTAATGCAACATTTTTGTTGATTTTTTTTTATAAAATAGGAAGGTAAATGTGCCAACGCATGCGTAACTTTATGAGACTAAATAAAAAATATTTTCTCTCTCTTTCTTTCTCTTTCTCTAACGGTCAACTTCAACACATCCAGGCCCTTGTGCCACAAAACGTACAATTGCTACAATTTCACATAATTCTAAATTTTTTTATACAAAACGTGTCAAACTGTAGCGGTTCTAATTTTTGCGGTCCAGGGGTGCAATTTTTGAATCTCACCAGGTCAAACCACTAAAGCTCACCAAAATGGCCGAATCTCTATGAAAAACGGCTATTTTGGTGAGCTTTAGTTACCCGGTGAGATTTAAATGCAATTTTTGATCTCACCAAGTGACTAAAGCTCAGCAAAATGGCCGCATTTCTATGAAAAACAGCCATTTTGGCGAGCTTTAGTCACCCGGTGTGATTCAAAAATCGCACTTCAGGCTCCAGACGTTAACTCTAGCTCCACCTCATGCTCCCAAACAGGACTCTTACGAATAGAAATGACCACCTATTCGCACTCGCTCACGAATAACTATTACTGGGGTTTGTACCGCGAAACTTACAAGTGCTACAATTTAACATCTTTATCACATTTTTATATGAAACCTATACAGTTACAGCGACTCTAGCGCCATTTAGTGTAGAATGGAAAACCAACTGACATGCGCTACATCACGCTTACGAAATTTCGTAACACGGACGCATATACAATTTCCAACTTTCATCCTTCGGACTTCGGTCCCCAGGCAACACCCGCCTGGTGAGAGATCTCTCTCTATTGACCTACCTCAACAATCATGTCAAATTCTAGCATTTGTAATTTTTGTTGCATAGAGGGCTTCAAATAAAAATAGAAACGACCATCTTTCCGGTCTCCGATCACAATTTTGTTGGTGATCACGATATTGTTGGTGGTAGAGCGGGCGTACCTCGCTGTCGATCTTCTTGGCCTGCAGCGGCTTCTCCTTGTAGCACATCCAGAAGCCGAAGGCCGCCATGAGAGCCCCGTGGCCCAGGTCGCCGAACATCACGGCGAACAGGAACGGGAACGTGATGATCGTGTACGGCGCTGGAACACCATCAAACCATCAGCCGAGTGCTCTCATATGGGCATTTTCGAAGTGAAATTAAAATAAAAAATGTCATGCAAGTAGGCTACAGAGGCTCTTTTACAAGACTGATTCTACCAGAGCTTCGTAAAATGGAAAATCCAGTAGAGTTTTGTTTTATTACTCGTTTACTTATGCATTGAATTTTTAGACGTTCTACTAACAGTAATTTAAAAGCATTCGATGCGATAATAATTAGTCCTTTTTCGCCATAGTCCTTTTGGGCAGATTTCCGATCCAACAGTAACCTGCCGAAATTAGAATCTGTCCAATGAGAATTTTAGCAAAACAACACTAAATCATCGACATACAACGCCAATTACACCGACAACATTATACCCTATCCCCTTCCTGTCCCTCTGGCGGGAGGCAGCACTCACCTGGATTGACCTCCCGGTAAGTGGCGACGCCGTACGCGTAGATGAGGTGTTGGAAGGCGGCCGTGAACTTGTTGGTGCGGTTGTACGTGGGCGGGTCTTCCGCCGTCTCCATGCGGTTAAGGATCGGCGGTACCGAGCTGCCGCTGCGCTCCTGCCGATTGAATACATATAATGAAAAAAATATTTATTTTGCAAGTAGGCCATATAGGCCATTTTGCATGTCTGAATTTACCAGCGCTTCGGATAATGGAAGATTCTGCTGAGAAGAAACGCCGCAAGAAATTCGGCAGCTTTTCTCAATGTAAATGATAAACGCAATGACAATACAGAGAAAGATCAAATCATTATTTTCTGTCGTTACCAATGGAATAAAAAGTATACTGTTTTAATTCAGATCATAATCTATCTGTCTGCCTTTAATCTAAACCCGTCGAGCCGTTTATGAATGGAATGAGGAACAAACATTCGAACGTCATTCCTTTCACAATTATTATATTTAGAGATGCTCCGAGTAACGAGTACAGAGTTTTACTCGGTTCAATTTTTTTTCAACCGAGTACTCGGCCGAGTAACTCGGTTCAATCAAACTCCCATTTCGCGCGCGTAAACAAGTTTGACAAACAGGTTCGCGCCGGTCGAGCGGCCGGCTCGCGGTGATACACCCCTCACTCCACCCGCACCTTTCAACTACCAGTCACTTGATAGTTTGCAAACAAATACTTCACGTTGCGCGTCATAGTAGATAAATAATTGAAAAGTTTGGTAATTAACGATTGACTGTGTGTAGTACCTGATCAGTGATGACCTGCTTTTGATTAACACTGTTGTTTTAATTATATCTACCTAAATACATTGTTTTTCTTACACCGAGTATACTCGGCATTCAAACCGAGTTATTCGGCCCAGTACGAGTATCAAAAAACCCGCCGAGTACGCCGAGTACCGAGTATCAACCGAGTACTCGGCCCATCTCTAATTATATTTAATAGGATAGTAAGATTTAAGTTCAACTTTCTCTATTATAAGTATGTATATCCGTTGTCTAGTGCCTATAGCACAACCAACTTTAGTTATTTAATTTGGGATTAGGTCAATTGGTGTAATTTTTCTCAAGATATTTATTTTTTATTTACTAGCAATCCGTCCCGGCTTTCCACCGGTACGGTAAGGATATAACGTACATAAAACCCTTAAGTAAAAAAATCTCTAAATGTCAGTGAAAACCGCATCAAAATCTGTTGCGCGGTTTAGAAGTGGCCAAAGATAAGGGCGGGCCGAAACGGATAGCGACTTTGCTGTATACTATGTAGTGATGATTCATGATAAAGATGACGAGCCACTGACCGTGCCCCTCCGGAGCGCCAGCTGGATGGTCTCCAAGTCCAGCGCCGGCACCCAGCACTCGGCGATGAGGCACTTCTGCGTGACGTCCAGGTTGAACAGGTTCAGCGTGTGGTAGATCGCCTTGATCTTGCGCACCTTCACGAACCAGTTCTTGATGTTCTTGGCGGCCGCGACCAGCACGCGGTGCCTGTGGTCCTGGGTCTGACCGAGCACCTGGAACAGACGAAGAGTTCAATACAGAGCGGCTGGTGTGCAGTTGGTTATTTTTTTTTATAAAATAGGAAGGTAATCGAGCAAGTGAGTCAGTCACCTGATGGTAAGGAAAACCTTGTTGAGTCTCTTGCCGACATCTTCTCATCAGAGGTTTTTCCGAACCGGTGGTAAATTTTATGACAGTCATAAATGCACCCTGTAAACCTAATCTGAATAAAGATATTTTGACTTTGAGTGAACATCGTCCGTACAACCACAACACCAAGAAGGCATCAGATGCGTTGCTAACCTAGAAGACTAAGCCGGAACCTTTTGTGCCAGTAATGTCACTGGTTCTCTTATTCTCCACGCCGGAACACGACAGTGCAAGCACTCCTGCTTAGGGGCAGGATTAGCGAACAAGATGGTGGTAGCGAACAAGATGGACTTTGGACGAGGCCCTACCACACGCAAATCGATCGCGATGCCGTGGAAGTCTGTTAAAGAAGCTACGATCCCCCATCCTACCCAAAAGGTATTCCATCCTAGAACTCTGGTTTGGCAATGCACCACCCTTGGTATGTCGGGTGTTTATGGGCGGCGATGATCACTTACCATTCGTAAACACGCTTGCTTGTCTCCCCTTCGATTTTATGGAGAAAAAAGAATCAACTAAAGACTATTATTACGCCGAAGGCTTTTGCAACGCTCGCTATCATTTCTCTAACCGTGACACTCCCAAAAATAAAGACCATAATAAACATCTGTTTCTGCTTTTTCTGAACATTATTTCACCCGAATTCCAACTAATTTCAAATATATATAATTTGAAAATACTGAATGGAGCCAATACAATCGTGAATCAAAATGGACCATGCAAGCCTCGGGTGTGACGTCCCTTTAAGGGATAACTTAGCGTTTGTATTTGTAATTTGATTGTATACAATAGTGTTTATATACATACATTAGTGTCAAGAGCGTTGTCCTATAACGGCACTTAGATACAAGGCTCAGTCATAAATAGCTATATCATTTGTTTACGGTCAGCTTATGACGTGACCCCAATACGGTAAGGTTCGCGATAATGTATGTCTTTAATATTTATTATATACAATAACGCGTCTAATTTTTGCATGGTGACATAGAAACTCACAAGTAATACTTGTTATGGTAATTAAACGGCAAGTTTCTTCGTTTCGCCTATGAATTTAATGCCTGATTTGAGCCCGGCCAGGGGGGTTCCACTCCGCACTGCAGGTACGCTCGACCGCCTTGCCTATGGCATAGGCAAATCGCAGTAGGCTGTCGGCTTGCCGCGCGCCCGCCCGCTCGCCCCCGCCGTGTCAGTGCAATTGAAAACGAATGCCGCGCAACCTTAGCATATCGCCGGGAGTAGCGGGGGAAGGCGGGCGCGGGCGGCACGTTCCTTTTGAGGCGAGCCGCTTGGCGAATGTGTATGAAGGGATTACGAACTTTTTGGACGTGTCAATAAAGTTCGAATTCGCGTACGTAATAGAAAAGTTTCTGTACGTTATTACTATTATTTATTCTGTGCTCTTACCGTGTTAAGGTCCTCGATGCGGGTCATGACCCCCATTGCCATCTCGCGCCGGTCGGCGGGGGCCTCAGGGCAGGGGTACAGCGTGGCGCGGAACCCCTCGCAGATCTTCTTGACGCGCGTCTTGAGCTGGTCGCCTTGGAAGAAGATGATGAACACCGACTTGTACACCTGGTCCGACTGGAAGAGAATATCAGAGTCTTAATTATGCCTGGACTAGCGGACGCCTGCGACTTGGTTCGAGTGGAATTAGAAGCCTATACTCGTCGGGGATAGTGTAGCTTTCTGTTAGTGATAGCGATTTGGAATCGGTTCAGTAAATCCAGAGATTAACCTTTACATACTTACAAACAAACAAACAAAAAACAAAGTTTATCTCTTTGTTATATTACTGTAATTTCTTTAAAAAAAAACAGAAAAACTATTAACGGAAAAAACCGAGAAACATTAAGAAGGTTCTTTCATTGAATACTAGTCAAGGCTACTTATATAGTAGAGGGACGAAAAAATCAGAACTGTGAAGACAAGGCATAAGTCAGCCTTTTACTGTCATTCGTTTAAGCACCGTTCATATAGAAACATTAGCGCAGGCTGATTTAAAAGTTTGTTTTCATACAGGACTTCGCATCTAAGTATAAAACATATGTATAATTGTAAGGTCAAAGTCTTCCATTTTCTAAAGCACTGGTACTCAAACACGTAAAAAAGCCTCTGTGCCATACTTGCAAAATATTCTTTTTAGTTTCAAGGTCAAAGGTTTTACCAAAGAATAAATAATGGTACTACGTTTTACTTACAGACGAAGGGTCCTCAAGGGGCGTGTCGATTTCGGCCTGCCGCAGGAACACGTTGCCGCGGCACGCGCGCCAGAGCATGCGCTCGAACGCCGGGATGCGCTCGCGCAGGATAACACCCGCCACGAAGCTATACGAGCAGCAATGTTAGTTTATCGCAAGAGCGGTTTTCCTTCGGTGATTTAGCCGCGAAATTTTAGGTAGCTAAGCGAATCAACGAAACTCCTCGCATCAAAGAACTCGAGCATAAGAGAAAGCGTTTAGAGAACGTGTGGGAGGCAAGTGCTACCGCTGCAGCTGTTCGATCGCCCGCTTTCAATGTGCCCTGGTGCAAACAAATCCAAGCAACCCAAACGTTCTCGCTTCCGCTTTACTTCAGGTATCACCAGTTTGAGAGAATGGCTGATTACTACCGTAGGTATTTCAACATTTTCAACAACATTAATAATGTGAGAAGTTTTCGCTTACGTTAAAGTTTGCTTTGTACCTTCAAATGTAGCAGCTAATTCACCAA
The DNA here is from genome assembly GCA_963691745.1 of Ditula angustiorana. Classification (NCBI taxonomy): domain Eukaryota; kingdom Metazoa; phylum Arthropoda; class Insecta; order Lepidoptera; family Tortricidae; genus Ditula; species Ditula angustiorana. The sequence continues at coordinate 1,165,305 of OY829479.1, forward strand.
ATTTCCACCGGGTGATAATGCTATGATGTGATTTGGAAACAGTGACAGTAACCATATACATACATATCCGTTTCAAATAAGTTTTAGCTCGTAAACACCAGGGCTAGCAATTCTTACTGGACATTCTGTTTTATCTCTAAACGTATCCTTGCTTACTATATTTTTAGTTAAGGATTGAACAGATGCAGCTTTCTTATTAAATTCTTGCAATATGAATAATTAGTAATTGTACGCGCAGACACATATGAAGGGTTTAAAAAAATTACAAAAAATATCTATTTTTCGACTCTATGAAGAAAAAACTAGCTCTGGTGCTTCATGTAGCCCTTTAGGTATCTGAATGGCAAAATCTAAATTTGCATATTCATGATTAAATTTAAAGAAATTATCAAGTAATAATGAGGTAATTAAAAAATGCATAAATATGAGATTCATGAGAAGCAAAATGATCTCAAACGAAAAACCACTATTCTATAAACAAAATTAAATAAGTATTTTTCAAAAGTAACAAACTTAATTTATAAATTTTGCAGACTACAACTGAAATCAATACAATCAAACACCCTTCAAAACAATAAACGCAACATGTTTTGTGCAAACTTTTCGAACAATGGTTTGAAGTATACGAAGGAGGCGTTAATATTAGACAATATTTATTAAATTAAGCAATAAGCCACTTGAAACGGATCAGTCTATTCGATTACGGGCTGCGAAAGTTCTAAACTATACAAAAACATGTCAAGGCCATTTAAAAAAATATATACCTAAATTTCCCTTTCACCGTCAAAGTCATGATTAAAAGGCAACGCGAAAAAGCACGAAGATTCTTAAAAAAAATACTACGGCTCTTGCACGCTTCGCCACATTGAAAATGGCCGGAGAAATAAAAAGTTAAACTAAATAAATCATCCACGTATCCAGCCAGTGTGTCTATTCTCGTCAGCCAGTTCCAATTCTAGAAGCTGATTACGGCAATACGGCTCGTACTTGTACAACAATACGCAATTCCCTATTTGTTTTGTTCGTCGTCATAAAACCCTGAAAATTTACGCGAACCGGTTACATCACAGAATGTTTCCGCCATGACAGCGTCTGCTACGGTCTCAATTAAATCTTGTGCTGTCACAATTTTTCCATTGTAAATTTGAGAGATAAATTCGTACGACACTCGTAATTTGTATCTTATTGATATTGATAACGGTTATCATCGCTCGTACGCTTTCAAGGAGCTATGATTCAAAATTATGTAAGCATCGTTAAACTAAATTGCCGTACCTAAAATTTAATAGCTCGCAACTTAAAGATGACAATGTATTTTATGGTTAACATTATACAAACTGATTTCGGGTTTCATATGGCAATCTTTTCTCATTTTAAAGAGGAAAATGTGGGTCAAGTCATCTATATAATTGTCTTGTACTTATACGTATTACGTAGTCAACTCCCGTTCGGTCATAAAGCACGTGCTGTCGAGCTGCAATTCTCGCATTGCATTTTCATTCAAACAAAAAATGTTTTATTGAACAAGGAGCCATAAGAGCATACAGATCATCACAAGTCGGTAATTCTCCAGCGTTTTCACCGTTGCTCATTACCGTTCCTTAATTAATTGACGAAATACCTAACGTTTAGCACCAAGTTCTGCTAAAGCTAGTATCAACTCCGAGTACAGCTTCTGTTCTTGCCTGAAGTCCATGTTCGAAGACCTGTATTTCAGCAACTAATGAAGGAATGGTAAAAACGCTGGAGAATTACCGACATGTCATCTGTAAGCAGTTCAGCACCGCCAACGGGAACTAGCAACCCCTAAAGATTCGCTGAGTTATTCTCGACCTATTTTTGTTGCACAGTAAGCATTTCATCATCTTAGTCATTGGTTCATTGTTGGCAATTGTTCGTCACGCCCTGTTGGTATGATTAGCACGAACTCCGGAGCGTTCGCCACGACCCATGCGAAATACTTTGGTTGGCGACTCCGTTACTCGAAAAAATCCCGATTACAGATCAAACAATCGTGTTATCAAGTCATTTAAGGTGCTCTTGAAACTTCAAGCCTCCTTACCTTGTACACTTCTGATTCAAGATCATAGATTAGCTATTTATATTAAACCTTCCGATATCCATCCATGTAATGCAACGTAAGACTTAGATATAACCACAAATGACCAAGACATAAATTAACGTAATATGCCTGATTAATCATATTAGCATCAGAGATGATTGTTGGAATAATCGCTACACTGTCCTTTTTCCGCCAGAGATTTTATATCTCGGTACGATGCTTTATTTGTCTTATTTCTCACTTACTCTATAAAGATCCAGTCAGTCTCCAGTCAGGACACAACGATATGTTATGCCGAATCCCCAAATTTGAATCTACGTGCATTTGCCGTAATTGGGTCCAGTGGAAATGGTGAAGTAGCTTAAGATAGAAGCATTTTTTTTTTTTTTTTTTTTAGATTTATTGGCCATGTAACAAACATTACATTTAGCAAGTCAAAATAACAATTAACATTTACTAAACCATTATAAATTTCACTACTTCACATCTTTTATTAGAGCCATGTACTCATTTATGGAATACAATGGATTCTTCTTCAGAAAGCCTTCGATTTTCTTTTTGAAATCTTGCATTGGCAAACAAGTAATTTTAGTTGGTAGCATGTTGTACATTTGGATTTTAATTCCTATTCCTTGTTTCAAATACTTCTTAGTTCGTGTCTTAGGTATACATAATTTTTCTTTATTTCGTGTATTATATTTGTGAATATCTTTCCTTTGCTTTAGGCTCTTTTTTTCATTGTGTACCTCCATTAAGCTGTTGTATATATACAATGATATAACTGTCATTATTCCTTCCTTTTTAAAATACATCTTAGCAGATTCACGTCTATACAGATTATTCATTATTCTAATAGATTTCTTTTGTAGTTTTAATACTCTTTGAATTTCAGCTCCGTTTCCCCATATTGTCACGGCGTAGTTTATATTTGCATGGATATATGCGTAGTAGACCATTAATAAAGACTTTTTATTTATCAGTCGTTTTAATTTGACGAGTGCATAATTCCCACTTGCAATTTTCTTACAAATTTTGTCAATGTGGAGCTTATGGCTAATTTTATTGTCAATTTCATATCCTAAAAATGTCGTATTTGTTTTATTATTAATTTCTATGTCATTATAGTAGTCTTTGTCAATCTTCAGTTTGTTAGTATAATTTATTAAGGTAGTTTTCCCCGTATTAAGTATTATGCCGTTTGCATGGAACCATTTTTTAAGCATGATCATCACGTTTTGTATCTTTCTTTTGTTTTCTTCTATGCTGCTCCCCTTGATGCCTACGTGGGTATCATCAGCAAATAGTGTCACCAGTACATCGTCTGGTATACAAGCTGGTAAATCATTAATATAAATTAAGAACAATACGGGTCCTAATATTGAACCCTGTGGTACTCCGACATCTATTTGTGTCGTGTTCGAGGTGACTCCATTCACATTAACTACTTGGGTTCTATCTTTTAGATAGTTTCTGATAAGTTGTAGTTCTATTCCTTGGAATCCGTAGAAATATAGTTTTTCTAGGAGAATATCGTGTCTCAGGCAATCAAACGCCTTAGAAAGGTCACAAAAAATGCTAGAACATTTCTGAGACTGATCCAGGCCCTGTAGGATGAAGTCCACGACCTTACGTAATGCCATCACCGTAGATTTGTTTTTCCTGAAGCCAAATTGGTTTACAGCGAAAATATTGTTTAATTCAAAATAGTCCACTATTTTGTCTTTAATAATTGACTCCAAGATCTTTGATAAAGCAGGTAAGATACATATAGGCCTATAGTTATTAGGATCTTCTCTGTTATCTTTTTTGTATATTGGAATAACTTTTCCTCGCTTGAGACACGACGGGAATATGCCTTCCTTAATGCAACTATTTATTATATTTAACATTATCTCCATTAAATAATCGTTTTCCAGCAATATTTTCTTTATAAAGGCTGTATCTAGATTGTATATATCTTTGGAGTGTTTGCTTTTTAATTTTTTAATAGTAGTTCTCAATTTTTGTGTTGTTAGCAGAGTGAACTGAATTTTATGCTCTGACTGCTTGACTTTTTGTAAGAAACTTCTGCATGTGCTTGTATCTGTGTGCATTTTAGGTGCATAGCACGATTTGGGATTGCTTCTTTAAATTCAGAATCAATACAATCGAATTTGTCTAAACCAACTAGCCATGCAGCTAAGAGTCTGTATAAGTATTTGATGAAATAGGTTTTATGATTTGTTGTATTGTAATCCTGACTCCTGCCATGTTCAGTTTTGATCAAATCCCCTAAATGAGGAAATCATAGAAGCATATAGAAATTCTGTCTCATTCCAAGAAGTTCCAATCCTGTTCCGTTTGTTCAGCAATCTCCTTTTCCAAAGTTATCAAAATCAATTCACACATCCCAAAAAAGTATATCATCACCGTATGAGTAAAATGTTTATATAAACAATTAACACCTAATATGCTATATTCACACATGTAAAACCGGTGATTCACATTAATGGACGTGTGAAATTACCCACGGCCGAACGTGTTATCAAATAGGCAATGGATGGAGCCTTATAAATATTTAAGGTATTATGACACCAATGCTGCTTGACGATGGATTTACCGCCGTAAATTTTAAAATACCTTACCACTTCACTGTTATCATATCAAGCTAGACCAGGCTTTTAAAAGGCCCTGAATTAAGGACACCTTAGAAACTTTGTTGCCTTATGCTAGCGGTTAGTGATAGTTGTATTAAACATAGCTTTCAAAACAGACATAGCATACCGACGAAGCAAGGTACCAGGGTTTTTTTATCATCTTATCCTGGTAAAATTATCGCCACCACGTCACTCGCATTGTTCAATGCCTACGTCAACATACTTGGAAGAGATCTGCACTATTTTATTATCAGTATTTGTTTTATGATGCTTGAAACATTGACATTTACAACTATATAACTGAGCGATTTTACGATCTACTATCACGCGGGTGTCATATGAAAGAACTATATGCATCTCGAATAAAACTATTCCTTGTTCTGCGAGTGAAGCTTTTATTTTGACCTTATTTTTCTTAATACCTTTCATTTCCTTTATGACCTTCTTAATCTTCAAAACATTAGATCTTTGGCAGTTATAACTTCTAACAGCCGAACGAAAGCATGTGTATCATACGTGCTACTTTCACGAATAACTTGTTTACGTAACCAGAGAGATGTTTAGGACTATTAACGCGTGATGATGACTACGAATTGGACTCATGTACCACCGCTTCATTATTCTTCAACCAGCGTCATTCATCATTCTTTTGATAAATCGATTTTCGAGCACAATTTCAGTTCTTGTCAGAATTAATAATATCAAGGTAACGGTCCCAGTCTTTGTCATTGACCCAATTATTGACGAGAAAATACGGAAAAATACGAAGAGAACACCAAAGAGAATGCAGATGCATTCATATTTCAAAGGGAAACCGAACCAGACAGAAATAAAAGCACACCTTGAGTGTGTCACTCTAAGAACTGTAATTGAGTCTCGTGACTGTCTGGTCGACCACCAGGCACCAGTCGTTAAAATATAATCTTTCATACTAAGGCGATTGAACGCAATTCCGTCTGTCGACGCCCTTCGTGACGATAGATAGTGGCGAACACCTTGGCACGGCACCAACTGTGCTTGTCTCCGTAAATATATGAATTCTGGAATACAACTGGAATGTCTGGACGTTTAGTAACAGCGTATTGCGCAATGCTACTTTCTTACTTTTACTTGCAATTGTACACAATTCAAACTACGTCAGGTCCAATGTTCACGAAGCTGGGATACTTTCACAAAACCGTTACGCTTGCGTGCATGTTAATTGTCTTAAGGTTGTATGCGCATACAACTTTATAAAATACTAACTACACACGTGTATGTACAACATGTACATTAAGTGAACCCATGAATAATTCAAGGTTAATTAATGTTACGTATTATTCACGTTGCAGCATTTTTTAATGCAAACTGGAACCAATTACATTGCTACTCCGCGAAACTGCGTGCCTGTTTTGCGGAGTAGCATGGTAATTGGTTCCAGTTTGTTGATATGGGCCTCTGCGAAGTAACGCCTTACTTATTTTTTTATGGACTATGCTTCGATCCAAGAAACTGTAGAGGCCTTAGATGTTGCATATAAAATCACTATATTTTCAAATACATTCTAAAATACGTTAAAGTAACTGAAACGAAGTGACACGAACCCCGAATATATGCAATAGAATAACATCCAAGACTAATAACGGTCTGTATCAGACATCTGATAGAAAAGAACTGGAACCAAAACCACATTTTGCATTTTACTATTACCTTACTTTCGTTTCTTTAAGGAAGCTAATGGTTTTCGCAGCTTTTTTCGGAATGACTTAAACGGTGTCGAAAAATAAATTTCCCGGTTCCTTACGTCCCGCCCGAGTTCTCGAGGCATATTTCGAAATCACTTTCTCAACCCGAAAACTGTCCCAACCGGCTCCAGGCCTCCAACATATGTCTCTTACATACTCAAGTTTATTTATTTGGCTACTCACACCAATCAACCAGTGAGTTAAGAGACGCAGTCATCATTCGAAGGGAGAAAAAAAAAGCTATAATTGTGTCCTCTCAAGAGCAAAGGGAGGCGAGCAGCTTTCGTTTACGCGTCCATCGGAAAACAGACGGTTGCACAGTACAATATACCACTGTATATTGTACTGTGCAACCCTTCGTGTGCAAGTCCGACTCGCTCTTAGTCGGTTTTTTCATTGACTGTACATATACCCCATCGTTTTAACTCAAACCGCATACTGAACTCGACAGTACACGAGTCTAAATTGACTAAGAGATTAAACGTTTTATGATCAATACATCGAACAATAGCGACATATTATTTATTGCTTAAAGCATAGACAAGAATTATCTTTAGTACTAATAAAACGCCTCCTTGTATCTCATAATATAAAATATACAAATATGTCCGTGTTATTCATTCAAACAGCTGTAAACTGATGCGATAAAGTTATCACGAGTTACTTCCTCGCTGTAAATAAATTAAACATGCTGCATAAAAGTGTCCCACGTGCTCACTGGAGCAAAAGTTAATTGAAATTAGAATAGGAATGTCAGGTATACCTTTCCGAACACCTTTGTACGAATATCAATACAGTACCTACATAAGACATCATTCATTATTCGTCGACCAATTGGTGACGTCCTGAAAACAGGCCAAATTAGAAGCACCCGGAACCGCCGAGCATGTATGAAGTGATCCTGTGTGTGGAGGTATCGAGGACAGGGGCAAATGGTATTCTCCGCCTACCCCAAAAGGAAACCGGCGTCAGCTTATAATAATATTCTAATAAACCTACGATTATTGCACAAACGTTTCAGTGGCTGATATAGCCTTTCTGCAAATACACTCTGCTAGGTAATTAATGCAAGTTTTCCACATGCGAGTATGTATATCCAACCAATCAATAAATTTCCATAGCCGGTTAAATTTGCCATCACCAATTACTGTTCCATCGCTAGAAACGAGGACGCAATTCTATTGGATTTAAAACAATTACAGCTTGCATTTTCCTTTGGTTTATTAGTACTTTCCTTATGTTTGGTAGAGTCATTATCATCATCATCATCATCATCTCAGCCACAAGAAGTCCACTGTTGGATATAGGCCTCCTCCATGGATTTCCAAAGTGGCCGGTTGGAAGCAGCATGCAACCAGCGCCTTCCTGCCACCTGTATGAGGTCATCGGGCCATCTTGTGGCTGGTCGTCCTACGCTGCGCTTGCCAATACGCGGCCGCCATTCGAGAACTTTCCGACCCCATCGGCCATCAGTTCTCCGTGCTATGTGTCCTGCCCACTGCCACTTCAACTTGCTAATCCGCTGGGCTATGTCGGTTACTTTCGTTCGTCTGCGGATCTCCTCATTTCTGATTCGATCACGCATTAGTCATATAAATTAGTTATATAGTCATAATAAATGTCACAAAACAGTAAACAAAAAGAAATAATATTAGTTCACTACCTCAAAGGAATATGCGTAATGCGTATTTACATCCAATACGATTACACTCATTTGAACGCACATTCGCGTGGCTATTAAAAAATCCCTCCGGGCAACATGTGTGCGTTATTTTTATTATTATGTGCAATAAAGAGTTTTACATACATACATACATACATACATGTAGCAATTGATTGCGTTAAAGGATCGATTGATCAGCAACAATTGAGTAGGGTAAATACGCCTATTGTCCCTCCAATGATGGGCCGTTCTTATTTCGAGGAAATAGCGTTAACAATCCTGCAATAACCCTTCTTACTGGCGGCAGTTGGGAAACCTAGGTGCCAATGTCTAGTCCGTTAGAGGCCAATGGAGGGTGTTTACCCTAATGTTGACTTCTGATTGGCATGTTGGCAACTTGACATAAACTACATACATAAATTATATAGCAGGAAAGGTCATCATGGTAAGTGACAAACGGGAAAGGTAATTAAATTACCTGATAACGAAATTAGGAATCCGATAGCAGAAAGCCAGTCTATTGCGCAACGATTGTTAAATTAACTTAGGCCTGAAGTTATAGATCGTTCTCAAGTACAGCAGCGTACTCAAGATCGCATTTGAGATTTCGTTTCTATGGAAATGAAACATCAAATGCGATATTGAGCCGAATCAAATGCGATCTTACTGGAGAATAATTTATATAACCTTAGACATATATAGTCGACCAAGAAATTGCTTGAACACTTTTCGACCGTATTACAAAGGGATAAGGTTCAAAAGTGGTCAAGCAATTACTTGGTCGACTATCCTTATCCTTGCATAGTATAAATTTGCTATCCGTTCCTGTCGGTTGCTTACTCCTTCTTAAATCTTAACCAAGCAACGGATTTTGATACGGTTTCCACTGTCATTTAGATTTTTTACATATTAGGCTTTTATGGATGTAGATCTTAATTGTACCCGTGCAACGCCGGGATGGGTCGTTAGTTTCTTATATTTTCGCTACTATTACTACTAATATTTGTCGCTTCGTCTCCCGCTGTCGCTTGCCAGATTTATTATATTTTCAAAAGTTAGTCTCTTAGAGATGGGCCGAGTACTCGGTTGATACTCGGTACTCGGCGTACTCGGCGGGTTTTTTGATACTCGTACTCGGCCGAATAACTTGGTTTAAATGCCGAGTATACTCGGTTTAAAAAAAGCAATATATTTAAGTAGATATAATTAAAACAACAGTGTCATCAAAATCAGGTCATCACTGATCAGGTACTACACACAGTCCATCGTTAATTAACAAACTTTTTCAATTATTTATTTACTATGACGCGCAACGTGAAGTATTTGTTTCAAGTGACTGGTAGTTGAAAGGCGCGGGGGGGGGGGGTGAGGGGTGTATCACCGCGAGCTGGCCGCTCGACCGGCGCGAACCTGTTTGTCATTGTTTGTACTTGATTACGCGCGCGAAATGGGTATTTTATTGAACCGAGTTACTCGGCCGAGTACTCGGTTGAAAAAAAATTGCACCGAGTAAAACTCGCTGCCGTACTTAAGCTAAAAAAGGGTTAAGCCCGACTAGTCGATTTTGAAATATCGTCCTAATAGTCCCCACTATTATGACGATATCTCAAAATCGACTAGTCGGGCTTAACCCTTTTTTAGCTTAAGTACGGCAGCTCGGTACTCGTTACTCGGCAAAAGTGTTACTCGGCGCATCTCTAGTCTCTACCCTTCTCTACCATTACCCGACGGCCTTTAAAACGTTAAAAGAGTCGTTCTGTTGAACCATATTGGTGACAGAATTAACAACATAGCTTGTTAAATTCACACACTTTTTCTTTTATATTGATGAAAATGAGATAACAGTTAACAGTGCTACACTACGAATATTATTGGATTTTACAGCGATCATCTGATCAAAGACAACACGTTAACAAAAAGCTAACCATGACAAACTAACGCAAAATATTTAAAAAAAAACACTGTCGCGAAACGTGTCGGCACAAAGAAACAGGTCTACCAGTAATTGTTGAGTTAAACCACGTTAAATGCCATTTTCCTTGTGTCAAGGCACGAACGTGAAGTCGTTAGGAGACCTGCACAAATGAAACGAGCGTATCGGCGGATATTGTTGGTTTTAACTTAATAACTTTGTCGGTCTCGATTGTTAATCAAGGTTTATTTCTTAGACTGGTACCATCAACGTGACATAACAAGTATCTATGTGGGCCTAAAAAGTTCTGTCCATAATATAGACTTAGCCGAAAGAAGGCGCGTTTACCTTATTTCAGTCAACTGAAATAGGGTAAATGCGCCTACTTTCGGCTTCATAGTGCGGTCATGACATTGATTGCTTTATGTGGTTTACAAAGACATTAAAAATTATACATGTTCCAACATAAACCCCGTTAGGGTTCTGTAATTAGGTTATTACATTTAAACAGTTAAGTATATTACGGAAGCATATGTTTACTTCAAAAAATCATGACTATAAAAATAATTTAACACAAAAACAAAGATTTTTATTTATTTTAGAATGTTGTTGCTATTTCAATGTTTTTAATTGCCAACAGTATTTTATTATATATTATAATTAACTGCCATGTGATGACTTCCAAAATCAACAATTTGTAGGTTTGTGAATGAGCCCCTCTTCCCCCCGGGTAGGGTCCAGGTAATTTTTCTAACCTCATTCATAACCTTGTTCTGACTGAACTTCTGTTATGAGACCCCCTAGACTCAAAGGCTGGATCCGCCCTGGCCCTCAGGTACAGAACAGATAATAGTCCCAGGCTTACCTTAATGTTCTACCCTTATCCCAGGCTTGAGCCCTTACAATGCCATCAGGGTTCTTCAGGCACAGTTTGGTCCTGGCCCCAATACGCACGCTTAGTATTAAAGTGACCCATTTCCGAATAATACACGTCCCAAAATATCACCTTAATTAAAAGACATAGGGTTTAATTTTGGGAAATATCAAATTCAGAATTGAGTCACTTTAATACTAAGCGTGCGAATAATGGGCAAGTACAATGTTATATCCCTTCAGCAATGTTCTCTAATAGTTTCTACATCGAGGTTTATTTACCTACTAGCAATCCGCCCCGGCTCCACACGGGTACAATTTGTATGTAATGTATAGTCGACCAAGTAATTGCTTGACCACTTTTGGACCTTAACTCTTTGTAATACGGTCGAAAAGTGGTCAAGCAATTTCTTGGTCGACTATACAAATAAATCCTCAGTAAACAAATCTCTAAATGACAGTGAAAACCGTATCAAAATCCATTGCGTGGTTTAGAAGAAATAAGCGGCCGAAGATATCAGAACAGACAGCGCATAGTGACTTTGTTTAATAGTATGTAAAGATTTATTTCGAAATGGCATACAGATTACCATCAAATTGTGTTAAACAGATGCGTATAAGAAACGCAAATACTTTTCAGCGCTTTTACTAGAACCATTCGGTGACCATAATGGCGTTAAAGTTGTAGTCACGAATGCAAGTTGAACGTACGGTTACCGTTATGTGTAACAGGAGCCCGGTCATCATACTTAAGTCTAAGTAGTTCAAATGGAGCCCGAACGTTAACGCACGCGTCTGCGTAACGTGTATTCTAAAAACGATGTCCATTTTCGCTATAAGACTAAGGAGTGCCACTTTCGCTTTCAATAGAACGGTAACGTTCGCGTTTGGACGTGATTTATTAGTCTAGGTTGTTTGAGTTTTCCGACCGTTTTAATACTGATTTACTAGCTTTTGGCTGCGACTTCGTACGCGTGGAATTTCGAAGTATGTCTCTCTCGGTATTTAGCGTATCAATATGAAAGATGCATGAGATTTTAAGTTGGACCAATTTTTGCGTCATAGTGGATAGTATGTGTCTCCCTTTCGATAAACGACACTTTCCCTCAGTTTCGAGTTGAATTTACCTTTACCTTACTTATTTGTGTGTTTGACTGCACAGACATCGACCAGTTACAATTATATTATATGTTAGTTTTTTTACAGTGGAATTCCGTTTTGTAATCCAGCACTGACTGCAGTATATCGTTTCTCTTTCAAGTCCCAATGTTTCAACTGATGAATCGTGTTTGCAACAAAATCATAAACACATCTAAGCAGATAAACAGATTTCCATGTTTTTTTCTGAGTAGGCGTGACAGGTTAGGAATACTTCTAATGAATAAAAAACTACTTATTTCCTTAGAAAAATCCTGCGGACGAAGTGCATACATCACTAAACTCAGAAATTAAATCCGAGATTAAAAGTTGCGGTTTATAAATGACATTATCTGATGGCTGATGTGGTCGGGCCTTGATCCGTCTTGTCCGAGAGATTAATCAGGTGACAAGCCTCCACACCAGATGACAACTCTTGGTCTGACCTTAACATTCACCAGATCAAGTCATCTGTAGACACGTAGGTAGAGACTTCTTTTGAGCGTGGATTTCATTTCAGAGTGTAACCAGATTACCCTCAGTTGTCATAAGTTGTTATAAGTTTATATGTTATTAGTTATAAGTTTAGTTTAACATTGACTTGTCAACCCATTTTTGCCATGTCGGAAATAATTTTAACCCGTGTTGTTACGTGTTTACTCCTTCAATTCGCACATCCGTGATCAGGACATTGTTTAAGGTACGGGTAGGGCCTGGACATCAGCGGCATCGCTGAATCTTAAACCTTATTTACCATCACGCTTTGTTTTTTATAATAGGCGTACTTATTAGTTGTGTTAAAGAATAAAATATATTTTATTTTTTATTTATTTTAGCTTTACATTCGAGTAAATTTAACCTGCGTCAGTAACCCAAGTGTTAGATCACCTTGCAGCATCCGGACGCGAGATAAACTGTATCTCTCGTCTAGACACGCCCGCGTTGTTTGGGCTTTTATCACCAAACAAAATCAATCAAATCGGATTACGAAGAAACGGCATCCGAGATATTTCTTTTGTTTATTTGTATCAGATTCAGTTGTGTATGTATTTCTGCGAAGTGCCCGGTTCCGAAGATATAAGTTTTTATTTGTATAATGATTGTTATTTGATTTCTGCGAAGCGTCCGGTTCTGAAAATGAGTGAGCGTGTTTGACATATGTCGTGTCTGATATACGCAAGTGTGTAAACTGTTCGGTCGCAGTTCCGGCATTTTTACCGGAATTCCGGAATTGGCCGTACGGAAAATACCGGAATTCCAAACCCTACTTGTTCCACTTTATGTGAACGATTATGCCAAATCTGTTCTGCTAAAACAGTTTCGGACAATAAATGTTATGCCATATAGCGGGAACTCAAATAAATCGACTCTAATCTATTTAAAGCCGAGTTATCGCTGGACATGTTTCGGACCAGTCCGTGGTCTTTACTCATGAGCCCCCGCAGTATCTCGACGATGACTGTGTCTGAATTTAGAGTGGTTGAAAAAGAGCTATCAGTTCTAAACCTTTGTTTCTCTATGTGTAGTATTCTGTAGGACATGAACGAATAAACCAAGTCGTATATGTTTATTTAATTTCTTGACTATATGTGAGCCAAGACGGATGAACATCTGTTCCGTAACCGTCAAGATATTGAATTGTCGATGATTATGAAATTTTATATTTAAGTATTGGTTTTGTAGACGAAAAACAAGCGACCATAAATCCGCATATCCGTTAGTTAGAATTGCATACAGTGTTTTGTTTATGAATCAGGTTTATTAAGACTAAAAGGGAATACCCATTCTCATTTTACAAGGAAAAATGTGATGATAATGTGACGCCAAAACGTATTGTAGATGTATACGTAAGTATAACAACTATTCACGGAGGTCCGAGCTCAAACTGAACTTTTAACTTTGTCAATCGTTACGTTATAACCACGGTCGAAACGGCGAGGTAAATTAACAATGTTATTATCGCGTTAAAGTCCCAATAATGTTATAAATAGTTATAACCGACTTTATCGTAATAGATGCGACATAACATATGAATCGAGACGAAGCATTCATACATTACTGTATTTTTGGATAAGGGCGGAAAACGAGCGTACGCGCCACCTGATGGGAAGTAATCACCGCCGCCTATGGGAAACACGGGCTCGGGAAAACTCTGCTACTATTGCAGGTATTATGTGAGAGTACTGCAAATTCAGAGTTAAAAATTGCGTATTTTTTCATTTAAATACTTCACAAATCAACAAAGAATGTTTGCCCCTCCATCCGAGGCATTGTTACGCCGATGACATCATAAATATGTGATAGTAAATTAATGACACACATGACTGCGACGGATCTGGGCCTATTGTTATGTTAATACTAGTTTTAAATAATAAATATATGTTGTACATTTATTGCGGTGAAGCAAGTTTCCTTGCCGTACCATGATGCACACATACGAACAGTAAGTATATGGCCACAAAGGTGTGCGGACGGATATACGTTTCAAATATGGACATTGTGTTTCGTTGAATCAAAACGTAAGCGAAACCGCTATTCGTCCATTCTAGCTATTCAAGGTAACATCAACATCGGCCTTAGAAGCACAAAATAAAAATCGCATCAGAAATGGGATTGTGTGAATGAATAACACGCTAAAAACTGAAAACAAAAATACACAAAAAAATAACTATTTATAAAAAATATTAATATCTAAGGCACTCGTACCAAGACGCTGTTAGAACCGTTTTCAATGTATCACTCATGTATCTCTTGACATCAATAAAAAAATAGTTTGCACAGTTATTATAATTAACGTCAGCATAGTTAAGAAGTTAAAGTCAAGAAATAATGAGTATTTATGACCGAAATTTACAGCATTTACAATAATCGCACCTATGATCCATTTCTATTCTTGAAGTCCAAGTAACCTTTCGCACATATATAAACTTATATACACATAGTGACAGTGAAGTGAAGTGTTAGTAAGCGATAGTGAGTTAACATGTCCAAATAATGATACGACACATCTGTGACATAACTGAGAATCAGGGATACAACGTTTAAAAAATCTGTTGCTTTCATTTTCGCAAAATGTGAAAATAAACGAACCAAAATATCGACTAGTAAAGTTGTAACAGACGCTTTCATTCGTGTTCTATTACAACGTTTTACCAGCAGATATGGATAATGGGTCGCAATTTACAAGGATCCCTTCTCAATTGTGCCACTACCCACAAGACAAGACCTCCATACGTTACCCAACTACAATAAAATGATTGTTACTAACCAAGGCAGGAATTCCAAGGACTCCTGTTTATCCCGTAAACTAGACAAGCAGAATACAGATTTAGCAAGCTCAAAGGCATACGGTGGCAGTTACTTTGTACGCGATTCGTTCAATTTACAAGATTTCAAAGGGGTCAATCAAATTAGTAGATTCCTTTCTATTTACAACAATTTACGGGGGATTAAATTCACATGCGATTAATCTTTATCTTTTAGAATTTAATATCTTTCAATTTAAATCAGTAGTTTCTTTACAGACCTCTAATGTGTTCACATAAAGCGTAGTTAGTTGTTGTTACGGGATTCAGTAAACAACAAATATTGGTACAAGACGTGTGCACCTCACCAAATAATAATAGCGTCAGGTTTATGTGAGCACTATGATTGATTGCCTGCCTGCGCGTCATCTCTGCTAGTGCCAAAAACGTAGTATATACATTGGAGGTTTAATCGCAGATACGTCGTTTTGGTTTAGCTGTGGATCACTTCATGAGACCAGCTGATCTTGACGTCGGTGGATGACCAATGTATGCAGGCGCGCGCAGACCAACAATCAATCAGGAGGTTTCCTAGCGACCATAGTTGAACGCAACTTTCAAGACTGCTCAATCAAACATAAGTATAAGTCGCCAAGAAATATTGAAATTTTAAGAACAGTCGCACAAATGTTAGGACCGCAGTTCACAGCCGTTTAGTTGGCTATTTGGCAAAAAGCTAGGTCAGATAGAATTGATTCTGTACAGATGATATACAGAGCTGTCACAATATCAAATCAAATGTGTCTGGTTTTGTTTTTCTGCTTTCTTGATCACTCCATGGTACTTTGTAGTCTGAAGGGGTAGAGTGGTATTAGTTTTCAGACGTCATATAATCTAGATAGGTCAATATGTACAACGTTACCTGTATTATAGTTCGTATTCTGTATAATCTAATCTATCACACTACAAAGTTTACCTTGCGAGTGCATTGTTCAGGTCTCCGTAATTACCAACTAAACGGTTGGCAAATGTGTACGTTTGAGCATCCGGTGTCGAGTCTCGAAAGATGCGTTATCGATTGTATGTATCAGTGGAATTAGAGTGAGTGCACAGGTGCCGTATGTACACACGCATACGTACCCTAGTTGGACGTGTCCAACGTGCCTGCTCTGGTCGTCAGATATCAGCGCGCGCGTCATCGACTCAGTAGTATTGGCACCGCCCTCGTGCTAGCGGACAAACATAAACATGTACAAACGGACAGACATCGCCCCCGCACAAAGCGTACAACGCTCACACATAGCTGAAAAATCCCCGGCGATCGACGCTCCCGCTTAAGCCTGTTGTAGTAAAAAAGTAGCGCCAACGCGTCACTGCAACCAACTGCGCGGTGCGATACCTAGCTATGATTATAAAGCATTCATTGCATTGTTAGTTGTGTCTACTTCTTACAATCGTGTTTAAATACAGCGTGTATCAAAAACTAAACTAAACAATTGCTTCCTCGCATAGTTCTCACGTGTACTAGTCTACGACATGAATAAAATAATAATGACATGCACATAACGATACAGAAAGCATGACGGAATGGAAATAAAAAGAACGAAAGTAATAACGAACGCGACCCGAGAATCGCTCGGAGAACCTTCCTCAGACACCGATGGACTTCAAAAATAAATAATGTTTGTCAAAAATTTTGTTAGTAAAAACTCACTCAGGCAGCAGTTGTTAGCACGCTCTCTAGGGGGCTCTTCGCTATCTGTAAGCTCGACATTAGGACTCGTTCGAATGGGTTCCTGCGCTACTAAGCTCATTCCATCACACAATAATTCAAAAGAGAGGTGTTATGTTGATGATATAGGTACTATAACCCGGCATTGGAGTCTGCTTGCCTGAGTGGTGATCGGTAGACTCCCGTATCAGCGTCACAGTACAAGCGCTGCAAAAATAATATCGCTCTTTGATATGCCTTGACCTCCGCAACTCCTTCACATAAAGAGAGCTTAAGTAATTACTAACAACATTTGTCAACCGTACCGTGCTAAGACTGGTGATAATTTAGATTCAGACGAAGTATATAGGTATATACTAGAAAACAAATATGAGCGTGAGAGAGGGAGGTCAACGCGCATTGCAGAGCGGACAAAGTTAATGTGGCATACCCCAGCTTGAGCGCTTGCCCGCCCGCCATGAGCCCTTCCTCCCCCAGTAGGGTCACTTGTTCCTCCTCGCGCGACGGATCCGCCATCTTGTGCACACACACGCCAAAATGGCGTCAAGGTCAATGACATCCCGCACGACCAATGTCACATTGAGCGCGTGAAATTTTTCTGATTGATCGCGACAAAGACGCTTAAACAGATCGCTTGTATTTATACAATGCGAAATCTTTAGTTGACGGCCTTCGTTTCAAAATTGATTTCAAGCCTTTTCTCAGCGCGTTGTTTAACAAATCCACAACAATGGCAACGCTAGCATTATCAATCGACTGACGTAGTTGAATAAACAAGAATGTGACATTGGCCGTGTGATGCTATTATAACAGTAAATTGTATAGCACAATTTACTTCCACACAACTATACTTAATATAAATCGTTTTTGAAGCCCAATTTTGGTGTTCCTGTCAAACACCTCGATCAAAGGGCGGAAATAAGTAGATGTTAAGACCCACAACCTTGATTGGAAAGAAGTTGTTAAGACTAATCAGAATGCATAAGTGTAAGAAAAGTGGCATTACACGTTTGCAATTTGCTGTTCAGTTTCATACAGACCAATGCGATTTCAATGAAACTTGCACAGAACAGCAAACGCGTGAGTTTTATTGGAACAAAAGTAAATCACTAATAACTAGTTTCAATTAGGACGGTGAATCGAAGTGTTCAACAATAAATTAGTAAGTACAAGAAACTCGTCAAGTGCTTGTGAATCCTACGTATTGTATTGAAGGCTTTATGAGACACTGACCAACAAAAATAAAATAAAACTAAACAATGATGATTAAAACAATACATAAATCCGTTTGAACGTGGAGCTAGTTTTTTTCTACAACAGCACTCCGACCTTGTCATGTAAGTTTCCCCCTTGCCGTTCACTTCACGACGTTCCTGCTTGAGCTCACTCATCTCCTGCGTTTTTTTTGCCAAAAGCCGTTGGAGATGCATTACTACAGAACTAATTGCGTTAACCTAATTTGTACGGTTTGATACTGCGAAGATTAGAGGCTGTAATCGTAATCGTGATAAAACCGCCATTGGATGATTATGTTTGACGCATGGTGGTAAATCAAACATGTTTTATGGTGTAATTAGTGTATTGTTGTCACGTCGGCGTGATACCGTGACCGACGACGGTATCTTATCACCATCTAATTCATCGCCGTCGGCAAATCGGCTGCCGGTTGCGTATTGCAGTCAAAACGTAGGTAATTGATCTTTTTGTAATGGCATGACAAGTAAAAACGGGGCAATCATCATTAGAGGCCGTGATCTTACCTCGTCGAAGAAGACTTGTGTTTTCCTGAGGATGTGCTTGAGCTCTGTCAGCTCGAGGTAATTCCTCTTGAGAGCCTCCGCGTTCTGGTTCACCTCGCGGAGCTCGTTTTCCAGCTTCTCGAATGTCGCCTACGAAAATAAGAACGAAATGTAAGTTATTCATTGTGCTAGCGCTTCACTGTAGGCAGTTGCTGGTTGCAGGGCGAAGAGGCCAGGTCCACCAAGTTATCATCACTTCATCACACTCTATCAGAATGGCGCCGTAAAACTAGCTACTGCCTTTCGTAGGTATTCTGAGTGAGAGATGAGGGTGTCTAGTCAAAGTGACACCTTGTTAGCGTCAACCTAGTAGAAACGACAGATGGCTGACAACTTCTTACCTCTACGTACCTCTTAGATCTCATATTCTTATGAGACTTACAGTATCTGCGTTAACTCTCTACTAAAAACAATAAGTATCCCTGTTTATTATAAACGCTACTGCAAGTAAGTCGCTATCGTAATGTCTAAATCCGTTACATTATAAGGATATCACATCCGTAAATAGATGTTTATCCGGGAACCAGAAGCGACAATACCATTAATGCTTTTGTCGAGTTCTGTGACATCGCTGTACTTACGGACAATAACTGTAATTGCACTAATCATTAAGAGGTTATTAATGTGTGTGTGTTTTTTGTAAGTTTTTCAAAGTTAATTGACAGTACGTTGTGTTGTATCATGCTAATTAAGTCATTATCATTACGTCTGTAGCTGTAAGACGTGTGTTGGCACAAATTAATCCGAGATCAGCCCTTCATTGGGCGCTTCAAATGATTATGAACGGTATTAAAATGTGCTAATAAAATATCATTAATCTTGTTAGTAAATTTTTACCTGATTACTGTCAATTTAGTAATAAATGAGTGTGTAAAATCCCTGGACAAATGGGCAGCGTAGCATCCAAAAACAAAGCGTGTTCTGATGCTTTATTCTCACCACGTCACATGAAAGTAACATGCACCTAGTTTAGTTTTTCATTGAGACATTTGTTGACGACCTGTTTAAACTTTTTTCCTATAAATGGTCTCAGGTTTTTTGATTTCACAGATCTCTAGAATAACTGGGATGTTTCATGACGTTGGTAATATTATTAAGTTCCAGTGTGTGGTCATTTTCAAGATTGCCACAACATGAACATTTTATTGACTTTGTCATTAAAGTTAACACGTAAAAGAAACTTTATCACACTGTGGTCTCTTTATTTGCTCCGTGCGTGTTTCTTCATTATGTTATGGTATTTATTATGATTAGGAGCATTGGTGTTCACTGTAACTTTAATATTTACTTTTCAAAAATCAGGGTCTCACCTCAAGATCGATCATTTCTCTCGGCTGCGGCGCTTCGGGACACTCGCCAGGTATCTCCAGCATGGGGATCCCGTCCCGACGGATCTCCTTCTCCAGGTAACGCAACTTCCTCTCCATCTCATCGCAGCGACGGACCTCGTTGACGAACTTGCGTTGGAAAGCGTTCACGTCAGGGTTCAACTGTGGAAGAATTGTCGATGTTAGAAGCGAGTCAGCACACTGTTTGCTGATGAATCTACAAGGAAGCGTAACTTAGAGCAACAGGATGTATTGGGAACTTGGAACTGGGAATTTCAACGGTAATTATTTTTACATTTAAGCCTTACTTTGTGAAAATCTATATTGATATAATTGGAACAAATTACCTTGCTACTATGCGAAGCTACTGCTAGTACCTACATCGTGCAAAATAGCAGACGTAGGGTCGGAAAATTAACGCTGCATGAATATAATAAGTATTCAAAACTAGAGAAGCTATTTTGCACCTTAACCTAGCACTGGATTCGCTGAGTACTTGTAGCAAGATAACTTATTCCAATTTAACAGTCATGTTTGAAAAAGCCTGATCTTGATCTAATACTACTCAGGTGTTTTTTTATCTTAAATGGACAATGAAGCACTTAAGACTACACACTTAACAATTAGTAGATTCAGGCGTTACTTTGCTGAGATCGCAGGTAATTGGAACAAATTAATTGCCTATTTACTCCGACAAACCAATTTAAGAGGAGTGTGAACCCAGCGCGAAAAAGCGCTCCCCATTCAAACGGCGATAACGTTTTCCACCCTCTAAACCTTAACCTATGGCAATGATTTTTTGGTATGTTGTCATTATGCCTTGGAACTAGGTTTGTATGTTTTGCTTTTTTTAAATATTCTTCATAGATTTGACAATATTTGCATTTTAGGAGTTTCATACAAAACCTAAAAGCGTCAATATTTTTTAAACTATTACGAATATTAAAAAAATCAAAACATACAAACCTAGTTATAGCGCACAATGACAACATACAAACAAAACATTGCCATAGGTTAAGGTTTAGAGGGTGGAAAACGTTATCGCCATTTGTATGGAGAGCGCTGGGTTCACACTCTTCTTAACACTTATATCGAAAATATATATCTGTACCTATAGCTGTGTGTAGGGTAACATGTACATCTGAAGTGGGCAATTTCAACCGAAATATGTAGGCCATTAGATCAGGATGATAAGTAATATAATCTCGTCTTCAGCAATTTCACATCGCACTTTAGCACCGTCAGTCAGTATTTATTTAGTGAGATTATGTATGGTGCGTACCGTAAAGAACTATTGAACCTAACATCTTTATAATCCAAGATAAATCATTGTTTGCTTAAAAATTTAAGGGGCTTACAATCGTCAGTTTGAAGTCCTAATATTTATCGCGAGACATGTTTTATTGGTGTGATATTTAAATTAAACAAATGTTTGGCTGTTAGCAAGATATTTGTCTAATAGCTAATTTTGACGGTAATAGTTAAGGGGCTAGTGATTTTGATTTTCTAACGTAACATCGTTACGGTCAACGATGTGACAGCGATGAAGACTAAATCCGAGTACAGATACTAGAGCGCGAGCGAGTGAAATAGCTCTGACGCACCCAAGTTTCATTGATTTCTTTGTGCGTCACCACACAAGTTAAGAGCTCGGGGAGGTGTAACTTAAATTTGGGCGGTCATGTTAGGGCTATATTCTATATTGGTTCTTTCAAGAATTAGGACCCCTAAACATATCCCTTGGGAACACCTTGGAGCCCAGGCCCCGTATCACGAAGCTGATAAGCGAAAATGAAAAATGAAAATGAACAATGTCGTCGTCTCACATATGTTGGTTTGGTGGAATAGGAGCCCGGCTTCATTGGATACTCTCTTTAATACTATTACTAAGTAGAAAGAGGCAAATAACGTGTGGTAGTGAAGACGAGATTTGTATGCCATTTACGTTCTAAGGTTTTCCTTAGAAAAATCTAATAACCGGTAATTTACCGGTTTTGACTTACCTATCCATTATTAGGTCAATACTTAATGAAAACTAAAAAACCATGGCTATAGTTTAAGTTTAAGAGGATGGAACCGTTTGCATGGAAAGCGCTGGTTACACCTTAAATTTTAAAATGTATTAGCACTATTATAAAGGTTAACTGGAAGAGATCCCTGAAAGGGATAAGTTCGCCTTTGTACATGTTATTTATTTTCTTGTAAATTGTTATTTTTATTATTATGTGCAATAAAGAGTTTTACATACATACATACATTATAAGGACTTGTAAAATTATCTTGTTATAACCGTATAATTTTGAATTTGAATCTGATACTAGTGTTGGACCAAAACCGGCACCGAACTTGACGCTTCAGGCTTTCAGCCTTGGCCGTGAATTGCGATGGTCTCACAACGTATTAACATAACAGGTTTGACAAATGCGCTGATACTGTCAGGTGATCAAGCGCAGTTTTTTTGTGAGTTTCATTTGTATGATAATTGATAACACGAATAACCAGTTTCACACGGCAGCAGTACCAAAAGTACTTAAAGATGTTGTCTAAATACTTGTAGCTGAAGTATTTTAATTAATTGACAATATGTATGGATTTTATTTATTATTATTATTATTATAAGCTCACGCCTGTTTCCCTTTGGGGTAGGCAGAGACCACAGAACGCCATTTGCTCCGGTCCTGGCATACTTCCCTCGTTTCCTCCACACACATTCCTCTCTTCATACATGCTCGGCGGTTACGGGTACTTCTAATTCTGCCTGTCTTTAGGACGTCGCTTATTTGGTCAACGAATGTCAGAAATAAAAAATCATATAAAGAAAAATACTGCGTTTCTGTTTTTTAAGTTCTTTACTCTTTGAAATATTACAAGTAGAAAACTAACAGAGAGCAAGACTCACGAAAACATCCATACAGACCGGGCATGGACTTTGACGTCATAGTCTACTTTGTCATTAGAAAAATGTATGGGTTTAAAACAAAGATCATGTTTATTTTAATACAGTCTGCTTTTAATTTAACTCATTTCTCTCATACATTTTGAAACAAAAAAAATTTTTTTTTTTTCATTATATTTATGACATAGTAGAAAGTCGTTATTTTTTCCTGTCCGTCCAAAAACTCTTACAGTGTATCTTCGACCGCCTTCTCTTTCTGAAAGACGCAACAGATTTTGATGCGGTTTTTAGTCGTTTAGAGACTTTTATAGGGAAGGATTTTATGTGCATTTCATCCCGCTTGTACCCGTGTGAACTCGGGGCTGGTCGCTTGTTTGCAATAAAATTATCTTCAAACACAAATTAAACTACACAAAGGATATTTACTAGAGAAAGCAAATCCGGTTATTTTCTGTAAGGAAAACCGGTTTTAACCGGTTATTCCTCAAAGAAAATAACCGGGCTTGCATTTCCTAATATTTACCATCAAAATAATATCAAACAGCGTTACTAGATTAAATTACAGGGAAGTTTTGGTTTGCCTTTGATTCGTCACAATTAAAACAAATATTATAAATGCGAAAGTAATTATGTTTGGATACCTACTTGGATGTTTGTTCCTCGATCACGCATTAACGGCTAGGCGGATTTAGATGAAATTTGGCAGAGAGATAGATCATGTCCTGGATTGAACTATAGGACTTTATTATCCCGTAAAATGCATAAAAAATTATATCACGTGGGCGGAGCCGCGGGTTAAACTCGTAGGCTTTAACTGCATGCAGACAGAGTCGCGGGTGTCCGCTGGTAAATACTTGATATTTAAAAAGTATTAGGGCCTCCGCTACGTCGCGCGGGCGCACGGAGCGGGTGCACGCTTATAGAAAAAAATAGTATGAGAGCGTCCGCTAACTCGCGCCGGTTCAGGCTCATATAGTTGTAAGTAAACAACTTGAACATAAGGCTGAGTTTCCACCAGAGATGTGCGAGGATGCGTAGCGAGGTATGTGTGTGTAAAGAACCAATGAGCCGTTTCCACCAGAGCTGTGCTGACCGGGGCGAGGTAAATGAAGCGATTCTATTGGTTCTTACAAACACATCCCTCGCTACGCATCCTCGCACATCTCAGGTGGAAAAGCAGCCTTAATCGAGTGGAGGGGGCAAGTTTGCCCATATGGCTACTGCGCAATCAAGGTCAATGCTCAAGTTGTTTGCCGGGACCTGTACTATTTTTTCGATAGGCGTGCACCCACTCCGTGCAACCGCGCGAAATAGCAGACGGTTTTAGAAATTATAAGCCAGAAAAGTCATGTGATTATCAATTCCAAAACACATGATGATACTTTCAGGTTGGCAGCAAGTCACATGCCATCTACATTAAGTTTTATCAAAAATCGATTAGTAGTATCTCTTCATTTGTGATAAGAGTGGATTAATGAAAATAGGTAAAAAATCAATCAATACCTGGCATGTAAGTATAGATAACAAATAGGAGGGTCTTTTCCTATTTATAATCATTGGGTCCCAAAATTAAATTAGTCTTCTCATAATTCCAAGTCATTAGTAGTTTCTCATCAGAGGTTTTTCCGAACCGGTGGTAAATTTTGACATTCAAAAGTGCTTCCTGTAAGCCTAATCTGAATAAATATATTTTAACTTAAGAATGATCACAGATGGCATCATACGTCGCTCAGAACTGACCATAGCATAAACACTCTGGTTGCTTACAAATCTCCCTTAGCGACCAAAGTCCGAGGTTGGCTCAACAGGAGCACCATTTGGCATGTTAAGTAATATCCCCCTTGCTGAGCGCCCTTCTGGTTTTTTGCCTTGTCTATGGTAAGCTGTTAAAGCCGTCTGAGGCTACCAGTGCAAGTCCATTTAAAAAAAAAGCATTACAGGCAGCATCTCTAGATGAAGTTTTAAAACTGCATGCTTAGAGAAAACCAGATGATTCAAAATAAAGGTTGCATATTTTATGGGCAAGTCACTAATGATTAATCATTCTCCTGGAGCTTTTTCCTGTTTATTCATTCAGGGTCCATTTTGACCACAATCCCAGATTTGGCAAATCAGGTAACATTGTGCAAAAATCACTATTTACACTTTCTCATGTTAATTAATTAATGAAATTATTATTCTTTGTCAAGGAATTTAATCCAACACAACCTCAATAGCATATAGCAAACTGTCACCATAAGAGCTATAGAGCAAGACATTAGTTTGACATATCGGCCTTAATGCATTGCGAATGTCAGACGACATTTCAAAGAAATGGGTAGGGAATTAAATTCTTTAACTGTACTAATATTTTTAATGTGAAAGTGAGTCTGTTTGTTACACTTTCACTGCCTAACTACTCCACCAATTGTTCTGAAATTTAGCATTGACACAGCTAAGGCCATTGAGACGGACATATTATAGGGAACTTTTAATCCCTAGAGAGCAAAAAGTGTCCACCTCCAGCCTCGTCAACACTTTCCATCAGGTGTGACTGCGGTCAAGCAAATACCCATCAAAAAAAAAAACGTCCTGTGAGATAATAGTTACTCAATGCATGACTAAAGTCCACGCGACAGAAGTCGCTTGTGGAAGCTCAAAGACATTCATCACAGGGTCCTCGGGCTGCTGGGCATACAAATGTTAATAGATAGCACTTATAGGTACTATTTCAAGAACAATTGTGGAACCCATTTTTTTATAAAATGGAAAAAAAACGAGGAAGTGGGTCACCTGATGGTAAGTGATCGGTGATCGCCACCACATGAACATTCAAATTTTTAAATCTAAATTATATCCAATGGCAATACAAAGAATAATCTTGGAAATCTTGAGTAATCTATTTATGTCACTAAACTGAACCCAGAACCATAGACAGATAGAATTTTAGGGGTTTAAAATGTACTGAACTAAACTTCACAATGGCCTAAAAGGTCATATGCTTATTTAGTTATTGTCATCCTATGTTTAGTATTCAAAGTGATTTAACAAACCTTTATAACAATTACTGTCAATAAGATCTGCTTTAAAAGGAATGGGCTAATTAAGGGATTACCATATCCATTGTACGGAAACCAATTTAGGTATTGGCAGTATTTAGCTCCTAAAATATGGCAAGCATTCATCACATGCATGGACATACAACAGATGTAATGTATTGATTCATACAAACATATTGGAACTAATGTTATAAATGAGATATGACTCTGTATGTCTCTTGGGACTATTGTTTTTTCCTTACAGAAGACTTAATTAAAGAATAATTGGCAACACACAAGAGGATGGGGCAGCTGTTGTCTTAAAAGGACTCTCATCCAGGGCAGTGAAACGTTTCCAAAAAAAAAACTGGTCTCTAGCCCAATGATCTATTTGTCATCTACCATGTTGAGTTTCCTACCAGTTTCATGAGAGGATTTTTCACTCACAAATGTTTCTTGTAAACTAATTTGAATATTTTGACTTTAATTTTGTATTGTGGAACTGTAACTATGTAGCTTTAGTGTTAAAGTAATTTTACTCTTATTTTTAATATAAAAACTAACCATTGCACCCCAGAATGTTTCATTCATACTTAATTGGTACCATTTTTTTTATTTTTGTATGAAAGGATATGTAAGTCAATGGCATTGCTTTTCATTCTTGGAATGGAAGTGTTCTCAGTCCTTTAAATTACAAAGGTGATAACACTAAGTTATAAGCTCATTAATAATAATAATGTTTGTTATACTTATTTCTCTGTTTACTACAACCATCATACAAATTAAATTACATAGTGAAGTTATCATCTATCCAGCCGAAAGGTTGTCCATTGCTGGACAAAAGCCAATCTTGTCAAAAAGTTAGGTAATTGTCCAAATGCAAGAGTCCAGCTTAAAAACATTGATTGAAAAATAACTTATATAATTTATTTATTTATCGAAACTTGCACTAAGTTGCAATAGGTATATCTTAGCGTGGGAAATCACGTATCATTATAAGATGTTTGTGTCATACCATAAGAATGTCCAACGGTAAAATTATTAGAGAAACTAGGTCAAAGATAACCAATTTACGATGGAACTTCTAAAATCTGCAAACAAAGGGGGCGTTCGGCATACGGATGACAAATACTGGAACTACCAAATACTTACGTCGCGGAATTGTACCAGCCCCAATTCCCCAAGTTCCGACACGCAGGCATAGGCGGCCTCACTCTGCAGGAAGAGCTGACATAATGTCATCTCCTCACTCCTAAACAACGACCCCATGTTGCACGGTTGTCACCACACCAAACTAAACTAATTAACTACACGTAAGGCCGTCGCATCAGCCCGCGACTGACTCGGCGACGGAATAACCGAAAGAAAATCGATCGATGAAACTTCAACGCGTCACGTCATCCATGCGCTCAGCGCTCGCTACGCTACAGCTGTTTTGGAATGCCAGCGCAAATATTTTTTTACCATTCTTTACGCGTTCAGTTGATACTTGAAATTGTATTTATAGGGAGAACTTGTTTAAACACAATAAACGAATTTTTTTAAACTGAATTGTCTTGGTCTATTTTAAATTATTTTTTTGTCATCGAAATTTTTACTTTCGATTTTTTTTGTTTTTTTTATACATTCAAATGCAGTTTAAATGCTGAGTAATGACAATACAAAGAAAAATTAGGGTAATGGCAGGACTCGAACCTGCAACCTGAGCATTCCGTGTCTGGCGTTTGCCAGTTTAGCCACATTTCAACTTATCTTATATTCAAGATCCATTTCATTTCATTACGTTTCCATACATTTCTGTTACCTTAATCATTTAACATCTAATTATGATTGATGAATAATTATTCTTTATACGCACCTAGTTACGATGCAAGAGGTTTGCTTATTTGTTCGCAATTATTTGTCAAAAGGATTTTTCATTTGCTGTTTCAAGATTATTTTTTAACAGGAATTTTTTTCCATAACGTTGATCAAGTTTCGTGGTCTATTGTAATTACTTTTCACAATCTGTTTTACAAAAAAAAAAATATCGTGTTCCTTTTAATAGAACATTCTTCTATTGCAACCAGTTGCGTTAAAAGAAAAATAATTAATTCGTCTATCGCGATTAATAGCAAAATTCGGTTTCGATGGCGACTGCTAGCATAGCATTTAAGAACATAGTTGGGTAATGTTTATTAGCTGGTAACATTATATAGTCCATTTCTTTTTTGTATTGCTAACTCTCTCTTACAATTGATTTTAAACCATTTATAGAGTTTGCTATGTTCAAAGATACGAGTATATATTTTTTAAGAGTTCCTTAATCACTTCCTATTTTCAATGTGGCAAATTGCTTATTTATAAATAATTTATTTTATGCATTCGTCGTAGTTGTCATTATCATATAACTGTAGTTTTTAATTTGTTTCTAGGGATGAATTAAATATATAGTTGCTGTATTCGTAAACACTAATCTTAATATTAACTCGACCAATATGAAATAGCACTGAAAAGTCGATGTCACAGTCTTCTGTCTCTTTTAACTTAGTTCGAATAGATATAGCTGGCTTTTTCTTTGAGAAACTTGACTGATTTAAAATTTAGTAGCATTACATTTGTGTGGGAGTACGAATTGAGGTTATAGCTAATAGCGAATTGAATTAAAAATAATTTATTAAATATAGCTACTGTATATTAGTATTCAATGAAAACCCATTCAAAATGGTTAGTATTATAAATAAATTACATAATTCCACGATTCTCCTGTGATATAACAAATGTTTTATGTATATTTTTAGGCTTTGCTCGGCGCTCAACTAGTTATAACTGTGATAATGGTATCACTGATACAGAAGATTGGCAATTACTCGTTTGCGAGGTGGTTATTGTGTTCGCGAGGGTTGTATCGGTACTTGTACCCCGACAACAATGAGTTGAAGGCTTTAGCTGGATTTCCCAAGGACAAGCCGAAGGGTAAGAAAGGGGGCAAACACGAATCGAATGGGAAAGCAGAGACGTTTCACGTCCCTCGGAGCTTGGATATACAGCTAGAGACTGCTCCAGTGACGCCGTTGGATGTCATCCACTTGAGGTACTACACCGAGTACCAGTGGATTGTGGACTTCTCACTTTACACATGCATTGTGTATGTTTTATCTGAGGTAAGATCATTTACAGAAGTTTTTTTAAACAGAGAAGCAAATGAGCATGTGGATTACTTGGGGAATGACCCCAACTGTTAATATATTTTATGTATGATAGTCTGGAAGGTATTTAATTAATGCTCGTCCACACAGCTTGTGTATGCGGCACGGCTTCATAGATGCGCGTGCACAGACTGGTTGTAATAAATATCATTTCTAAAGTATAGAATTATATTTTGAGATGCCACATCACTTGCTGGAGCCATGCTGTATACACATCTGGTATGGTCTAGCCTTTATGAGCTGTAGTATTGGAGTTTTTCTTTATAATTGTGTAAAAATGAAATGGTGAAATTTATTTTCCAGATCTACACTTCGTTTTTTCCATTGAAAGATGAGTTCAACTTGAGTATGGTGTGGTGTCTACTGGTTGTACTATTTTCATTGTATCCTTTTTAAAATTAACAACTGAATAGAAAACATTTCTGTAGAATACCAGAATAAGTTACTGATTTGCTAAATGGAGTCTAAAGGTGAGCCAGCTCTTAGTGTTGTTGCTGATCCCCACAGGTGGTGATCCCTGCCTACCATGGGATTTGCTTGCTCATTTTACCCTTTTTTGATTAAAACGGAGGATGTTTTAAATAAAAAACAAATATTATTATTATTATTGTTGGTACGGTTTCCATTCACAGGCCCATGGGGACCCGGTCATTAGAAAGGCGTTCATGGGGCCTAAGCCAACATGAAGAGGCCTTTTTGGTACCATATAATATAAATGAGATGGGCGCAACTATGGAGGTCTATCCCCTAATACAATATGGAGGATACTAGCGGACATTCCTCCCCAGTTGCCAAACTATTGTCAGGTAGGAAGCGACATGGAGTGGGCTATGGGGATGGGATGCTGTGGATAGGATTACCGGGCTATGGATTATTGTTATTATTTAAATACACTAGCAGCTCTTGAGCTGATGCGTGTATATCACTGCACTTGTGTCCTTATAGTTTTTAAATGTTCATCTAGTCTTTTTTTGAAACAATTCACTGATGGCGCACTAATCACAAGTTCGGGTAGTGCATTCCACGAGTTTACAACACGGTTAGGTAGAAATATGTGAGTGATTATATTAATAAAATGGATCACTCACGTATTTTTAAGTTGAGAAACGCGTGACATGGTTCGGACCAGTCCGTGGTCCTTAATCATGAGCCCCCGCGGCGGTGGCGCGACGACGACCGCGTACCGAAGCCCTGACAGCTCGGCTGCTCGGTGCAGGCGGCGCGGGCTCCGGCCCGTGGCCGTGGTTTTATGTTAAAATGTGAGTGATTAGTTTATTTCAATACATCTGAATCTCACAGTACCTAGTTTTATCTTAAAAAATCAACTTTGAGTTTAGAGTTCTAGAGTTTAAATTAGTAAGTATGTATGTAAACTCTTTATTCTACAATTTAAACACAAAAACAAATTCATAATAAAAATATAGTAATGTATGATTGTGAACTTATCCCTTTATTTACATGATCTCTTCCAATTTTTTAATTTATGAAGTAATTAAAAAATTAGAGAATTATTATTGCATTAAGATTTCTTAGAATAGAATAGAATAACATTTTATTGTAAACTGTGTATAAAGGTTAAATATTTTTCAAATTTAAATCCCGAATCACCCTTGACTCTCCTCCAGCAAAATCCTCCTAACCCTCACGAAGCAGTACTTCACGAGCGAAGAGTCCATCGGGGAGCGTTCAACATGCATCGTGGCTTTCTGCATCTTCCTGCTGCTCGCTATGATGGTGCTCATCATCGATGAGACTAACCTTGAGGTTGGGGTTGACCCGGCTTATGACAGCTTCTATGAGAACGCTCACAAGTTCCTGGAGAACCAGGGTTTGTCTTCTGTGTAAGTATTCAAGCCTGGCGCGGCAGTGACTGCGAAATGCTCAAATAAAATAATTTGACCTACGACAATTTTAATGTAACCCACTCATTTACTTGTCTTAAAATTCTTAATTAGTACACAATGTTCTAACCTAAAATTTTAATTTTTGTCATCAAAATACTGTTTATTATTTAAATAAAACATTTTATAGCAACAAACTATAAGTCACCTCCATTATTTACAGCCTCGATTTGTTTCATTTAGGTGATAAACAATGTTGTTAGTGAAATTTTAGGTTAGAATTTTGTTCTAGAAGATAAGTATGGATGACTAGACCTACTGTAATGCTTATTAACTGAACAATAACTAATGTAACAACTGTAACGAGGTAGCATACCTCGAATCGACCTCTTCGTTTTGTATTATTTTCTTATAAAAAAAGCATTTTTGTTTAGCTTACTAAATTCAAAATTCAAAATTCTTTCTAGCTTCTACAATCCTTTCGATCTCGCAGTCTCGATCTTACCCTTCAAGAAGGAGCACGATAATTAACAGTGTCTTTGTGTGTGTAAAGAGTACTATTTGTTAAACCATTTCCTGTTATTCTGCTATTTCCACCTGAAGGCACAAATTGTAAGTCATATCTGTTTTTGTACATTACTACTCTTTTTATATTTATTCTTGTTTTTTGATACTAACCTTTTGTATTTCTATTGTCCATCAGGTGCCTTTTAAAATTAACTCTTCAAATTCAATCTTCCAAATTTATCCTGCAACCTTTTCCTCATAGTATCTCTTTTCCTACTTCTAATATACCTGCAAATTAAATCATCCCCATCAACCCCTTGTTTCCTTAAAACAACACAACGTAACACAACTAACTCGGTTTAAGTTATTTGTTTAAAAGAATTTTGCTGCAACTTTTTCATTCAATTAATTAACTTAATAAACTTTGTCCTCAGAGGCCCGGCATCGAAGTTAATACTGAAGCTTTCTTTTGCCGTTTGGGCAGCTATCATCGGGACCCTGTTCACCTTCCCCGGCCTCAGGGTAGCGAGGATGCACTGGGACTCATTGAAGTAAACCATTGTCTTTCAAACTTAAGACAACTTTTAATAACAGATGACGATGTGGTCGATAAATATATACTTAAATGAATATAATATAATATAGCATTAACTTAAGTACATACATTTATATTAATCGTACAAATATTTGCCCGTTTTGAGATTCTAATCCAAGGCTTAATAGTCAGATCATACCTGTTATCTTGACTACAGTAACGGAATGCTTTTATTGTTTAAACAATGTTTGTGTGACTCGTTAATTTGAGCAGCAGTTGATACTTTATCTCTTATTACAGATATTACGGAGAAAGCAAAGCCAAGGGGTTCCTGCTGAACGCTAACTTCGCCATGCCTTTCGTGCTAGCCTTGCTATGGGTCCGGCCAATCACGAGGCACTACCTGACTGTGAGGGTGTTCAGCGGAATGGAAAAACCGATGTGAGTTAACACCATCTGGGTAGAGAGTTCGGAGGAGTTAGGAGGCACATCATCTGTCTTCTTCCTCAGCCTGTATCCACCCAATGCTGAGTGTAGCTGAGTTTAGCTTTCCTCGTCCACCCTTTACCGCCTTCAACAACCAGATCGTCTGACCGTCTCAATGGTTGTCTGCCCTCATTCGTCCGACCAGTCCTGGGTCTCCACTCGAGTACTTTTACGCCCCACCTGCTGACCTGTCATTGTCCTGTGTTTTTAGATTTCCTTTATGTTTGCTTGCATTGCCCTAATCCTAAGGTTGGAAGAGGTCGCTGTTTAGCAATATGACTGCCTGCTTACCTTGCCATGTCTCTCCTCTTCGTATTTCCTTTGTTTTTGGTGTAAGAGTAAAGAGTATTTGTGTTGTGTGTTCCAGCATGTCGTCGCAAGCGTTCGACTCGCTCCGGCTGTGCCTGGTGGTGGCGACGATAGCGCTCCGTCTGGCGCTGATGCCGCGCCAGCTGCAGGCCTACCTCGATATGGCGCAGCGCCGCCTCGACGTGCAGAAGAAGGAGGCCGGCCGCATCACCAACATCGACCTGCAGAAGAAGGTAACACACCAACTAACTTACGCGTATTCAGGGCGGTTGTGGGAGTGCAAGACCTTTGCCATGAAAATCGCAATAAAAATGAAAAATTTATCTTGCAAGTAAGCCAAAGGCCACATAGGCTCTTTTATAGGCCAATGCGCCATTTGTGGGTGCTGTCGTCCACCGATTTTCTTTCATAGCCTTTAGATTAGATTAGACGCCGTCTGTGACGGCCCTAAGCGGAGTTAACGGATGTCCAGCCACCTATGAGAGTAATGCCTTTGTGGTTGAAAAGCCACAGTAACGTTGCGTTTTTTCTTGATTTTTAAAAAACAAATGTAAATAAAGTTAAGTTTCCTGGAAGACGCGTGCTCTCAGGTTTTTGTAAAGCGAATTAGAATCAGTTTTTTAGAATACCAGCGTTTATCGTGAATATAAAGTATCCATTCCTTTCTAATCTCTATGGTTAGATCTCTATCTAACCATAGAGATGAGAAAGGAATGGATACTTTATATTGCTATCCTATACGTCTGCATCTGCAATAAAGCCTAGCGCGCTCGCCTCGGGCGGTCTGCTACTTTTCGTCCCTTTTTCTTAAGTTGGAACCCTTAAAATACCATCTAAACCTTCGTATTCCAGATAGCCTCGGTGTTCTACTACCTGTGCGTGGTGGCGCTCCAGTACATCTGTCCGGTGGTGATGTGCCTGTGCTTCGCGCTGATGTACAAGACGCTCGGCGGCTACGCGTGGTCGGACCTGCTGTACGAGCGCCAGGAGGTCTGCGAGGCGCATGGCCAGTCGCAGCCGAGGGTCACCGGGGACGAGGTGGAACAGTTCCAGATGGCTTGGGAGAACTTGAAGATGGTAAGTTTTGTGACTTTTACCGTTTCCTAATTCGGGGAACACTTTGAGCTTTGGCCATGAACCCAGAATTGACAGGTCAGGTCATAATTTAGTGACTATCTGTTTAAAATTATTAATATTATTGCGCCCGAGTCGTGGCTGTTATATGTATTATTTTTGTTTAGTAAGTATAGTCGACCAAAAAAGTGCTTGACCACTTTTCGACCTTATTACAAAGGGACAAAGTTCAAAAGTGAGCAGGCAATTACTTGGTCGACTATACACATACCTAATTTTGGTTTTTGACTGAAAATAATAATCATAAACTGCTATAGTCGTAGGCATATAGGCTGTTTTACATATCTGAGTCTACCAGCGTTTCGGAAAATGGAAGATTCTACCAAGAAGAAGCGCCACAAGAAACTCAGCAGCTTATTCCTTTTTTTTCTTCTCTTTTTAAAACAAAGTTAAACTTTGAACCCCCATTTCCTCCGCAGGTGTTCACGCAGGAAGTGTACCGCGGGGTGTTCGGCTTCGCGACCTGGTGGTGCCTGTTCTCCTGGTTCATCACCACGTCCCTGGGCATGGGCTACCAGACCTACTTCCGGATCTCGTGATACCGACACCTGTTCGGCTCTGGCGCGTCTACGGCTGTCTGCTCTGCCTCCTGCCACTACAAGCCTTTGGTGACTGGTTACTGAGGGACCTTGCATTGAAAGACACGAGTGGCTCTCCATACCAACGGTGATTCTCCAGCGTCTCCACCGTTGCTCACTACCGTTCCTTAATTAATATGAAATACCTAATGTTTAGCACCAATTTCTGCTAAAACTAGTATCAACTCTGGTACAGCTTCTGTTCTTACCTGAAGTCCATGTTTGTAGACCTGTATTTCAACAATGAATGAAGGAACGGTAATGAGCGATGTAAGCCAAATCTATAACGTCGTCAATAATAGCCGCGTATTGACTGAGCAAGCAGCCTCGCGAGGCAGCCTCGGGCTTTTGCCGCACGAGGCCGCCTCGGTCTATATATTTTACACGAGACTGCCGCGCGCGGCATAGCAGAGTCATAGTGAGGCTGAGCCAGCATCGAGCGCTCAGTTTAACGTGTAGTAACAAGCGAGGCAAAACACAACCGTCCTGAGTGCGCGCGGCAAACCCACTGAGGCGCCTTTGAGCATCGTCAAAAACCGACAACATTCGGCTCGGGCCGCGGCACGCTCGGGCGAGGCAGCGAGTGTGTTTGCCTCGCGCGAGGCACGTCTTGACCGGCCGAGGATTTGCCTCGCGCGTCTGCCTCGCGAAGGCTGCTCGCTCAGTCAGTACGCAGCTAACGTTACGATAGTCTTGTGAGCGTGATTCGGTCCGAAAACGTGGGCGCTCTGAGCGATGTAAACTGATTCGGACCACGGCCAGGGTTCTTTTTCTTGTATGTAAGGTTTTCAATTTTCTGTTGGGACGCACGCCCATCGTTAGTAGGCCGTATGAGGCCCGCGGGCCGCGGTTTGTGCCTTCTGTCCTAAAGCCTCAGACAATAACAGATGCATCGGTAAGATTTCGGAGGCAGAGTGAAATAATTCTGAACGCGTTTAGCCTTAGTTTCTCTAGTCATAGCGTACTTGTAGATAGAATCACTGTTTCTTGTTGGTTGTAAGTTTTAGTACAAAGTGATAATTTAATTAAATGATAGATGCAATGAAAGATAAATCTTGGTCATACACCTAAAGATCAACGTAAACACGGACCGTAAAAACGCAACACATTGAAAAATTTGTAGCGGAGTATCTTGTGTCTATGTTATCTATTGTACCTAGATAAAGTTAGCACTACACACCGCAACCCATTTTATCGCTCAGTGCTCTTTCTAACTAGACCAGTAGAAGAGAGACGCACTAAGCGACAAGCAAGGAAATAGAAGCGGCCCTAAGCTGTGGCCCTAACATGACCGGCCAAGTTTAGGTTATCTGAGTTTATCTCTCTGTGCGTCCCTTTCTTATGACACAGTTTGACAGAGACACAGCGAGGGATAAATTAAACCTGAGCCGGTCATGTTTTATGCAACATAGGAAGGCAAACAAGCAAGTGGGTCATCTGATGGTAAGTGATCACCACCGCCTATAGACACCTGCAACAACAAAGAGAGTGCAGATGCGTTGCCAACCCAGAGGGCTAAGATGGAATACCTCTTGTGCCAGTAATTACACCGGCTGTCTTGCTCTCCACGCCGGAACATAACAGTGCAAGCACTGCTGCTTAGCGGCAGGATTTGCGAGCAAGATGGTGGTAGCGACAATGAAAAAACACTTTTGTTACACGTAACCAAAGTTTTGTTTATCTATTACACAAAAAAGTGACTACCGAACTATTGTAACACCTTACCTAACTCTTGATTTGTAAATCAATAATTGACAATTGTCAGTACGCCATTCGTTCAAGTAGCGAACGGTCGTACCGTCCCTTTTATCTTGATGATGCCTCGTATAGAGGCGAAACGCGCGTCGATCGCGTGGTTTTAGTGTTTAGTGGTGGTGGTGTGTAGTAGTGTCTGTGTGATATATGTTTTTTTGTGTGGAACCGGAGGAGGGTGGGTTTTTGCATGAACATATATATGTCGCACAGACGCAGCTATTTTGCACGAGCCCTGCACTGTTTTCGCGGAGTAGCAAGGTAATTTGTTCCAGTTTGTTGATATGGACCTCCGCAAAGTAACGCCTGAATCTATCAATTATTGTAAATAAATCATTGAAAAGTTTATCAGTAGCAAATAGTTTTGATCATTTAAACGAATTTTGATTACCATTATTAATCACGAGTAACCAAACTAGTTCTGTTCTCCCTTTTTTTCAGTGTTATGGCCGCTGGAATAGATGTGCTAATCTACATTATATTAAAAGTTTATAAAACGAGGATATTTCTGTACGTTTCACAGAATATTCTAGAAATGTTTTGGAATGTTTGTGTGCCTTGTTTTTTTGTGTGCGTCCGAAACTCCTGCATTTTTGTTAGAGTCCGACCGAAACTGGTTTTCCGGCCGAAACCGAAACCGAAACCGAATATTTGGCCGTGGCTTCAGTTTCGGCTGAAACCGAAACCGAAACTCACGTAGTCAAGTAAATAATTCATTAAAATACTGCAATTTGGTGCATTTTACCCATTATTCTACTAAGTTGTGTTGCTACAGAGCTATCCGAACGGCGCACGACAATTCCCGAACAGGGCCGCCAGCGTCGGCCAAAGCGTTGCCGCGAGAAAAGAAGTTAGGCGACCGTGCACGACAACTTCCGAAATCAGTTTCGGTTTCGGCAAAAGTTTCGGCCAATTTTGGCCGAAACCGAAACTGTCGCTGAAACTTGATTTTGGCCTAAAGTCGGCCGAAACCGAACTTTCAGTCGGACTCTGATTTTTTTATGCTCTATACTGCAATCAGTTAAGGCTGTTAGAAGCAAGTCGACATCGATTCTACGGACGTTAGTTTTTTTTAATTTAAGTCTTTTATTTATTACTGTACAACATAATGTGTGACTGCACAAACGATGGACTCAATGCCTTAAGAGGAGTGTGAATTGTCCATACAAACGGCGATAACGTTTTCCACCCTCTAAACCTTAACCTACAGCCATAATTTTCTTGTATGTTGGCATAATGCCCTAGAACTAGGTTTGTATGTTTTGATTTTTAAAATATTCTTTATAGTTTCAAAAATATTGACGTTTTTTACTTTGTATGAAATTCGTAAAATACAAATATTGTCAAATCTAAGGAGAAAATTAAAAAAATCAAAACATACAAACCTAGTTCTCGGGCATAATGACAACATACCAAAAAATCATTGCCATAGGTTAAGGTTGAGAGGGTGGAAAACATTATCGCCCTTTATATGGGGAGCGCTTTTTAGGGCTGGGTTCACACTCCTCTTAAGGCTATCTCACTCAGTCAACCAGCATAACAAATTGGGTCAAATTACCTTGCTACTCCGCGAAACCAAATCTCTTCAAACAAAGAAACAACAACAGGGGTTTGTTTGTTGTTGCGGTTTCGCGGAGTAGCTAGGTATGTAACGTGCCCCAATCCCAATTTGTTAAGAGGAGTGTGAACCCAGCCCCAAAAACCGCTCTCCGTACAAACGGCGATCACGTTTTCCACCCTCTAAACCTTAACCTATGGCAATTTTTTGGTATATTGTCATTATGCCTTAGAACTAGGTTTGTATGTTTTTATTTTTTTAATTTTCTTCATAGATTTGACAATAATTTGCATTTTAGGAGTTTCATACGAAACAAAAAAGTGTCAATATTTTTGAAACTATTAAGAATATTTCAAAAATCAAAACTTACAAACCTAGTTCTAGGGCATACTGACAACATACAAAAAAGTCATGGCTATAGGTTAAGGTTTAGAGGGTGGAAAACGTTATCGCCGTTTGTATGGAGAGCGCTGGGTTCACACTCCTCTTAATTATTACAATTACATGTTGTTTTGCAATCATGCGTCAATCAGTATTAATAAAAGTAAACTCATCATGTTGTGTTAAATTGCAACAAATCACATTACTATTGTCAACTAGATATTTCGCAAGATAAAGCCTGAATCTATTAATTTACTTCGGAAAATTAATATTGGGCAACGATTTCATTTGCTCTTACTTGATTGCACAATAGGTACCTACTATTTCACAGTCAGCGGCTTTTGCTGTCTGTCTGTCTGTACATTACTCGGTTGAGGCTCAACAGGCTAAACTGCCTTTCTGAACGGCTAGCACCGTTGCCACTCGTTCAGTGTCCCTAACGTGACCAACCAACTTTCATTTATAATTCAGTGCGTCCCTTATATAAATAGTCATAGAACCATGGGGAGGAATAAATAAAACTTGAATGGTCATGTTAAAGCTTTTCAAAAAGCAATGGATGTATATGCATACTGACAAAGCGAGTGACGGCCTTGTGCTAGCCGTTTCGTTGTGGTATGGAAACTAACATACACTTTGGATCTACTTAGATGTAAGAATTTGTATTTATTAATTTATATTGGACTGTTTTTAATAAATTCCTTTGATTTTTTATTCAAGTGTTTTATTTCATTTTATTAAAGTGTTTTTAACAATTTATCTCAAACGCTGAGAGAGGGCGCCGCTATTAAGCTTCTACCCCGGCCGCCCGGCTGTGGCCCGGCTCGAAAAAATCGTACATCCGGGGCTGATGATTTGTTTATAAATTATTTTTTATAAGAATGCCATTTATTAAGTTTATCTACTACACACAGCTTTTATTTTATACCTATTCCCTTGCTGTTCCCGGTAATAATGAGACTGAGTCAGCATGACGAAACAATCTGAACTTTGTGCCCATTTCCAAGTTCAGTGTTTGTGCCACATTTTTGTTGTTGATAAAAGTGCCATCTAGCGATTATGATGCACAACAATTAGTGAGGTAATTGACCGCTAGAGGGCAAAAAATGAGATGGTGTTGCCATGCGAGTTTTATTTTTACCCAAAACTATAACTTAAATAAAATCATAAACGCGTGAATAGGAAGACTGTTTATTTAATCGAGTTCAACTTAACGTGATCCAGATTTTAGGCACTATTAAGAAAATAAAACAGCACAATGATATATTTATTTTTGTTTTATTTTAATATTTATTAACTTCAGATATCTTACATAACCCATAGTTTGATAGTAAACTTACATGACTATGTTAGTATCCGTTTATAGATTTAGCCAGAAAAAAATTAAACAAATGAAACACAAAAAACAAACATTCTTTTCTTTACCCGATGTGTGAGTGGTTTTACGTCAAGCACACAATTTTTTTGCTTTGCATTCTTAACTTATTCAATGACCAACAAACAACTATACTTCTCTGCGGTCTGCTTAAAAAGTTAACTGACAAAAGTGCAGTTAATAAAAATAAAAATGTCTAAATGGCTTTAAGAATTCTTTGCCAACTGCAGCAAAACAAAACACAATTCATGGATTCCATGACGCGTGGATGTTAACATCACACATGTGCATAATTTTCTTCCCCATTAACTACACGGGTCTATTAATTTTTCCACTATTTATAGGTAGTTTTGTAAAATAGCAATAGCAACACCCAGTTTTCCAGGAGTGGAGGGGCGAGAACGGTCCGGAAGGTTCATTGACAAAAAGGTCGAGAACACGACGATAGTGATGTACAAATACGACAATGAGTACACGTTATCGTTGTTACTTTTTTACTGTCAAAAACTTTATGAGTGCAGTATTTGTCTTTGATGGATGATGAGTTTCGCTTCTCCATAGTTTCACCTGACCTGAAGGAAAATGACGACGAGGCCAAAGGTGGGACGCGATTTCCCAGAAAGTGCCTATTTGCTCTCCTTTTAACAGTGCCCAGATCATAGCTGTCCGGAAATATTGAGGCAGGGAGATGGCTGCACTATCAATAAATGAATGAATTTGTCATATAATACGTACTGAATAATTGATCTGAAATCAAATCATTTTTACTCAGGCATCACAAATAAATGACGTTTTGTAAGGCATCCATGCTTGTAGTTGGGTTAGATAAAAAAATTACAATGTACGTAAATGCGATTATACAAATGTATTTTAATTTATCTAAATAAGTATTTTTTTAGTACTTACAGGCTGTCAATTACTCTATGTTACCAATTCATAGTCAGTTAATTTGATTGAATATTTAATAATTTCTAAAATTAAACCTTAGTAAGTCTTAGCTATTAGCAGGAAGTTTTTTTCATTTTTATTGAAAACTGCTTTAAATTTCTGTTGTAATGATTAAGTTTTATCAAACTTTGCCTGTTGACATAGATATCATGGTTTATTTTGTGGTGGGCCGTGTGATAATTTTTATTCTACTCGTTCATTACCAAAAAAATATGGAAATCACAACCACCTCTGAAATCTATAAGGTAAATAATTTAAACAATAAGCACTTCGTTATGTTTCAGTTCATTCGTGTTGATTTTTTATCGATTTCGGTGGGTATTTTGATACTTGTGTTATGTTCTTATGACTGACGAAAGTTACAATGTTATTGAATTGAGGCTTTGAAAGTTTATAGGTGTTTTACTCTATAAGCAAATCTCTGTAATATTCTTCTAAAAAGAATGACAGATTTTTTACTTAGAAGGTATTGTTTTTCATCTTATCTCAAGATTCTGATGGTGTTCATTTATAAATGCAATCCTACATGACTGGAACCAATTATGTAGTAAAAATAAAACATTTATAACTGTTTTTGTCTGTGGCATCGTAGGCTCTCATGTAATACAAACTTAATAAAAATTGGATCAATTGGATCATATTTAGACCTCAATAAGTCATGCAAAATTTTGGCATTTACATACAACATAAAACAATTCAACGCAAATTATCGATAATCTGACAAACTATCGATAAGTCAACGTGATGCTTAATACTCCACACTAGTCATTATACTGGCATGCGGCTATTCCATGTCAAAAGTAGGCAAAACGTCAGTTGACGTAAAATTTTAACCAATAACAGAGTAGCGCGTCAGGAGGGAACGCAGTCTATTGGTTGAAAGTACGGAATATTCCAGAATATCCTCGTGACGTCGAGCGGAGAGGCGCACGCATATAAATTTATTGAGCGTCGCCGTCGCCATTTTATTATTTCACGAGAAGTGACCGACAATCGCGCACGCTTTGCTAAGCTGTTCATCTAGATAAGTCTACGACTGAAGTATTAGTTAATTTTACACAAAGTGAGTATTTCTACTTTATCTAACGTGTTTTTATTGTGTTTATTTTGTTATTCTTTTTAATTGACGTTTTTGTGAAAAAGTATTTCGTTAACGGTAACCTGGCTAGGCTATCTTAACGTTTCCGTCCCCATGACTCATGGTTTTTATCTCATGATAAGCAGGGTCTTTCCATCGTTCAAAATTATTTTCCGCCGTGAAACGTAATGTTACCGTCAAGTTTAGTTTTTGAAATTTTCCTTTGTCATTTCGTCGGCACGCCATCTGCCCGTATCTAGCACGTGTTCAGATCCATCTTTAAATCAAAGGGCCTTCAACTGTTTTAGTAATCCCAGTTACTGCTGATACTAAACTCGTGAAACGTTTCATGGTCCGATTTCCACGCGAAAACTGCATTTGATTTTCGAGAACGTTCGCTCGATCGATTTTCTGTTATGGCGGCGGCGGTCGGGCGTGGGGCGTTAGAATTTAGTAGGT
This sequence comes from Ditula angustiorana, assembly GCA_963691745.1. Lineage (NCBI taxonomy): Eukaryota > Metazoa > Arthropoda > Insecta > Lepidoptera > Tortricidae > Ditula > Ditula angustiorana. Next base: position 1,207,458 of record OY829479.1, read on the forward strand.
TTAATTCTGGAAGCGTGCTAATTTTAACTTTGTTTAATAGATGGCTGCGAAGGCACCAGCTGTAGGTATCGACTTGGGGACCACGTACTCCTGCGTGGGGGTGTTCCAACACGGAAAAGTGGAGATTATCGCTAACGACCAGGGCAACAGGACGACGCCCTCGTATGTCGCCTTCACAGACACCGAGCGTCTCATCGGAGACGCCGCCAAAAACCAGGTGGCGATGAACCCCAACAACACCATTTTCGGTAAGTTTCACTTCGTTTTATAAGGTTGTAGCATTGTAAGCATTTTTGTTGTGTGGGCTGGCAATTTTGCCGCGTGACTTACAAAGCACATGGTTTTTGCACTCTATAAAGTTACTATAAAAAATACCACGTGGGTGGGATACTCGGCGTTTGTGTTAAATTGCATTTGTAGCACATTAGTATAACTGCTACATCATACTCGTGGACATAAAATATCCATTCCTTTTAGGGGGGCCAACTGTTCTGTATTGGCTGTATTGTACAGAATGTCCCGTTATTCTATCATTTTGGCCGTGTACTGTATTTTAATAAGAAAAATACAGGACCATACCATATCAAAAACAACTTGTCCCGTATTTTCCCATGAATCCTGTAATTTTAGATCATATGGCTTGTAAAATGAGCACTCGGAGTCGGTCATCCTAATTCCTTTCGCATACGCCTGCTGGGTAGAGAAGGTTATATGCTTTATGTCCAGGACAAAAAACTAGCATCCTGGAGTCTTATAACCATGTTCAAATGTGGGTTTAATTAGGCAACTGATGAATCATAAGAAACTAACACAAAATTCCTCCAAGCTGTTAAACTGGATCTAAATAGTTAATTTTAAGCATATTAACTTTTGTTAATGGACTTTTAATGTCGAAACTATGTCACTTGACAAAAGTAGGTCAAACCTAAAATAACCAGATCTCGCATTTAGCATAAGAGAGTGTTCTAAGATAGACTGGTTCCAATGATAACAGAGCACCACCCGTTCTCTTCACGATCAATATATGATAATATAATCAGTAACATATTGCATGCATAAATAACAATTGCAAATCACTGCGTCTTTAACTGATTGTTATAGTAATTTTTATGAATAATAAAGATATTATTCATTGCATGAAAGGCAATTATCTGCTATTTTATTCATAGAAAAGTAGCATCTGTCAAATTGACTTTAATTCGTGATTCAACAAACATGTGAACTGGAGCAAACTGGCTTTCACCATTTTCTTTCTTTCATCATCTCCACAAAGGTTTATGTATCCTGTCTCTACCAAATTCCAATGTCGAGACAGTCTTAATAGGGCTTGCAATCCTGGAATCAGTAAGCACAATACCAGCATGTCCTGGAATTGTTCATACTAAAAATCCTAAGTCAAGATCTTGTCTCCAATAGTGAGTTTGGAACTAGTTTCTTTTGCAAAATGTCAGTTTAATTGAACAGAAGTTACTAAGCTAGATAGTTAATACTATGTGCTTTGAAGTATACAGAACAAGCAAATTTACTGTGCCATATCTCCACACAAAACTAAAATAGCGTAGTCTTGGTGCAATGACTAAAGTGGCTCCTAATTAAGTACCTACTTCTGTTTTAAAATGATAATAGAATGATGTAAAATAGTGTAGGCGACAATTTCTCGAGGCTTAGGACAGAATGAGTAATGAATTATTAAAGTTTCCATCAACTAAGAATTTGGTACCTGCTGAGTCATGTTTCTAACCAGTTATAATCTTTAATTTTGTTTAACACCTGTGACTAAGCATGCGTGATGCAATTGTAGCAAACTTTGTTTACATTTCCTTGTATATTTCCTGTTGGTTATAGGTATGGAAAGTAATGTTAATGTAAAAACTATTGAACATTATAATGAAAATGAACGATTTACAAGAAAATTAAATACCATGTTTGATGTTTTGAATTAATTTGCATATATGTATTTTTTAGAACACCGAATTTTCTAGGACTTTTTAAACGGACATCAAAAAGAAAGTTTGCCGATTGTTTTTTTGTTTTAGTTTCTTAAGCTATGAGATTTCAAAAACAACACAACATTTTTAGCATCTAATGAACTTTCATGATGATACCCAATATACTAGACTAGAGTCTCTGAACATATTGAATGATAATTGTATTCTGAGGACACCAAATACCCAGTGTTTGGTTGCCTTGATCGAGTAAATACTAATGTGCATTATTGTTGTTGCAGACGCGAAACGTCTCATCGGGCGTAAGTTCGAAGATGCGACCGTACAGTCTGACATGAAGCACTGGCCCTTCGAGGTAGTCAGCGATGGTGGCAAGCCAAAGATTCAAGTAGCCTATAAAGGCGAAAATAAGACTTTCTTCCCTGAGGAGGTGAGCTCGATGGTGCTCACAAAGATGAAGGAAACAGCTGAGGCATACCTTGGCAAAACGGTGCAAAATGCAGTAATCACGGTTCCTGCGTACTTCAACGACTCGCAGAGACAAGCCACCAAAGATGCGGGCACCATCTCGGGCCTGAACGTGCTCCGAATCATCAACGAACCGACTGCTGCTGCGATTGCGTACGGACTTGACAAGAAGGGTGGTGGCGAACGCAACGTCCTCATCTTCGACTTGGGCGGCGGCACCTTCGACGTGTCCATCCTGACCATCGAGGATGGCATCTTCGAGGTGAAGTCCACCGCTGGAGACACCCACTTGGGAGGCGAGGACTTCGACAACCGCATGGTTACACACTTCGTCCAGGAGTTCAAGCGGAAGTACAAGAAGGACCTCACCACCAACAAGAGGGCGCTGCGGCGCTTGCGCACCGCCTGCGAGCGCGCCAAGAGGACCCTGTCCTCGTCCACCCAGGCTAGCATCGAGATAGACTCTCTCTTTGAGGGCATCGATTTCTATACTTCCATCACCCGCGCCCGATTCGAGGAGCTCAACGCCGATCTGTTCCGCTCCACCATGGAACCCGTGGAGAAGTCTCTGCGCGACGCCAAGATGGACAAGTCTCAGATCCACGACATCGTGCTGGTCGGTGGCTCCACCCGCATCCCTAAGGTGCAAAAGCTGCTGCAGGACTTCTTCAACGGCAAGGAGCTCAACAAGTCCATCAACCCCGACGAGGCCGTCGCGTACGGCGCCGCCGTGCAGGCCGCCATCCTGCACGGAGACAAGTCCGAGGAGGTGCAGGACCTGCTGCTGCTCGACGTCACGCCGCTCTCGCTCGGTATCGAGACTGCTGGCGGCGTCATGACCACTCTCATCAAGCGCAACACCACCATCCCCACCAAGCAGACGCAGACCTTCACCACGTACTCCGACAACCAGCCCGGAGTGCTCATCCAGGTCTTCGAGGGCGAGCGTGCCATGACCAAGGACAACAACCTGCTGGGCAAGTTCGAGCTGACCGGCATCCCGCCCGCGCCGCGCGGCGTGCCGCAGATCGAGGTCACCTTCGACATCGACGCCAACGGCATCCTCAACGTGTCCGCCGTCGAGAAGACCACCAACAAGGAGAACAAGATCACCATCACCAACGACAAGGGCCGCCTCTCCAAGGAGGAGATCGAGCGCATGGTCAACGAGGCCGAGCGCTACCGCAACGAGGACGACAAGCAGAAGGAGACCATCCAGGCCAAGAACGCGCTCGAGTCCTACTGCTTCAACATGAAGTCCACCATGGAGGACGAGAAGCTCAAGGACAAGCTGGCCGACTCTGACAAGCAGATCATCCTCGACAAGTGCAACGACACCATCAAGTGGCTCGACTCTAACCAGCTGGCCGACAAGGAGGAGTACGAGCACAAGCAGAAGGAGCTCGAGGGCGTCTGCAACCCCATCATCACGAAGCTGTACCAGGGCGCGGGCGGCGCGCCCGGCGGCATGCCCGGCGGGATGCCCGGCTTCCCCGGCGGCGCGCCCGGCGCCGGCGGCGCGGCGCCCGGCGGCGGTGCCGGACCCACCATCGAAGAGGTCGACTAAACATTCCACGATACCGCACCATCTACTGATACCACCAACGCCTGTTGCGGCGTATTGATCCTCAAATTAAACGATTTAAAACTTATTGCTTTGTTTGATTCATCCTTGAACGCAATTCTGTGACTTCACCACGCTAGTTTTGTCGCGGACATGAAGCATAACTGTTTCAGTTTCTGATTTATTGTGTGCTTTGTCTACGAGAAATTCTAGTGTGCTGCATGACATAAAATACAACTTGCAGTGAAGTTGACCCAATTAATTTCTGGGTCACTGTCACTACCTTTTCCACAAATGTCAATGACACCAGATCAAATGGTACGTGTAATAGTGATTCATTCCGATGGGTTTTATAGTTTCCCAAAATTCAATGCATAGTCTTGAGACAATCTTGACATGTTAATAAAACGGATCACTCACGTATTTTTCCGTTCCGTTCCGAGTGATCCGTTTTATTAATATGTCTGAGTCTCACGGTAGTCTCATGTTAAATCTTGACATGCCTGTCTGACCAGAATATGAATGAATGGCATCTGAACCGAGAGAAGCGCATGTCTATCCAATGTTAATGTGTGTCTTCCGCTTGTACTCTTTATAGGGTCGTACAGTCAAGGAATTTAATTTCTAACCCACCAAAGCTGTGCACCTAAGGTTCAATAGCATTTAACAAACTGTCACCATAAGAGCTATAGAGCAAGACGTTAGTTTGACATATCGACCTTAATACATTGCGAATGTCAGACGACATTTCAACGAAATGGGTAGGGAATTAAATTCCTTGACTGTACATAGATACTTTTGACTTTTTCGACTGTAGACTTAATTTGCTGCTAATAAAATAAATGTAATGATTCTAGTGACCTTGATTGTAAATACCTACCTAATTATTCTAGTCATAATTCCAAACTTCGACTGGTTGTTAGACCGGTTTTCAGAGTTACAAAGGACGTTTCCGTGCCGGGAGAACTTTGCCCCACGAAGTCACTGAGATAGGTACCTATTTGTGTCCTAGAAGACTAGACTAGCAATAAATAATGGAAGATATCGTGCTTATCTTTACGAGCATTTATGTTCGTGGTACGTAAGTCTACGACTACGAGCAATAAACTACCGGGCTTTTCGGGCGAACATATATTTTTAACGCCCCATTAAAAGGTGTTATTAGTTTCTCCATTTTATCTCTCAGTCTGTATAGGCATGCCAACATCTGAAACATAGAAAGATTTCGGGGTACATTAGCATAGTAGGTAGTTCTACAAATGGGCTATTGTCCGAGAACCTTGAGCAACATATGTTCTAGGCCGGGACGACCATGTGCCCAAATCGAGCATGACCGAGATTTGCCCATTTATGGCCAGGAAGTAACCGTTCAGATAGATACACGAGAGCTTGGTACAGTCAGCCTCAGTGGCCCTAACATTAAATTTAATTTATTAGAATAAAAACTCCTGTTGGACTTACAGAGATCCAAGGCGCCCAACAGGGTAAGACAAATACATTTCAGCACAAAACAATTACAAATAGGTACAGTCAAGGAATTAAATTTCCAACCCACCTAAAGTTCAATATCATATAGCAAACTGTAACCATAAGAGCTATAGAGCAAGACATTAGTTTGACATATCGACCTTAATGCATTGCGAATGTCAGACGACATTTCAACGAAATGGGTAGGGAGTAGGGAATTAAATTCCTTGACTGTACATATACAAGTGGTCTTATAATTTACGCGAATTTAACATTAGTAAAATTTTGTAGGAAAGTGGATCCCAAATCTAGCTACACTTACAGAACCATTAAAAGTATTATTAAGAAATAAAACTCATACAAATGCTGACATAAAAAAGTTTTGGGAACCGAAACACCAGGCTTCTTTTGAATCGCTTAAGTTGGCCCTTAGTAAAGTGCCTACGCTAGGGTAGGTACTACGATGTAGATGATCGCACAGTTGTTATAGCAGACGCTAACACGGCTAGCAACCAGTGTGACCAACTGCAAATTAGAGATCCTGCCCTACTTAGGCTAGAAAACTGACAAATCCTGCCAAAGCCAAACTCTTATGGCGCTTAATATCTAAGGAGCTTCCTTTAAGACTGGGTTTACAGTCAGAGTTTATGAGCGATAAAAACGGAAAAACGCGGCAATTTTTTTTTATTTTATATTTGTATTTTTATATTTGTATTTTATTCATAATTATGCAAGTGTTACATCAATGTCCTACAAAACTGATGAGTCAGTTTGACTGCAGGATCTTATTTATTAAACACTATAGAATCTTAATTAAGTAGGTTACTTAGATACTATTAAGTAACATTTTTTTTAAATTCTTTTTGAATTTATTCTTGTTAGGCTCCTGACGGATATTTGCGGGCAAACTATTTAGTATATAGGGTATGGCTGTCTCTGGTTGGGCAATGGCCACGTTTTTGCTTTTTTATCGCTCGCAAATGCTTACTGTGAACCCAGTCTAAGGCTATACTGCCAAACGTGCCAGCTTATATTGCAATCCTGCCAGATACTGCGAGATTTTGAAAACTTCAATCGATCCTGCCAGAAGTCAAAATTAAGGGCTAAACCTGCCAAAAAGGCAGGACCCTGCCACATATGGTCACATTGCTAGCAACAGCCTAATCGTATGTGTAGAAAGCGACTAAGTTTCACTGCTGTCACAGACAAAGAGTATTGTAATATAGAATGAGAAGAGTGGCAACACTGGGTTTTAACTTGCATGTATGGAAAATGCTGCTGTTAGTGTATAGTAAGTGAACTAATGCAGTGAACTGTATAGCTATAGATAGGCATGTTTACATATACGTGTGTATGCGCACTTGCGCGTGTGTGCGTGTTATTTTTAGATCCAAATGTACTCAATCAAAGTTTTATTCCAGCAAATTTTATGAAAACTTATTATAAGTTCTTACTTATGTAAGTTTTCATAACATTTGCTAGAACAAAACCTTGATGAGTAAACAGAAAGAGATAACCAAGAGCGCAGCAACGTCCAAGCAAACGAAAGCCATAGTTGACAATGGCCACCTCCGACACGAGTGACTAGCAGTGACAGATAGTTTTTTTTTAAATTTTGTAGCCACTCGCCATCCGCGAGGAGACGCTGCTAACTGTCAAATTTCATGAAGTTTTAAGTGTGCCCCGCCTGGTCACAGATATCGTATCAGCAAATACATCAGCATCTTGGACCTGTACGACATACTCATTCAATAGAGTGACTGGCCACTGAACATGACTGGCCAAGTTTAGTTTATCTCTATCTGCGTCCCTTTTTTATGACACTAGTTAGACAGAGACACAGGGAGGGGTTAAACTAAACCTGGGCTGTCATGTTAGGGCCGCAGAAGTAGCTAAGTACTTAAGAACCTTGTCGTAGTAACGTATGAAATGAGGTGCTCGAATTGGTCACATAAAATGCCAATGCCGCAGCGCAAGGGCCAAGCATTCTATTTTTTAATACGATTTAAAATAACCAACCGCAACGCGTATAAAACTCAACACGATGATAAAATACCGTTTAATTCTGAAACTGAAATTATTCAATAGAATAAGTGGAAAACAGCTGGAATTTCAATTTAAGAACTCGCTTGGCCGTTCTATTTGCAGTTGTTAGTTTTCCTAGAGTTTGCTATAAATAAAACGTGAGAGTCGGCTAGTTAACGTATAACATTTATTTATTCTTGGATGCCCTTGGTTAGTGGAGGTTGAGGGATTAAATGACAATTGATTGAATAACAGGTTGTAAGAATATCTAAGTTAACAGACTTCTTAGTAATACGATTTTATGAACTAGAAACGTCTATTCAACTTAACACAACCCATGAGAGCTAAGTATAAGTATATCTGACAGGAGCCTAACAAGAATAAATTCAAAAAGAATTAAAAAAAAATGTTACTAAATAGTATTTAAGTAGGTACTTAGTTAAGATTCAATAGTGTTAAATAAAATAAGATCCCACAGTCAAACTGACTCATCAGTTTTGTGGGACATTGTTATGTAACAAGTGTAATATTATGAAAAAAATAAAATAAAAAAATAAATAATAAAGAAAAGTTAATTCGCTTTTCGATTTTGCCGCCGCAGCTGCGCATAGTACTTATCCTCTTTCGGAAATCCCACTTATGGGTAAGTAGGTTTATAAAGTATATTGGGAGTTAAATAAGGTAGCCGAAAAACACATTAGTAATTTAAACATTTTATTCATACATAATTTGTGCTATAACAAACCAACGGGACATTTCGAACGTACCTACAAAATATCGCGATTATATATTAATCGATTTCTGTAGTTAATTAACTATAATTAAATTAACCATCAGCAAGCGTTCGCCGGAGCCGAGACTCGTGGTAAAGCAATAACTGTTAATTAATTAACAAACGATAATTAACAAGTTCTTAAGTATACACTGGTAGACGGTCAAGTGAAAAAAATGGGTACTGTACATTCAATGTCATAAAAATAATTTACAGTGGGCTCACGAAAATGTTAAACAAGGGTGGTAGGACGGTGTGCAAGGTCCGTCCGGATAGCTACCACCATCTTGCTCGCTAATCCTGCCGCTAAGCAGCAGTGCTTGCACTGTTCTGTTCCGGCGTGGAGAGCAAGACAGCCGGTGTAATTACTGGCACAAGAGGCCTTCACTCATTGACACTTACAATGACAACGTGCTAACTAGCCTTGACATTTTCATGGGTCCACTGTTCCAACGCTCTTATTATGAAGACAGGCTTCATATTTTTGAGTCCTTGAATTGCTGATCGATACATAAATGATTTTTACACTTGACACATTCACAAATTAGGTTCAAGTTCTCTCCTTCGGGTACAACCGAATCTATTTCTAACCGAATTACTGCAAAAACTAATTGATAGTTAATAAAAAAACATCCAAACTTGTTCAAACTTTTCGGACAGTTGAATGATGGTGTATAAAGTTCAAATCCGCGAGGAAAGTAAAGCCCCAACCCTTGTGAGAGTCTCTCACAAGGGTCCACTTATGCCCAGTAGTGGGCTATGTATTGACTGGAGAATATAATATTTGTCCGTAATCATATAGTTAATACAAACCCATAAAGAAAAACTCGACAAATAATGGCCAATTCTAATTAGCTATGTGTGAGGTTCACAAACTCCCGGCCCCAGCTGTACCCTATGTACATTATATTTAATGCTATACAATACAGTCAACCAATAAGACTCATATGCCACTATAGAACCTTTTCACAATAAAAGTTATAATTAGTTATAATGACTTCTCAATAATTTTTTTTTATGAAATAGGAAGCCAAACAAGCAAGTGGGTCACCTGATGGTAAGTGTACACCACCGCATATAGACACCCGCAACATCGAAGAGATTGCAGATGCGTTGCCAACCCAGAGGGCTAAGATGGAATACCTCTTGTGCCAGTAATTACACCGGCTGTCTTGCTCTCCACGCCGGAACACAACAGTGCAAGCACTGCGGCAGGATTAGCGAGCAAGATGGTGGTAGCGATCCGGACGGACCTTGCACAAGGTCCTACCACCCGCAAACAAATGTCATAATGTCCCAGCGATGATATATTGCGATAAAGTTCTATAGTGGTGAGAATCGTATTGGTTGGCGGTACATTAACGAGTACAAAATGAGTTCATGGTACCTACCTAAAGCTACGCTCGCTATCCGGGACACCCCTGGACAATAAGGCCTGGCCTGAGCCACATTACATGCAATCCGACTTAATTGTAGTTCTAATCACTATGCAGAAGATATGCGAACTAATATCCACTTTAAAAGCAAGTGAACTTTTAAGATTGACCGGGATAGAATGTCTTTGCCTTTGAACATTCAAATGTTTTTTGCGCTAAACCACGAAATAAATGAAACGACAACAAAAACAAATTATAGCTAAATAAATAAATAAATTGCCCCTCCCGGGAATCGAACCGGAACCTCTAGCTTCATAGTTAGGGTTTCTAACTACTAAGCTATCCGGTCATCAATTTATGCGATCGACGTCGATTGCCATCGCATCCCATCAAGTATCGATCAAACATATAAATCGATTCATAAGAATTGGCACCAAATGTCTCGACTGTCCCAGACAGTCTATGAAATTAATGAGAGTTTCATTCATCATCTCAGCCACAAGAAGTCCACTGTTGGACATAGGCCTCCTCCATGGATTTCCAAAGTGACCGGTTGGAAGCAGCATGCAACCAGCGCCTTCCTGCCACCTGTATGAGGTCATCGGACGATCTTGTGGCTGGTCGTCCTACGCTGCGCTTGCCAATACGCAGCCGCCATTCGAGAACTTTTCGACCCCATCGGCCATCAGTTCTGCGTGCTATGTGCCCTGCCCACTGCCACTTCAACTTGCTAATCCGCTGGGCTATGTCGGTTACTTTCGTTCGTCTGCGGATCTCCTCGTCTTAGAGTTTCATTATATTTTCGGCGCCAGCTCAACTTACTACAATCTTATATTAGTGGCAAGTGGAAGGGAACAAAGTAACTCTTTGTTCACATATTGGCCGGTATTGAAGATGAGAGGAATAAATTATATCTTAAAAAAAAAAAAGTAAACTAAGTATTTCTTCTTTCTGCAACTTGTTAATAACGATGCCTTCCCAATTTTCTATTAAATAATATAATAAAGATTGCCATTACTTACATTAACAATGATACAGATTAAAAAATGAATTAAAAATAATGTATTGTATATGTTGTCACATATCTTCTGCCGTAATATCAATATGTAAAAGGTAAGTTTCATGAAAGTCCATTTAATTTTACATACATACATACATAGCCATACCATACATACATACACATCAGCAAAATATCGTCAATGCCGTTCCGTAAGTCATACCGGCCACCAGTAATGGACAATCATATAACTTCCTAGGTTTTTACAAACTAGAACATAGTTTAGACTGGCAGATTAAAGAAAACACTATGAACAGAATGAATGTCGATGTGGTTTTCTGTGTGCTGGTCAATAAAGTATATTTTGAATCGATTTCAATAAAAAAAAACAAAACTGACCCAAGTTCAAGGAACGACCTTCATTTGACTTTGCCCTTTTCTAGTGAAAAGACATCAACGCGTTCAAATTTTTCAATGTTTCCTTAGGTACAGTCAAGGAACTTAATTCCCTACCCATTTTGTTGAAATGTCGTCTGACATTCGCAATGCATTAAGGTCGATATGTCAAACTAACGTCTTGCTCTATAGCTCTTATGGTGACAGTTCGCTAAATGCTATTGAACCTTAGGTGGGTTGGAAATTTAATTCCTTGACTGTACGTAATAAAAGTTGAAATAAAAAGGGGTTTTAACCAATGCCGTTCATGTCTAAACCAGTTCCCTTATAAACAACTTAATTAGGTTTTAATCCTATTTTATGTCGAGACGATTAAAAGAGTCCCCGCCCTGCTGAGTCGTTGGTAGCATTCAGCACGTATAATAATATTATTTGGTACTTTATAGCCTCGAATTCAGTCTTTTAACCTCATTGATATGCGATGGGACTCTTCTTATCGTGAAGGCTCCATCCAGAATGATGACTTTCAACGTATTTCTTGAAAAAAAAAATTGTAGAACAGGGAAAAAAAAATCTTAGAGGAACTCAGAAGTCTGAAGTAGTTTGCCACTACGGCGAGCGAGAGATTCCGACAATCCGGAGGTTCACTCCCGTCAGGTAACCCGCTGGCTTGTTTACCTCCCACTTCAAAAAAAGTTAGTGTAATTGTCAATATTTTGTATCACCTGTGGCCTCAACATGACCGGCCAAGTTTAGTTTATCTCTATGGGCGTCCCTTTCTTATGACACTGGTTTGACAGAGACGTAGGGAGGGATAAATTAAACCTAGGCCGGTCATGTCAGGGTCACTGATCTTTGGTTAATTTAATTTTGTCCCAGATCAGATGCCCGCTGTCTGAAAGAGATATTTATCTTCAACCGTTTACCTTGTAAGTTATTTTTAAATAAACTTTTACGCTTTTACTAAACTATTTTAACTGTGTGTAGTTTTACTAGTGATGTGCAATATCCAATATTTGTATTGTATGTGTGTCCATACAAGTGAAGCTAAATAAAAGCTGGTGGTAGTACCTTGTGCAAGGTCCGTCCGGATCGCTATCACCATCTTGCTCGCTAATCCTGCCGCTAAGCACAAGTGCTTGCACTGCTGTGTTCCGGCGTGGAGAGCAAGACAGCCGGTTTAATTACTGGCACAAGAGGAGTTCCATCTTAGCCCTCTGGGTTGGCAACGCATCTGCAATCTCTTTGGTGTTGCGGGTGTCTATAGGCGGTGATCACTTACCATCAGGTGACCCACTTGCTTGTTTGCCTTCCTATTTCAAGAAAAAAAAGCCGGTATGTACTTTCTGAACAAAAAAAAGTTTTTTTTTTGTTGTAATCATTCTGAATAAAGCCCTTTTCCTTATATCTAACGTTATACTTAGGCGAAGCTGTTAAATACACTTTACTAAAGCCATGACGTTACTCGATTTGTTAAGCCGATGGTGATCGAGGTTTCGTGGAAGTTTTCTAGACTAAATTAAGGGCCCTAGATCGCTTAGGACTAGAAATAGTTTAGCTATAGATAACGGAACGGAAGGGTGAAAATTGCTATAACTATTTTTTACATCACTAGCGCACTCGAGGTCAACTAAAAAACATTTTTTTATTCGTTAGTGTAAACTTTCTGTGAAAAGTAATTGGTTTAACTAACATTAACTTCACCGAATTTAATTTCACCGAAAGCACAGGACTGCAACGCCATCCATAATACGCGTAGTTCTTACAAATGAGTGAGGTGCATTTATTTGTATAAACGCATGTGTGTGCAACATATACAATTTGAAAAAAATGTCCGTATGTCCGTAAGATCAAATGTCCGACCAAATTTCAGTAGCTCAGTGAAGTTACATTGACTTTTACAAAACCCAGCCTGGGTAAATTTACATGTATCGGTAGAAATATTATGAAGCTAACTTTCGGTGAAATTAAAATCGGTGAATTGACAAATTGCTCAAAATACTTTTCGGTGAAAAAAGGGTACTGCCAAAAATTCAGTAAGGAATAAGTTAATAGTCTATTAATTCACTGGAAGTGTGGAAGCTAGTCGGTTCCATCTGAATATGGAGGTAACAATCAAATTAACAGTCATTCATTCAAAAATAACACTTAAAATTAAGGACTTTAAGTTTACAGGCGTCATCCAACTAGAATAAAACAAATTAATAGGCTTTCTAGGTATAAAATTTAGTTATGGTCAGCTGTTGTTTTAGAATGAATTTACACCATAGTTTTATTTATCTCGTTGTCGACACGCCAAATCGACGCAGTGACATACTAGCGTTTATCATCGACATAAAGCACAAGTCTCTCTCGCACACGTCAGCTGGTTAGAAAGGGATAGGCTTTATGTTAGCGTGCAAGGACCTCAGAGGCTAGCGTTGCAGCAATTTATCGAACTATCGATAGTATTGTTGATAGTATCGTGACCTTCGAAAAATAGTCACAATATCGATAGGCCTATCGATAGTATCGATACTATTGATAGTATTGGTGAAAAAAAAAACTATCAATATTATCGATACTAACGAAAAGCAATACTATCGATAGTAGCAAAAGTGTTGATGCCTATCGATAGTGTTGGATTTTAATGACTATCGATACTAGCGATAGTATTGCTTAGATATTAGCAATAGTATCGATAGTATCGATAGGCCTATCGATATTGTGACTATTTTGCGAGATCAACTGTCGATAGTCAAAACTATCGAAGGTTCAGTAACGCTATTAGAGGCATTTGACATAAAAATAATATATCCTTTTCTAACCAATAAGCGTGTGGGAAAGGGATGAATACTTTATGTCCGGGATGAAGGCTACTAGTGCATTTGACCACAAGGCTGGCAGCTATTTCAGCAAACGGCTGAGTACAGCTGTCCAATGAGAACGGAGCAATGCTGACAGCCTATCGGGCCTCTTGTCCAGCGACAACAATTTCGATTGGATTTTATAGATAAAAAACTAAACTAAACTAAACTAAACTAAACTAAAACTAAAAGTAACTATGTCTATAGTTACTTTTAGTTTTAGTTTAGTTTAGTTTTAGTTTAAAGTAACTATATCTATAGTTACTTTTAGTTTTAGTTAAGTTTAGTTTTTTTTTAGTAATTTTAGTTTAAATACTTATATATAAATAAATGATACATTTAATAATTACCTATAGAATCGTAAAATTAACGAATTTCCCCATAAATTTCCCGACTACTTGGCTGTTTTGTCTCGTTAGCTGCAATTTTTTTTATCAATCTGCCATGCTTAGTGTATGTACAAAAAATAAACCAGATAATCTGGAATTTTCTATGGAAATGCATTGATTTTACGATTCTGACCAGATTTCATTCAGACAAGTTGTCAAAAATTATGGTGCAAAATCATTGTTAAACAAAAATAACTACCCATTAACTATATTTTATACAGGACATGAAAATAAACCAGGACAATTAAATCTTAGTACTTGTTTACGAGTATCTAAGACATCGTTCTATCGCGACTAAACCTAAGTCTAGAAAAAGCTATTTCAAACGGTTCATTAGAATTCACGAAAAGTCAGTGCGATGGAGAGTTAAGATATTTAATAATCAATCCCATTTCTTAAAGTGGGACGTTTCAGATATTTGAAGTAAATATAATAACTGATACTAAGGAAGCGATCGTAGCTTCCCGTACCCTTCGCGAGGACTACGATCAGCAAAATAAAGGTCATAAAAAAACCAAGGGAAACAATAGGCTTTTTCAAAGTTTAACTCATTCTAGCGCTCCGAACAATGGAAAATTCTGCTGAGTCTTTTATTTTCACGTATAAGATTACTGACGTTAGGTGTTAGTAAAAATTAGGAAGTTTCGCAATGATTACCATCTAGAAAATAATAATGGCCGTTACAGCAAAATTTTTAAAAGCCCCGGGGTTTAGTTGTTTTTGGGAAGCGGATGCTGTCGAATGAAAATGGATCATGGAGAATATCATAATCTGCTTCTTGATCTCACGAATTACGGCTTAAAATTTTTACGTCAAGATTTTCTCCAACGCACTTTTTGTAGAAGAAAACTATGTAGATTTGTTATTTATCTAAATATAATTTTAGCGGTAACTTATAACACTAGTCTCATAGTACGGGGTTGTATTGATGTCGATATTGCGCTTATTAATATAGCTTTCAGAACAACTCGGGTTTTGTATTCGGCTTACAAATAATCATTGTTACATTTTCTTTCTAATTGCTATGACGGTGTAACTTTAAAGTACAGATTTGCATGTAACTCAATTGGTTAGCAGGTGTTTCATCATCCACGTACACCCCACCGTCGACCAACAAATTTATCAGTTTTATCATCTTCAGGTCTTCTTAAGGTTTTAGCTCAACTTGCACATGATTGTGACAATTTACTTTCATTAACCAGGAATCTAGCTCAAAACTGATGAAGTATTTGGTGGACAATCATGTTTTTAACGTAACCACGCAACAATATCATATCACAATGGAAATAATTTTCGCAATAGCAATTAGAAAAGCTTATAACATTGATGACATCAGATTAGATACAAGCTGTTAACAAACATTTTACGACGACACTTGCGGAGCTGTATACACAAACACTACTAAAGTAGAAATCCAATGTCACTTCAAAGTCATATCCAAACACCTATCGTCTATGGGTCACTATCACCTATACCAAAAATCACAAGTCTTTCCAGTCACTCATAAATTGTCAATTCCTTTTTCAAATCCGATTTCAACGGTTACATCCACGCGTACGCCGGTGACCCATCTGAAGACAGCGAGTCGAGAGAACGACGCACTGGTTTGGAACGCTGCTGTCAGTAAAGCGAGGAGCTGGAGCAAGGTCCATCCACTCCCTGGAGTTGCTGATCGGGGTTCGTGGAGAGCTGGAAACAGATCGGGACATTCATTACTTTTTAACGTTTTGGATGATTCATTTGAGGGGGATCCACTCTTTGCTGTTGAGATTATTTCTTGCTTACTAGATAAGATAAGGCTGGCATAGGTTTTTCTCGTCGAGTATCCAACAGACTCTAGAGGAGTAGCATTGTTGCGGCAGGTAGGTTAGAAAGTTTTTCGCCTAATATTAGTAACGGATGTCTTGTTGATTTAGAGGTTAAATGAGATAGAGACTGGCCAAATTCACGCGTATATCAAATGGGATTCGCTTACAAAGTAATTGGAAATGTTGTAGTTAAGAGTTTCTTGTACAAATAGCGGAAATTTCACCTGTAAACTACGTGGACTTAGCATTAGCTATTAAGGTTTCATATGGGTCGAGGGGTCCAACGATGCACCGGAGTAAACTAGTTTTTACTAGGTAGTTATAGCAAGAATACTAGCGTCTTTAAAGAAGTCAAAGAGAAAGGGGGGATTTCGGACCCCTTCACCCCCCTTATATATGTACATTCCTGGTAAAACGACATGGTCACATAGCATGCAACAGTATACAAACATTAGGCAAAATGGTATCAACTTGTTTTACATCTCAGTAACCTTAAACCTGTAATAACTGTAAAAAGTTGACGTCATTTGTGGGGAGCAGGAACAACATTCATACTTCTCTAATTTCACATACAGATGGCAGCAGTCCATCTGTGGAGTTATTTGGAGAGCGTGGAGATGGAGTCGGCGCGTGTTTAGGCATCTCTCTCCCCGCCGCCATTTTATCGTGCAGCTGAGCGAGACGCATGCTCATCTGCCGCCTCTCCTTCTGCTCTCTCTCCCTCTCCCACCGTTTAGCGCTGTAGCTCCGTATTGAAGATGAACTGCTCTGTACTGAACTTATACTTGGACGTCTTGAACCTGTTTCAGGAAAAATATAGTCACGAATTGAGACGCTCTTCAGAGATGATGATGCGTGCTATGCGCTTTGCTGTGGCTGAGACTGAATGCATAGCATAATGTTATGTTACAAAAGTGGAAGTGAGTTCCTTTTTTTGAGCAAGAATTTGAGCAGTGAATTTTCAAAAGCCATTTGAGGTACCGTCAAATTTGTGAGAATATGAACTTGCAGAGAATTTAAACTTGAGTCCAAAACGTTAAGTGTTTCGATTGGTGTGACTGACATGCTATATGCATTCGTGATTGTATTTCGAAAGATAGATTGACAGACGGATGGCTGTTCCGTATTATTTTTGGTATTATCTTATACTTAAGTTCTTTTGTAAATATAACACCAGAAACAAGTCTTAAATCTTAACAGAAATCTAAATACTTTATGAGACGTGAAACACAAGACATGGTCAGACAGTGTGAGTGTGACATGGACATGGCAACCAAAGCCAACGCCGACATGCAGCCAACAAGTGTTGAAACGTCAAGCGAAAAGCAAGGTGCGTGTGAAACTGAAGTTTAGCTCACCATTTTGACCCCTAAATTGAAATTGCTTGTGTCGAATTACTTAATGATCGCAATGAACTTGCTTATAGAAAACTATGTAATACTAAATTGGGACGCATACAATGAAGATATTATCTTAAAGGGTGAAAAGGAAACAAACACAGGCAATTTCAAAAGATAGATACATTTCTGTTTCAAATGTGTTGTGTAGAATTTTGCAACCTTTGTGTGTATTCAGACCAATAAAATTCCAATTGTGTGTTCCTGTGTTTAGGTTAACTCTATCTTCAGTTTCGTTGTAGCGTCACAAAAACATGTCACTGTTAAATTACACAATTAGGTAATTTAATGTTCCACCATCTGATAGCACTTTAAGCAACAAGTTATATAAGTTTGTGAGACTACAACAAATACAGCGTGTTAGAAAGAGATAGAAGGAAGAACCATGGCCATCTTGCTTACGCCACGGAAAGACGCGACATGTCTCGCAACTGACACGACGATATAACTGAAGATTTATCTTCGCCCCCCATTTTGTTTCGTAATTAAGTCTAACGAGGAAAGCTTCGAACATGGCGTCACACTTACAGACATAAAGCTCACACGTAAGGGACAATCTTCAATTTAAACTTCGTTGATGATGATGTGTCCAAATATGCCAAAAAAAAATTTGCTGGAGGCAGACCGTCTATTTGGAATCGGTTAATGTATAAAGAGGAAGGATGAAAATACTTTTCTTCCAGGACATTGGAATGAATTAATGATAGACCATTGTATCAAAAGACCTATGATAAAGGTTGAAGTTGGGGTGAAAGGAATTAAGCAGTCATTAGCAAACTCCTTTAACACTGAACAGCACTTTTTGCAGAAAGAGTATGAAAAGGCAGTCTTACTTACGTAAGCAGAGATGAAAGTTGAGCTGCATCTATAAATGTTGATGATGAACTTGATTACAGAGGGGTAACTTTACACAAAACCACATCAAACGATGCAGGAAGTAACACGGTTTAGGATTGTGAAGTACACAGCCAAGCATATGTTTAGGAATACACTGTACTGTGATTACGAGAAGAGTAAATCAGGTTGAATAGTATTATAAACAAAGAAGTTCTGCACAGTGTTATTATATACTGTCGATCATGAATTTTATAAAGAAAAATAATGAGAAATAAGGATACATCCATAATTGCTTATGAACAAGAAATAAAGAGATGTTACGCTCTTCGTGACTGGACTTACTGAGACCAGATGTAATATAGAGTTTATATAGATTAGTAGTAAATAAAGGATGATGATAAAGAAAGGATAGCAGATAGGAAAGAGACCTAAGAGGTATCTGGGCCAAGGTCTATAGAGAGCTAGGGCTCAAAGAGAAGTCTGCGATTAAAAATAAGACTAAGTTACGGTAATATCCATCTGTACTGATGAAGAAGGTAAAGTAAGAGAGGAAGAGAACCCACGGGTCAGCATATTTGGAGCATCGTCGGTGCGGTCGGAGACTAGCGCCAGTCGGCTAACACCAACGCGACATCTAACGGACGGGCCGCCGGTCCATGCGACAGCTGCGACGCGTCGGATGCCCAACTGAACTCTCAAGCTTCTCTTATTGATGTTTAAGTTCCATGGCAGTGTTTTGTATTTCAATGACGGCTATCAGAATGTCAGACAATTGGTAAACAGGACCAGTAAAATCGAAGGCGAATCTGGTATTTGTAAAAGATGGTGTTTTACACTTCCCAATCTTTGTCAGATTCACTTCAGGTTTCACTAGTTTATCTTACGCTTCTTCGACTCTCTGGCAGCCCCCATTGCTTTAAGGTCTTTAATGGACTACTATAACAACTAGGTAGTATTACGTTAAGGTTGAGTCTGTATAAGTGTGATTTACTTTACAATATACAACAACTTCATGCGCCACATCTATGACCATCGTTTATACACATAGAGTATACAGTGCGATGAGGTATTCTTTGAGAAATTCGAGAGTATTTTGTTTCTTTGATTAGTCGTTTAACAGACACACGACGACATCTTACAACAGAAAGGAACAAACAAAATGTCTGTCAAAATAACCATTGAACACATCTAATTCGTCTTATAATTGTTACGTATCTATTTAGAGCTCATTAGACACTGTGACTAGAAAGAAAGTAAGTAGATTGCGAAACCTACTACTTTCTGTGAAGCAATTTCAACAAGTCGAAAATGGCTCTTCAAATCGTCCTAATATGATAAACATCGTCACTTCAGGCTCGTAATAAAGCAGCCTCATGATCGGAACCGGTCATCGACGACAGAGCCAACCGAACGTTCCGTCGTAAGAGATCATCGCGCCGGCAACGGGCATCCGACGGCGCCGCGCGACCGAGCCTCCACCGACACGTGCATTATGGGATGGCGGGCTGCATACATTATCCATATCACCTTTGGCGGCGCACTTTGGCGGGTGCGCGCCGCCGTCCCGCCTTACGGCCTTGAGGTGGCGCGAGATTAGCAAGATGGCCGCGGTGCGGGCGGCACCTGCGCGGGACGCCGACACCGGCACGCCGCGCCGCGACGCGCGCCGCGACGAGCCCGAGTCCAGCGTCGCGCCCGTGCCGCCGCTGCGCGACGACGCGCGCGAAGACGCCCGCGTCGCGCTCAGCGTGCCGCCTGCGAACACGGCACGGTGAGCCTGCGACCTGCGCTCGCCAGCTCCAAACTTCCCGACAGCACTGACTAAATATTCATTATAACCCAGAAGCGACAGACGGAACGACAGAATCTTAATTAATCAA